>CM062817.1:1688681257-1689881257 GCA_031772625.1 Pinus tabuliformis
TTTTGACGCTGACCAAGTGAATGGTACCACCTTGCTCAGCCCGTCGACTTGATTCTTATGGGCTAAGTTCTATAGCGTCCCGAGAGGGTCTCATTTTTTTTTATTTATTTTTTTTTACTCTGAAAGGACTTTTACCCCTTCTTAGGAATATGCAGTAGCCGATTCCCAAAAAATTAATTATGCCCAATGTCCTACGCAAATCACGCTCCAGGTATAGGACCCCAACAAATAGTTAGATCTATTAGTGAAACCCTCCTAACTGCAAAGTATGAGTAGGAATGTGGCAGTGATCGAACCCCTGTTGCTAGATCGGAATGGCGGATCTGATTATTGCGACTGCTACAGAACCCAAATTGGTAGATATGAATGGCGGATTTGATAGATCTGAATGGCGGATCTTATATATCTGAATGGTGGATCTGATAGATCTGAATGGAGAAACTGATTGTTGTGGCTGCGATAGAACCCAACCTGCTAGATCTGATCTGGCAAAGATGATGCGTGATCTAGAGAGAGACAAGGGAACTATGGTCTCAAGGAGTGTCAGGTGCTACAGGTCGCAATATACATAAGGGCCCGACAGTAGTACTCGGCCCAATATTTTATGGCACTAACCAAGGAATATCAACCGTACCCTTAGCCGTACAACCCGACTACCCTATCGTATGCGCGAGTAATCTCCCCGAGTGCTATTCTCGGTGTACTGTAGCAGCAAGACGACCAACGATTTATCTATGGTGAGGTTTCAAGAGAGCCTAGGGGGCTTCGATATACCGAGAGGGTACTTGGAAGATAGTTCGTGCGCAGTTCTGTCTAATGCGCTACTACTCGAAGGGGTACCCACAGGGGTTACAAGGGAGTCCAACAAGTGTGACCACCTCTTGTATTTCCTGCATGCATGCCTCCCCAAATCCGCAGGTTTATGCGCTCAACGATAGATCCCATGGTTTAAAGACGCCGGAACACGTCTCTAGCCAAAAAAAAAAAATCTGCTAAAAATGGAGATCCCACTGGCCCTAGAAAGTGCTCTGATACCACTTGTTATGCTCTTGACCTGTGAGAAGATACCAGAATACCAAATATGTGAAGAAATATACCCAGAACACAGAACAATGAGAAAAACATGTATTTTATTATTCAGAAAGGAAAGCAATGTTCACTTGCCTCTTCGAGGGGGCAACCTCCAATAGAGCTAGGCTCGATTACAAAATAAGACACGGCGCTCCTCAAGGGGAGTCTCTATCCTTTATATAGGATTCATACATGCAATACAATGGGTCAGTACCATGGTTCTTATTAATACCATCTATCTAATACCATGGCCCATTTGCAACTAACTGTGGTCCCTTCTTTAAATGTAGCTCAACCACTTACAATTATTAATATGGGCTTTATTGACTCTTTAACTAACTATAACTATGACTCGACCCTATTACATAAATAAGGGGGTTAGGGTTGGACCCTAACATTGGGTTACCTTGTAAATCATTGTGTTCTTGTAGTTTTTATGGTTGCATGTATTTCTAAATTATGATTTCCATTCTGCATAATTGTAGAGGAAATTTGTAATCTCTTGTTTTCAGTTCTAATTCATTGACAGTATCAAATTTCTATTAATTTCTACATGGTATAAATGCCTGAAATCGTAATAGAAACTATTCAATATATCTTTTCCTTTATAGATTTCCATTTGTAGATTCAGTGAAGAAGTTTTCTTTTGTGCAGGAAAATTCCTTTCAACAAATTCTGATTGGAGTATGCCCTAGATGGAACCTCGAATTTCATAGCTTGGAAGGATAGGATAGAAGATGTACTCGATGATAATGGAGCGTTGGAATATAGTCAAACAAATATTCCCAAACCAGGAATATCGGATGCATAGCAGTTAGCCCAGTGGAAGAAGGATACCACAAAAGCAAGGAGGATCATCCTGGAGGGTGTGAGAGATCACATAGTATCAAATTTACATGGAAAGGAGACTCCATTTTTATTCAAAAATAGCAATGATGCCAGAAATTGGCATTGAGGGATAAGCTCTAAAACATCTGCAACTAGAAAAATGAAACCATTCCACATTACCTCTCTCTATTCACTTAGGTTCTAGATGAACTTGGAGGAGTAGGAGAAAATGTGACATCCTCTTAGCTAGTGAGCCTAGACCTCCTTGGCCTTCCGAAATCCTGACACAACTACCAGGACTCTATAAATGGAAGGGACAAATTACCAAATTGGGAGAGACTTTGGTTAGATTTGTTGCAGGAAGAAATTCGAACGAACACTAGATATGGAGTAAAATCCAACGCTGAGGAGGAAGAGAATTTTCCTTGGTCGGGAAGGCAAGAAAGATAAGGGCAAGAAGGCCAAAAGCAAGCTAGAGTCCAGTCATAACAATGGCAAGAAGAAGGACCCAAGTAGGATAAAATGTTTTCACAGCCAAGAATTTGGGAATTATGCGACAAAGTGTCTGCACAAGAGGTCTAACAAGAAGCCTTCAGGAGGAGAAGGAGGTGAAGAACTTGCCTCACAGTTTGAATTAGACTTCAGCATGATTACATGCATGAAAATCACTATAATGGGAAGTGTGTAGTATCTAGATGCAAGTGCCTCGTTCCATATTACAGGATGTAAATAATTCTTTAGTAGCCTAGAGGAGAAGGATATCCAATTACACGTAGAACTTGGGGATGATGGGAGGTACAGTACCGAAGGAATCAGAACTATAACCTTTAAGAGGGAGTTAGGCTCCCATCTTCATCTGAAAGATGTTATGTATGTACCTGGGATGAAGAAGAATTTGACTTCTGTAGCTGTATTAGAGGATAGAAGCTATGACGTTGTTTTTAGTAAATGGAAAGTCTTTTTGAGAGATGTAGTTATTGGGCAAGTGAAATAGAATGTAGTTAGAGTGAAAAATGCCTACAAACTTGAGGTGCAAGCTTGTATTGCACTGAGTAGTAAGACAGAAAATGTGTAGAGTCAATATGTTGGAGAGCTTTAACACAGACGCATGGGACACTTACATCGTGTATTTTCATGTCTCCAAGGATAGAAGGAAGAAATTGGAGCCTACATCTAAGATGGTGGTCTTTGTAGGATACACAGAGACTCCACATAACTATAGGGTGTATTTTCCCTCACTCAAGGCGACCGTAGTGAGGAGAGATGTCAAATTTTATGAGGAGAAGGCTATTAGATTCTTTCTAGAGTGAGAGTTGAGTATCCCACCGAAGGAGGAGCTTATAGATCCAAATGAGGAGCCTCAAAAGAGCTTCAGGATGTTGTGGAGTAGCCACATGTAGTGGAGTAGAGAGGAGGCCGAGTGGAGGCACCCACTCAACCATAATTCTCTAGAGAGGGGAGGAAGAGAACCAAAGAAGCTAACATATTGGTCTAGGATGCACGGGAGCATGTGGGAGCTCCTACATATTTGCGCAGGTAGAGGAGGTTACCAGATAGATACAATTGGTATATGGCTCTCATGACAAAACTCATTGAGCTAGAGTCTTCTTCATTTGAGGAAGCAGTTTCTCAATCAATGTGGGTTGATTCCATGGTGGAGGAGTATAACTTTATCATGAAGAACAATGTATGGAAGGTGATGATGAGACTAGAGGACAAGCCAGTAGTTAGTTCCAGATGGATTTACAAAGTGAAGCATGTAGCTGATGTGAGAAACAAGAAGTACAAGGCCATATTTGTGTCCAAAGGATTCTCACAGGTAGAGGGAGTTGACTATGAGGAGGCATTTTCTCTTGTGGCAAGATATTCCTCAATAAGAACCATTCTAGCATTAGCTGCATAGATGAGGTGGAAGATTTATCATATGGATGTGAATGTCACCTTCTTCAATGGCGTTGTTGAGGAAGAAATTTACATAGAGAATCCAGAGGGATTTGAGACATATGATAAGGAGGCACATGTGTGTAGACTCAGGAGAGCCCTATATGGTCTCACCCAGGCACCTTGAGCATGGTATACTCAGATTGACACATATCCCAGTGGATTGGGCTTCACTAAAAGTGAAGTAGATGCCAATCTCTATCACATTGTGGTAGATGGAAAGTTTCTTATCATGGTATTGTATGGTGATGACTTGATACTTACATGGGATGAGCAATTGATCCCCTCTCGCAAGGAGGACCTTGCAAGAGAATTTGAGATGAAGGACATGGGCTTAATGCATTACTTCCTTGGGTTGGAAGTATGGTAGGGTGATGGTGAGATGTTTATGAGTCAAAGCAAGTATTCCTCTCAAATATTTCAAAGATTTCACATGTATACCTGTAAGAATCTCGACACTCCTATAGCTACAAACTAGAGGAAGGAGGATACCTCTTCTAGAGAGACAGTAGATACTACCATCTACATACATCTTGTGGGATCCTTAATGTATCTAGTGAAAAAAAGGCTTGACATATGCTATGCATTCAATCAGTTTCCTCAAGCCATGGTGAAGTCTACCAAGTTGTATTGGAAATCATCAAAGCATGTGCTAAGAAACCTCAGATGCATAATCGATTATGCATTATGGTAGAGGAGGATAGAGGGAGTGAAGCTCCAAGGCTTCATTGATGCATATTGGGTAGGGAGTCCATCAAACAAGAAAAGTACTTCAGGTGCTATCTTCAGTGACGAGTCTGGAGCTATTTCCTAGTATAGCAGGAAATAAAGGTTTGTGGCACTCAACTCAGTAGATGTTGAATAGATGGCTACAAGTCAAGCAACATGTGAGGACATATGGATGATGAAAATACTTATGGGTGTTTTCAATCAGGAGATGGATTCGACAATGATTTATTGTGATAATCAAAATTGTATTAAACTCTTTGAGAATCCAATCTTTCATGACAGGTCCAAGCACATTGATATAAGTTGCCATCACTTGTGGGATTGTGTGCAGAGGAGAATTATGATGCTATAATACATTCTAACCGAGGCGAAGGATGCATATATCTTGCCAAAATCATTATGAAGAGGAAAATTCAAATTCCATAGGTGCATGATAGGGGTGGTGCAAAATCCCTTTCTTGCTAAGAGGGCGTGTTAAAAATTGTAGCAATAAAGGCTCAATTTGACTTTTGCCTTAATCAAATTGAGGAATTCAATTTTCCACATCTTGTCACTCCTAGAGACAACCTCTTGGTTGATGTAGAGGTCAATGCCTATGACATATTAAAGGGTTTGAAGGATATAATAGTGGCATTTAGGATTTAAAGAATATCATGAATTAGAGTTGGTTTGAATATCTCATCCAAAGGCCTATTCAATCAATACACATGTAGAATTCTCTTTTATTTGACTTAACATTCAGATTTGGTGGCCTATTTGCATAACACGTAGAAATATTGGTCATTGTAGTATGAATGAAAAGAAGAACATCAGAAAAAGGAAATTAATACAGAGGGATAATATCAAAACCCTTTGCATCAAATTCCAATAGAAAAAATGAAACAAATGATTCAGAAAGCGTGGATCGCATTTTAAGGACATTTGACCTCATACATCATAGGCATCATAACATGACATGGATGAATCTATAAATTTTAGATTATGTCCACAAACTACAAGTAGACACCTTCTAATACAAAATAAACACATATGAGAGATAACAAAGGAAGGATCACATACTATGCATTTCAGCATTCAAAATCACCATTTCTTCTTTAATAAACCACAATTTTATAATATTAACATTATAGACTAAAATCATTTCATTTTTTTTTTTTTTAAATTTAGAGTTTAATTGGTTAAGAAAGCTCAAGTCTTATTGCAAAATGATTGTTTCTTCTACCATTTCAGCACATTTGTACTGTTGTACCATCATACTACTTGTATGTGATAGGAAAATGTACCATCATATCTCTGGTTTGCCAAATCATGGTAGAATTAAAGACTTATGTGGATAATTACTTATGTAGTAGACCTACCGGCTGAGAAAGCATTGTACTGTCATTGAATTAAAAAGCTTTCAAGTATTGAGGTACTTGGTCTCTAGTTGATTGGTTTGATGAGAAACAATTGTTAGCATCCCCATGGCTGGACTAAAATGTGATTGTGAGAACATAACATTGTATATAACGAATATAATGTTGCTATTATAATTATTATAATGTTTTCACCTCAAGCGATCCCTCTAGCCACACTTGAGGAAAGCTTTGCACCTCAAGGGATTTTCTCTCTCTAGCCATTTAATATATTTGGAGCTAAAATGGATAATATTAAAAAACCTATCATATAGTGAATGTTTTTGTATATAACCATTCTCATATACAACATTTTGGTGGAAATAATTCAAGTTGTTAATTTTCTTATTAAATTTCAAGAATAATGTTAAAAATTTGTGTAAAATAATATGTTTGTGTTAACTACTATGGAAAATCCATATTAATTTCAAAATCTATCTTGCATGAAGAGATATTTTTTTAAAGTGCAAATTAATAAATAAATTTATTTTTTTAAAACTTTAAATTAATTACATAATCAATTCTGATCAAATGTTTGAGTTAATTAAGAATGCAAGAATGCACACATGAGGAACATGCTTTATCCATCATGAACTACCACTACCAACAAATGTATTTTGGAAGGAAAATTCATTCTTTTAAAAGATAAGTTATCATCATGTTTTAAACTTTTCAAACACCCATGTTTATATCCAAAAGATTAAATGAATAAACAATAAAAGAAGGAAAAATCAATTTAAAATAGTTTTCATAATAAAATTTTGAAATAACAAATAAAGAATTAAATAATTTATAAATATTAAGCTTCATAGATATTTAGATTTGATGTGTACTTTTATGACACTTGTTTATTATTGTATATAATTATTATAAAATTTCTATTATAATTATTATAATGTTTGAATCTCGATTAATTTTCTTTTGACTAAAAGTTAAACCATAGTTTTATAATATTAACATTATAGAGGAAAATCACTTCATTTTTTTAATTTTATTTTTCAGAGTTTAATTAGTTAAGAAAGCTCGAGTCTTATTACGCAATAGTTGTTTTTGCCACCATTTCAACCCATTTGCACTGTTGTACATCATACTGCTTGTATGCGGTAGGAACCTGTACCGTCATATCACTGGTTTTCCAAATTATGGAAGAATTAAAGACTTCTGCAGATAATTACTTATCCAGTAAACCTACCGGATGAGAAAGTGTTGTATTGTTATTGAATTAAAAAGGTTACAGGTATTGAGGTACTTGGTCTCCGGTTGGTTGGTTTGCTGAGAGAAACAATTGTTGGCATCCCCATCGTTGTTATAAAATGTCATTCTTAGAAAATAACATTGTATATAATTATTATAAAGTTGCTATTATAGTTATTATGATGTTTGCACCTCAAGGGATTTTGTCTCTCTAGGCATTTAATATATTTGGAGCTAAAATAGATATAATATTTAAGAAACTATCATATAGTGAAGGTTTTTATATGTAATCATTTTCATATATAGAATTTTGGTGGAAATACTTAAAGTTGTTAATATTCTTATTAAATTTTAAGAATAATGTTTAAAATTTGTGTAAAATAATATGTTTGTGTTAATTACTATAGCAGCTCCATATTAATTTTAGAATCTATCTTGCATGAAGAGATATTTTTTAAAGTGCAAATAAATAAATAAATTTATCTTTTTCAAACTTTAAAATTAATTACATAATTAAATCCGATCAAATATTTAAATTAATTAAGAATGCAAGAATGCACAAGTGAGGAACTAAGTGCCATGGATAATGGTTGAGTAATCCTTCTACTTCCTGAAAAAAATCAATATTTTTGGTAAAATATTAAGAATAATTTGGGCTTATATTTTTAGAAGTTATAGTTGAACCTTTTAATCTTTGAAAATTGAAGAAATTATTTATATAAAAATTAATATCCTTTCTGTTGGTGATGATTTGTAAATTCTTTTTAAATAAATTGATGTGATATAATATATTCATTTGAACTCTTGTCAAAAGCATTCCCTTTTGTAAATTGGTTTTAGTTAACTAGAACACAATTTTATTATAATATATCAAAGACTAACAATGACAAATTAGAAATAATACAACTATAGTTATATCAATGACAAACTAGAAATAACACAACTATAGAAATAATACAACCATAACTATATATATGACAAACTAGAAATAATTCAACTACAATGCGGAAAACGAGTTATCACATTTGAAGAAATAAACAAAAGGATTTTAGTTTGAACTATATGCATTAACCCTTGGATATTCCATTTTTGACCAAAATTTAAAGTGGACATTAGAAAAGAAAAATACTTTTTATTTTATTTTATTTTATTTTTAATTCTATTTATTTACACTTTGATTCTTTTAGAGGGATTTTCAAATGTATAATTTTTATGGTCATATCTTAGATGTCTAAGCAGTAAAATATTCACCAATCACCACAGTTTCTTTACTTCAAAAAAAGAAGAAGACTAATATTGAATTCTCACATTGTTGCACATTCTTTATATATATATATATATATATATATATATATATATGGGTCATGGATGTGAATCAATATCAAATAAGCTCTCTAACATAGTTGTACATTTCATTTTTTTAGTCTGTATTGCTTTTGTGTTTCTATAACACCCTATACTGCACAAACATTTACTTTGTTACCAAGTTTTACTTCATATTTTACTTTGTTTAACGTAGAATGTTAAAGAACTAAGGCTGAATAGCCAGAACATATCTTGTTACTTATTAATTAAGAATTTAAACACTTTGTCAAAGAACTAAAAGAAATATTTAATAACTCCTGAGACAGTTACAAACAATTGCTCATCTATTCTCTCAAAAGGAAAAGAGGGAGAACCCTAATGGGGTTGGAAAATATACATAGGGGAAGGAATCATGAATGACGCTGCCCATATTTTCTTTGAGATGGAGGAAAGTACTAGTGGGAAAACTATGAATTACCGTCAAAAAGGTATGATACTTGAGGCTGGACCGCAATCCTAATGCCTAAGATACCGGGCTATGACAAACTTATTGATTGTCAAGAGTAGGAAGAGCTCGCAGGGGGGAATCTGGATGTAATCTCCAGATCTGTGGCAGGGTGGAGAGACCTCCCAAGAAATGGGAATTACTCACATAGATATAAATAAAGTAGAACAAGATATGTAATACACGTTGTGCTCAGTAAATATTAGCTACAATGGGTTAATATTATTCAATAATGGATAGCCAACAGTAGGCAGATTTCTAGATATATATATGTTATGTCATGGTATATTGTTAAACATATTCTATCATATTATACTAATGATTATTTATATTTCTTTATATAAAATGATGAATTATAAGGTAGAACTACTGATAGATTTACACTGTTCTTGGAAAACAACTTAACCATTTTGGACTAACTTTATATTAGAAAATTAGAGAAGTTAAATTATGAACATTCTCTGGATTTTAAAGCGACTACTATTTTCTTTTAATGAACCATGAGATGCTTTCTAGTTCATAGAGCATACAGAGATTAAACCGAAAGGAATTCATTTTGCAAATTTAAACCTTTCTATAGATGCAATATCAAGATAATGCTAACTGTCAAATGCAAATAGGAAGATGATATGTCATTCATGGAATATCTAGCACTAACCATTGCATAGCCAGACTTATCTTTAACTGTACAAAAAAATTAACTAAGTCGCGAGGGTTCTTTGTGACTCTCGATCATTTTCCGTAGGAAAAATCGAGATCCAACTGCCCTCGCTCCTATCTAATTTCCAAATCATTCAAGCTGGGAACGATGTTACTCATTATAACCAAAATAGTGCTAGAACCGACCAAACAAAGTAAGATAATTCATTTATGAATGTTCTTGAATTATAACCTGAAACCTGAATGGAAATATCAAACCATGCTTAGACCCTTATAGCCAAATTCAAACCAATTTATAGTGTCATCCCATCTCGGACTATTCCAAACAAAATTACAACCCTCATATAGTTTCTCTCAGTATAACTATGAACTTAACGATGGCCATGCCTTGTTATGGGGTTATTTATAAACCTGAGAATCTAACATTAAACACAACAAAGAGAAATGCTTTCATGGCTAGCTAAAGCTTGGAGACACTTTTTAGCCATAAGTTCACCAAAAGACAGAGTGATTAAACTAACCTGTGACCAGAAGACAATAAACATCGTGAGGACCCTCGAAACTCTGAAATCCCTTGAAAACATATTTCCGAGACCTTACCTGTGATCACATGGAAGTCAGGATCAAATCCTGTAGGGTATTAAGAATAAAACGACTGATACAAGTTAGGAAGTTTCAGGGTTTCATCATTACCTGTGTAGGAGGAACTCCGGGTGATAAGAAGCAACGAGCATTTAAAAAATGTGTCACAGTCGTTAGTGGCTTTTCACGTTCAGATCACTTTGAAAACAATCTTGTAGCTTGCATGGGATCTTACCTCCATGAAAGCACAATTTCTCCTGTCGTATCCTTCCTGGGTTTGCACAACCGTGGACAGTTGAACTACCTGCATGCCAAGAACCAACTAATCAAGAGGAATGCTTCGAGCCAATGGAAAATGAAAGCATATTAAGGAATTTACTAAGACAAACTTCTAAAAAGGCTACTTGGACGCTTGCTGGACCCCGTCAGGCCAAGGAGATTAAGCCAAAACGATGATATCTCTTCAAACCCTTAGAGAGGTTGCAGAGCCGAACGCCAAGGTTTTGCAAATCAGAAAATGGAAGTTGCACAAAACAGGAAGCTAGAAAAATATCACACAATTTATATTGGAGCTCCAAAAACGTCGAATCTTGAAACCATGATCCTACGGTGAGGAAACATCTAAGTGACCAAGTGCCAGACCATTTTTTCAAGACTATTCAATAAGCAGAGTTAGACATTTAATGTTTGAGCTACAGGTGGCAGCTCAACCCTCGATCCACCCTCCATCATTAAGTGTTGCTTTAAAGAATGAATTATGCATACGGGAGTCTAACCAAGGTGGAAGATCATGGTGGATATGAATGATACGTCTTGATTAAGTCCTAACATTTGTACAATCTAGTTTAATCACCTCGTTATTCGCCAATGACTTGGTTAATAAGGTGTGGAATGAAATAATTTTTTTTATATGTGTAAGTTTGTTACAAATGGTATTAGAGCAGAGGCTCGCACATCGAGACTTCTGGGATATATATATATATATATATATAAAATAAACAACTGAGTACATGTGAATGTGAACAGAGATATAGATCAGCACCAAAAAGAGCAGAGATGCAGAGGAATCCCAGACTATCGAACCAGCCAGAGGCAACTTATGTAGAGGCCAACCCGGACATATGGATACAACTAGGAGAATAATATCGTCAAGCCAACGCTACCCTTCTTGAAACAGTTCAAAAATTATGTGCGCAGATGAAAAACCTGAGAGCGGATAATGAATGACTAAGGCAGGAACAAGAAAGAATCCTTAAAAGTCTGTCTGACTGACAGAATCAACGGCGACCAAATCCCAGTGTTGAGGATAGGGAGAAAACCCCAACAGCCCATCATGGCAAAGATAATGCAGAGTCAACAGAAGGACACAAGTAAGAGGAAGAGGGATGTTCGGATAATGCTTCTGACCAAATAAAGACAAAAGGGTAGAAGGTGGAATTACAAGGTGAATGCAAAAAGATAAAACCATCACTCTTTGAAGGAGAATCTGAAGAAGCAACTGAAGCATGGCTAATTGAAATGAGCAAGTACTTTCATATTTATGACTATACTAATAAACTTAAAGCACAACTAGCAGTTTATCATCTAAGGGGTAAGGCCACCCTTTGGTGGGAAGAAATCAAGACAGTGAGAACAATTGATGAAGAACAAGTTACATGGCACAAATTTCAGAAGCATTTCAAGGATAAATATTTAACTTAGTGTTACTATGATGAGAAGGCAAAGGAATTCCATGATTTAAGATTGGGAACATTGACCATGTATGGATATGTGAAATGATTTACCTCCTTGTTACGATATGTCCCATATATGCAGGAGGAAAAGGCCAAGATTAAATGATTTATTAGCAGTTTACCCAACTTTATGAAGGAAAAGCTAGAATTTGATTATCCTAGAACAATAGACGATGCGGTGCGAAAGGCCTACATATGTTATCAGCAAATGAAATAGAAGAGTGAGGGGTCTAAAGGAGAAATGGGTAGGAGATGGAGAAATTTACCCCCAAGCCGACATAAAAAAATCACTAATGGAAGAAATATTCAACAAAGAAATTTCAGTAAATTTCCAAAGAATGAGTCAAAGGTTCCAGCCTAAAACGGAAATGGACAGTCGAAAGGAGTTAGTAAACCTACTAATGACTAGTAGCCAAAACAGCCTTTGCAGCGTTGGGGATGTGGGGAATCCCATTATTACAAAAAATTTCAGCACAGGGCCAGAACATAACAACTTTCTAATATGCAAGAAGCCTCTACACTTGGAGATGTAGCAAGGAGTATGCCCAGAATTAATGTTTCTTTGGACAATCATCGAGCAAAGTACCAACCCACCATGATTGAGTGTGAAGGTATGATTGCTGATCAACCTATTTCTGTTTTGTTTGATCTGTGTGCTAGCCTAATCTATGTCAGTCCATGTGGTAGAAAAGTGACAGCTGCAAAGCAGTGAGTTTAAGAAGCCTTGGTTAGTTCAACTAGCCACAGGGAAAAAAATAAGGGTATCTGTGAAAACAGAACATTTCCCTATAATAGTTTCAGGACAATCAATCCATGTCAACCTTAATGTACTTCCTTTAGGATCATACGATGTACTAATAGGGATGGACTCGTTGGAAGGGTGATGGTCCCTAGTCGATTGGAAGGAGAAATCTGTAAGTTATCTCATGGAGTCAGGACAAAGAAAGGAAATACAAGGAATCAAGAAAATTTTTAAGTTACGTCTTATTACTGCTAACCAGTTGGGAAGATGTATTATGAATGGTTGTCAGATTTATGTTGTCCAAGTAGGATATACCAATTCCAAGAGTAAAACGACTTCTTTGGAAAATATTCTTGTGATTCAGGATTTCATTGATGTATTTCCTAAATCCGTTCCTGGATTGCCACCTAAGCATGATATTGATTTCACAATTGAATTGATACCTGGAGCAGCTCCTGTTTCAGGAGCCCCTTACCGCATGTTCATCCTTGAGCTAATAGAACTCAAAATGCAACTTCAAGAACTTCGAGATAAATGGTACATTCATCCCATTGTATCCCCTTGGGGAGCCCCCATGCTATTTGTGCAAAAGAAGGATAGAACCATGAGACTGTGCATTGATTATTGTCAGCTAAATAAACTGACTATAAAAATCAAATACCCTTTACCACGTATTGACAATTTATTTGATCAAGTGCAGGGAGCTAGTGTATTATAAAAAAATTGACCTAAGATCTAGTTACCACCAGATAAGAATAAAGGATGAAGAGATTTTCAAAACTGCATTTCGAACTCACTAAGGTCATTACGAGTTCGTGGTGTTGCCTTTTCGCCTTACAAACGCTCCAGCCACTTTTATGAGTCTGATGCATAGTATCTTTCAGCCGTTTTCAGATAAGTTTGTACTGATTTTTATTGATGACATACTAATGAATTAGGAGGAGCACGAAAATCACTTGAGAATAGTATTGCAAATTTTGCGAGATAATCAACTATACGCTAAGTATAGCAAGTGTGATTTTTTCAAAAGCCAAGTACAGTATCTAGGTCATGTTATATCAGCAGAGGGAATAGCAGTGGATCCAAAGAAGATTAAAACCATTATGGAATGGACCACCCTGAAAAATGTTGCTAATATTAGATCCTTTTTGGGTTTAGCGGCTACTACCATCGATTCATTAAAGGTTTTTCGAAAATAGCTTTTTTGATGACCTCATTGCAGAAAAAGGGGTGTACCTTTCGATGGACAACTAAATGTCAGAAAAGTTTTGAGCAGCTAAAACAATTGCTTACTACTACAACTGTGCTAAAAGTAGCAGATCCAAAAAAACCTTTTGTGCTTTGCACAGATGCAAGTAAGGAGGGTGTTAGCGGGTTATTAACACAGGAAGGGAAGGTTATAGCCTATGAATCACGCAAATTGAAATAGTATGAACAACAATATTTTGCTTATGATCTTGAGTTGACCGCAGTGGTACATGTGCTCAAAATGTGGCGACACTATCTTCTAGGAAATAATTTTTTGTTATTAACAGATCATACCAGACTTATAAACTACTTTAACCAATCTATTTTAAATGCTCAGTAGGCCAAATGGACCGCGTTCTTGAGAGAATTTGACTTTGAAATGAAGCACCTTAAGGGGAAGGAAAATTGAGTGGCCGAAGCATTAAGCAGGAAATTGCATTGCATCTATGAAGTACAATTTAGTCAAGTGCGATCTAACCTTCCTAACATCATCAAAGAAGCATCTCTCAAAGACCTAGAATATGGCTTCCTTTGGCAGCAATATTTGGAAGCTTAGGAGAAGGGGGAGCAGTCTGATTATGGTATAAATCAAGACAAAATGTTAACATTCAGAAGTGAAATATACGTTCCTAATCAGAATTTTTTCAAATAATTGTTATTGGATGAGTTTCATAAGAAACCTTACGTCGCTCACCCAGGATACTAGAAATTGTTTTCTGCCATTAGAAAAAGTTATTTCTAGCCAGGTTTAAGGAAGGATGTTGCTAAGTACCTATAAAAATGTTTGGAGTGCCAAATGGTAAAGGCGGAACATCAACACCCCGTTGTCTATTGCAACCATTACCCATTCCTGAGTGGAAATGAGAGATGATCACTCTAGATTTCATCACCGGTTTAACTCACACTAAGCAGCATCATGACTCTATTATGGTGGTGGTGGACAAGCTAAGAAAAATAACTCAATTCATACCTGTAAAATCAACCTATAAAACGGTGGAAATTGTAGGCATATTTATGAGGGAAATTTTCCAGTTGCACAAAATACCTAGGGTGGTAATTTCTGATAGAGATGTAAAATTGACATCCACATTTTGGAGAACCTTCTTCTCAAGGTTAGGCACCTAGATTCAATTTAGTATTGCTTACCATTAAAAAACTGATGGCCAAACAGATCAAGTGAATCAAACCCTAGAGGACATGTTGAGGATGTTTGTGATGCAACAACCACATAAATGGGAGGACTACCTCCACCTGGTAGAGTTTGCCTACAATAATGGATATCACGAATCACTGGGCATGAGCCCTTTTGAAGTATTGTATGGGAAAAAGTGCAGGGTACCCATAGATTGGAATAACCTTGTTCACAAATTAGCATTGGGTCCTGATATGTTCACTAAAATGGAGGATACAATTAAAAAGGCCCGTCAGAATTTAAAGGCTGCCCATGATAGGAGAAAGGTTTATGCAGATAAGAAAAGATCACATAAGGAATTTCAGTTGGGGAATCATGTAT
Organism: Pinus tabuliformis; assembly: GCA_031772625.1. Classification (NCBI taxonomy): domain Eukaryota; kingdom Viridiplantae; phylum Streptophyta; class Pinopsida; order Pinales; family Pinaceae; genus Pinus; species Pinus tabuliformis. The sequence goes on from CM062817.1 coordinate 1,688,696,703, forward strand.
ACCTAAAATTCAAGCCCCAGAAAAGTACCTTACAGTGGAAGGGTTGTGCTAAGTTAGCACCCCAGTAATCTGGATCATTTCAAATCTTTGAAAGGATTGGACGAGTAGCATACAAGCTAGCTTTCCCAAGCCATATTCGGGTCCACAATGTTTTCCATGTCTCGTTAAAAAAATATGTGTACAATCCTCAGCATATAATTAACTAGGAAAATATACATGTAACAAAATAATAGAATAAGTAACATATGAATTATTGTTTTTGAAAATTTCTGACAGTAGACTGTAATTTGTGCAGGTCAAACCAGAGGGAGAATTTCTGGTAGAGCCTCCTCGTATTCTAGATCAAAGAGGAACCATCTTGTGGAAACGATCCATCACCTAGGTTAAAGTGTAGTGGAAGCACTTTGACCCGAAAGAGGCTACTTGGGAAGAAGAGGAAACTATGCTGGAAGCTTACCTAATGCTATTTTCTTAAAAAAAAAAGAATAAACAAAACACTAAGGACAGTGTTCCTCACAAAGGGGGGAAATTGTAACACCCTATACTGCACAAACATTTACTTTGTTACCAAGTTTTACTTCATCTTTTACTTTTTTTAACATAGACTGTTAAAGAACTAATGCTGAATAACGAGAACATATCTTGTTACTTATTAATTAAGAATTTAAACAGTTTGTCAAAGAACTGAAAGAAACAATTAATAAATACTGAGACAGTTACAAATAGTTACTCATTTGTTCTCTCAAAATGAAAAGAGGGAGAACCCTAAGGGAGTTGGAAAATATATAGAAGGGAAGGAAACATGAATGTTACTGCCCAAATTTTCCCTGAGCTGGATGAAAGTACTAGTGGGAAAACTGTGAACTACAGTCAGAAAGGTATGAGACTTGAGGTTGGACCACAGTCTTGATGCCTTAGATACCAGACTATGACAGACTTATTGACTGACAAGAGTAGGAATAGCTCGAAGGGGGGAATCTAGATGTAATCGCCAGATCTATGGGTGGGTGGAGAGACCTTCCAAGCAAAGGGAATTACTCACACTGATATAAATATAGCAGAACCAAATAAGTAATACATGTTGTTCTTAGTAAATATTAGCTACAATGGGTTAATATTATTCAATAATGGATAGCCAACAACAAGCAGATTTCTAGATATATATATGTTCTGTCGTGGTATATCATTAAACATGTTCATTTATTCTATTGCTTTATATAAACTGATGAATTATAAGGTAGAAGTACCGATAGCTTTACACTGTTCTAGGAAAACAACTTAACCATTTCGGATTAACTTTATATCACAAAATTAGAGAAGTTAAATTATGAATAGTCTTTGGCTTTTAAAGCCAGTACTATTTTCTTCTAATGAAACCATGAGATGCTTTCTAGTTCATAGAGCATACAAAGATTAAACCGAAAGGAATTCATTCTGCAAATTTAAACCTTTCTATAGATGCAATATCAAGATAATGCTAACTGTCAAATGAAAATAGGAAGATAACATGTCATTCATGGAATAGCTATCACTAACCATTGCATGACCAGACTTATCTTTAACTATACAAAAACATTAACTGAGTCGCGAGGGTTCTTCGTGACTCTCAATCGTTTTCCGTAGGAAAAACCGAGAGCCAACTGCCCTCGCTCCTGTCTAATTTCCAAATCATTCAAGCTGGGAACGTTGTTGCTCATTATAACTAGAATAGTGTTGGAACCGACCAAACAAGGTAAGATAATTCATTTATGGAATGTTCTAAAATTATAACTTGTAACCTGAATGGAAATATCAAATCGGGCTTAAACCCTTATAGTCAAAGTCAAACCAGTTTATAGTGTCGTCCCATCTCAAACTATTCCAAACAAAATTACAATCCTCATACAGTTTCTCTCAGTATAACTATGAACTTAACGATGGTCATGCCTCAATATGGGTTTATTTATAAACCTAAGAGTCTAACATTTAACACAAAAAAGCAAAATGCTTTCATGGCTAGCTGAAACATGGACGCACTTTTTAGCCGTAAGTTCACTAGAAGATGGAGTGATTAAACCAACCTGTGACTAGAAGACAGTAACTAGTGTAAGGAGGACCCTCCAAACTCTAAAATCCCTTGAAAATGCGTTGTCGAGACCTTACTTGCGATTACATGGATGTCGGGATTAAATCCTATAGGGTATTAAGAATAAAACGACTGATACAAGTTAGGAAGTTTCAGGGTTTCATCGTTACCTGTGTAGGAGGAACTCTAGGTGATAAGAAGCAACGAGAATATGGAAAACCTGTCATGGTCATTAGTGGCTTTTCACGTTCAGATCATTTCCAAAACAATCTTGTACCTTTCATGGGATCTTACCTCCACGAAAGCCAGTTTCTCCTATCGTATACTTCCTGGGATGTGAAAAAACATGGATAGTTGAACTACCTACATGCCAAGAACCAACTAATCAGGAGGAACACTTCAAACCGATGGAAAACAAAAGCATATTAAGGAATTTACTGAGAGAAACTTCTGAAAACGCTACCTGGACGCTTATCAGACCCCTTCGGGCCAAGGAGATTAAGCCAAAACCATGATATATCTTCAAACCCTTAGACAGCTTGTAGAGCCGAACCCCGAGGTTTTGCAAATCAGAAAATGGAAGTCGCACACAATGGGAAGCCAGAAAAATATCACACAATTGATATTGGAGCTCCAGAACCGCCGGATCCTCAAACCATGATCCTACGGTGGGGAAATAGACAAGTGACCAAGTGCCAAACTATTTTGTCAATACTATTCAACGAGTGGAGTCAGACATTTAGTGTTTGAGCTATAGGTGGCAGCTCAACCCTCGATCCACCCTCCATCATTAAGTGTTGGTTTAAACAATGAATTGTGCATATGGGAGTCTAACCAAGATGGAAGATCACGACAGATATGAATGACAGGTCCTCATTAAGTCCGAACATTCATACAATCTAGTTTAATGGCCTCGTTATTCGTCAGTGACTTAGTTAATAAAGTGTGGAATGAAAAAAAAAAATATATGTGTTAAGTTTGTTACATTTTCAATTTTTTTTTTCTCAAATATATATTTAGTTGAAATATGTTATAATTAAAATTAATAAAATTAGTGTAGATTAGTGTATAATTAAAACATGTTACAATTAAAATTAATTAAATTGGTATAGATTAATATGTTATTAGCTGTTTTGAAAAAAATAAAACTTATTATAATTCAATTGTTAATTAATACTAAAATAAATAATTCTTATTAAATATTATGTGTAAATTAATTTAATATAATGCACTGCGAAAACCCCTTAATACTTAAATTTAATTTTATTATCATTATCGTCTTGCAAATACAGACTCATTATCATTATTATTATTAAAATAATAATAACATATTACTGATATCATGCTTGTTGGTGGCCTCATCGTGATTATCGTTTTCATGGGCATATATTCTCCTAAAAATAATATCATGTAGCATACCTCCATGAGTAGCAAATGCAGACATGTAAAACGTCAAGTTATAAATACTAATAAATCCTAATTCAAAAAATATTTTTCATGGAGCAATACATTTAAATATATGGACCCAAATACATAAGAGGTTTGAGCAAAGTTTAGGAAGTCAAACAGATTAGAGGTGTGTACAAAGTTTATCTATGACATGCTAATTTTACTTGAACTCGATTTATATGGTTCTGGTCACATCATGCATTAGATCCATTATTTTATGGCCACATAATGATTTTGCGTCAGTTGTGAATAGGCTGACTTTAGGGTTTGATTGTCTTTTTGGATGGTAAGTGGAACAATTAGTTTTGGAGAGAGGAAATTTTAGTATTGTTATTATGCATGATGAGTTAAAAGTTAAAATAATTGATTGACAATTGTATTTATAAAATATAATTAATAGATAAAAAATTACTTTAAAATAGGATTATTAATGGGTTGTTCTCTTTTTATATGTCATGTGAGAATGATGATCTTTCCTACACAAATATATTCTTGACCCTTCCTTAATGGAGTTGGCGGTTGATTTCACTGATCTTTACCATTAAAATACACATAAAATGTTCAATCACAGTTTGGTTAGTAGACAACATGGATCGATTCAGACTGGAATAGCCTTTGCAATTCAGAGAGTTTTGCTTGGCAGCCCTGTTGTAGAGCCAAAAGTCAAAGTACAAGTTCATGGGAGGGTGTACAACAACTTTCGATGAACACTGCACGAGAGGTGTTTTGTAGAATGAGTTGGATCCACCTGCACGTGATTGATGAAATTAGTGTTGTACAGTGTAGTACTCAACAATGGATGCCATTAGCATAATGAATTGAAGGCGACTGTACCTCAGCTATGATGGCACAATAAGGCTCAAGCTTTGTGAGCCAATAAGGTTCTGAATAAATAGAATTAAAAATTAAAAAATATATATTTTTATTTTATAAAGTAGACTTTGCAAATAGCTGGTTTAATTTTTGGTCAAAATTAAATTAATTCATAGTCAATGTGATGTTGATTACATAATTGGTTTAAATTTATTATCATTCTTCATAAAAAACTACATTATTTCAAATAATTTATTTTTTATTTATAGAGAAAGTCACCACTCTTTAGTTGATTTCATTTTTACAAATGAAGACTCATTATCATTATTATTATTATTATTATTATTATTAAAATAATAATAATGCATGTGCATGGCCTTATCATGATTACCGTTTTCATATATATATATGAACAACAAATATTGTGTGTAAAATAGTCAAGTTATAAATACCAATAAATCCAATGCAAACACTCCATGTAAAATAGTCAAGTTATAAATACCAATAAATCCAATGCAAAAAATATATTTTGTGGAGCATTACCTTTAAATATATGTGTTGAAGAATCTAGGGTAATTAGGTTAATAAGATTCTTCTCACGATGATAACTATTTTTGAGGTACTTTTTCAGTTTTTCTTATTAGCACAATCTTGTCTTATTATTATTAGAGCGTGTTTTCTTTCTTCATCAAATATTTACCAAAACAAAAGTGACAAGAACACATGATGTTGGTTCTCTACCAGGGTCAAAACCTCTCGCTCTCTGAGAGGAAAACCCGCACAAATTCTTCTTATAGATATTCTTATTAATGAATACCAAGACCAAGACCCTTGACCTAGTAGCCACTCCAAGATCAAGACACACATTCTCTTGATAGTCCTCTTCGAGATCTTCATCATTGTATGGATACTAAGATCTGCCTTGACATTAATATCCTTCATTCTTTATATCGAGATCTTTATTGTTGCCTTAACACTGAGATCTTCACAATTGCCTTGACACTGAGACCTTCACCATAGAGATAATACAAATTTTAGTTAAAACGAATCAATGAGACCTTACTGGGCTGAGACAGAGGTATACTTCACAGTTCCATCACCAAGTCTCTTTTCTTTGATTATTGTAATAGAGATCGAACCACATAATCTCCACAGCTATTGTTCTTAAGAAATCACAGAGAGGCTTATGAATTACTTACTGCAATGATACCAAAGCTGGATATCCAAATTGCTTAATGATTGTGCTAAAGATATGATCCCATCACTGTTATTCATTCGAAAAGATATCTAAGTAGTTGGCAGTGATCATCCTTCGAAAACCATGGAGTAATCCGAGCTATCTTATTGTGTCACAGATCCAACTTTTATCTCTGATATACCCATACAAAAACACAGAGATATCACCAAATTTTTCTCTATATCTCATCATCAAAACTTCAAAAGAAAATTCTAACCTTTCTTCTCCACCGAAAGACCCAGATACGTGAAGTTTATTCACTGTAATTACCCATCCGAAATTTCAGAGATATCGAATCCTATACCTATCTTTATGTGAAAATCTTAGTTGGGTATCTATAGCAGTTTGTCCTCCTTAAATGATACGATGTGTCCGACCGAATAGTTGTCTATTTGAGGTGAGCCGACATGAATATCTCATACATTTTGCAGACCGACTTCAAGAGAGGATTGTGCTTGACTTTTTGGAGTGCTTTTCTAGACACTAGGTTAACTCATATACATTTTATATATGCTCAAGAAGAGCTCTTCATACATGACATTGACTCTTTGACTCAATAATAAATCTTAAGGCTCTCAATGGGAGCCACTAACAAATAAAATCACTTGCTTATGAAACCCATGAAGCAAGGCTTACAATAATAATTATATTTTCTTCATTACATCATTTACAATAGTCACAATTACATGTCATTATGAAGACCGAACCTAGTTACATTTTACAAGGCTCCCTCTTAACTAGGGAGGTATTCATAATGGTACTTGGTCATTCTCAATCTGAATAATTTATCATAAGAATAATTGGATTGGTAACCCATCTGTATAGCATCATAGTAACCAACATTGTTTCCACATAAAGGCCTTGATTGGCAGCTCTATCTCTCATTAGATCAAAGCATAATGTTGGCGATACCAATGAATATAGACACCTTCATTATTCTCTCTCAAGGTACATACCCACCTGAGTGTTCACTAAGTATGACCTTCTAGGAATATTCTTATCTTGGGATCCCAACCCTCAAAGAATATCAGTCCTCTTCCCTACTCTTATCTTGGATTCCCTACATATCCTCAAAGAGCATTGAATGCCATATGATTACCCAATCCTCCATTCTTTCTTCCCAAGTTAAGACAACCCAAGTTAAGACAAGAATGTTGTGTCTATCTCTCCCTCTCAACTCGAGAAGATATGCCCATTCCTGTAAATGAATGTACCCAAGCTCCCTTTGATCAGGGACATGCCCAAGATCCCTCTTAATTAGGGACTTGTGAGAGCTCCCTCTCAACTGCAGACTCTCTTTTAATCAAAAACTTCTTCCTTGTGGATCCTTCAGCTGCTTGATCAATTTCCTTTCTTGATGTCATGGAATTCAATCTAGCTTCTTTCTTGTAGGGAATTAACCATCCATCACTTTCCTTCTTGGTTTTTCATGTCATTCCTTTCTTCATGGAAAGTGGCATTCTTGATACATATCTAGAACCTTAGACATATGGCTACTTCTTGCTAATCATGTTTCTTTTAGGAATTTCCATCCACCACTTGAATGCTAGTTTTTCTTGCACTTACAATTCTTGTTCCAATAGCCCTACATGAACTCATTCAGATATTATTCAAGAAATCAAAACATAAAATTATAACAAGTAGTACCTTACTAGATGACTCTTCATCATGACATCTTCTTGTATGTATCAGCATCCTACATACATGTTGACACATCTCCCAAAGATATCCATTATCAAGGGTCTCCATATTTTTCAGACTCTCATCAGAGTCTTCATATCTTTCCGAGAGATTTCCTAGTTAAATCTTCTTGGTCTTTTGGATGCTGATCGCCTTTATCATGGTTGCATATCTCACGATCTCTTATTGTTACATATTCCATTCCTAGGAGCTTCCAATCATAGTTCCTTAATTTTAGTCAACCACCTGATACTTCATATGAGGACATATTATGTTGATTTCATCTAGTGTGACTTATGCCTTCCTGCATCCTTTTAGAGGAGGAGATCCTTTTACCTTGATCATGCTTCTCAAGATAAAAGTAGTGATCCACATTACCTATAACCATACGACATCACTTTATAATATTAAATACAAACATACATACGTCATTTTACCTTTAGGTCATATAGGATTTTTCCAACAGCTTCCTTGATTGAAAATATCTTCAACCCATTGATCTGCTTCATTTCTCATGTCATCATACCATCATTCCATGAATTCCATAAGTTGGAGTTCTTGATCAAACACTTGCTTCCGCTCTAGATCTGGGAATCCTCCGAAAAGGATTCCATCAGAGAATCTTGATGATCTCACATATTCTTATTCAACAGATGTAGCCCTTTTGACTGATGTATGATGAGACTTGTCCTAGATGATTCTTTCCTTTTATCTTTCAATGAGGTCACCAAGAGTTATATTGACTACCATATATTTTGTTCCAGCGGTCCTTCATGTTTCCCTATGGCGGTGTCATGAGATCTTACTTTAAATGATTCTACTTCCTTGTTCTTCCTTCTTTCATCTTCCTCCATTTATTCATTGAAATGGACTTCTTCTATATTCTTCTTGTTATTGTCCTTCTTACGCTAAGAACAATCTTTCTTGTAAAGTACATAATATTTTACTTCCATAAAATGTTTGAGTCCTCAACACTTTTTCCCTTCAACTTGTCTTCTTCTATCTTTCATAGAAATCACAAGTATAATGAGGTAACTTACTTATCCCATGAATTTTGTTATCCTTGTGATGATGTCACGAGTTCTTGTTTCTAATGTTTCCATGATGTCACACCACATCTTATTGTAGACATAACCAAGGCAGGATCTAGGAGCCATAAAGAGACCTATAATGAGAGAGACTATTTTAATGATTTCTTACTCTCTCTTACCATGGAATTCCTTTCCTCGGCTCCTCATATCCTTTCCAGTGATATGAACTTTCTTTTCTTCTAATGTTCGTAATTCTTTTTCCAACTTCTTTGATGTCTCCAATATTGTTTATGTGAGAGGACCTTAAGAGTTCCTTCCCATGAATTCAAAGGAGACATTTTTCACTGATATGTTTAATGACTTCAATTATCTACGAGGACTATGGAAATCCTCCTTATTCCTTTCAAGGACCTTTGATGACCTATCCAACTTATAGATCTCCTTGCAACCATGAAGTCATTTTACCAAATAAATTAACGAATGAAAGATACTTACTTGACAAGTGAAGATGAAATCTTCTACTTGATCACTTTGATGACGGTTGAAGAAGATGTATCAGAGCTTCCTCTTGGATGATCTTCTTTCAAATGAAAAATCCTTTCTCCAATAGAAAAGGTTGCTCCTTTTGATGAGGATGATTTGCTTCTTCCTCGGATGATCTTCTTCTAGGGCAAGGAGATCTTCTTTGCTTGTTTTATAACCTTGAAGTTGATGACAATGCCTTCTCCCCTTCTTTTGTAGTGTAGATCCAAACTGCTTCTAGGGTTTCAATTTTCTCCAAGATGATGTGATCTTCGTTTTTAAGGTCCTTCAAGCTACCTTGCTTTGTAGATTGCTTCTTCGATCTAGGGTTTGGTTCTTCAATGTAGATCTTGATCCTTTTCTTTGATAACCTTCAACTTGCTTCGATGCCCTTCTTGAAACTTGATCATTGAATGTCTCTTTGCTTCCCTTCCTTTGACTTCAACACCTTAGCTCTGATTCCATTTTGAAGAATCTAGGGCAAATTACGTTAATAATATTCTTTTCATGATGATAACTATTTGTGAGGTACTTTTTCACTTTTTCTTATTATCGCAATCTTCTCTTGTTATTATTAGAGTGTGTTTTCTTTCTTCATCAAATAGTTACCAAAACAAAAGAGACAAGAGCACAAGATGTTGGCTCTCTGCCAGGGTCAAAGCCTCTCTCTCTTTGAGAGGAAAAGTCGAACAAATTCTTCTTATAGAGATTCTAATTGATGAATACCAAGAACAAGACCCTTGACCTAGTAGCCACTACAAGATCAAGACACACATTCTCTTGACAGTCCTCTTCGAGATCTTCAACATTGTTTGGATACTAAGATCCTTCATTCTTGATATCGAGATCTTCAGTGTTGCCTTGACATTGAGATCTTCACTACTGCCTTGACACTGAGATCTTCACCATAGTGATAATACAAATTGTAGTTACAACAAATCAATGAGACCTTACTGCATTGAGACAGAGGTATACTTCACAGTTCCATCACCAAGTCTCTTTTCTTTGATGGCTATAATAGAGATCGAATCACAGAATCTCCACAACTATTGTTCTTACGAAATCACAAAGAGGCTTTTGAATTACTTACTGCAATGATACCAAAGCTAGAGATCTGAATTTCTTGATGACTGTGCTAAAGGTATGAGCCCACCACTATTCCTCACACGAAAACATATATGAGAAGTTGATAGTGATCATCCTTAAAAAGTCATAGAGTAATCTAAGCTATCTTATTGTGTCACAGATCTGACTTTTATATCTGGTATACCCATACAAAAACATAAAGATATCACCAAATTGTTCTCTATATCTCATCATCGAAACTTCAAAAGAAAATTTGAACCTGTCTTCTCCACCAAAAGACCCAGATCTGCAAAGTTTATTCACTGTAATTACCCATCCAAAATTTCAGAGATATCAAATCCTGAAGTTATCTTTATGCAAAAATCTTAGCTGGGTATTTATAGTAGTGTTTCCTCGATAAATGAGCTGATGTGTCCAACTGAACAGTTGTGTCTATTTGAGGTGAGCTGACATTAATATTTCATACAGTTTGCAGGTCGACATCAAGAGAGGATTGTGTTTGTATTTTTGGAGGGTTTTTCTAGACACTAGGTTGACTCATATGCATTTTATATATGCTCAATAAGAACTCTTCATACATGACATTGACTCTTTGACTCAATAATAAATCCGAAGGCTCTCAATGGGAGCCACTAACAAATAAAATCACTTTCTCATGAAACCCATGAACCAAGGCTTACAATAATAATTTTATTTTCTTCATTACATCATTTACAATAGTCACAATTACATGTCATTATGAAGACCAAACCTAGTTACATTTTACAATAATATGAACCCAAATACATAAGAGGTTTGCACAAAGTTTAGGGAGTGAAATAGATTAGACGTTGGTACAAAATTTATCACACGTATGTGACATGCCAACCCACACGTGTTAGTCAATAATCACATCGCGAGAGATAAGGATCCACAAGAGGTGGTTAGTCCATATCACGAAACACACGGGGAGTGTTGGTTTATCCAATGTCCAACACTAGCAATGCAATCTTGAAGAAGACGTACCTATAATCTTCATCAATGTTGACTCATACTATAATGATTAGCCTTAGTCACCGTAGGTTTCAACATTGGGTTATATTTTCATTCTACATGAATGTAATGATATTAACTGTTGTACATCGTTTAGGCTTAGCTATGCTTTTATTGTATGTTATTATTAATTTTTTTGCTAAAATCATATACGGGGCAAACAACTCTCATAATAATGCTTATCCTTTTGTGAAATAGTGTTGTTCTTTTTCTTTTGAAATTGAGCTAAATTATAAAACAAACAAAAAAAGATAAAGAATGTTATTTGAAAACATTTAAATTATATGAAATTAAAAAATTTAAATAGAGAAATAAAAATAAAACAAAAGTGATCTTTTTGAAACCTTCTTATTTCTTTAATATTATGTTTGTGATAGACTTTCGAAATAGTTTTATGATATGATTTTGATAATGCCTAATTAAAATGCATATTATAATATTTTAAATTCAATTCTAAATAAAATTTAATTTAAATTTAATTTATAAAAAATAATCAATAAATAATTATAAAAATAAATTAAATAATATATATATTATAATATTTCAATTTTATTTCTGCTATACATAATAAAATATCTCAATAAAAACAATGTACATAAAATATCTAAATGAAAACAATGTACAGATTAATTATGTTGAGTTTCTTAAATCAGGTTTTTTATTATTTTATTATTATATAATTTTGATCTTTATTAATTAAAAGTAAATTAAAATACATATTTTAATTAATATTTTATAAATAAAATAAAAAATATTATTTAAAATTACTTAATATAAAAATCCCTTGAGCCTATTACACTTTCTAAGTAAAATATGTTAAATATAACCCTAAGAAATTAGGTTGAGGGTTAAATGAATTTCTCTAAATAACTCAATATTATTTTAGAAACTTAAATATCATAAAATATAACAACACAAACTATAATATGACAAAACAATAAGCATCCGTTGAACTGTACTGTAAGTATATTTTATGTGGTGTTGTACAACTACAAACAAACGGTACAGTACAGACTTACAGTATTACTCTTCAAATTCACTAAGGCGGATAAGGAGCCTTCAGTGATAATTTAATCATGTTGAATTGAAAATATCCATGGCTCTCCCCAATTGCTCCGAACTCGAGCGATGACAGCGTTGAGAAAGAATGCAGAAGAGTACAGTAGAAGTCCCCAGCCGTTCGGGCCTTTCCCCAAAAATTCTAGCGAATTCTTGTTACTCAGAATATAACTACCAGCTGCCCATTTCACCCACGCCAGTGTTTGAACAGCTCCGTATACCCATCTCATATATTTCCACGCGAAATCCGCATCTCCCAATACACACATCATAGGCAAGAGGTGATCAAGGTACGCTATCTCCAACATGATCAACGAACATGGAAATAAAAATAATGTCAGGAGGAATATTTTATCCTTCAGGTTAGAAGATGGCCATGCAATGGCCAAACCAAACAGGGCTAATGGAAGATAGTTATATGTAGAACGCTCGACGACCATAGTTAAGGGTGCAGTAAGGGGTATCGAAATAATGGAACCGATATAGAGTAAACGATGACCAATAGAAGTAAGCCGAGTTAAAATGATGGCAGAGTCCATGGACAAGGCAATAGCAACGGCTGCCGTTATTGCTACACGTCCACGCTGTGACTCGGGGGTAATGGCTGCGGTTATGACTAGTGGTCCACCCTGTGAGAGGGTAATGGCAGTGGTAGAAGGAGATAGAGTATGAAAAACCCAAACAATAGAGCAAATCAAGTTAACGCAACACGCTATAAATGATAAGGTTCTGATGCCCAGAAGATCACCCCTAAAGCTCAGCACTTGGCAAACCTCAGTGTTATTGAAATCAGACTTGACCACAGCTTTGGTTAGAAAGGCATTGGCAGCGAATCCACTCCCTTTACTGTCTGCCACGTAATCTCTAATCGTTCCTCTGGCTACCAAACCGCTGGAGAAACCATCCACTCCGAACCATAATGTTAATAAAAGGTTTATTAATACTTCAGTGAACCTTGGCATTCTAAATGACACAATGTTGTATTCTACACATTCCCTTGAGCCTCCCCTACGTCAAGAGCTTCCGAAGCCATAACTCTGACTCATTTGCCTGTCGCATCTTTAGACCTCAGAGATCTTACCAGTAGCTCTGTCCAAACATATGACACCACACATTGGAATGCATATGCAAATATGCCCTTTTCTGTTGATAGACCCGGCACCGATATCATCAAGAATTTCAGATACCACCTTGGACTCACTCACTCTCACTTTGTGTCCTTCATCACCCTGCTCCAAGGGCAACGGGCCCTCAACACGTAACAGACTGTTTGAGTTGCAGCCATGGCAGCCATTCATTTCTGAGGCAGGTAAGACAGGGGAGAAAGACAGAGGGAATTAGAGAGTGGTTTCAACGTTCCAGGCATCCGAAGAGCAAGCGTGACGGTAAGCTCTTCCTGTGTCCAGAATACAATGCAGTGGCAAGAATTGCATGGACAGGTCTCTATAGTGACTTCTGGAGTGACTACCACACCATCATTGATTGCAATTTGTAATGGAAGGAATCGCACTAAAATGGAGTCCACAATAGGGGCATTGGTTTTCATTGGAGTCCACAATATGACAGGAGCAGTCTGTACACTTCCAATTTCATTAGAAGCTGCGGGTGGACGATCATCTTCTGCTGATGCCCGGTCGATGTCGAAGCCATCTGAAGAACTCGACCATCTTCTCGATGCCCAGTCGATGTCGAAGCCGTCTGAATAACTCCATCTTCCAGAGACGAACTTCTTATGTGGAAGCAGTCTGTCGACCTTATGTTTCTGTACATGTAATCAGTGCATTTCCATCTTTGATCCAATTTATGGTCTTGAGTTTGGCACTTACGATAATGTCCAGGGCATCCCTGGCACCCATCTCTAGATCCCACCTTCCTCTTATCAGACTTGTAATTAAAACTGCTATATTCCCTACGCATGTAATTCCTTGAACAGAAATGTCAAATTGTGCGAAAGAAAAACATGATAACCATCCCAACCAACAAACTAACTTGATGATCACCAATTGCAGATTCCATAGTAAGCCCATTTCAAAATACAGTCAAGAGGGAAAACTCGCCTGACTTGCGATCAACAAAACTCTATTCTCCCATTCAATCTACGCTTTGTCTATGTCGTACCTGCGGACATTTATATAGAAAAACACACCATTTGGCTTCAAACTCTGCTATCCATGAAGTTTCGATTTATCATCCTTAGACGTGCCTAGTAATTGCGTCAGGTGTACCGCTTAATGGGAATCCTAGATGCGTCCAGGAAACTTCATTTCTTTGAAGCAACAGAAAGATTCTGGTTGTGAGATAGATTCTGGTTGTGAGATGGAGAAATGATCCATGATGAAGAAAATTTCTGACAACATTGTAATTTGTGCAGGTCAAACCAGAGGGAGAATTTCTGGTAGAGCCTCTTCGTATTTTAGATCAGAGAGAAACCATCTTGCGGAAACGATCCATCACCTAGGTTAAAGTGTAGTGGAAGCACTTTGACCAGAAAGAGGCTACCTGGGAAGAAGAGGAAACTATGCTGGAAGCTTACCCAACACTATTTTCTTAAAAAAAAAAAAAAAGGAATAAATAGAACACTAAGAACAATGTTCCTCACAAGGGGGGAAATTGTAACACCCTATACTGCACAAACATTTACTTTGTTACCAAGTTTTACTTAATCTTTTAATTTGTTTAACATAGACTATTAAAGAACTAATGCTGAATAGCGAGAACATATCTTGTTACTTATTAATTAATAATTTAAACAGTTTGTCAAAGAACTGAAAGAAACAATTAATAAATCCTGAGACAGTTACAAACAGTTACTCATTTGTTCTCTCAAAATGAAAAAAGGGAGAACCCTAAGGGAGTTGGAAAATATACAAAGGGGAAGGAAGCACGAATGGTACTGCCCAAATTTTCCTTGAGCTGGACGAAAGTACCAGTGGGAAAACTGTGAATTACAGTCGAAAAGGTATGAGACTTGAGGTTGGACCGCAGTCTTGATGCCTAAGATACCAGACTGTGACAGACTTATTGACTGACAAGAGTAGGAATAGCTAGAAGGGGGGAATCTGGATGTAATCGCCAGATCTGTGGGTGGGTGGAGAGACCTTCCAAGAAAAGGGAATTACTCACACTGATATAAATAAAGCAGAACCAGATAAGTAATACACGTTGTTCTTAGTAAATATTAGCTACAATGGGTTAATATTATTCAATAATGGATAGCCAACAACAGGTATATTTCTAGATATATATATGTTTAGTCGTGGTATATCATTAAACATGTTCATTTTATTCTGTTGCTTTATATAAACTAATGAATTATAAGGTAGAAGTACCGATAGCTTTACACAGTTCTAGGAAAACAACTTAACCATTTCGGATTAACTTTATATCAGAAAATTAGAGAAGTTAAATTATGAACAGTCTTTGGCTTTTAAAGTGAGTACTATTTTCTTCTAATGAAACCATGAGATGCTTTCTAGTTCATAAAGCATACAAAGATTAAACCAAAAGGAATTTATTCTACAAATTTAAACCTTTCTATAGATGCAATATCAAGATAATGCTAACTGTCAAATGAAAACAGGAAGATAATATGTCATTCATGGAATAGCTATCACTAACCATTGCATGACCAGACTTATCTTTAACTGTACAAAAACATTAACTGAGTCACGAGGTTTCTTCGTGACTCTCAATCGTTTTCCATAGGAAAAACTGAGAGCCAACTGCCCTGTCTAATTTCCAAATCATTCAAGCTGGGAACGTTGTTGCTCATTATCACTAGAATAGTGTTGGAACCGACCAAACAAAGTAAGATAATTCATTTATGGAATGTTCTAAGATTATAACTTGAAACCTGAATGGAAATATCAAACCTGGCTTAAACCTTTATAGTCAAAGTCAAACCAGTTTATAGTGTCGTCCCATCTCAAACTATTCCAAAAAAAATTACAACCCTCATACAGTTTCTCTTAGTATAACTATGAACTTAACCTTGGTCATGCGTCAATATGGGGTTATTTATAAACCTGAGAATCTAACATTTAACACAAAAAAAGCAGAATTCTTTCATGGTTAGTTGAAGCTTGGAGGCACTTTTTAGCCGTAAGTTCACTAGAAGAGGGAGTGATTAAACCAACCTGTGACCAGAAGACAGTAACCACTGTAAGGAGCACCCTCCAAACTCTAAAATCCCTTGAAAATGTCTTGTCGAGACCTTACCTACGATTACATGGATGTCGGGATTAAAACCTATAGGGTATTAAGAATAAAATGACTGATACATGTTAGGAAGTTTCAGGGTTTCATTGTTACCTGTGTAGGAGGAACTCCGGGTGATAAGAAGCAACGAGAATATGGAAAACCTATCACAGTCATTAGTGGCTTTTCACGTTCATATCATTTCGAAAACAATCTTGTAGCTTGCATGGGATCTTACCTCCATGAAAGCCCAGTTTCTCCTATCACATACTTCCTGGGATGTGCACAACCGTGGATAGTTGAACTACCTGCATTCCAAGAACCAACTAATCAGGAGGAACACTTCAAACCAATGGAAAAAAAAAAAGCATATTAAGGAATTTACTGAGAGTAACTTTTTAAAACGCTACCTGGACGCTTATCAGACCCCTTCAGGCCAAGGAGATTAAGCTAAAACCATGATATCTCTTCAAACCCTTAGACAGCTTGTAGAGCCGAACCCCAAGGTTTTGCAAATCAGAAAATGGAAGTCGCACACAACCGGAAGCCGGAAAAATATCACACAATTGATATTGGAGCTCCAGAACCGCTGGAACCTCAAACCATGATCCTATGGTGGGGAAACAGACAAGTGACCAAGTTCCAGACTATTTTGTCAATACTATTCAATGAGTGGAGTCAGACATTTAGTGTTTGAGATACAGGTGGTAGCTCAACCCTCGATCCACCCTCCATCATTAAGTGTTGGTTTAAACAATGAATTATGCATACGGGAGTCTAACTAAGGTGGAAGATCACGACGCATATGAATGATAGGTCCTCATTAAGTCCTAAAATTTGTACAATCTAGTTTAATGGCCTCGTTATTCGTCAGTGACTTAGTTAATAAAGTGTGGAATGAAAAAAAATAAATATATGTGTTAAGTTTGTTACATTTTCAATTTATTTTTCTCAAATATATATTTAGTTGAAATATGTTATAATTAAAATTAATAAAATTAGTTTAGATTAGTGTAGAATTAAAACATGTTACAATTAAAATTAATTAAATTGGTATAGATTAATATGTTATTAGTTGTTTTGAAATAATAAAACTTATTATAATTCAATTGTTAATTAATACTAAAATAAATAATTATTATTAAATATTATGTGTAAATAAATTCAATATAATGCATTGCGAAAACCTCTTAATACTTAAATTTAATTTTATTATCGTTATTCATAAAAAACTATATTATTTCAAATAATTTATCTTTTATTTATACTGAAAATCACCACTTTTTAGCTGATTTCGTCTTGCAAATACAGACTCATTATCATTATTATTATTAAAATAAAAATAACATATTACTGATATCATGCTTGTTGGTGGCCTCATCATGATTACCGTTTTCATGGGCATATATTCTCCTAAAAATAATAATATCATGTAGCATACCTCCATGAGTAGCAAATACAGACATGTAAAAAAGTCAAGTTATAAATACTAATAAATCCTAATTCAAAAATTATTTTTCGTGGAGCAATACATTTAAATATATGGACCCAAATACATAAGAGGTTTGAGCAAAGTTTAGGAAGTCAAACAGATTAGAGGTTGGTACAAAGTTTATCTGTGACATGTTAATTTTACTTGAACTCGATTTATATGGTTCTGGTCACATCATGCATTAGATCCATTATGTTATGGTCACATAATGATTTTGCGTCCGCTGTGAATAGGTTGACTTTAGGGTTTGATTGTCTTTTTGGATGGTAAGTGGAACAACTTGAACTCGATTTATATGGTTCTGGTCACATCATGCATTAGATCCATTATGTTATGGTCACAATGATTTTGCGTCAGCTGTGAATAGGTTGACTTTAGGGTTTGATTGTCTTTTTGGATGGTAAGTGGAACAATTAGTTTTGGAGAGAGGAAATTTTAGTATTGTTATTGTGCATGATGAGTTAAAAGTTAAAATAATTGATTGACAAATGTATTTATAAAAAATAATTAATTGATAAAAAATTACTTTAAAATAGGATTATTAATGGGTTGGTCCTTTTTTATATGTCATGGGAAAATGATGATCTTTCCTACACAAATATATTCTTGATCCCTTCCTTAATGGAGTTGGTGGTTGATTTCATTGATCTTTACCATTAAAATACACATAAAATGTTCAATCGCAGTTTGGTTAGTAGACAACATGGATGGATTCAGACTAGAATAGCCTTTGCAATTCAGAGAGTTTTGCTTGGTAGCTCTGTTGTAGAGCCAAAAGTCGAAGTACAAGTTTAGGGGAGGGTGTACAACAACTTTCGATGAACAATGCACAGGAGGTGTTTTGTAGAATGAGTTGGATCCACCTGCAGGTGATTGATGAAATTAGTGTTGTATAATGCAGTACTCAACAATGGATGCCATTAGCATAATGAATTGAAGATGGGTGTACCTCAGCTATGATGGCACAATAAAGCTCAAGCTTTGTGAGCCAATAAGGTTCTAAATAAATAGAATTAAAAATTAAAAAAAATAAATAAATATTTTATAAAGTAGACTTTGCAAATAGCTGGTTTAATTTTTGGTCAAAATTAAATTAATTCATAGTCAATGTGATGTTGATTACATAATTGGTTTAAATTTATTATCATTCTTCATAAAAAACTACATTATTTCAAATAATTTATTTTTTATTTATAGAGAAAGTCACCACTCATTAGTTGATTTCATTTTTGCAAATGAAGACTCATTATTATTATTATTATTATTATTAAAAATAATAATAATGCATGTGCATGGCCTTATCATGATTACCATTTATATATATATATATATATATATATATATATTAACAGCAAATATTGTGTGTAAAATAGTCAAGTTATAAATACCAACAAATCCAATGCAAAAAATATATTTCATGGAGCATTACCTTTAAATATATGTGTTGAAGAATCTAGGGTAATTAGGTTAATAAGATTCTTCTCACGATGATAACTATTTGTGAGGTACTTTTTCACTTTTTCTTATTAGCACAATCTTCTCTTATTATTATTAGAGCGTGTTTTCTTTCTTCATCAAATAATTACCAAAACAAAAGTGACAAGAACACACGATGTTGGTTCTCTACCAGGGTCAAAACCTCTCGCTCTCTGAGAGGAAAACCCAAACAAATTCTTCTTATAGATATTCTTATTAATGAATACCAAGACCAAGACCCTTGACCTAGTAGCCACTCCAAGATCAACACACACATTCTCTTGATAGTCCTCTTCGAGATCTTCATCATTGTATGGATACTAAGATCTACCTTGACATGATATCCTTCATTATTTATATCGAGATCTTCATTGTTGCCTTAACACTAAGATCTTCACAACTGCCTTGACACTGAGACCTTCACCATAGAGATAATACAAATTTTAGTTACAACGAATCAATGAGACCTTACTATGCTGAGACAGAGGTATACTTCACAGTTCCATCACCAAGTCTCTTTTCTTTGATTACTGCAATAGAGATTGAACCACATAATCTCCACAGCTATTGTTCTTAAGAAATCACAGAGAGGCTTATGAATTACTTACTGCAATGATACCAAAGTTGGAGATCCAAATTGCTTGATTATTGTGCTAAAGGTATGAGCGCATCACTGTTATTCATTCTAAAAGATATCTGAGTAGTTGATAGTGATCATCCTTCGAAAACCATAGAGTAATCCGAGCTATCTTATTGTGTCACAGATCCAACTTTTATCTTTGATATACCCATACAAAAACACAGAGATATCACCAAATTGTTCTCTATATCTCATCATCAAAACTTCAAAAGAAAATCGAACCTTTCTTCTCCACTGAAAGACCCAGATACATGAAGTTTATTCACTGTAATTACCCATCCGAAATTTCAGAGATATCGAATCCTGTAACTATCTTTATGTGAAAATCTTAGTTGGATATTTATAGCAGTTTGTACTCCTTAAATGATACGATGTGTCCAACCGAATAGTTGTCTATTTGAGGTGAGCCGACATGAATATTTCATACATTTTGCAGACCCACTTCAAGAGAGGATTGTGCTTGTCTTTTTGGAGTGCTTTTCTAGACACTAGGTTAACTCATATACATTTTATATATGCTCAAGAAGAGCTCTTCATACATGACATTGACTCTTTTACCCAATAATAAATCTTAAGGCTCTCAATGGGAGCCACTAACAAATAAAATCACTTGCTTATGAAACCCATGAAGCAAGGCTTACAATAATAATTATATTTTCTTCATTACATCATTTACAATAGTCACAATTACATGTCATTATGAAGACCAAACCTAGTTACATTTTACAAGGCTCCCTCTTAACTAGGGAGGTATTCATAATGGTACTTGGTCATTCTCAATATGAATAATTTATCATAAGAAGAATTGGATTGGTAACTCATCTGTATAGCATCATAGTAACCAACGTTGTTTCCACATAAAGGCCTTGATTGGTAGCTCTATCTCTCATTAGATCAGAGCATAATGTTGGCGATACCAATGAATATAGACACCTTCATTATTCTCTCTCAAGGTACATACCCACCTGGGTGTTCACTAAGTATGACCTTCTAGGAATATTCTTATCTTGGGATCCCAACCCTCAAAGAATATCAGTCCTCATCCCTACTCTTATATTGGATTCCCTACATATCCTCAAAGAACATTGAATGCCATATGATTACCCAATCCTCCATTCTTTCTTCCCAAGTTAAGATAAGAATGTTGTGTCTATCTCTCCCTCTCAACTCGAGAAGATATGCCCATTCCTATAAATGAATGTACCCAAGCTCCCTTTGATCAAGGACATGCCCAAGATCCCTCTTAATTAGGGTCTTGTGAGAGCTCCCTCTCAACTGCAGATTCCCTTTTAATCAAAAACTTCTTCCTTGTGGATCCTTCAGCTGCTTGATCAATTTCCTTTCTTGATGTCATGGAATTCAATCGAGCTTCTTCCTTGTAGGGAATTAACCATCCATCTCTTTCCTTCTTGGTTTTTCATGTCATTCCTTTCTTCATGGAAAGTGGCATTCTTGATACATATCTGGAACCTTAGACATATGGCTACTTCTTGCTAATCATGTTTCTTTTAGGAATTTCCATCCACCACTTGAATGCTAGTTTTTCTTGCACTTACAATTCTTGTTCCAATATCCCTACATGAACTCATTCAGATATTATTCAAGAAATGAAAACATAAAATTATATCAAGTAGTACCTTACTAGATGACTCTTCATCTTGACATCTTCTTGTATGTATCAACATCCTGCATACATGTTGGCACATCTCCCAAAGATATCCATTGTCAAGGGTTTCCATATTTTTCACACTCTCATCAGAGTCTTCATATCTTTCCGAGAGATTCCCTAGTTAAATCTTCTTGGTCTTTTGGATGTTGATCGCCTTTATCATGGTTGCATATCTCACGATCTCTTATTGTTACATATTCCATTCCTAGGAGCTTCCAATCAGAGTTCCTTAATTTTAGTCAACCACCTGATACTTCATATGAGGATATATTATGTTAATTTCATCTAGTGTGACTTATGCCTTCCTGCATCCTTTTAGAGGAGGAGATCATTTTACCTTGATCATGCTTCTCAAGATAAAAGTAGTGATCCACGTCACCTGTAACCATACGACATGACTTTATAATATTAAATACAAACATACATACGTCATTTTACCTTTAGGTCATATAGGCTTTTTCCAACAGCTTCCTTGATTGAAAATATCTTTAACCCATTGATCTGCTTCATTTCCCATGTCATCATACCATCATTCCATGAATTCCATAAGTTGGAGTTCTTGATCAAACACTTGCTTCCACTCTAGATCTGTGAATCCTTCGAAAAGGATTCCATCAGAGAATCTTGATGATCTCACATATTCTTATTCAACAGATGTAGCCCTTTTAACTGATGTATGATGAGACTTATCCTGGATGATTCTTTCCTTTTATATTTCAATGAGGTCACCAAGAGTTATATTGACTACCATATATTTTGTTCCAGCGGTCCTTCATGTTTCCCTATGGCAGTGTCATGAGATCTTACTTTAATGATTCTACTTCCTTGTTCTTCCTTCTTTCATCTTCCTCCATTTCTTCATTGAAATGAACTTCTATATTCTTCTTGTTATTGTCCTTCTTAAGCTAAGAACAATCTTTCTTGTAAAGTACACAATATTTTACTTCCATAAAATGTTTGAGTCCTCAACGATTTTTCCCTTCAACTTGTCTTCTTCTATCTTTCATAGAAATCACAAGTATAATGAGGTAACTTACTTATCCCATGAATTTTGTTATCCTTGTGATGATGTCACGAGTTCTTGTTTCTAATGTTTCCATGATGTCACACCGCATCTTATTGTAGACATAACCAAGGCAGGATCTAGGAGCCATAAAGAGACCTATAATGAGAGAGACTATTTTAATGATTTCTTACTCTCTCTTACCATGGAATTCCTTTCCTCGGCTCCTCATATCCTTTCGAGTGATATGAACTTTCTTTTCTTCTAATGTTCGTAATTCTTTTTCCAACTTCTTTGATGTCTCCAATATTGTTTATGTGAGAGGACCTTAAGAGTTCCTTCCCATGAATTCAAAGGAGACCTTTTTCACTGATATGTTTAATGACTTCAATTATCTACGAGGACTATGGAAATCCTCCTTATTCCATGCAAGGACCTTTGATGACCTATCCAACTTATAGATCTCCTTGCAACCACGAAGTCATTTTACCAAATAAATTAACGAATGAAAGATACTTACTTGACAAGTGAAGATGAAATCTTCTACTTGACCACTTTGATGATGTTTGAAGAAGATGTATTAGAGCTTCCTCTTGGATGATCTTCTTTCAAATGAAAAATCCTTTCTCCAATAGAAAAGGTTGCTCCTTTTGATGAGGATGATTTGCTGCCTCCTCGAATGATCTTCTTCTAGGGCAAGGAGATCTTCCTTGCTTGTTTTATAACCTTGAAGTTGATGGCAATGCCTTCTCCCCTTCTTTTGTAGTGTAGATCCAAACTGCTTCTAGGGTTTCAATTTTCTCCAAGATGATGTGATCTTCATTTTTAAGGTCCTTCAAGCTACCTTGCTTTGTAGATTGCTTCTTGATCTAGGGTTTGGTTCTTCAATGTAGATCTTGATCCTTTTCTTTGATAACCTTCAACTTGCTTCGATGCCGTTCTTGAAACTTGATCATTGAATGTCTCTTTTCTTCCCTTCCTTTGACTTCAACACCTTAGCTCTGATTCCATTTTGAAGAATCTAGGGCAAATTACGTTAATAATATTCTTCTCATGATGATAACTATTTGTGAGGTACTTTTTCACTTTTTCTTATTAACACAATCTTCTCTTGTTATTATTAGAGTGTGTTTTCTTTCTTCATCAAATAGTTACCAAAACAAAAGAGACAAGAGCACAAGATATTGGCTCTCTGCCAGGGTGAAAGCCTCTCTCTCTTTGAGAGGAAAACTCGAACAAATTATTCTTATAGAGATTCTAATTGATGAATAGAAAGACCAAGACCCTTGACCTAGTAGCCACTACAAGATCAAGACACACATTCTCTTGACAATCCTCTTCGAGATCTTCAACATTGTTTGGATACTGAGATCTGCCTTGACACTGAGATCCTTCATTCTTGATATCGAGATCTTCAGTGTTGCCTTGACATTGAGATCTTCACTACTGCCTTGACACTGAGATCTTCACCACAGTGATAATACAAATTGTAGTTTCAACGAATCAATGAGACCTTATTGCATCGAGATAGAGGTATACTTCACAGTTCCATCACCAAGTCTCTTTTCTTTGATGGCTGTAATAGAGATCGAATCACAGAATCTCCACAGCTATTGTTCTTACGAAATCACAAAGAGGCTTTTGAATTACTTACTGCAATGATACCAAAGCTAGAGATCTGAATTTCTTGATGACTGTGCTAAAGGTATGAGCCCACCACTATTCTTCACATGAAAAGATATATGAGAAGTTGATAGTGATCATCCTTAAAAAATCATAGAGTAATCTGAGCTATCTTATTGTGTCACAGATCTGACTTTTATATCTGATATACCCATACAAAAACATAGAGATATCACTAAATTGTTCTCTATATCTCATCATCGAAACTTCAGAAGAAAATTTGAACCTGTCTTCTCCACCAAAAGACCCAGATCTGCGAAGTTTATTCACTGTAATTACCCATCCAAAATTTCAGAGATATCAAATCCTGAAGTTATCTTTATGCAAAAATCTTAGCTGTGTATTTATAGTAGTTTTTCCTCCATAAATGAGCTGATGTGTCCAACCACATAGTTGTGTCTATTTGAGGTGAGCTGACATTAATATTTCATACAGTTTGCAGGTCGACATCAAGAGAGGATTGTGTTTGTATTTTTGGAGGGTTTTTCTAGACACTAGGTTGACTCATATACATTTTATATATGCTCAAGAAGAACTCTTCATACATGACATTGACTCTTTGACTCAATAATAAATCCTAAGGCTCTCAATGGGAGCCACTAACAAATAAAATCACTTTCTCATGAAACCCATGAACCAAGGCTTACAATAATAATTTTATTTTCTTCATTACATCATTTACAATAGTCACAATTACATGTCATTATGAAGACCAAACCTAGTTACATTTTACAAAAATATGAACCCAAATACATAAGAGGTTTGCACAAAGTTTAGGGAGTGAAATAGATTAGACATTGGTACAAAATTCATCACATGTATGTGACATGCCAACCCGCAGGTGTTAGTCAATGATCACATCGCCAGAGATAAAGATCCACAAGAGGTAGTTAGTCCATATCACGAAACACATGGGGAGTGTTGGTTTATCCAATGTCCAACACTAACAATGCAATCTTGAAGAAGAAGTACCTATAATCTTCATCAATGTTAACTCATACTATAATGATTAGCCTTAGTCACCGTAGGTTTCAACATTGGGTTATATTTTCATTCTATGTTAATGTAATGATATTAATTGTTGTACATCGTTTAGGCTTAGCTATGCTTTTATTGTATGTTATTATTAATTTTTTGCTAAAATCATATACGGGGCAAACAACTCTCATAATAATACTTATCTTTTTGTGAAATAGTGTTGTTCTTTTTCTTTTGAAATTGAGCTAAATTATAAAACAAAACAAAAAAGATAAAGAATGTTATTTGAAAACATTTAAATTATATGAAATTAAAAAATTTAAATAGAGAAATAAAAATAAAACAAAAGTGATTTTTTGCAACCTTCTTATATCTTTAATATTATGTTTGTGATAGACTTTCGAAATAATTTTATGATATGATTTTAATAATGCCTAATTAAAATGCATATTATAATATTTTAAATTCAATTCTAAATAAAATATAATTTAAATTTAGTTTATAAAAAATAATCAATAAATAATTATGAAAATAAATTAAATTATATATATATATATATATATATATATATATATAATATTATAATATTTCAATTTTATTTTTGCTATACATAAATAAAATATTTCAATAAAAACAATGTACACAAAATATCTAAATGAAAACAATTTACAGATTAATTATATTGAATTTTTTAAATCAAGTTTTTTTTATTGTTTTATTATTATATAATTTTGATCTTTATTAATTAAAAGTAAATGAAAATACATATTTTAATTAATATTTTATAAATAAAAATAAATTATTATTTAAACTTACTTAATATAAAAATCCCTTGAGCCTGTCACACTTTATAAGTAAAATATGTTAAATATAACCATAAGAAATTATGTTGAGGGTTAAATGAATTTCTCTAAATAACTCAATATTATTTTAAAAACTTAAATATCATAAAATGTAACAACACAAACGATAATATGACAAAACAATAAGCATCCGTTGAACTGTACTGTATATTTTATGTGGTGTTGTACAACTACAAACAAACGGTACGGTACAGACTTACAGTATTACTCTTCAAATTCACTAAAGCGGATAAGCAGCCTTCCGTGATAATTTAATCATGTTGAATTGAAAATATCCATGGCTCTCCCCAATTGCTCCGAACTCCAGCCATGACAGCGTTGAGAAAGAATGCAGAAGAGTACAGTAGAAGTCCCCAGCCGTTCGGGCTTTTCCCGAAAAATTCTAGCGAATTCTTCACGCCAGTGTTTGAACAGCTGCCCATTTCACCCACGCCAGTGTTTGAACAGCTCCGTATACCCATCTCATATATTCCCACGCGAAATCCGCATCTCCCAATACCCACATCATAGGCAAGAGGTGATCAAGGTACGCTATCTCCAAGCCTATAACGAAAAGAAATATCCTCTCCATAGAGTTAAAAAATGTCCACAGAATGACCAATAGAAGTAAGCGGAGTTAAAATGATGGCAGAGTCCATGGACAAGGCAATAGCAACGTCTGCCGTTATTGCTACACGTCCACGCTGTGACTCGGGGGTAATGGCTGCGGTTATGACTAGTGGTCCACCCTGTGAGAGGGTAATGGCAGTGGTAGAAGGAGATAACGCAACAATAGAGCAAATCAAGTTAACGCAACACGCTATAAATGATAAGGTTCTGATGCCCAGAAGATCACCCCTAAAGCTCAGCACTTGGCAAACCTCAGTGTTATTGAAATCAGACTTGACCACAGCTTTGGTTAGAAAGGCATTGGCAACGAATCCACTCCCTTTACTGTCTGCCACGTAATCTCTAATCGTTCCTCTGGCTACCAAAGCGCTCGAGAAACCATCCACTCCGAACCATAATGTTAATAAAAGGTTTATTAATACTTCAGTGAACCTTGGCATTATAAATGACACAATGTTGTATTCTACACATTCGCTTGAGCCTCCTCTACGTCAAGAGCTTCGGAAGCCATAACTCTGACTGCTTTGCCTGCCGCATCTTTACACCTCAGAGATCTTAGCAGTAGCTCTGTCCACACATCAGAGCTGGCACCATGCATTGGAATGCATATGCAAATATGCCCTTTTCCGTTGATAGACTCGGCACCGATATCATCAAGAATTTCAGATACCACCTTGGACTCAGTCACTCTCACTCTGTGCCCTTCATCAGCCTGCTCCAAGGGCAACGGGCCCTCAACACGCAACAGACTGTCCGAGTTGCAACCATGGCAGCCATTTCTGAGGCAGGTAAGACAGGGGAGAAGACAGAGGGAATTAGAGAGTGGTTTCAATGTTCCGGGCATCCGAAGAGCAAGCATGACGGTAAGCTCTTCCAGTGTCCAGAATACAATGCAGCGGCAAGAATTGTATAGTGACTTCTGGAGTGACTACCCCACCATCATTGATTGCAATTTGTAATGGAAGGAATCGCACTAAAATGGAGTCCACAATAGGGGCATTGGTTTTCATGAACTCTCTGATGGACGAATTGGGTTTGCTGTTACACAACAATATGACAGAAGCAGTCTGTACACTTCCAATTTCATTAGAAGCTGTGGGTGGACGACCTTTTTCTATAGGAGTGTGAAGATCATCTTCTCCTCTAAAACAAGGTATGCTGATGCCCAGTCGATGTCGAAGCCGTCTGAATAACTCGACCATCTTCCGGAGACGAACTTCTTGTGTGGAAGCAGTCTGTCGACCTCCTGTTTCTGTACATGTAATCAGTCCATTTCCATCTTCGATCCCATTTATGGTCTTGAGTTTGGCATTTACTAGAATGTCCAGGATATCCCTGTCACCCATCTCTAGATCCAACCTTCCTCTTATCAGAGTTGTAATTAAAACTGCTATATTCCCTACGCATGTAATTCCTTGAACAGGAATATCAACAAATCCGCCCACACCTTCGCTTATGTCAAATTGTGCGAAAGAAAAACATGATAACCCTCCCAACCAACAAACTAACTTGATGATCAACAATCGCAGATTCCATAGTAGGTCCATTTCAAAATACAGTCGAGAGGGAAAACTCGCCTGACTTGCGATCAACAAAACTCTGCTATCCATGAAGTTTCGATTTATCATCCTTAGACGTGCTTAGTAATTGCGTCAGGTGTACCGCTTAATGGGAATCCTAGATGCGTCCAGGAAACTTCATTTCTTTGAAGCAACAGAAAGATTCTGGTTGTGAGATGGAGAAATGATCCATGATTTTGGAGAAAACCCATTTCAATACAGTGGGAAGGGAAAAATCTCCCCAATTCCTATTGACAAAACTCTATTCTTCCGCTCATTAATATCTTTATGCTCAATCTACATCCTGACATACAGAAAAGTATATCATGTGCCTTCCACACCATTCTATCCATGAAGTTTCGCTTTAAGATTTCAACCATGGAAGAGAGAAGGAAGGCAGCGATGGTATGCAGACCGTATGATTTTATAGGCAGGCCGTGTGATTTAGGGAGAAGTGGCTAGTAATTTTGTTGTCGTATGGATGTACGACTTATTAGGAATCTTAAGACTCATTACATATAATGAAATCTCTAGTAAAAAATTTTGGGTGTGAAACAACCTAAAGATTCCTGTTGTAACATAAAATCTGATTGATGATTTTCACATCTCCCAAAGTAATTACATGAGGTCACAAATGGTCCTTTCAGTGCTATATGTAGTTACGCTCGAAACTTTAAAGATTTATATTTAATTATTTTTTAAAGTTGGGTTTAAAATCGTAAAGATTTATCTTAATTTTCAAGATTTTTTTTATTATTAAATTTAGATAAGGTTATTTACAGTGTTTGTATTATAATTTTCATTTTGAATTAACAAATTAAAAATTAAATTCGATACAAATTGATTTATTTATATTTTATAAAATTTATTAATATTTATATAAAATAAATGTTAACATTTCAATAATACATTTAAAATTTTATATAGTCTTAACAAATAAATATGTTTATATAGTTTGAATTTAAAAAACAAGAAAAATCTGAATTTCATTTTTAATATTTTTTTATCTTTTATATATTTTTAAAATAAAGATAAATCTCATATATTTAATATAAGTTTGAAATTTCATTTTTTTCAATAAGGAAAAAAATAGGCTTTATATTAATAAGTTGTTTATATAAGTAAAAAGTTTTATTTTCAACAAAATCATAACAACATTATCTAATTAAAGATAGTTGTTGTACACTCAATCTACCTATATATTACATTCAAAAGTCCATAAACAATCTCCCATTGAAATATTAGATATTCATTAATATATTGATTTTGGCCCCACAGCTAGTCATTACTAGGTCAATACCAAGCAATTGACTCCATAGGGGGAAGAAAGCTTCACCAATTGACAAAGTAATCTAGTTGCAATACCAAGCAATTGACTCCATAGGGGGAAGAAAGCTTCACCAATTGACAAAGTAATCTAGTTGCAACCCTCGTAGAACTCCAATGGCAAAAACTCAGAGATTAATAGCAGCATATCAAAACCAAAAGATACTGCAACAATGTTGACCAGGATAGAAAAAATAAAGGAAATGATATTTATCGACAGCATAAGATTGAGACATAGTATGTCCCTGAAAATATTCATATAAATGTGTCCACGTCACTTAGTGATTCGCATCCCGCTACTTGTTCACCTACCCCACCAACCACACAACAAACAAAAAAAGAAGGCCATATTACCAACCAATCAAGTAGCTGGATTATGTAAAGGGGATTTTCTCAGATCCCTAGAATGCGAAATTTTGGAAGGAGGTGCATGAAATCTCTCCAAAATGATAAGTTCCCAACCTTAGACAATGAGTCAACAATTTTATTTAACTCCCTATGAATATGAGAAAATGACACCACCTAAAATTGCTCAGTCATCAACCTATTTATCTGTAACCAATTAATCAATAGCAAAGGGTTGTATGATGTTCACTTTGTGGCCCACTCAACCACCACCTTCTAATCACCAAATACTTCCATTGACTCAATATCAAGTCACTTTGAACAAAATAAAACCCCCCAAAGAGTAATAACCTCAGCTTGAGTATTACTATCAACACCTCCATTCCAGTAGAAGCGATAATGATTTCCGTGATTAATGATGATACATGCATCACATCCACAAGTGTTGTTATTTTTGGCACCATCAAAGAACCCCCAAGGGAATCTTCCCAAAGAATTTATTGGAAGTATGTTGCTCATCACATGTTTACTAATGACACGCTCAGATTTGTTGAAATACGCAAAAATCCTTATACAAGTACCATTTATATTCGGATGAGAGTTCATGACAATAAATGAGTTTCGACAATTCTAAATGCCACAGATAATATATGAAGGAAGTGTGTGATATACCTTATACCCAGTCATCTAATCCCTTAGACAATCTTCCAAGGATATAGAGTTCCAAACTACACTAATGTTTAAAATGTTCAACACTTCGAACCAAATTTGAGTAGCAATTGAACACTTTAGAAATAGGTGAACCACATCCTCCAAATCAGAACCACATAATATGCATCTACTTGGACCTCTGAAACCTCTTCAACATAAATTGTCCCACGTCAACACCTTGTTTTTCCGAGTTAACCATCTAAATCATTTAATCAATGGGATATTCCAACCCCAAATCTTCCTAAACCATCGATTAGGTGTTGAATGTAATGATGGAGGTGTAATATACTAAGAGGTTTCCTCCACCAAGAGTTGTCCTTGAACTGATGGGCTGACCTAATATGTGGCTAGCTCTCCATAAAGTCCAAGATCCAGAAAACTAGATCATGAAGGTTGAAGGAAGCCAATTTTTACCTGAATATGATTTAGATAGTTATGGATTTATCTTAAAAGTGGAGCAAGAAATGTATGGCCACCAATAAATCCTTTGGTGGGATCAAGACCGGTCTCAACCCCAACAACATTCCCAATCTTCCATTTAATGTTCCCCAATAGCCAATGTCTGACTTTCATGAAACCCTTCCATATGTAAGAGGCAACACAAGGAAATTGAGCCCCCTCCTTAATCCATGACACCAAAAATTGATTCCTCAAATACTTCTCACTAATGATATGTTTCCATGTACCATCTCCAGATAATGCCCACCATAAGTTTTTCATCAATAAAATGCAACCAAATTCTTTTAAGTCCTCAATACCCCGACCCCCATCTACCTTTATCTGAGATATGATCTCTAAACTAGCCAAATGTAATTTATGAAAATCTTTGATGCCCACCCATATAAACTTCGATATGATCGAATTGATCCTTCTGATGATATGATTAGGAAACATATAGAGATGCAACCAATAAATCACAATGCTCTGAAGATCCACCTGAACCATAATCAATCTACCTCCTAGTGAAAGCCATACATGTGACCATTTAACTAACTTGTGTTCAAATTTTTTAATAAGCCAATGTCAATCTTTAATGTCATAATTGTTCAACTTTAAGAAGAAGTCGAGATACTTAATGTCTGAGTCCATTAACACTTGATCAATAATTTTTTTTTCTCAATCTGTCTACTCCTATTATTTATACAAAAATATTACAGCAAGGCCATGGCCTTGAAAGTCTTGCCATGAATTTGGCATTTTACAAAAATGATCATGTTCTCAGTACATTGTGAACCTCCAGTAGTATTTTGACTACACATAAGGCTCGAAACAATGCTGAACATAAACTAAGACGAAACTTGCACAGCTAGACAACGGTAGACATTAACGACACATTGACAGACAGAGACCTGAAACATGCATTGACTATGAGAATCAAAACAGAGTCAAGCTCCTACTTCAGAAACTGCAAGAGCGTAAACCCGGGCGAGATCAGTCATCCTCAGAGGTGTATGGCTCCTCGACGACCCTACACCCGCATTGTAGTGAGTCCTCCGAGTCAGAATGATGAACCGCCGAGCCTGTAGGTTCACCACGAGCTGGTGCACTTGGACCTGCAGGGACAGCCGGATTCACCAGAGAGGCACCTCCCATGACCTGGCACTGATTGTCCGCCGGATTCGCCATCCTCTGTTCTGCAAGAGCTCCTGGATGGGCTGCTCCCGAACCCCTGATATCTTCACATTTTTCAATAGTGACTGAGACTATGAAGGTGGAGTTGGCGAGAGAACACGGGATGCGATAGCGAACAGTGGGGTGGGCAGCATGCTCACAATCAACCCTCCCGACTCGCCCACGACCCCTGCCTCTTCCACTTCTGGTGACAGGGGGACTGCTCCGCCCAGGTTCCAGCGCGTCCGAGGAAGAGTAAGAAATGGGGGTGGATCGCTGAGAGGCGGCGCGACCACGGGAGCCACCACGTCTGCTCCCCATCCTGGGCCGTTCGCGCGGCATGGCAATGTACAGTGAATTGTCGAGAGAGCGAATACACGGAGAGGAGTACCCTGAGCGAGGCGAAAACAGAACACCAATTGAACCGTATGAACCTGGAACCAGAAAGGGAATGACGGGCCTAAGCTCACTTGCAGAAAAGCTCAGAGAGACACACAACACTGCAATCCATAAAGCCGCAGAGGTATGCGACGAAGCCGCGGGAACGATGAGCTTATGGAGCGCCATAGCACAGTAAACCATGAAGTGGATGGAGGGAGTAAATGCCTGCATTAATAGGCTTGTGCGAGACCAGCTCGCTCGTCCTGCGCCATAACCCGTGGCGTGCTTGGGCTGACACCTGCCCACGTGATACGCCATCCTCATACCCTCTGATCTGTCAAGCACCCGCATCCGGGAGTGAGTGATCCTGTTGCACCAGAGAAGTGCATTCCTGTTTGAGTTGTTCATCATCTGCAGCTTCGAGGGGACCTGAGAAGTGAGGAAGTTGCTGGTTTACTCCTTGATTGGCCAGTCTGTCTGCGACTTTGTTGGTCGTTCGTCTAACATGCTTGAAGGTAATGCTTTGGGGATTCCGCAGCCTTTCCTCCAGGAGTTCCAATCTGCTGAGCAACCTCCAGCTGGATGCTATCTTGGCTGCTGAAGTGCCTGCTTGTATTCTGGTAGCTGCTGTTATTAGGATGAGTGAGTCTCCCTCGACCTCTAAAGGGAAGAAGTTCTTTTGATCTGCAATGCAGATCCCTTTCCATAGTCCTTCTAGCTCAGCTGCATTATTAGTATCTTTGCCAATCGATCCGTAATAGATATGCAGTGCTGCGCCCGTGTGGCTCCTGAAGATTCCTCCAAATCCCGTCGGCCCTGGATTGCCCTTGGCTGCCCCATCAAAGTTCAATTTGAATGAGTTGGTTGCAGGGGGGGACCAAGTGAGGGGAGAGGCAGAGCTAGTTGGAGGACGGGCTTTGACCTGGGCTAGAAAGGATAGGTCCAGATTCCAGGCTTTCAAGATGAGGCATTCCTGTGGAGAGTCTGGCAGATCCGTGTCATGCCAGTTTCTGATAGCTAAAGTTTCTTGAAGATTTTGTTTCAGGAGGAGCCACAGGGCATCAATTGGCCGGCTAATGTTGTTGAAAATTCTGCTATTTCTTTCCTTCCAGAGAATCCAATAGAGAAAGCCTGGGATTAGATTCCACAGAGAGTTTAGAAGCGGGCTTTTAAAAGGGTGCTTTGTCCATTTACGAATGGTTTCTGTGATGTCTCCCATCCGATCTTCTGATCTCCTATTGCATTGTTCAATTCTCTCCCATAGTTGAGTTGCTAGAGGACAAGTCTCCATTAAGTGTCTGATGGATTCAGAGTGGAGATTGCAATTGGGGCATCTTGATGGGCCAATGAATCCTCTTTTTTGCAGGTTATCCCAGGTAAGGATGCGCCTTTTACTTAAAAGCCATAGAAAAGTGGAGACCTTGGGCCATATGCCTGGTTGCCAGACCCTTTCCCATATTTGATCCTTGTCTGTTTGGGAGACTGAGTAGCGAAGCTGGTGAGCTTCCTTAGTTGTGAACATTCCTTTTGGCGTATGACCCCATCTCAGTTTGTCCTCCAGGTTTGAGTATTTAATTCTCCTGTAATTTAATTCCTGATCTATTTCAGTGTGCGTTTCCCCTTGCCAATCAGGTTGCCAGGTGCTAGCAGGTTTCCAAATTTGGAAGTCTTGGACCGTGTGCTGCTGCCAGAATTGATGGACGAGGGTGCGATTTGCCTGTTGCATGGAAACTTGCCAGATTGGCTTGTGGAATAGAGTGGCCAGTTTTGGGAGTTGTTGCCAAGAGTCCTCCCAGAACCTTGCTGTGGTACCTGAGTGAATTTCCCAAAAACTGTGTTCTTGAATGAAGGCGCTGTGGAGCTTTGCGGCGTTCCATATCAGAGAACCTTGGGTTGTGGTGCTGATTCTGATGAGGTCGTTCCATTGGCTGCCCGGAGCATATTTTTCTTGCCAAAGCCTCGCCCAGGGTGTATGTGGTTTGGAGATCCAGTTCCACCATATACGAGCTCCCATTGTATTGTTGCTTTGGAGAGGATCCCTTAGTCCAAGCCCGCCCTCTGATTTTGTTTGGCAGACCTCCTTCCAATTGACAAGAGCCCATTTCCTGTTAAGACCAGAGGAGCCCCACAGAAAATTTCGCTGAAGATTGCGGATTGCTTTGAGAACCCATTTTGGCGCTGCTAGGATGGAGAAAAGATACAAAGGCATGGCCTGGAGAACTGATTTGATCAAGATGAGTCTGCCAGCCATATTTAGAGAGCGGAAGGTCCAAGACGAGAGCCTTGATTCCAATTTGTCTAGGAGAGTCCTCCAGGAAGCGTGTTTGATGGCCGAGTCTAACAAAGGAGCCCCCAAGTATTTAGAAGGAAGCGTGGCAATAGAGAACCCCAGAATACGTGCAATGTTCCTTTGAGTGGAGGCGGGGGTATTGAAAAAGAAGAGTTGGGATTTTGAAGCATTGATGGAGGTGCCGGAGGCTTCAGAGAAAAGAGAGAGCAGAAGTTTGAAGGCTTTGGCCTCTTGAGAGGAGGGATGACCAAATAACATGGTGTCGTCTACAAACTGTTGATGGGATAGGGGATGAAGACCATGGAGGGAAATACCTTTTAGAGCTTGGGAGGAGATGGCGGATTTGAGTAGTCGACTGAGCCCTTCTGCCATTAGGACAAAAAGGAAGGGAGATAGGGGATCCCCTTGACGAATACCATGGGAGGGGCGGAAAGGCGATGAAGGGGAGCCATTGAGCAGGACAGAGATACTGGGAGAGGAAATGAGATTCATGATCCATCTAGTCCAGGTGGAGTTGAAGCCAAAAGCCAATAACATCTGATGAATATAATTCCAACTAAGTTTATCAAAAGCTTTGGAGAGGTCCAGCTTTAGAATCATACCTGGTTTTTTCAGAAGCTTTAGAGAGTGGATTACTTCATTTGATAGAATGATACCATCCATAATCTGCCGCCCTTCTACATAACCCGTCTGCTCTGGAGAAATGAGAAGAGGAAGGAGAGGTTTGAGCCTGTTCGCCAGTACTTTAGAGATAAGCTTGTAAATGACATTGCACAGTGCTATCGGTCTGTATTTGTCGGGCTTATTGGGTTCATCGCCTTTAGGTACTAGCGCTAAGAAAGTTGCATTGAGGGAGGGTAGAATCCAATGCATATTTCTTGATTCCTCCACTAATTCCCATACCTCTGTCTTGATGAGCTCCCAAAACTCGTGAAAGAAATTGGCAGTACAACCATCAGGACCAGGTGCTTTGCCATCCTTGAGTTGGGCCATCGCCTCTTCTACCTCCCAAAGTGAAATGGACTGGAGCAGTTTGTTGTTATGATCCTCCGTTATGATTTTAGGAATGTGCTGCGTGATCGTTCTGATGGCGTGATCTCTGTTTCCAGGAGGCTCCCTGAGAATTTCCTGAAAGTAATCTTTAAATTCCTTCTCCATGTCTTCATGCGCTTCTAACCTTTCCCCTTGTTGGTTATTTATGAATGCTATGTTGTTATGCATTCTTCTTTGGATGGCAGTTCTATGGAAGAATTTTGTATTCTTCTCCCCCTCCTTGAGCCATCTGATTCTGGACTTCTGTCGCCATAGGATTTCCTCTTGCTGCCTACGAGCTTCAATTTGATTCCAGAGGATCTGCTCCTGATGCGCCTGCTCATCTGTCCTGCCTTCCAAGATGAGAGTTTGTTGTAGTGCGTTCATTTGCTGCTCCAGCCTTTTGCGGTTCTCAAAAATATTGCCAAACTGAGTGCGATTCCAGACTTTGAGAACTTGTTTTAAGTTTTTTAATTTCTGTTGGAATTGGAACATTTTGGCACCTGCCGGCGGGATGAATGATTGCCATGCCTCACTTACTACTGTCTTGAAGTTGGGATTTGAGAGCCAGAAGGCTTCAAATCAGAAAGGTCTATTGCTTCTTGTGCCTGGCCGAGACCATTGTAACATGATTGGCCAGTGATCTGATCCACCTTGAGGCATTATGGAGGCATGAAAGTCCCCTCCCAGGTGTATGGCATTGTCTGAGATGAGGAACCAATCTAGCCTGGAGGCGATGTGTTGGGTGCCCCTGCGCTTATTGGTCCAAGTAAAAACTCCATTGGAGGTTTGAATGTCCATTAGTTGATTATTTTGAATGAATTCTCTGAGACCATTGCTGTCACCTTCTAACCTTATTCTACCTCCTTGTTTCTCCTCCATCGTCTTGATGATGTTGAAATCACCTCCACCGATCCAGAGGGGGAACTGCCTGTTTGCATTGAGTATGGTGAGAGTATCCAGAAGTTCTAATTTTTGCTGAAGATTCTGCGGAAAATATACATTTGAGAGGTGCCCATGGATGTTGGTGCCGATGAGATGGAAGGACGCTTGGATGAGGTAATGGGTGGCATGAAAATCTCTTAGAGTTAGAACCTGCGGGTTCCACAAGATAGCTAATCTGCCGGAAGCCCTAGAGGCATCAACTGAAACTCAGCAGCTGCCTGACCAGACTTTGTTGCGGATTCTCTCTATAGCAGTATTATTGCTTTTTGTTTCTTGAAGAAAAACTAATGATGGTTTTTCTTGCTGAATCAAGTTTTTTATCATTCTGTGTTTTGAGGGGCTATTGAGCCCTCTCACATTCTAGGAGATGAGCTTCATGAGGGACAGTGGGGTTTGGGTTTGTAAAACTTTGTCAACTTAGGGAACCGCCCGGATTCCATAAGTATTTCTCCTACTATGATTGTCCTTTGTAGGTCTGTTTTGCGCCCTCTTTTCTTTGTTTCTTTGAGGATTTTTTTTCCGTCCCATGGGCTTCCTACTTGTATGCCAAGACTTTTGTTGCACTGTGCTTTGATTAAAACTCCTTCAAGCCTGTCGATTTGCCAAGGGGGTATTGAGTTGTACTCTTTCTGCTTGCAAGCCGTTTCTAGTTTGAAGATATCTAGAC
Source organism: Pinus tabuliformis (assembly GCA_031772625.1). Lineage (NCBI taxonomy): Eukaryota > Viridiplantae > Streptophyta > Pinopsida > Pinales > Pinaceae > Pinus > Pinus tabuliformis. The sequence goes on from CM062817.1 coordinate 1,688,734,154, forward strand.
CATCCAGACTAACATTCTCTGGATCTTCTTCCATGATGGTGGGGGAACTCTGATCTTCCACAGCTACTATATCCTGTAGACTGAGGGCTAGAGCTGCGTCTAGCTCCATTGCTGAGGGCTGCTGGTTGGACTCTGGAACAGATTTCTCTGAGGTGGAGGGGAGAGAGCCAGCATCTAGAACTAGATTTTTATCTGAGTGAGAGCTGGTTATGAGGCTGGGAGGAATGGGAGTGGGAGAGGGCCTAGGGGCGTTGGGAGCATGGGGGGATGAGGGGAGGGAGGGGTTCTCCTGGGGTTCTGAGCTTGGTTTTTCTGGCTGATCTGGAGAAGAGAGCAAAATGAATCTATTCTGGGAATCAGGTTTGAAGGGGCTTTCTGGGACAACATGATTTTTCTTTGCATGCCGACGGCGATTCGGAACTTTGGTGAATCCTTCAGAGTCTTTACTAGATTCATTAGCTAGAGATTTGGTCTGAGAGTTCAGAGGACAATCTCAGAAGAGATGGCCATGTTCATGGCATTTACGACAACGAAAGGGGATATGCTCGTAATCTAAAGGTTGGTTCCATTCAAAATCGTCATGGAAGAGACTTACCGAGTCGGTGAGAGCTTTGGTCAAGTGCATCTGGACACAGATCCGAGCATAAGAGGTGTATCTGCGGGTTTTGGTTTCCTCAGCAACTTTGATGAAGACCCCTAATTTGTTGCCGATGTCTGCTAGCGTTTCCTCTCTCCAGTATTCCACAGGAAGGGAGTACATTCGTATCCATACTGGAGCCCAACTGAAATCTTCCTTATCAGGGTTAAACCTAGGCTTCCAATCCCGTAGGTATAGACCTGAGGAGTTAAAAAAATACGGGCCACCTTCGAATATGCGAGATTTGTCCTCTACACAGTGGAAAATGGCCGTGAAGAAGCCTTTAGGTCCAAGCTGCAGAGTGACCTATCCTTTAGGCTTCCATTTTGAAGCTATCCATCCTTGCAGCGCTTTTTCAGTTGGCCAGAAACCGAGGAACTTGCCTATGAGCGCATGGTCCTGCATGTACTGGATCTCGCTGTTGATACGATGACTGGGGAGATCGACTTTAATTCGTTCTGCAGCTTTCGGGATGCAAGTTGCCGAGGTCGCCTTTGGCTGTGACGAAGAAGACGTTTGATTCACGCCTTTTCCTTTGTCATCCGCGTCACATGCTGCTGTGGGATCGGCTTCACTGTTGATCTGTCTTGATCCCTGATCAGTTTCTGGGAAGCCGCCAGGAGAGGACAGAGGTATTTCAGGCTTTTCAGTGTCAGAGGCAGAGGCTGTGTAAGGAGGGGGGGAGGATCCCGCCCCTCCTGCAGGCGCGTCCATGGAAGGGAGGTCAGGAGAAGCATGACGGCGCGAGCTTGGAAGGTCAGGGGAGTACAGGGATTAGGGTTGTATCGTTTCTTGTAGAGCGAGGCGTTCGCATCGTTAGTCCAATTCTGTAACACTTGATCAATATTAAACAGACCAACAATCTCCAATATATGGGCCTCATCAGAAGATGAAGAAATCAACAAATATTTTGAATTGTTCATATATAAACTTGTAGCCTCACCAAATATGCTAATGATCTAGTGCATATTCTTCCATTCCACAACTGAAATTTCCAAAAGAGAAAAAATCATTCACGAATATTAAATTTTTAATATAAATGTTCATTGTTAGCCCCATACCTAAGAAAGTCCCACAAAATTGTGCCTACAAGATCAATCTGCTCATACCCTCAATGATAATCTAGAAAATAAGAGGTATAAGGCACATCCCTACCTTAATCCCCGAGAATCCTTAAATAAATTTGATGACACCCCGTTGATTAATACCACAAAGTTAGCATAATAAATACATGCCATAATCAAGTCAACGACTTGAAAAAAGAGGCCAATCCTATTTAAAACCATATGCATCAAGGACCAATCCACACAATCAAATGCCTTATGTAAATCAATTTTTAGTAAAACCAACCTTTTCTTTTTTACCGTGATTGAGTGAATACAATCCTATGAAATTACCACCTCATCCAAAATATCATGGTGTTATAGAAAACCAAATTGTTCTGGCCCAATATGATTAGACAATGTGATTTTTTTCTAAGTGGCAATGATCTTAGATATCATTTTGTACACAATGTTACATAAGGAAATGGGTTGATAGTCTATAAATGAATATGCATTGGAAACTTTGGAGATCAAGGTAATAAAAGTGGAGTTCCAAATGCTTGGAATGTTACTATTTGTTCAAGATTCCTTAGCAACAAGTAGTGAATATGGCCCCATTATGTTAATAAAATGAAGAAAAATTTCAATAGACCAACCCTCCAGTATAGGGCTCCTATCCCTGGCAAATGGATTTAATACCCCCACCATCTCTTCAGAAGTGATTGGTCTAATAAATATATCATTATTTGTTGCATCAAACATAATGGGATATTTATTGATTACCTCAAATTTCTTTTCAATATCCACCCCATTACAGGCACGATGTTGTTCCCCAAAATCATGAATAACCTCCAATTCAAGAGCCTTAAAAGAAGTAATACTTCTTTCGTTAACATCCTTTAGTTCTGAAATTGTATTTTATGGCTTCCTCTTTGATGCATAGTTGTGAAAATACTCCATATTTTTGTCATCCCCTGTGATCCATATGGATTGACTTTTAAGTCACCATTCCTCCTTCTAAAGCTTTATGATCTCCCTTTCATGGCCTTCGAGACCCGAAACAATTAACTTCCGAGAGTCAGAGAAAAAATCAAGATGAGAAAGGTTAGCCAACAACAAAAGCTTAATATCGATTTCAAATAGTTCTTTTAAATTTTTTCCTTTTTTGAACCCTCTCCCAATAGCAAACTACCTTCTTAAGAACCTTGATTTTTTGATTGATCAATTCCATATGTGAAGTATCCAGATAGCTAATGCCAACCTCCCAATTGGATCACACCAAAGCCTCAAATTCTTGATTTTTAAGCCAAGAATGGTTAAAATTAAATGGGAGTCCCAACCATTCACCATCCCTGCGCCAATGAAGAATAATCAGATCATGATCCGAGAATCCCATAGGACCAACCCAAGAACGAATTAGACCAAGTCACTCCACCAAGTTCTCATTGACAAAAAATCAGTCCAAGCACTTCGCTATGCCAGCGAACCTAGTCCTACCATTCCTCTAGGTCAGTAAAATGTGATTTGATAATATATCCACTAAATGGTTTAAACCAAATAGGTCCTTGAAATAACTAGCCAATAGGTCCAATTTACACCTTGTACCCCAATTCTCATTCACTACCTGGTGTCACTGCTGCAACACGCTCCAAAATTTTTGCCTGCACCAAATTTAGGAGCCTACCTTGGTCTTGTATGTTGTCATCGCAAACATTGAAGTCCATTCCATGTGTTTTCTCTAAGTGTTTTTGTCCCTTTTGCAAGAAAGGAAAAATGTCGTCTTTTCGCATGTTAGTTGTCGCATAATGTGTAGAAGCTTCTTTTGGTGGTTTTAAGGTGTTATCTTTGTCAAAATGAGTTGATATAACCATGTAAAGATCTTTCACACTCATTCTTAAAGTTTTAAGCATCATCGCACAAGTGTCGTCACGGTCATTGCAAAGCATATCTTTGGTGTCGCACTTGTCATAAGTCATCACAAAATTGTCACATTGAGGGAAATGTGTGGTTCATGTGTCATGGATGATCTATGTTGTTGTGTCCTCAATTTTTCTAAGTGTGTGGTTACAGTCAATCATGTCTCAGGTCACATCAGTTCACTAATCCCACTCTTATCCAATTTTTAGAATTTTCCCAACAACTTAGCCTCATTCAACCTTCCCTAACTACACATTGGGCAGTTCCAATCCTCAAGTTACAGCCTTGTCCCTTCCCACTGCACAATGCATAGTTCTTGCCTCCTAGGATTGTGCACTGCGCAGTTCCAGTGCTCAAGCCTAGACCTTGGCCACCAGAATTTTTCAATCCATCCCCCAGCTTGGCCTCAACTGCACATTGCACAGTCGCTCAACTCAAGCTCAGACCTTGAACTCTTGAGATGCGCAATTATAGTTACCCAACTTCCTTTTCCTCCTAGAACTACACAATATACTAAACCAATGCCTATCTCTTCAGCCTATCACACTAATCTCCCAGATTGTACATTTCCCTTCCTGAAGCTAGCCTTGACTATGCATTGCACAATCTCAAGACTCAAGCTTCACCCTTGAGCTCCTGAACTACACAATTGCGCAGTCACTAAGCCTCTCTCCTAGCCTGCAACCTGGTTCTGACTTAGTCAATAGATCAACATGTGCCATCTTAGACTAGGGGTTTTATTGGACTAATGCCATCTCATCACGAGTGAATTGCAGATGCAGGTACTCTAGCATACCATGACAAGATGATGAACAAGGAGATGAAGAATGGAAACACGTTAAAAGACACCTTTGTAGCTAGTTATACAAGTTGATCAATCAAGAGAAAGCAGAGAGACACAAATTTTTTATCACAACTCAATAATTGATACTATCGAAGACTCCTTAGCTCTAAGCCATAAGGAGGTGGATAGAAGAGCATCTTTAAGAAGACATGTAGCAAGAAGCAGTAGAAGTGGCTTGACATTGCCATGTCATCCAACAATCCATGTCAGTAGTGTCATGTCATGTCATGAATTGTCATATGCCACATAATCATTTTGGGTTATGTAATTATCTATTCAAAATGTATTGTAAAGTGGAAGTCCAAAGGACACATTCAAAATATGAAGACTCATGTAAAGTCAAAAAGTCATAGGAAGTCAAACAACCATGAGGGTAGTCAAAGAGTGTTAAGGAAGGTGAAGCATCACCTCATTGGTTATACATACACCCTCATTGTATGAGCAAAGGAATTTTCACCTTGGCTCCTCTTGCAAAGCATTAGAGAGACAAGTTAGTTCCTTTGGGGAGCAAGGATTGGCTCCAATGTTCCACTGTTGGAGCTAGTGGAGTTCATTGTATACATGTGTCTTGGAACTTTTACTTAATATAAGAAGCCTCATGGCTAGCACGTTCTTCATGCATGGATTATGAATATTTGTAAGAATATTATGTGGATGTTTGTAATTCATGTTTGCTTTCATTTATGCTAAAGTGGTTGAAATATTTCAGTTATTTTAGTACTTATCATATTGAGAATGTGTTGTAATGGTTACTATTGTTGTCACATCCTTGTGGACTATTCCTCTAGATATTAGACATATCTCTCTTGTTGATTCGTTGTATTGACCATTGCATCTTTGTGGAATATTCCGTTGAATGTTAAACGGATCCTTCTTGGTTACACGTGTCTCTACTAGGGTGGCACTATTACCTCCCTCTTAGAGGCTCACTTTCTTTTCTCCCTCCACGGTAGAAGAACCTTGACACACTTACAACCGAAAACTCACTAGGCACACTCACTTTCTTTTGGAAGGAACATTTGCATTCCTTTCTCTTGCTGATAGTTAGAGCCAAGGAAAATATTTAAGAAATTGGAAACCGGACCATATTCCAGATGGGGCTCCTATCCCAAACAGTGTGAGGTCTAATTGGGACCACATATCGGGGAGACCCCTTGAATGTTGGCGGGTCAAACACTATCAACATTTATGGTGCTAGAAGGAGGGAACCTAGATTTTTATGGCTAATAACCTCACCCACCCAAATCCTACTTCCTCCGGTCAAAGCAATAATATTCCTAGCGCCTCCACTGCGCATATACTTGAAGTTGGAAATCCTTCTTAGCCCAAGACTGCACACACTTGTGAGATCTCTTACGAACAGATCCGAGTCATCTGCCCTATCACCCGTAAGTTTGTAAGAGCTATTGGATTGATACTCGGAGTACATAATCTTCCATATTTTCCAAAGAAGAACCCAACCACCCCCATTGGGATAGTGGTTTCAACAGTTGAAGATTTGTTTCTTGCCACCCTTGATGAGTTAGTAGACTCTAAAGAGATCACAGAAAAACTAGAGTAGCCTTTGTCCTCTAACGGTGGTGACAGTGATAAGATGGTACTCTTGGACGATATTTTTCGCGAGTTAGGCAGTGAAGAAGAAGAAGAAGATCAATCAGATTCTGACGAAGAGGGGAGAAACAGTGATGAAGACATGGTGAACCAAGATCTGGACTGGATGACTCAGGGCCCACTTGCACTTTTGGGTGTGTTACAAAAAATTCTGAGGCACCTGGAGAAGTTGTTAACAAAGTGCGACACTGATAAAGCAATGAAGGAAGAGGATCACCTAGACAACTTTTACTTGCATTTGCAAATGCTTGAGGTATGTTACGATGATGTCGCATGTAGACTTTTTTTGTGTACCTTAGATGGTAGAGTAGTTGTATGGTATCACAACCTTCCTCTGAACTCGATACAGAATTAGAGGGGTTTTAAGAAACTGTTTCTTGAGAAATTTGTTGATGATAAAACCCTCACCATGATTTTAAGAGAGCTAGGCAGTCTTAAGATGGAGAAAAAAGAGAAAGTGAAAGATTTCAATCAGAGGTTTAATTGTATCTTGAATAGATTTCTAGTAGACACAAAACCTCATGACTCCATCACCATTGATTATTTCACATCTGCCTTACTAACAAGCATTCACAATTCATGAAAAGAATTGTGAAGCCAACTCTGGCTGAAAATTTGGAAGAGGCAAATGCAGTTGAAAAGGACTTGCGTGTGATTGGAGTCATCGCAGATGATGAATCAACAAAGGACTCCAAATACATGGGTAAAAGGTCTCAGGCCTCCGTAAGTAAGGCCAAGTAGAAAGAAGCAACTGATCTTGAGAACTTGACTTGCACCATCAAGTCTTTGTCCAATGTGCTAGAAAAATTGAAGCAAACGTCAAGCGAGACCACTGTGAGCAGAAAGCCTCCTAGATTCAACATTCTGAGAAGGAATGCTAACTCTGGCAGTAGCAGAAACTAGCCAGCCAAGTCTTCACAGAGATGAAATGTTGTGTTGAATACTAAGAGTATGGGCATGGATTAGTACTTTTTGTTTCATCAAGAGTATCATTCAGAAAAGACATGCCCTTAATGGAACCACAACATGAACACTCTAGTTGCACACATAATTGATACAGTGCTTTCAAATGAGTAGGCTGAGACAGTGGAAGAGAAGGAAGAGAATGCTACAACCGAAGAAACTACAAATGTCAGACATGTAGTGAATACGCTTAGTCGCATTTTTGCAGCTAAGAAGAAGAGTGTCTAAGAACAACCATTGAGTGAGACTCTGGCTCAATAGTAGAACACACGATACAACTTGAGAATCCAAGGGCAGGCCTATGCACAAGAGTTGACAAAGTAGAAATTGAAAGAGAATTTGCTGCGAAATATCACACCGCCTGTCAACTCATCCCAGAACACTCAAAGCAAGTCTAGCAATGTGGCTACAATGAAAAGTACTTCTGCAAACAACAAAAGTAAGCCCATCATTTCGGAAGTAGTAGATAAAGAAACTCCATCAGACACTTCGGCAATGTCTCCCGCACTGGATTATAACATAGTTGATGGATGAAGAAATCTCACACAAATATTTCACTCTTTGAACTGACAAAGATCGCGAGCCAGCGGGAACTGCTTGTCTGCACACTCAAATAGTCTACCTCAGGTAATGGTGCTTCTTCACAGATGGGATTTGGTACATCCTCTTGTTATGACACCATTTACCACTCTTGGTATATCTAATGCTCTGGTTATGGCCTAGGGCAACCCTTCCTTTCCACACTTGGTCCAAATTCTAAAAAACAGTGTTTTATTTCCCATACGCTAGTTTTCCCTATGTTAAAAGCATGTACACGCGGGTCAATATATACCCAACCTGCATATATGTGTTAAAACACTTAAAAATAATAAATCTCCTTAAATTCGAGCGGTTTTTCGGGTTTTACATATTACTCACCTACTACAGCCTGTGGTCCAACTGTTTCCCAACTGAAAAAACTAATTTGGAGAAGTATAAATAAACCTCCATGGGAAGGCCTAAAGGGAGAAGAGATGAGATATTGATATTATATTTGATTGATCCGTGATCAAGTCTGAAGAAATCCCTGTGCCTCTTGCACTCCCCAAGTTATAGGAAACCTTTGTTTCCTCTTTTGAGATGTCCTTCATCCCTCTTATGACATGCTTGTGTGTATTGATGGAGGAATATCGCTGAGGTTGGAACAGGATGGATCTGGAGGATGGTTATTCTTGGAGCTAGAGTAAGACTCGGGTTGTAGTTTTCCACCTTTCATTTAGCTTACATCAATAAAGAAATGTTGTTTTGTTCATGATATTTATCGTGTTTATGCATTGATCCATGTTGTGATTTGTTTATAAATATTATATTAATGTGTAATTGTTCATTTTCTTATATGATCTAACGTGAATATCATGAACATGCTTCCTATTACTGCTATTGTATATGCTTTGCTTGGATAATTTACAAGTTTTAAAGGCATTGGAAGAAGCAAAGTGTTTGGACACTGCAGGATCGACCCAAACGTAGGACCTCCGGGTAAGGTCACTTCTTCCCAGTTCAATAGTTTAAGTATTTAAATTACCTGTCTGTGCATTTGTTGATGTTGTATTCCCTTCACTCTATTGGGGTTTTCAAACCAAGGCCCTAGGGTGTTCCCACCCGCAATATAATTGGAAACTACGACGGGGAAAACATTCTTGTTTTTCCTAGTTTGGGTTGTTTATTCTTGATCAGTGTTTGTTTTCTTTATTGTTTGTTTTTACAGTGTCATTGACTTATTAGCTTCCCAGGAATCAAGTCTAATCTTCTGGATCAGGCCTTGATTTTTTGTTTTTCTTGATTGAGTCTATTATATGCTTTTTTCTTGGAGTACAGTCACGTATACACGCTAGTTTCCTCAAATAGACTCACATATACATGAGTTTCTTGTGTTTGAAATGTGTGTGCACGCCTCTATGTCTTTACATAGTCGTGTATACATAATTTTGAATTGTTTTTTCAAAATATTTTGCTCAATTAGGTCTGTTTCCTTGTGACTTTTGCTATTTTCTGGTCATCCACTGTCTGTAGAACTTTGTTCTCTTGCAAGTTTTCGATTTCAAATCTCCTTCTCAGTGAAAAGCCTAGTTGGCCTAGGATTTATTTTTTAGTAAGGTTTTGGTTTGGGTCTTGGGTTCAAGGCTTCTGTCTGGAGTTCTTTGATGTTCTGGTTTTCCAGAACAAGAAATTGGTTTTGATTTCGTTTATAACCCAGATTTCAAATTGCTTTGCTTTTCTTTCCTTTTGGGTTGACCTTATGGTTTTTCGTGCCTTTTTTAGTGTCTCGTTGGCAATCTTGAGAGTTTTTTCTTGACATTTTGTCAATTTACTGAAGTCTTTTACTACTATTCAAATCAGTGTGTACAAGTTTGTAGTGCTTCTCGTTTCAAGTTTCATTTATTAATGAGTTTTATAACTTGCAAGGCTTAAGGACTCATTGTGCTTGTTTTTTGATCTTTTAAATTTAGTAGTTCTTTTTATGACCTCAAAAATTTCTTTAGTTTTTAAAAAAGAAAAAGACAAAAACATAGTTTTAGCCTTGATTTTTCTTTCGAAGATTTTGGTTTTTTGGTTTCTTTTGTTTTGAGCAATCGTGAACTTTTTTAATTGGTTTTGCTTGGTTTAGAGGGAAGTTTGTATTTTTATTGGTGCCCTCTTTATAGTCAAGTTAGCCCATTGATCTTGTGAAGGAACACTTTTGCTTCTTTTATGAGCATCCATGCACCATCATTATAGTTTGCATTAAGATAGTTTGCATTGCAGGCATTTTAATCTTGTTGTTAGCTTTTGAGTGTGTGGAGTGTGTTTTCTGGAAAAAGAAAAATTTTCTTGCACAAGTTTATTCGTAGAACTTTATAGAAATCCCTTTTCATCGAAAGAAAATAACTACATGCATATAGTTAAGTTTATATTGGTTTTTTTTTGCGTCAAAAACATCATTAGTTTCACTCTCGTCATACCCTTGACTTAAAGAACAACCCTCTAAAATCAAGCGATTTAATAAAAAGAACTAGAAAATTTTAATTTGTCATTAACAAACACCAACAAGCTTAAGTTCTTTAGGGCCTTGGAATAGGTGAGTGGAGATTTAACTCTCCAAGCCCACTCAAATTATCAAACATAGAAGTTCAATAACGAGTGAAATTCAGTGTCATCAAAAAGGCCGGGAAAGCTCCGTGACTAGGAGTCAAGCACAAGGGAGAGTGAAGACAAGGAAGAGAGATACCCCCTCTCCTACTTGTTGGATCCCGCCTCAAGACTGTTCTGCTTAGATTTTGAGACAAATTAGTGCCCATAGTTGCCATTCCTATGGATCACATAGGTGGCTATGGAAGGGAATCTCATGGCACTTGAAGCAGACATTGCATCACATTCATCAGTACTTCTTGAGGGTACCATTACGAAGCTTTGGTGCTTGCACCGGAAAAGGATTTTTTCTGGAGTTCAGTGTAACATTTTATGTTACCTTCGTTGGTAGGGTTGGACCGTTATTATCCCAATCTATCTTCGGAAGGTGCCTTACTTTTCTTTCTTGTATTTTGGTGTTCGGTCCTCATCACCTGGATCAGAATAATGGGAAGTTGCTTGATTGGTTGCATCTTTAGGGACTTTATAGTTGAGTGTTCTTTTCTCTTTGTATTTAGTTGGATTTAGGTGGATTTATCTTGTCACTATTGGACTTTAGATTCTGAGTGACTGACCTACCACTCCACTAGTCTTGAAAGGCTTTTGACCTTTCTTTTGAAAGTTGTGGAGTTTCCTCCTTAAGGGAAAAGGTTTTGATTGTGCATCTCTCTTCCTTGGAAAGTCATTTGTACATTCCCGCAAGGGAAGGATCTGCGAATAAGTTTGGTATGGCCAATATTCGTATGGAGACCAACCTAGGTACCCTTCCAAAAGGGGATCCTTGTGCTTTTCCTTTCTTCGGAAACATTGGTACCCCCTTGATGGCCACTTTGAATATTCCTCGATTAAATGTTGGACTACCAGTTTGGCTGTGGTCCACTCTGAATATTCCAGATGTTCTTGAAGCTTCTCAGATGAATGCTTTATTTCAAGGGAATCAAATGGGTGTTAATTGTTCATATTCTTTAAAAGAGAAATCTGGGATTCCTCTTTCTCCTCCCTCTTGTAATAAGAGATCTAAAAAGAAGAGAAAGAGGAAGACGAAGAAGAAGAATAGTTCTATCCATTCATCACCAACCTCTACAAGTCATGTTGGAGATGAGCCTTCAGTCGCTGCAAGTCATGCTCGGGGCATAAGTCTAGCCACTGCAAGTCATACTAGCAATTCATCACCAACCTCTGCAAGTCATGTTGGAGATGAGAATTAAGTCACTGCAAGTCATGCTGGGGGCATAAGTCTAGTCACTGCAAGTCATACTAGGAATTCATCACCAACCTCTGCAAGTCATGTTGGAGATGAGCTTTCAACCATTACAAGTCATGCTGGGGGCATAATTCTAGTCACTGCGAATCATACTAGAAATGGGTCACCTACCTCTGTGTGTCATATTTATGTTGACTCACCTGCTTCTGTGAGTAGGGCTAGGGGCACAAGTCCTGTCTCTCTTGGGAAAGAGTCACTGACCTCTGCAAGTCATGTTGGGGATTCTCTGCAAACCACTGCTAGTCGTGTTGGCGGATTGGATGTTGATAAGAAACCTAGGCGTGGAAGTTTTAAACATAAGTTCCCTTGTAAGATATGTAAGGGAGATCCTATTACTCATTTGTGCCTTGGTATTCCAGAGGTACAAAGGATATGGTCTGAGTCTGAAGTTTCTTCTACTCCTGAATCTGTTATGGTTTCTCAACAGTCTCATCAACCATTGGTTGATAATGTGGTTGAGCCAGTGCAATCTCTGGCTGATTACACTCCTCTTTTGGGAGGTGAAGTGCCTAACAATAGAGTCTTCTTGATTTCTAGTACATAGTCTTCTGGTATACGGGGCATTTTGATTTCTTCGAATGTACCCCCTCCAAGTTCTAGGAGTGTCTCCTTTAATTGGGATAATCTTGTTGAGCCTCGTCTTCCTTCGGCTTCACCTTTCCAAATAAAGGTTAGAGTTAATTCCACAAATGTCTATCGATGTATGCTAGATGAAGGATCCTCTGCAAGTATTATATCCTCTTTGACTTGGAAAGCTTTGGGTTCTCCAAAGTTGTTGACAGTTGATAGTCAGTTATTAGCCTATGATAGAAGACTTGGTGACTCTATGGGTGTTCTTCCTCAATTTCCTATTACTTTAGGTGGGAAGACTGTTTTTATTGATATGATGATGGTTCATCGCCCTTTAGACTTTAATATGCTACTGGGGCGAGATTATGTCTATGCTATGAATGTTGTGGTGTCTTCACTCTTTTGAGTGACGTGTTTTCCTCACAATGGGAATATTGTCACTATTGATCAGCTTGCATCTGATAATCACCACCCTAATTCAAATTTACTACAGAATACCCCTTGGTTTGTTCCAAGTGTTCAAGTAGAATCTACCCCACCACAGGTGAATTATGTGGCATTCAATACTCAATGTTCAATTGCTTCTGAGAAGGATCCTTTGAACTATTATTTTCCTTCTTGGGGCTTGGTCTTGGCAGTTGACCAAGTGATTCCTCCTATGAGGACATGGGACCCCTTAATTTCCTCTTTTGATCCTTGTAGTTCTCATGATTTCTTGGAGTTTGATTTTCCTTCATAGGAGGAACTTTTTGAAGCCATGACTGTTAACTACCAAAGGAGTCCTTGGCCTGAGCCATGCGAGGGGTTTCTCCTGAAGAACTATTATGCGTAAGCCACAAGGTTGTGTGGTTCCCTGTACCATATTGTATATATAAGGTACACATTTTCAAGTTTTGTATTCTATAACACAATATTTTATCTAAAGTTTATATATGGGATGTATTAACTTCTTGTCTAGTGTTCCTACTTATGTCTACAGAACTTGGAAGACTTCTCCTTTGGACATTTTTATGGCTGATCTTCTCTGACAGGTATTAGTTATCGAAACTAGCATATAGGTTAGGTTTTTCACCTGCATTATGCATTTATTAGTTTCCTTTCCCATTTTGGCCTTAGGATCGACCCCACCAAGATATGATGCGGAACCTTCTCATTGTTTAGAAGTGTCATGACTTGTGTGGTAGAGCCTACCTTATCATGGGTGCCCTAGATAGTACCCTGTTGTCACTTGGCACCCATGTTGAACTTTTCTTCTTAGGCTCGGGAGTCCTCTTTAGTCCCACCATTACTTGTGAATTGAAGACTCATTCTCTTTCTTCTTCGCTATTTTCTAGTTTTATACCCTAGAGGCTCCTTTGTGTTAAGTCGTACTATTGCATTGCATGTTGACCATTTGTACCTTTTGGCCTTGAGCCGGCTTCACTTAGACTCGTGTTTAAGCCACCTTTTGACCATGTCTTCTATGAAATCAACCTTGAAATCACTAGCCTCTACAACTTGACACACCTTTTTACTCGTGGAAAGAACATTCCTTTGAGTGTCATTGCACAATTTCATCACCTTGCATTGAGCATAGGAAAGTTCCCCTCCCAGGAACTAGTGCATCTGTATTGGGACACTCATTCTTTCCATTGTACTATAACTTCTTTTTTTCTTTTTTCAGACTTCATAAATATAAAAAATACAAAAAAATTTGTATATCCCAAAAAGAGAAGGAATGGGACATTATTTCCATAATTGATTGTAGCTAGAGTTAGTTCTGTCACCCTTGAACAAAGCACTCAAATAATAAAGTCTTTCCTCCATTGGGATGGGATTTAGTTTGACTTAGGAGAGCCTTAACATTGTTATTGAGTTAGTACTCCTCCGATTGGTTATCTCTTCCAATCATATGGAGAGTTTTCTTATGCCTCCTGCATGACAAACTTATACAAAGTTATCATATGCTGCAATGTAGTCACAGTTGAGTCGTGCTTTTGTTCAAGGGAAGTAAACCTGAGTCAGCCTCTCTGTGGTGTCTCTTGACATATTTTTCAGTCGACCATTCCTAGTTGTCAGAGTCATGTTCGTTATCAGATCAGCTATTTGGTCCTTTGCTCATGCTGGTTCGAGAAGGTCTCCATTGACTTCTTGTTGGTGATTCTTTCTCTTATCGACTATGACAAATTTCTCTGAGAGTGGATCTAGAGCTGCACCTTGGCCCTATTTTCATTATTGATAGGTCACCTCGTGCTCAGCATCGATCAGTATCATGGGTATTTGACTAAGTGGTTTCCCTTGTGTTCGACATCAGCTTTCATTATCACACATTGGGATTCGTGTAGTGCCTTGTGTTGGCTCACTAAGATGTCTTTTTACAGGAAATCTTAATCCCTACATTAGTTTTCAACCTGAGGTAAGTCTTTCTATTTCAAGAGGGCCAACACAGTGTGTGGAGTGAAGCTAAAGGTTATCTAATGATGAATCGTTGCAATCACTAAAGGCTAATTCTTCAATTCAATTCACACAATTATGAAAAGAACTATCTATGAAAGAAATGCTCATAACACACCATGTAATTCTATGCAACTTGTTCTGAACCTAATTGAAATTGAATGCAAATAAGAATTACACTTAGAATCATTCAAATAAGCTTGAGACTAATCACACTTAATCAAGTAAAGAAACTATGACTATCAAATAACACTATGAATCTATAACAACCCAAATCAATCTACATTACTCAATTGAACAACAATAGTAAGTGAACGACAAGCAACAATCAGTAATTTAACAACAATCGGTAAGTGAACAACAATAACGATAAAGGATTCCTAAATGATAAAAATTCTATGTTGCAAACTGTAGAAGTTAATCAGTCTTGTCTTTCAAGATCTATGATAACATCTATTCAACTGAACAACAATTAAACATGCATTCACTCATTCCAATCAAAGTGCTACTTAAGTATATCTCACCACTTCAATATGAATCTAATTGAACAGTAGTATAAATCGATATCACAAATCTTCACGATAAATGAAATAACTGAACATTAAATCAATTACAAAGACTGAATATAAAACTATAACACAAAGGAGTAGTGGAAATTCTTGTGACTGGGCCCAAAGTCGCCAGAAGCCTCTGCTTAATAAAAACTCAGAATATGGAGATGTATCAAACGCAACCTTCTTTCATTAACTTCAAGTAACAACTGACAGAGTCACTGAATTAACAACGTTTATGCTTCAAAAAAGAATAATTACAAATTAAAAGTCTGAACCTATATCTAGTTGCCTTTCAGCCCTATATATAACATAAAAGAGAAACTTGGATAAAAGTGAATCCTCAGGATCAGGGGATCCTGAGGATTTCACAATATAAAATTTGATAATATGATAAACAGGAGTGTTCAAACTGATCTTCCACTTCCTTGTTTGCCCCAGATGCCATGGCTTTCCCTTTTATGGCCTCGTGTTGTTCTTCCAACTGAACACCTTTTGCCCAATCACGTCTCTGCATACAAAGATAATAAAGAATCAATTTTTTGTACTAAATTCGCCTATTCTATCACCAAATGGTTTCTTCCAACTTTAACTGATATTTTCCTCATTTTAATCTATAAATAGAGATAATATTATAAGGATGAATGATAAATGAAGAATTTCATGAAGAGAAACCATACCTTTTTCCTGTCCCAACATACTCCCCAGCTTACCTTGTTTCACGTCCTCGTGCAAGTGTATAGTTCAGAAGCAACTGAGTGAGGGAATAAGTAGGATATACTTCCTCCGTGTAATTCCTAAAACCATTCTTTTGCTTAAGGATAGCGAAATCCTGGGTTACCTCATGATCTTTTAAGTTATAATCACTGCGGTATTTATTAGGAGGGTACCATATGATTGGGGTTCTATAGCGGCATCCTATCCAATCTAGCCCCATTTTTAAAATCATATTGCTATATTTATAAAAACGATAAGAGTCAGCTTGGAAGTTACGGTATTCGAACAACTCTTGGCCCCTCACAGTGTTATTGGAAATTTCCCATCTTTGCCTTGATGCAGTCAAGGCTTCTTCTTTAAAGTCCTGGAAGTATTCCTTTCCAGCCTGAATGATATCAGTATGGATTGACCCCAATTTGCCTATGACACCGTGTTTTTTCATAAACTGCTTATGTCAGACAAATAGGAGTAATGGCTATGTAGGCTCTCCTCTGACCCATAGGTTAATGCCATACTCACACCTTTTGAATGTGTTGTAAGCCTTGGCCCATTTCAGCTGATTAGCAGCAAATGAGAGGAACACCTGAAATTGAATGTCTCCTATAAAAGGGGCAGGGTCGTTGTCCTTGTCATCCTCTAAAACAAAATTATGCATATAGAGCTCACAAAGGAGGCGTTGAACCTTCTCATCGTGTTCTCTGAAACATTTAATAAAATCAGGAGTGGTTTTGATTTCTGTCGGTTTACCAGCCTTAACGGCATTAACTTTTAACAGGAGGTATATTTCCATAAGAAATAAAGCATAATTGGTGGCAGGAGCTTGACAAGATAGAGTGTTTGAATAGAGAGAACAAACAGTCTCCATTTCCTCTCTGGCTTTCTGCAATTGACCCTCTAATTTTTAAACCTTCTTTTGCTCAGCCTTATATTGAGCAAAAGTCTTGTCTTCCATCCTGGTAAGTGCTTCGAATTTCTTCTTTAGCCCTTGGTGTTCATGTAGAGGGACCACCTTTTCCTTGTGTTGGGCTAGTTCTTGGTGAACTATCAGAAGCACATTATGTAATTTTCTAATAACGACCTCTCTAACCAAGGGGGTGTAAAGGGGTGTTTCATCTATTTGGACCCCTACATCTTGGGTATTCGTAGGGTTAGTCTGCATAGCAGCTTCAACTGCTTCCGGAATTACACAATCAACTTGAACATTTTCTTCAATATCAGTTTGGACAACAATGTCCGCAGTGGGGTAGGTCGTTTGAGTTCCCTGTGAAAAGATACAGGGCTCCTCAATTTGTATGGCAATATCTTCTCTCATAGCTTGCTCAGTCTAGGTTTCTTTTGGGAAAACCTCAAGAAACTATGTTTGAGTCTCAACATCCTTCGTAGAACATTGTTATGTTTGTGTTCCTGCATTTTCCATTTCTGCTTTCAATTTCCTCGTTCTGGTTGCTTCTTTTAACCAATATTTCAGTTGCCTGATGACTTGTTTATTGTAGGTTTTAACCTTGTATAGAAATTACCTGCATATGAATTCTAAAACACAGAAAATAAACAATGCGAGAGCATAACACATAAAACACATATACACAAAGATTTTCCCCTGGATCCCAAAACTGGGACTACCAGCTTGATTTTTCATTATGTTCCTTTCAATGTTACAATACATATTTATACATGCTGAAGCATCCAATACCATGGACCAAAAACCATCATGTCCAAAACCATGGACCGAAAACCATTGCATCCAAAACCATGTGCGAAAAATCATGCACAAAACCATAGGTAGGTCCGCCCAACCTAATATAGGGTCCAAAAACAAAATTTTCTGGGGCACTGCCCCAGACCCCATAGAGTAAGGTTACCTGCACCCCTCAAACCCCCTGTGACTCCCCCCGCTACATAATCGGCAGAATGAAGGGGGGGTCCGCCCCCCTTCTACCCCCCGGGTTAACTACATGGGTTAGTCGTGGAAAGAATATAACACAACCCAACATTCTCACACTTGTTGTTTTCTTTCCACAAGGGGCCACAAGAGAGCTTAGTCATTTATTTAGCCCTACAATGCCCATTGTTTCTCTACACCAAGAGAACTTCTCAGAGCTCACAGATTTTTTCAATGCATCTGCAGTATTCTTCAAAGTGTCCACCTTTACCATCAACAACTTTTGTCTTCTTTCAATCTCTTGAGCTAAGTCCTTCTCCTACGACTGCTTACCCTATATACTCTGTGCCAGCTACTTGGATGAGTCTATAACCTATATGGGCACAATTTCTACAATATTTTCATGTTGTGCCTCCTACTGTGTCTGTCCCTGCTACTCTTCCTTCTCTCTTCTACACAACTCTTGTTCTTCCCGGAGTTGTTGCTTCAACTCTTGCAACTCCTTCTCTGTTTCCTCCATTCTCTATTTATCTCTTTGCCTTTGTACGTCCTGCTTGTCACACTGTCACCTCTTAGCCTCAATCTCTAAGGATGTTTCATCATGAGTGGATTTTCTTTGAACTTGCAGCTTTTTTCTACCTCTGCGCTGTCATCAACATTTCTCTTGCCTTTGTCATGCACAGGTTTGTTACCCTCTGCTCCTGCTAATGATGGTACCCTCTGAGATGTTGCTTCGTGCTGCTTTGCCAACCATTCCACAACTATGAGGATCGACTCATTGAGCCTGGAGAAGTTGTGACAATATCTCCATGTGTCTTCCTTAGGCCAATGACACGCCCCATGGATCCACGTGTTGTGGCCACAACCACCACCCTATTAAAACCTGCTCTAGTGGCAAATTTGAATGGGTCCCCTAGTCGTTTGACCTTTCATTTCTAAATGGAGTTGTTACATGGAATTATGTCTTCTAAGCTAAATGATCACGCACGCTTAATAAATCTATGTGGAATGACTTGTTTATAACCCAGTCTAGCCCTTCATTCATGTTCTTTCATCGGGACTTTTCTCAATCCTCATAAACATTCATGGTACTCTATGCCCGCACATATAACCAACCCCCACTCTTTACTATGGGTGTATATGGACTCAACCCTCAAAACCTTCTATCACGTCCTTATTTCTATATCAATGCTTTGATAATAGAAATGCTATAGAAAATATGCATAACTTACCCTTTTCGCACTTCCTTGGTCTTTACACATCACTCGATGCATGCCTCCATCGCATATCGCTTTTCGCATTGGCAAAGGCTAAAGGTCCATCTCCCATGAATAACTGTGATGCGATCAAGTCTCCGATCGCATCACATCTCGCAATCGGCGCTCTCAACCAGTATATAGGCCCAAGCTTCAAACATTTCGTGACATGGCAGACCCGTCGGGATCATTAACCGTAGCATATATATTTTCGGGTCCAGCCTATCGCATATCACAATCGACGGAACCCAAGGTTTGTACATAAGGTGCTCTGCGACATTGGCAGACCCGCCAGAATTATTAACCATAACGCATATACTTTTCAGGTCCGGCCTATCGCAAATCGCAATCAGCGGAACCCAAGGTTTATATGTAAGGCGTGATGCGATATGGCGGACCCACTGGGACTATTAAGCACAACATATATATTTTTCGGGTCCACTTCCCCCAATCGCAAATCGCAATCGGCAGTCGGCGACAGTAAAGCGACATGCGATATGCGAAGGGGCGATGAGCGCACCCGACAATAACTATAGACCCGGGTGCATAGTATTTGAAGTCCAGCCTTATGGTTCGGCTGCGGGTTTTCCCATGTATTCCCATGTGTCCTGATATAATGTTGTGGTCCGGGTTTTTTAAAGGAAAATCTGATAAAATGAATGGTCCAGGTTCAACGGCTTAGTAATTACGGTTGCTTTGCATTGTGAGATTAAATGGAAACTGTGACTGAAGGCAAAGTTTGTTTGTGGGCATGTCTGTCATATTTCTCATAATCATAGCTAATATGAACTATTTTTGCAGGTGAGGACCAAGAGAAGAAAGGCGAGTTCAAGTGGACCCGATAATGGATAAATGCGATTTATATCAAGATGACACCTTTGCACCACCGATGTCAATATTACAAAGACATACTCTGCAAGAAAGGGATACGAACCACCATAGTGCATAATGGAGGCATGCTCTATGTTCAGTGGAAGCACTCATGACAGCACTAATCCATCAAGATGTTATTACCTCCAAATACACCTTAAATCATGCCAGATGTGGGATGATGAGTGCAATGTCTTCAGTTTCCTTCAGGAAATAATAGGGAATAATGCCTGATCCATACAGGTGCAAAGAGATGACACGTAGTCACGCTCTTTTAATCGACATCCTTTCATTTCCCCCAAAAAATAAAAATGCCCCAGAAAATGTAGTCTCAATGTGTTGGAAGTTTGACGGACCATTCTACATCCGTATATTTTAATTTGTATATTGAATAAGCCAGGAAGATAGAGGGTCAGGGGGATACAGAGGGTCAGTTTCTTCCTACATAAGTATTACCCCCGGAGATGGAGGGAGGACTTTTTTTTGGGCATAACAACTTTTGATTTATTGTGCTAATAAAGAAGACTATTTGGGTCAAGAAGGAGCCTTTTCAGATTTATTTTCCTCTCCGTTCATGTGTTTAGAATCAGTGTGTTGTTGTTGGAAAAAATATAAATGTGTTTCATTTTGCGCATATTGATAACGATACAACTTATGACTAGTCTTGGTTATTTGAATATAATTCTTTATCATGGTTAACTCATGAGTGGTCATCGATTCGAATCTATATTAAAGATCAGTTGCAAGTTTATTTGTAGGAACAGGAATGTGCATTCTTGTATGAACAAGTAGATTGCAATTAAGCTTTAATAAAACCTTGTTCATTTGTGAATTCAGTAATTGGTTCATTTGGACTTGGAATCTATGTATGATGTTTAATCTCTTTTATTATGCTCCTGCAGGATAGTTTAGAATAGTTAGGACTAGCATAAGTAGTTAGAATCAGTATAGATAGGATCTAATACATATAGGTTAGTTGTTTATTTTGTTGATTTAATGGAAGTCTCTGGGAGAAATCTTTCAACACCTATAACAGTTTACGAGGTCCTTTAAAACCCATCAGAACTAGCCATTCCAAATGAAAGCAGATCTAGTTGGGGTCTGTGATCAGGTTGGTTCCCCTTGTTGGCATAGCAAAAATTCGCAGCGTCAACACCACGGAAATTACACTCTTGCACAATGGTATTTTATAGAGCAATGTGGGTCATACGGGTTGAAACTTGTGGCGTCGAAAGTGAATCTTTTGAATTCCTCCATCTCGACATTGGCATGCTTGAGATTTTGTATCTCGTATAACCCGATCCATAAAGGAAGAGTAGGCCAAGGTGCCTTCTTCTTCTTGTGCAGTCTAGTTGACAACCCTGTCGAGATGTGATACGACACTTCTTGCATGACGAGGTTGTCCATGGAAAACTTCTGTAAAAAATGCGGGGGCTTCTCCGCGTTGTACATCCGTATGAAGGTGCCAAGGGGTGAGGCATACCAATCTGTTATGTTGATTAATGCCTCCATTGTTGCCTACAAAAAGAAAGGTGGATCCTGCTCAAATATCATTTTGTACACTGAGGTGACAAAGTGGTCTGACAACTGTGTGATGACTCCGTGGAAGCTGCATTCGGAGAAAAATCTATAATAAGTGTGCATAGAGGTTTCTGAAGGTGTCCATTCCCACTTCAAACCTTGGAACTACTGACGGGCACCGATCATGTTATCACCAAAATAGGACCCTGGTAGGCTGCTGATCAAACTATCTTGGTGTAACTATTTCAAACCAATCTTTTAGCTAAGGCTTAGCCTCCTCAGCTTGAGAGGTTTCTCTCAAAGGGTTAATGATTTAGATTAAAGATATGAATAGATGGCTAACTCTATGGTTTGTAATTGTATATGTTTATAGGTTGAAAGATGAAGGCTAGCTACCATTGGGCTATGGAGTCAAAGTATGTTTCAGTACCACAGCAAGATCAACTTAACATGAAGTCAGGGCATAGAGAGTTTTTATGCATCAACAAAACAAAGATACAATGCAAGGAAACACAATTTATAAATACATGAAGGAAGTTAGAGCACGATTGATGAGTTCTAAGTAACATGTATTCATACCACTGCAAGTAAGTGAAAGAGGAAAGCCATGAGACAATATAACATTAAAAAACTGTCTTTGAATCCTGAGTAGTGAAGCCAAAGCATTCTAGCTAGCATGGAAGTCAAGGCATTATAGAGTTCAAGTGCAGAAATGAAAATACAAAACAGTGAAACATAGTAAGTTTATCTATGAAGGAAGTCAGAGCATCATTGATGAGTTCTGAGTATCATAAGTAAACACCACTGCAATGTAAGTATTGGAAGATGCCATCATAACCAGAACATACAATAACTCTTCATGAATCTTCATTTGTCTAAGTAGAAATCTGCATTAGGTTAAAAATATACAAAATCTACACATAGAGCAGCAACTGAGCCAAAAAGTCTCCCCCCCTTTGCTAATTCGACCTCTTGCTATATATAAAGCATTTAAAATTAGGATTCCATCATCCCTCATCAAGAGAATTTGAATTTTCCATCAATGACACCTATTCTAACCATAAAACAAACCATTAATTAGAACTAGCTGTTAACTAGGAGTGCTAGTGACCTAATACAACTAGGAGTGTAACTCCTTATCATGATTACAACAACCTTATCTAAGAATTTAAATGCATTATTTGAAATTTGCAACCTCAAGAAGTGGAATTTGATGAAGCCTCCCATGTGGTCATCTGACTACTGAAGACAAACCCTAGAAATTAGGGAACATGTTTCCATGTTTTTAGGTTTAGATCCTTGAATATTGGCACGTGGGACAGAGCCTTTATCTCCTCATCCATAACACATTTTTGAAATTGAAGGAGGTTTTTGTATCTCATGTTGTCCAGAACAAAAACCTCTCCTGGTTTTTTAAAACATTCCTCCAGCTGTCCAGAAACTGTCCTTGAAAAACACGTGTCAAACATGAAAAATCCGTTTTCTGAAATTAGGGTCTCAATGAAAGCTTAGTATCTCCCAACTGAAAATACTTATGAATAAAGTGAGATAGCTTATTATAGCTGGAGAGTTGATGAAGAGAAACCTCCTTTAGAATTCCAAAATACCTTTTCATGTGACCAGAAACTGATCTTGAAAAAGACTGCTAAAACCAGAAGACCAAGCTTGACTTTCATTTAGATTAAAGATATGAATAGAAATAGTTACACCGAGATAGTCTGATCAGCAGCCTATCAGGGTCCTATTTTGGTGATAACAGATCACATCCAAGATATAAGCATACATGTATATCTTTGCTTGCTGACCTTTGGGTGGATGTTGGGCTTTTGTCACATGTTCCTTCAACCTGAGAGCCAACATGTCAGACCAGTTGCATGGCCTTCCTTCACTGGCCAGTTCGTCAAACACAATCACTCAAATTTTCGGGAAGGTCTCTATGTTCTCTTTGTCGTATAGGCAGCATGCAAAGATGACCAAGTACTAATATTCCTTCTGCAGTATCTTCATCTTGTAAACTGTACTGGGTGTTTTTCTGAACTTGGCTGGCTCTTTAACCTAACTCTTCAAGATATCTCTGGAGTTTGTGTTACTGCATATGTTAAAGGGTTTCTCCATTGCGATCACCAGCTGTGGGAAGTGATATATCTCCTGATAGTCCTTTTCCCTGAAGGTAGCAAGCTCTAACCCACTGATACTACCCAACATCATTGTCTCAGGATTAGTGTGTGAGACAATCCAATGTATCATGTCCGCTCATGGAAATGTGGGATACTTGCATGCAATCTGGTACAAGGAAGATTTGTGGATGTTGACATAGACACTGCAGTCTTCTAGATCTTCCTCAAATGTGCCTGAGAATGTATCATTCATGTCCTGCCATTTCATCTTGATCTCTTTGTCTATGACTAGCTTGGTTTCTTTGTAAACGGGCAGGCCCATAGACACTTGTTCAACTGCATCTCCAGTTTCACTTCCATCGGTGTCCTTTGACCCTGCTCCCTTGGAGGCCATTGTACTTGTAATGCTGAGAGATGGACGTACACCTACTATAATTGGAGACATAGTGACACTCATGGCAAGAAATCTCTCACTTGAAAACCAAAACAATTCTGAGGAATAACATGCAAAATACTTGGGTGACTGGCAGTAAAAATTGTACAATTTTCACCGGGAGGCTGGGATACTCACTGCCAAAAATTTGCAAGGCACAATCCAAACTGTCAGGAGACTGACCGAATGCTGAACTTGCGCAATGCGTAGTCAAGCCTGCCTGCTGAGGGTTTAAATTGCACAATGCACAATTTTAGTTGGCAAGGGCATGCAAGCCTAGAAATTGTGTTGCGCAATTTTTTGGGTCAGCAGGGCACCGCCTCCCAGAATTGCGCAATGCAATCTTGGAGGTTAGTGCTCGCCAAGTTTGCGCAATTTCTGGAGGGAAGGCAGAGCCTTCACTTCCCGAAATGCGCATTTCTGTCTAGGTAAGGCAAGGTCTGGGCCAAGGCAGCCCAGACCCACCGACGGGCAACTAAAAACATGAAAATGTTTGAATGCATGGCGAGACTGAGTGTAAGAAAGAGTAAATGATCATGCATGCAAACAGTGAATGCAGGATTCTGAAAACGGGAATGCATGCATGTGTGTGAAACGAGTCGCTGCAATAGTGACTATTAGTGAAAAACAATGTCATGCATGTGACAACAGTGAGATGCAAATAAAAACTAAAATTATGCTTCTAAAAGCTAATATACATTAAAATGACAACATGTGTTCAAAAAAACCAAGCAAATAGAATTCGTACAAAGTGAAATACAAAAAGTGATCGAAAAGTAGCAAATGACATGAAAAGCAAACTTACTCGGAAATAGCTAAGTTGAATGTGTCAAAGACTTCTAGATGTGTTGTGGGATGTCAGAGCTCCAAGATCGGTGTGAGGAATGAGCTCTATAGCATTGAATAAATAAGTTTGAGGCTTATGATGCCCATGCCACAAATCTGGGAAAAAGCGACACTTGGAGGAAAGTTTCTAAAACGATCTTTGCATGCAACCTCCAACTATTAAAAATAGATCGCTAAAATTTAGGGATGCTTTTTGCATGTTTCTTTTTTCTATTTTGGGAAAAGTAGCCCATGCATGCAAATCAGGATTTCTCAATCCTGGAGGGAACCGATCAATATGAAGGCAGATGCAGTAGTCTCCAAGTTTGGGAAAGGGATTTGTGTAGCTTTTGGGCTGAGTAGGGGTGGCTGTCCCTCAGGCATTGTGCAATTTATGGGGTCAGTAGGTCATTGCCTCCCATAATTTTGTAATTTCTGGGTTGAAGCCCAATGAATGGCTAGATTGTGCAATTTTCTGAGGGAGGGTTGCCTGGTTGGATTGCGCAATTCTGGAGCTCAGCAGGCAGCCCAACAAGATTGCGCAATTTTTGGTGGGAAGGCTGGTTCCCCTCCAGAATTGCGCAATTTTCTGAGTGAACCTCTCAGCCAGAAAATAACCTAAGTCTGGAAAGGCAGCTTATGATGGGAAACAAGCAAGTTGACATGCATAGGCTGGCAAGCCTTTGAAACTCAAATGAATCCTATGTACTTGATAGTCCAAGACATGCTGCTAAGGATGGTTGGTAGGGAGGCTCCAAAATGAAGCTAAAGCAAAATTTTGGAGGGTAGTTATAGCTGCTAAAACACTTGGCGACACATTGGTAGAACTCTTGCTCTCTGAACGGAACTTTGTTTCGCGAAAATCAAGTCTAACACCTCCAAAAGTATTGTTTAGTTCTCTGATCATCTTGATTCCCACACTAGCTTGATTGAAAGATGTAGCACCTTCCATGCTCTGGGTCTCAGCACACATTCCAAGCCAAGTCAACGTAGCTGTTTCGAATGGGGATGAGGGGTATATTGTTGCACAACCAATATGATAGTCAGAGTTAAAGTTTCATCTATGGTGTTGCTCCGCTGCTAGCAGGCCTGGATAGTGCTGCAACAGAGTCACGCAGGAACACAAGCATCGCTCCGCTGCCAGTGAGCCTGGTCAGTACCCCGGTGGAGTTTCTTGCATCGCCTCTTTGCGCAAGAAGCCTTTCTCTTTTTTCACCTTATTCATTTTCATTTTTCAAAAATTTTCACATTTTCATTTTTCAAAACTTTACATAGCACTTATTCATTTAGAGGCAGAAGAGGGATCCCGACTTATTGAGAGCAAAAGAGGTTGTTCCTTCAAAGAAGTATTTTATATATACCTCTGACATACTTGTTAATATTCCCCCCCCCACCTTATTCTACTCGACTGAGCTGACAAGGGTTACCTAAAACAACTGACTAGAGTAGGTGATACTATTTAGTGTGCAAGCGTTGAGTTTTCATCAAGGTTCCCTTCGAACAGAATGTATTTTCCATTAGCATATCATGGAATGAATATAACAAGTTGTACATATAGAGAGACGGCAACAGATAACCAAGTATTGATAACTGCACAAGTCCTCTTGCACTTTACCCTCGCTTGTTTCAAGAGTCATACAAGATTTCATGCAAAACTAACCTACAAACGTAAAAAGTAAACAAACAACTAAAGAGTGAAGGGCATAAGAAAAAATGTGAAAGAAAAGCGAGTAAGAAAACAAGCAAGCAAATGAACAAACACATAAATCAAGAAACAAACATGCATGCAAGAAAACAAGACAAGAAACAAACTCTACTCTTACTCCTAAGCTAACGGTGCATGGGCCTGATCAAGTGAAGTGATATTTCAATGAGGGGGCGGTGGACAGTGACTTGTGACAACAACTATGTACGCCTATGATTGTGCAAGTCCATCACCAAAGTAGGTTGAGCGAGGTTTGAACTTCAACTTCATCTTGGGATTGAATGATTTATCAAGATAGTATTTGAATCTGTCCCAAAGATATTGAAACTTCATTTGGACTTTTGGAGCTTGAAACTGCAATTTGCTAAATCACTGCCAAAAATCCATAGGCGATTCTTGCAGAGTCTCATGTTGTTTTAACATTTTTTTGTCAAGAGGTTCTGAATCAAAATTATGAAAAGTAGATTCGATGAGATCACAAAATTGGTCAAGTGAGTGCACGCTATCGAGTGGCAGGTTGTTGCACCATCATTGTGGGGATTTGTGAAGTGTGTATGAAAGCAAGAAACTGAACTCTTCACTAGAGAAGTCATCTACATTATCAATAAATGAATAGAAGTCTTGTAAGTACTCAGGCCAAGCCACTTCACCTTCACCATCGTACGTGAATTCATACAAGAGACCAAAAAACAGCCTTGTGATGTCGAGATGTTTGGCATAAGAGAAACGTTGTGAAGGGATGAGTTTAACAATATCCATGATAGATATGCGAAGATTCAAAATAGGATGTAAGGGCACAACTTGTCATCTGGCCCTCATTCTAGTGCCAGAAATGTTGATGGTACTGGACCCACCAACATGTCAGGGGATCTCCTCGGTAAGAAGTCCCAACTAGACCTCAAACCGTTTGGTGTAGGAGTCCTAGCAGTGGGTCGTACGGTATCGCCTTGACCACAGTTGCGCACAAAGGCAAGTAGGATTTCAATGTTGGTACCAAGGGTGTGACCAGCACGGCAAGCCAAGGAAGGTGCATGAAGGGTTCTAACACATGAAAGGTGGAATAATTGGAAACCTATGGAAGCAAGTGGATTGTAAGGGAACACATGAGAAAAGATACATGACCAGCTGGAAGGTAGGGAAACCAACGATCCATAGTGATAGTTAAACCAACATCACATCTCAATAAGATTCATACATACATATATAGAAAAGTCCACACATACTTGCGTAAGAAAACAGATACATATATCGTTAGTGTAACCAAGACAGCTGAAATACAATAACAACATATGCATGAAATGTGTTGGCTTTGTTATATTAATAAAGTGAAAGTTCCAATCATACATGCAACCATGACCAACCACTAGTTCCAACAGCGGAATGTTATAGTCACTGCCGCCTGCTCCTCCAAAGAGACATACTAGCTCTGCACTATGGAGAAGCCAAGGCTCATTACAATACAGTCCAAGCTTTCTCTATGATACACCTATAGGAAGCTTGGCTCCCCATAAGCATGTACAATGAGTTATGAGGTTCTATAAATAGCAAAGGGTGGGTGACCCTTGACATTCCCCTTTGTGACTCTTCACCTACCCTCATGACTCTTCAACTACTACATGACTGTTACATTTGACCATCGACACTTGGTCTTTCACTTTTACAAAATGTTACATTACAATCTACACATGTTCCCATGTGAGAAAAATAGGCTTAAGAAAGCCATGCAAGCTATCACTAAGACCCTGACAACTGCGGGAAGACCAACTCTTCGGCATCTTCGTGATGATCGACAGTGGCGAACTGATGCCAAGCTTGGTAGTCCATGATGGTGTTCACGTGCTTAATGGTGACATCCTATTGAAAGTGAACTATTGCCTTCATTGCATCTAAGTACACTGATCTGGCACCTCTGTCCAACTCATCTGCTAACATGCGCATCATACTCTTGAGTGCAGTCATACCAGAAACATACTGATGCATAGTGTGTTCACTGATCTCTAAGTCTGGGTTGGTGGCTACACGCATTAACTAATTAAAGTACATGTCCAGCTCCGTTTGGACTTGCTTCTTTGAATTTGTCTTGGTGATTGTGCCAATAGATGGGATCGCGTGCGGGCGTACAATGACATCCATGCTTCTGAATACCCGTGCATGCGAAGCCTGCAAACTAGTGATGAGCTACGGGAGTTCCTCATAGTTTCGAATCTGACTCTCGATGTGTGCCCTCAACTCTACCACCCTCGGCTTCATAATCTTTGGAAAATGCAATGGGGATCCTTTGCATATCATTATCCATGTTTGCATGCGGTCAACAGTACTATGCAAATTTGACAAGATACGTGCTCTCCTAGCACAAAGCATATCCCAACCATTGAGATGGACGACTACCTTATGCATGGTGCTGAATTTGGAATGCAAAATCTGCATGACTATTTTGAGGGACGATACTTCATCCAGTATCGCTCTCTTCAGCTTTTCTCTAGCGCATGACGTAACCTGCTCTCCTCCCTGCTTGGTCACTTGTAAAGCCTTGCCCATGCGCTCGTTCTCTACTATCAATAATCGAACACTCGAGCTGGTGGCCTCGACATATGCTCTAGTAGCATCGGCCAATTTTCTTGGATGCTTGCACACATCAGATATGATCACTTATTCTACAAACTATGCGGGAAATGTATGGACATCCGAAGTAGGCACTCTGCACGATTGCACAACTTTGTGTTGTATCCTGATCTAACTCTGGATGCACCATGTCTGTATCCATTTTCTCTAGCATCTGTTTAATCTCTTGAGATAAGTCCTACTCCTGCGACTGTTCACCCTGTATACTCTGTGTGAGCTGCTCGAATGAGTCTATAACCTATATGGGCACAATTTCTGCAATCTGTACATGCTACGCCTCCTATTGTTTCCTTCCTTACTACGCTTCCTTCTCTCTTCTATGCATCTCCTGTTCTTCCCGAAGTTTCTTCTTCATCTCTTGCCACTCCTTCTCTATTTCCTCCATTATCTATTTATCTCTTTGCCTTTGAGAGTTCCACTTGTCACGTTGTCATCAACTTTTCTCTTCCCTTTATCATGCGCAGGTCTGTTACCCTCTGCTATTGTTGATGATGGTGCCCTCTGAGATTCTGCTTTGCGTCGCTTTGCAAACCATTCCACAGCTATGCCGACCAGTTCATTGAGCCTAGAGAGTTTGTGACAATATCTCCATGGGTCTTCCTCAGGCCAATGACATGCCCGGTGGATCCACAGAAATTGCACTCTCACATAATGGTCTTTTACAAAGCAATGTGGGTTATAAGGGTTGAAAATTCTGGTGATGAAACTGAATCTTTTGAATTCCTTTGTCTCAGCATCAACATGCTTGAGATTCTGTATCTTGTATAACCCAATTTGTAAAGAGCGGGCCAAGGTGCCTTCTTATTAATGTGCAGTCTAGCTGAAAACCCTATTGAGATGTGATACGACACTTCTTGCATGACGACCTTGTCCATGGAAAAATTTGGGAAAACATGCGGGGGATTCTCTATGTTGTACATTCGTATCAAGGTGCCAAGGGGTGAGGCATACCAATATGCTATGTCGATCAATGCCTCCATTGTTTCCTGCGAAATGCAAGGTGGATCCTACTCAATATCATTTTGTACACCGGGGTGAAAAAGTGGTCTGAAAACTGTGTGATGACACCATGGAAATGCAGTCGGAGAACAATCTACAATAAGTGTCCACAGAGGTTTCCGAAGGTTTCGATGCCCACCTCAAACTTGGGAACTGCTAATAGGCACAGATCACATCCAGAATATAAGAGGACATGTATATACATTAAAATGAAAATAGGCTTTCAACAAAACCAAGAAAACAACATTCGTACAAAGTGAAATACAAAAAGCGACATAAAAGTAGCAAATGACATGAAAATCAAAATTACCCTGAAATAATTGAGTTGAATGTGCCGAAGACTCCCAGATGTGCTATGGGATGTCAGAGCTCCAATATCGGTGTGAGGAATGATCAGTGTAGCATCAAATAAATAAGTTTGAGGCTTATGACGCGCATTCCACAAATCTGGGAAAAAGATACACTTGGAGGGAAGTTTCTAAAACAATATTTGCATGTAACCTCCAGCTGCTAAAAACAAATCCCTAAAATTTAGGGATGCTTTTTGCATGTTGATTTTTGCGATTTCGGGAAAAGAAGCTCATGCATGCAAATCAGGATTGCTCAATTCCGGAGGGAACCGATCAACCTAAAGGAACATGCAATAGTCTACAAGTCTGGGAAAGGGATTTGCGCAGCTTCTGGGTTGAGCTGGGTTGGATGTCCCTCAGGCATTGTGCAATTTCTGGGGTTAGCAGGTCACTACCTCCCAGAAGTGCGCAATTTCTAGGCTGAAGCTCAGTGACTGGCTAGATTGCGTAGTTTTCTGAGGGAGGGCTTCCTGGCTGGATTGCGCAATTCTGGAGCTCAGTAGGCAGCCCAACAGGATTGTGCAATTTCTAGAGGGAAGGTTGGTTCCCCTCCAAAATTGTACAATTTTTTGAGTGAACCTCTCAGCCAGAAAATAACCTAAGTTTGGAAAGGCAGACTGTGATGGGAAACAAGCAAGTTGACATGCACATGATGGAAAGCCTTTGAAACTCGGCTAAAGCCTATGTACTTGACAGTGCAAGACATTCTTCTAAGGATGGTTGGTAGGGAGGCTCCAAAACGAATAAAATATCTTGCTCATGAAACCCATGAAGCAAGGTTTACAATAATAACTATAGTTTCTTCATTACATCATTTACAATAGTCACAATTACATGTCATTATGAAGACCTAACCTAGTTACATTTTACATTGCTCCCTCTTAACTAGGGAGGTATTCATAATGGTACTTGGTCATTCTCAATCTGAAGAATTGAAGAATTGGATTGGTAACCCATCTGTATAGCATCATAGTAACCAACATTGTTTCCACAGAAAGGCCTTGACTGACAGCTCAATCTCTCATTAGATCAGAGCATAATGTTGGTGAGACCAATGACTATAGACACCTTCATCATTATCTCTCAAGGTACATACCCACCTGAGTGTTCAATAAGTATGAACTTCTAGGACTATTCTTATCTTGGGTTCCCAACCCTCAAAGAATATATTTCCTCTTCCCTACTCTTATCTTGGATGCCGTACACATCCTCAAAGAGCATCAGATGCCATATGATTACCCAATCCTCCATTCTTTCTTCCCAAGTGAAGACAAGAATGTTGTATCTATATCTCCCTCTCAACTAGAGAAGATATGTCCATTCCTGTAAAGGAATGTACCTAAGCTCCCTTTGATCGGGGGCATGCCCAGGTTCCCTCTTAATTAGGGACTTGTTAGAGCTCCCTCTCAACTGCAGACTCTCTTTTCATCAACAACTTCTTCTTTGTGGGTCATCCGGCTACTTGATCAATTTCCTTTCTTGATGTCATGGAATTCAGTCAAGCTTCTTCCTTGTAAGGCATTAAACATCCATCACTTTCCTTCTTGGCTTTTCATGTCATTCCTTTCTTCATGGAAAGTGGCATTCTTGATACATATCTGGAACCTTAGTCATATGGCTACATCTTCCTCATCATGTTTCTTTCAGGAATTTCCATCCACCACATGAATTCTAATTTTACTGGCACTTACAATTCTTGTTCCAATAGCCCTGTATGAACTCATCTGGATATTTTTCAAGAAATCAAAACATAACATTAAATCAAATAGTACCTTACAAGATTACTCTTCATCATGACATCTTCTTGTAGGTATCAACATCCTTCATACATGTTGACACACCTCCCAAAGATATCCATTGTCAAAGGTCTCCATATTTTTCAGAGTCTTCATATCTTTCTAAGAGATTTCCTAGTCAAATCGTCTTGGTCTTTTGGATGTTGATCACCTTTATCATGGTTGCATATCTCATGATCTCTTCCTCTTAAATATTCCATTCCCAGGACCTTCCAATCAGAGTTCCTTAATTGTAGTCAACCACCTGATACTTCATATGAGGACATATTATGTTGATTGCATCTAGTATGACTTATGCCTTCCTGCATCCTTTCAGAGGAGGAGATCATTTTCCCATGATCATTCTTCTCAAGATAAAAGTAGTGATCCATGTTACTTGTAACCATACGACATGAATTTATAATATTAAATACAAACATACATAACTCATTTTACCTTTAGGTCATCTAGGCTTCTTCTAGCAGCTTCCTTGATTGAAAATATCTTCAACCCCTTAATCTACTTCATTTCTCATGTCATCATACCATCACTCCATGAATTCCATAAGTCGGAGTTCTTGATCAAACACTTGCTTCCATTCTAGATCTATGAATCCTCCAAAAGGGATTCCATTAGAGAATCTTGAGGATCTCGCATATTCTTATTCAACAGATGTTTCCCTTTTGACTGATGTATGATGAGACTTGTCTTGGATGAATCTTTCTTTGATCTTTCAATGAGGTCACCAAGAGTTATATTGACTACCATAGATTGTGTTCCAGCAGTCGTTCATGTTTCCCTATGGTGGTGTCACGAGCTCTTACTTTTAATGATTCTACTTCCTTGTTCTTCCTTCTTTCATCTTCCTCCATTTCTTCGTTGAAATGGACTTCTTCTATATTCTTCTTGTTATTGTCCTTCTTAAGCTAAGAACGATATTTCTTGTAAAGTACATAATATTTTACTTCCATCAAATGTTTGAGTCCTCAACACTTTTTCCCTTCAACTTGTCTTCTTCTATCTTGTATAGAAATCACAAGTACAATGAGGTAACTTACTTATCCCATGAATTTTGTTATCCTCATGATGATGTCACAAGTTCGTGTTTCTAATGTTTACATGATGTCACACCGCATCTTATTGTAGACATAACCAATGTAGGATGTAGGAGCCATAAAGAGACCTATATTGAGAGAGACTATTTTAATGATTTCTTACACTCTCTTACCATGGAATTCCTTTCCTCGGCTCCTCCTATCCTTTCCAGCGATATGAACTTTCTTTTCTTGTAATGTTCATAATTCTTTTTCCAACTTCTTTGATGTCTCCAATATTGTTTATGTGAGAGGACCTTAAGAGTTCCTTCCCATGAATTCAAAGGAGACATTTTTCATTGATATGTTTAATGACTTCACTTATCTACGAGGACTATGACAATCCTCCTTATTCCATGCAAGGACCTTTGATTACCTATCCAACTTATAGATCTCCTTGCAACCACAAAGTAATTTTACCAAATAAATTAATGAATGAAAGATACTTACGTGACAAGTGAAGATGAACTCTTCAACTTGATCACTTTAATGATGGTTGAAGAAGATGTATTAGAGCTTCCTCTTGGATGATCTTCTTTCAAATGAAAAATCCTTCCTCCAATAGAAAAGGTTGCTCCTTTTGATGAGGATGATTTTTTCCTTCTTCAGATGATCTTGTTCTAGGGCAAGGAGATGATCCTTGCTTGTTTTATAACCTTGAAGTTGATGACAATGCCTTCTCGCCTTCTTTTGTAGTGTAGATTAGAACTGCTTCTAGGGTTTCAATTTTCTCCAAGATGATGTGATATTTGTTTTTATGGTCCTTTGAGATACCTTGCTTTGTAGATTTCTTCTTCGATCTAGGGTTTGGTTCTTCAATGTAGATATTGATCCTTTTCTTTGATAACCTTCAACTTGCTTTGGTGCCCTTCTTGAAACTTGATCATTGAATGTCTCTTGGTTGCCCTTCCTTTGACTTCAACACCTTAGCTCTGATTCCATTTTGAAGAATCTAGGGCAATTAGGTTAATAAGATTCTTCTCACGATGTTAACTATTTGTGAGGTACTTTTTCACTTTTTCTTATTAACACAATCTTTTGTTGTTATTATTAGAGTGTGTTTTCTTGCTTCATCAAATAGTTACCAAAACAAAAGAGACAAGAGCACAAGATGTTGGCTCTCTACCAGGGTCAAAACCTCTATCTCTTTGAGAGGAAAACCCACACATATTCTTCTTATAGAGATTCTAATTGATGAATACCAAGACCAAGACCCTTGACCTAGTAGCCACTCCAAGATCAAGACACATGTTCTCTTGACAGTCCTCTTCGAGATCTTCATCATTGTTTGGATACTGAGATCTGCCTTGACACTGAGATCCTTCATTCTTGATACCGAGATCTTCATTGCTTCCTTGACACTAAGACCTTCACTACTACCTTGCCACTGAGATCTTCACCACAGTGATAATACAAATTGTAGTTACAACGAATCAATGAGACTTTACTGCACCGAGAAAGAGGTATACTTCACTGTTTCATCACCAAGTCTCTTTTCTTTGATGACTGTAATAGAGATTGAACCACAAAATCTCCACAGCTATTGTTCTTACGAAATCACAGAGAGGCTTCCGAATTACTTACTGCAATGATACCAAAGCTATATATCTAAATTGCTTAATGAATGTGCTAAAGCTATGAGCCCATCACTATTCTTCATTTGAAAAGATATCTGAGTAGTTGACAGTGATCATCCTTCAAAAATCATAAAATAATCCGAGCTATCTTATTGTGTCACAGATCTGACTTTTATCTCTGATATACCCATACAAAAGCATATAGATATCATCGAATTGTTCTCTATATCTCATCATCAAAACTTTAGAAGAAAATTTGAACTTGTCTTCTCCACCGAAAGATCCAGATCTACGAAGTTTATTCACTATAATTACCCATCCAAAGTTTCAGAGATATTGAATCCTAAAGTTATCTTTATGCAAAAATCTTAGTTATAGTAGTCTTTCCTCCATAAATGAGCTGACATGTCCAATTGAATAGTTGTGTCTATTTGAGGTGAGATGACATGAATGTTTCATACAATTTCCAGGTCGACTTCAAGAGAGGATTGTGCTTGTATTTTTGGAGGTATTTTCTAGACACTAGGTTGACTCATATACATTTTATATATGCTCAAGAAGAGCTCTTCGTACATGACATTGACTCTTTGACTCAATAATAAATCCTAAGGCTCTCAATGGGAGCCACTAACAAATAAAATCACTTGCTCATGAAACCCATGAAGCAAGGCTTACAATAATAATTTTATTTTCTTCATTACATCATTTACAATAGTCACAATTACATGTCATTGTGAAGACCAAACCTAGTTACATTTTACAACAATATGGACCCAAATACATAAGAGGTTTGCACAAAGTTTAGGGAGTGAAATAGATTAGATGTTGGTGCAAAATTCATCACATGTATGTGACATGCCAACTATATTGAACTGGATCCATATGGTTTTGGTCACGTGATGCACTAGATCCATCTTGTTATGGTCACATCATGATTTTGTGTTAGCTGTGAATAGGTAGTATTTAGGGTTTGATCATCTTTTTGGATGGTAATTGGAACAATTAGGTTTGGAGTTTCTAGAGGAAATTTTAATATTGTTATTATGCATGATGAGTTAAAAGTTAAAATAGTTGATTGACAAATGTATTTATAAGAGATAATTAATTGACAAAAATTTACTCAAAAATATGATAATTGATGGGTTGGTCTCGCTTTATGAACTGTAAGTTATGGGAGAATGATGATCTTCCTGCACAAAGATCTTCCTTGATCCCTTAATGGCGTTGGCGGTGGACTTTACTGATCTTTACCATTAAAATACATCCCCTAATTTTCAATGGCAGCTTGGTGAGCATACATCATGGATCGATTGGGACTAGAATAGCCTTTGCAATTCAGAGAGTTTCATTTGGAAACTCTACTGCAGATGTCTTGGAGCGAAAAGTCAACGTACAGGTTCAGGGGAGGGTGTACAATAGCTTTTGATGAAACCTGCACAGGAGGCATCATGTAGAATGAGTCGAATCCACTTGCAGGTGATTGATGAAATTAGTTTGTAAAACGTCGTATTCAATAATGGATGCCAACAACATAAATGAATTGAAGATGGTTGTACTTCAGCTATGATGGCACAATAAGAATCAAGCTTGGTAAGCCAATCAGGCTCTAAATAAATAGAATTAAATTTTTTTAAAAGATAAATTATTTTTGTTTCATAAAATAGACTTTGCAAATAGTTGGTTTAATTTTTGGTCAAAATTAAATTAATTCATATTCAACGTGATATTGATTAGGTTATTACATATTAGGTTTTATTATGTTTAGGTTTATGTAATAGATTTATTTTATATAAGATAATTATGTAATATATCTTATGAAATGCATTAAATAATAATTGAAATAATGAGGGTTCAACTATTATTTAGAATTGTAATATGGTGAGATTTATTAATGTGGTTGTGCTAATATGATACCATGCCGACAAGATAGGTTGAAATTAAATTTTGTGAATTTTTTATAAAAATAAAATTTGAAAAAATATGAAGTTTACAGTTAGAGAGTGTATAATATTACAAAATGATTGAATCCTACTTTATGCAAAGGTCTTTAATCGTAAGCTTATGCTTAATGCCTAGTAGATGGTGTTCCTCAATATTGCATCAGTTACTATATATATAGTAATTTCACTAAGTCATGGAGGAAAACCTCGGCCTAAGAGAAAATCTCTCGCAAAAGTAAGATTTTTCTTACTCAGTCAAAAATCACATTATAATGATAGTCCATGTCAGTAACATGGGCATGCATTAGAAGTTGCAAAGAAATCTCTTAACTCAAAAATGTTATTTTCAATATAATGTTTTAACCTAGCCCAACAATAACTTATAAAGATAACTTCAAATTTAAACAACTATATTAACTACACAAAATGAAGCCCTTCATAGTAATGACAAGTATGAAATAAAAAACAATGAATTTGATCTTGCATGCAAACCATTCCATTGTGGTGAACACCTTTATTGGTCATTGCATATGTAAGAATATTATATTATGATTCAATGTATTAATGTTTGATATTATTTCAAGAGTTTCCCTTAGATGGGGTGTTAAGGAAGCAAGAAAATGATGTTAATGTGCATGTAGAGGAGGTACAAGGGGAGAGGATGTTTAGTATGACTGTGGGATATAAGGAGACAAGAGTGAGGTAGATATAGGTGTAGAGTCGTGATGACTCACCCTCCATGTGTAAACCTATTATTGTCTTCCTCTATCCATGATAAGCATTAACCAATAGAATTATGGTAAGAGTGAGAATCAATGTAGATGATTTTTATGATGTCTTATGATAGGAAATTTAGCATTGATGATATGAATCAAGTCTATCCAACTATGCAAGGAGAGGTTTCATGCTTCGAAGGATGTGGATTTATATGTTCAAAGGTTTGTCAATATCCTTGCTTTTCATCATTGGAATTTGACCCTCCATCATTTGAATTTGGCACTAAGCCTACCAGCCTAAGGTATCCTCCTCGATCAATAGACGCCATTCGTTTTACTAGCATTCAAATAAGACTCACTATTTCAAGAGGATGGTGAGAAAATGATAGTTTGAGTAAGGTGATAATAGTCACGGAATTCACAAAGGAACATTGAGGAAATGTAGGAGAACTTTGTAGCTCCTCAAATTCACTCAAAGGATAGGGAAAATCACTTGGCACTTGGGGCATCAACAACTTAGAATAATGGATTTCTTGAGGAGGTAAAGAGAGAAACTAAGAGAATTGAAAGCAAAGTCAAGGGATAGAGGGGTGTGACTTCAAATGTTAAAGTAGATGAGCAAATATTCTTGTGGATTTCACACATTGGATTTTCTATCAAAAAGGATGAAATCCTTGAAACTTGTGGATTTGTATTGGCACATGAAGGCATTCATTGCCATGGTTGTAGAAGTAATACGTTCATATTATAACAAAATTCTTATTAAATTGAGCCAATTAGATAATAAAATGGACCATCTAGACCATAAATATGACAACTTAATGCAATTTAGGGGTTAGACGCAAAGAGTAAAGGTTTGGATTAGAATTAGTAACCTGAAAGATGAGGGAAGAGAATAGGCTAGTGAGGAAGGAATTCAATATGAAGAAGCTAGTAGGGAATCACGATTTTCATTAGACCAAACCTGTAGGTGTTAGTCAATGATTGCATCGCCAGAGATAAGGATCCACAAGAGGCGGTTAGTCCATATCACGAAACACACGGGGAGTGTTGGTTTATCCAATGTCCAACACTAGCAATGCAATCTTGAAGAGGACATACCTATAATCTTCATCAATGTTGACATACTATAAAGATTGGCCTTAGTCATCGTAGGTTTCAACATTGGGTTATATTTTCATTCTACATGAATGTAATGATATTAATTGTTGTAAATCGTTTAGGCTTAAATGAGGATAGCTATGTTTTCACTGCATGTTATTATTAATTTTTTTGCTAAATTCATATATGGAGGCAAACAAATCTCATAACAATGCTTATCTTTTTCTAAAATATTGTTGTTCTTTTGAATTTGAATTTGAGCTAAATTAAAAAGAAAAAGAAAAAAATGTTATTTGAAAACACTTAAATTATATGAAATTAAAAAATTTAAATGGAGAAATAAAAATAAAATAGAAGTGATCTTTTTGCAACATTCTTATTTCTTTAATGTTATGTTTGTGAGAGACTTTTGAAATAGTTTTATTGTATGATTTTTATAATGCCTCATTAAAATACATATTTTAAATTCAATTCTAAATAAAATACAATTCAAATCTATTTTATAAAAAATAATCAATAAATAATTATAAAAATAAATTAAATAATTCATATATATAAATTGAAATGTTATAATATTTCAATATTATTTCTGCTATACATAAATAAAATATCTCAATTAAAAAAATCTAAATGAAAACAATGTACAGATTAATTATATTGAACTTTTTTAAATCAAGTGTTTTTTATTGTTTTATTAGTATATAATTTTGATCTTTATTGGTAAAAAATAGAATAAAATGCCTATTTTAATTAATATTTTATAAATAAAAATAAATATTATTTAAAATTATTTAATATAAAAATCCCGAGCCTGTTACACTCTATAAGAAAAATAGGTTAATTAAATATGTTAAATATAACCATAAGAAATTAGGTTAAGGGTTAAATGAATTTCTCTAAATAACTCAATATTATTTTAAAAACTTAAATATCATAAAATGTAACAAAACAAACGATAATATGACAAAACAATAAGCATCAGTTGAACTGTACATTTTATGTGGTGTTGTACAACTACAAACAAACGGTACGGTACTGACATACAGTATTACTCTTCAAATTCACTAAGGCGGATAAGCAGCCTTCAGTGATATTTTAATCATGTTGAATTGAAAATATCCATGGCTCTCCCCAATTGCTCCGAACTCCAGCCATGACAGCGTTGAGAAAGAATCCAGAAGAGTACAGTAGAAGTCCCCAGCCGTGGGGACTTTTACCGAAAAATTCTAGCGAATTCTTCTTACTCAGAATATAACTGCCAGCTGCCCATTTCACCCACCCTAGTATTTGAACAACTCCGTATACTCATATTATATATTTCCACGCGAAATCCGCATCTCCCAATTCCCACACCAAGATAGGCAAGAGGGTAATGGCAGTGGTAGAAGGAGATAGAGTATGAACAACCCAAACAATAGAGAAAATCAAGTTAACACAACACGCTATAAATGATAAGGTTTTGATGCCTAGAAGATCACCCCTAAAGCTCAGCACTTGGCAAACCTGAGTGTTATTGAAATCAGACTTGACCACAGCTTTGGTTAGAAAGGCATTGGCAGCGAATCCACTCCCTTTACTGTCTGCAACGTAATCCCTAATCGTCCTTCTCGCTACCAAAGCGTTGGAGAAACCATCCACTCCGAACTATAAAGTTAATAAAAAGTTTATTAATACTTCAGTAAACCTTGGCATTATAAATGACACAATGTTGTATTCTACACATTCGCTTGAGCCTCCTCTACGTCCACCCTGGTAGCCTTCCAGAGCTTCGGAAGCCATAACTCTGACTCCTCTGCCTTCCGCATCTTTAGACCTCAGAGATCTTATCAGTAGCTCTGTCCACACATCAGAGCTGAGACCATACATTGGAATGCATATGCAAATATGCCCTTTTCCATTGATAGACCCTGCGTCAATATCATCAAAAATTTCACATACCACCTTGGACTCATTCACTCTCACTCCGTGCCCTTCATCAGCCTGCTCCAGGGGCAACGAGCCGTCCACACGCAACAGACTGTCCCAGTTGCAGCCATGGCATCTGAAGAGCAAGCATGATGGTAAGCTCTTCCAGTGTCCAGAATACAATGCAGTGCCAGGGATTGCATGGACGTGACTCTATAGTGAGTTCTGGAGTGACTACCCCACCATCATTGATTGCAATTTGTAATGGAAGGAATCACAGTAAAATAGAGTCCACAATAGGAGCATTGGTTTTCATGAACTCTCTGGTGGACGAATGGGGTTTGATGTTACACAACATTATGACAGAAGCAGTCTGTACACTTCCAATTTCATTAGAAGGGATGGGTGGACTTCTTCTATGGGAGTGTGAAGATCATCTTCTCCTCTAAAACAAGGTATGTTGATGCCAAGTCAATGTCGAAGCCGTTTGAAGAACTCGACCATCTTCTGGATGCCCAGTCGATGTCGAAGCCGTCTGAATAACTCGACCATCTTCCGTAGACGAACTTCTTGTGTGGCACATGTAATCAGTCCATTTCCATCTTTGATCCCATTTATGGTCTTGAGTTTGGAACTTACTAGAATGTCCGGGACATCCGTGGCACCTATCTCTAGATCCAACCTTCCTCTTATCAGACTTGTAATTAAAACTGCTATATTCCCTAGGAAAGTAATTCCTTGAACAGGAATATCAACAAATCCGCCTACAGCTTCACTTATGTCAAATTGTGCGAAGGAAAAACATGACAAGCATCCCAACCAACAAACTAACTTGATGATAAAAAATTGTGGATTTCGGAGTATACCCATCTCAAAATATAGTCAACTAGAGGGAAAACTTGCCCGACTTGCGATCAATCAAACTTTATTCTCCCACTCCATGTCGTGCCCGCAGACATTTATATAGAAAAATACATCATTTGGCTTCAAACTCTGCTACCCATGAAGTTTCGATGTACCATCCTTAGAAGTATTGCGCCATGTAGGGGTGTCGCGTAATAGGAATATGTTAGCACGGACCAACCAGATATAATGATGCGTGGAGGAAACTTCTTTTCATTGAAAAACCAAAAGATTCTGGTTGTGACATAGAGAAAATGATCGATGATTTTGGACCAAACCCATTTCAATACAATGGCAATGGAAAATTTTCCTGAATTCCTATTAGCAAAACTTTATTCTTCCACTCCTTAATATATTTATTCTTCCACTCAATCTGCGTTGTTAATTTTCCCTTCGTTGTTAGGTGTCTGAATTCCTATTAGCAAAACTTTATTCTTCTAACCTAGGATAAAATAATATGGTGGGAAAATGCTTTCTGACACCATAGTTGGAAAAGACACCTACCAAACATTAATAAAAAGATTTGTGAGGAAAGAGGAGAATCATACTTTTATGCTTTTTGGAAAACAAAAACACCCAACAAAGTTATTATTTTTAGTTGGCTAGTTTACCATAATAGGAATTTTGTTTGGGAAAACTTGCAAAAAAGGAATTGGTATGGGCCTGCATTTGCTGCATATGCAAAAACCACTCAGAAGAAAATGATCATATTTTTCTACATTGCACCCCCACTACTTGGGTTTGGAAAAAAATTTCTTCCCTTATGGGCTTCCCCTATATTCAACATTCTTGCATTAGAGATTCCTTGGAATGGTGGAGTACTCAGAAACCTGCATGGCGAATTATACCTCTCCTTCTTTTCTGGGAAATCTGGAAATGGAGAAATAGAAGCATATTTCAAAACAATAGGGATGGTTTCTTTATAATCATTGAAAAAATAATTACAAATCTTTCTTTTTATTCTGCACAATCATTATGCTCTAAAGAGGAATCCAAAATGAAAAATGACTTACAATTCTCTTATCCTATGGGTTTTTTTGATGGGGCAACACAAGGAAACAAATGTGCATGTGGCTTTTGGATTGCAATAAATGCTGACTTGATATACAGGATGCATTGGAAATGTGGTGATGGTACCAATACCAAAGCTGAAGCAGTAGCTCTCTGGGGTC
Source organism: Pinus tabuliformis (assembly GCA_031772625.1). Taxonomy (NCBI): domain Eukaryota; kingdom Viridiplantae; phylum Streptophyta; class Pinopsida; order Pinales; family Pinaceae; genus Pinus; species Pinus tabuliformis. Next base: position 1,688,776,611 of record CM062817.1, read on the forward strand.
TCCTATGGTTCAACAGCTTCCTTGGAAACCCGAGCTACACATATACGGTGACTCAAAAATCATGATCGACCAAGTCTTGGGGAGAGCATCAATCAACAATCCTAGACTACAAGGATGGATATGGAAAGCTCAACACAGATACACAATCCAACACATTGAAAGACGTTTTAACAAGGATGCACACAGATTATCTAAAAAAGGATTACAAGGAAGCAGTGATGATTGGTATTTAGAGATTACATGGGAGCAAATCATATTCAACATGGAGAGCTTCCCAAATCCGGGTTAACCATTTCTATGCAAGCCTCAAAGTTTTTTTTTTTTTTTTTTTTTTTTTTTTGTATAAAATATTGTTATATAGTTTGATAATGTACTAATTCCCCATGATTTCTCATGGAAAGAATGAACACTCAGCAAAGCTCCCTAAAAAGACTGACATAAAACTGTTGTTTTAATTGTTTAGGGATACATAAATGTTTTTGTTTTTTGAAGTTGTATGTCTGGCCACTGGGCAAAAACAATGTCCTCAGGGATACATAAATGTTTTTGTTTTTTGAAGTTGTATACCTAGCCACTGGCAAAAAAAGAGTCCTCTACCATGGGCTTTCCAAAGCTTCCTCGTTAGATGGTGTCATTACAGAACAAAAGTCTTGTTTCATAACTATGTTGACCATAATATAATTTTTGTGTGGAACTTTTTTCTTCTATGGACTCGCTCTTTACATGCTACAAGTCTTTCAGTGCCTACAGGTCTTCTCCAAGGAGGGGACTATTACTCTTCAAAAAGGATGGTTGTTCAATAATACAGCAACAATTGATGTTTTTTTGTATATTCCTTAGACTATTTGCCACTGTATATGCTATTTTTTGTCATATCAATACACAACTGTATCATGCATATTATGTAATCTATGTTGCTTAGATGTGTTTCTGACTCTCCTTTCCTCTCAGTCACAATTAACTATTTTGATATCATGAAAGTTATATTTAGTTTTCTTTTCTGACATCTGAAAAAATAATACATATATATTTTCTACCAATATAATATATATATCAAGCTTTTTTCATACTAATGAAAAAATATAAATAAATAAATAAATTTATTCTTCCACTCCTTAATATATTTATTCTTCCACTCAATCTGCGTTGTTAATTTTCCCTCAATTCCTATTAGCAAAACGTTATTCTTCCACTCCTTAATATATTTATATAGAAAAGTATATAACTTGCGTTCCGTACGATGCTATACATGGAGTTTTGCTTTAAAATTTCAACCATAGCAGAGAGACGGATATACCGCTGACTAGGAATCTTAAGACTCATTAGATATAAAGAAACCCCTAGTAACATAAAATATGATCTCACATCTGGTCCATTACGCCTTGAAACTTTAAAGATATATATTTAAGTGTTTTTAAAAAGTTAGGTTATGGAAAATTTTATTTTCGAATTTTTTATAAATTTTGAATTAACAATTTAGTAATTAGATTATATACAAAATGATCTATTTATATTTTAGAAATTTTAGAAATATTTATATAAAATAGATGTCAACATTTTGAAATCACAATTAGTTATATTTAATTTTAATAGATAAATAATTTTTATATAATTTGAATTATTAAGAAAAAATATTCTCACAAAAACAATCATGATTTTTTTAATTTTAATATTTCTTTATTTTTTTATATATTTTTAAAACAAAGATAAATCCCATATATTCAATGTAACATTGAAATTTCACTTTTCTTTTCAACTAAGGAAAAACCTAAGAGGCTTTATATTAATATAATTTGTTTACATAAGTCTAAAGTTTTATTTTCCACAAAATGATAACATTACAACCTAAATGAAGATAGTTGTTGTGCACTCAATTTACCTTCAACATCCAAAAGTCCATAAATAGTCTCCCATTGAAACATTAGATATTCATCAATATTCTCATTCCGACCCCACAACCTGTCATTACTAGGTTGATACCAAGTAATTCGCTCCAAAGGGGAAAGATAACTTCACCAATTGAGAAACTATTCCAATTACAGCCATCACAGAACTCCAATGATTGAACTTTAGAGACATATATACCAGCATGTTAAAACCAAAAGGTATCACAACAATCCAGACTACGATAAAAAAAGAAAGGAAATGATATCCATCAACAAAGTAAGATTGATACATAGTATGTTGTTGAAAATATTCATATAAATACATCCACATCACGTAATGGTATGCATCTAGCTACTTGTTCACCCACCCCACCAACCACATAGCCAACAAAAAAGAAGACCAAATCACCAACCAATCAAGTAGTTGGATTATATACATGGGATTTTCCTGAATCCCTAGAATGTGAAATTTTGGAAGGAGTTGCATGAAATACCTCCAAAATTATAATTATGCCCAACCTTAAATAGTGAGTCAACAATTCCATTTAACTCCCTGTGAATGTGAGAAAATGACACCACCTGAAATTGCTCAGTCATCAACTTAATTCTCTCAAATAAAGTAATCAACAGTGGAGGGTTGAATGTTGTCTACTTTGTGGCCCCCTTAACCACCACCATTGAATCACCAAATACTTCCATCGATTCAATATCAAGTTGCTTGACACAGAACAAGACTCCCCAAAGAGCAATAACCTCAACTTGAGTATTAGTGCCAACACCTCCATTGCAGCAGAAGTGATAATGATGTCCAAGATTAATGTCAATATAGGCACCACATCCATAAGTGTTGTTATTTATGACACCATCAAAGAACCCTCGAGGGAATCTACTTGAAGAACTTATTAAAAGTATGTTTATCACTACACATTTACTAATCACAGGCCTAGATTTGCTAAAATAAGCAACAATCCTTATACAAGTACCATTTATATTCAAAGGAGAGTTCTAAAAAAATAATGAGTTTCAACATTTCCAAATGCCACAAATAATATATAAAGGAAGCTTGTGTTATACCTTATACCCAGTCATCAAGTTTCTTTGATCCAGGTGGATATTGGTGGCCACCTGCCAAGTCCACATGGACCCCCACCATTGTCTTTCTCAGCATTTTCAGTTTCCTTAATAGTAGCACAACTTACTATTTTTAGCAGTTTTTCGGGTCCTGAACTTCCGGAGCCGTTTTGAGGCCCTAAACGACGTTTTTTGGGGAATCTAATGATAGTGCTCGGATAGATCTTTCTAATGAGCTATTGTACGCGTCAAACGGAGATCATATGCCAAAGTTACGACCCCGGGAATTTGATGTACCAATTTACCCCAAACGGGGCCCACAATTTGGCGTTTCATCTTCTAGGGTTAGGTTTTGGAATGTGAAGGGTTTTCCATTATTTCTCAACAATAAATAGGCTTTCGAGCCTCATTGTAACACAGTTCAGAGGCATGTAGCCATCACATCTCTTCTCAGAGATAAGCTACCATCGCCCTAGCTGATTTATTTCCATTTCTGATTGTAAGCATATTTCAGTATTTCTCCATTAATGAAATGAAGTATTATTTCCGCTGCATCTTTGTGTATATGGTTACCTCGGTAATTTGTTGCGTTCCTGTTTAAATCCGGATCAATGGTATCAGAGCGGTCTGCTTTTTCTCTGTTTTTCTTTGCATGTCCCCAACAAGGTCGGGATATAAGGAGTTAGGGCTTGAACTCGTTGAACCTTTGCAAGACTAGCCTCGCAAATCCCGACGGCCTCCCATGGCGGACGAGAAGAAAGACGAGGGGGCAGGAGATCCCATCAAAATCTTGCTCGAAGAAGCCCTCGAGCGACAACGGAACGCGATGATGGACAGCTTTGCCCAGATCCTTCAGCGGCTACCCAGAAGCGGCGCATCGGCTTCCAGCAGCTACTCTGGAAACGCAACACCCTTTAAGGTACAAGTTAATTTTGAAATCCCCATATTCGAGGGGCAGATAGACGCAGATGCCGTAGATAAATGGTTAAATCTGCTAGAGGGTTATTTTTCTGTTCATGAATTTTCGAGTCGGGAAAAGATTGTTTTTGCTCTTCTCAAAGCAGCCCCCCACGTCAAGGACTGGTGGGAAACCTACTGCGAGCAGAAGGATGAAAGTACTGGCTCACTATTTTCAGCCGCACCCACTTGGGATTCGTTCCGGGATGCCATCAAGGAGCAATACTACCCTGTCGGAAGCTATGAGGATGAATACATAAAGTGGACCACGCTGTGGCAGGGAAGGGACCAAGACGTGCCGGAGTTCACCAATCTTTTCCATACCCTTCGCACAAAGTTGGGTATCAAGGATTCAGAGCAACATTTGATACTCAAATACCGCGGCTGCCTGCACAAGTACATCCAGGAAGAAATACAATTCCTAAACATCCCCTCGCTCGGCGCACCATACCGATACGCCGTCAAGGTCGAGTAGAAGTTTAAACAAAAGAAGCGAGACTTTGGATCTGCTAATCCAAAGCAGGGGAAAGGTGCCCCTAAACCACAGAACAAAGGACAAAGCCAAGGCGGGACAACCCAAGACAACCAGCCGAAGCTGCAAGCAAAGAACAGCACTGCGAAGCAGAGAAAGGACACTGGAAAATGGTGCGAGTTCCATAAGAGCTCCACTCACAACACAAGTGAGTGTCGGGCCAAGCAGTCACTGGTGGCTGAGCTAAAGGTTTCAGAATCAGATGCATGTTCCGACTCTGAGTCAGAACCCGATAAGGGGTATGAAAAATGGAAGCAGATCATTGATGCGGATCCCAGCGCCACTGTTGCTACCGCAAAGATCCAGAAAAATGAACCCAAAGATCCAGAGGAGGAGGAGCGTCTCTTCCACTCCCAGATGTGGGTAAAGGGCTCCCTGATACAGTTCATTGTTGATAGCGGGAGTCAAAAGAACCTCATTTCGGCAGAGGTCGTGAAGCGGTTGGGCTTACCGACCACAGCACATCCACAACCATACACCATTGGGTGGCTTCACCAAGGACGAGATCTTCGCGTGAGCCAGCAGTGTCACCTTCCATACAACATCAAGCCCTTCACGGATGAGGTATTGTGTGACATTGCTCCCCTTGAAGTTTGTGATGTATTACTAGGACAACCATACTTGTGGAAGCGACATGCTGTGTATGAATCAAGGCCCCGTGCTGTTATTATTACATTGGGAAATAAGTTGTTCAGGATACCAGAGGTAGCACCACCTGCCGCCATCTCTTTGATTACTGCAAAACAATGCAGTAAGATCATTTCCAAAACCAGGAAATTTGTTTTCCTGATGATACGCCCTCAAGGAAAGAAGAAGACAGTGGCCGCGGCCTCCAAACGGGGTCCCTCTGCACAACAACTACAGATGGACAAGTTTGTGGAGGAGTACGAGGACATCTTCACCTCCCCGGCAGGGGTTCCTCTGCACTGTCAAGTCAAGCACTCCATCGATCTGACCCCAGGTGCGCCGCTACCCAATGGACCAATTTATCGGCGCTCCGTTCTGGAGAACAATGAAATCAAGAGGCAGATTCAGGAGCTCCTGCAGAAAGGTCACATCCGTCCGAGTTCATCGCCCTGTGGGAGCCCGATCGTGTTGGTACAGAAGAAGGATGGGACGTGGAGACTCTGTATTGACTATCAGGCGCTGAACAAGATCACTGTCCATAATAGGTACCCGATCCCGCAGATTGATGACCTCCTAGACCAACTAAAGGGGGCGAAATATTTCAGCAAGATCGATCTGAAGTCAGGATATCACCAGGTACCAATCAAACCCTCCGATGTGTGGAAGACTGCCTTCAAATCCAAGGAGGGCCTCTTCGAATGGTTGGTCATGCCTTTCGGATTGACGAATGCTCCTGCAACCTTTATGAGGCTAATGGATGACATCTTGCGGCCATTCACCAACTCCTTTGTAGTAGTATACTTGGATGACATTCTGATCTTCAGCCAGAGTTGGGAAGAGCACCTCCACCACATCTGACAGGTTCTCCAAACACTGCGGCAACACAAGCTATGTGCCAATTTGGAGAAATGCACTTTTGGCATGACCTAGGTTCAGTATCTGGGATACATCATTGATGAACAGGGGGTGCATGTCGATCCAGCCAAGATCCAAGTCATTCGGGATTGGCCCTCTCCAACCACTCTAACAGAGCTCCGCAGCTTTCTAGGTCTTGCCAACTTCTACCGCAGGTTTGTGTTGGGGTTTTCTCATATTTCTTGGCCCTTGAGTCAAGTCACCAAGGGCGGGGCGAAAGAAAAATTCTTTTGGTCTGAATCTCAACAGAAGGCATTCAGGGAGTTGAAGGATCGCCTCTGCAAGGCACCAGTGCTCGCGTTACCAGATTTACAACAACCATTTGAGGTCGAGACAGATGCCTCTGACTATGCTATTGGGGCAGTCCTTACTCAACATGGACATCCAGTGGCATATCACAGTGAAACACTTTCAGACACAGTCCGGAAGTACCCCACTTATGATAAAGAGATGTATTCCATTGTACAAGCCTGCCGACAATGGAAGCATTACATTTTGGGGAAGGAAACGGTCATCCACACAGACCACCGACCTCTGCAGTTCATACAGACCCAAGGGAAATTGCAGAATGATCGCCATCAGAAGTGGTCTACATACCTGCAACAGTTTCACTTGAATATCAAGTATAAAAAGGGCAGCACCAATAATGTTGCAGATTGCCTCAGTCGACCACCGATCATGGCGCTAACCACCGTGCTCAACTCTTGTGGGCACGAGACTTCTGATTGGCCACTTCTCTACAAAAGCGACCCAGAATTCGGCCACACATACCAGACACTCTTGGAGGGTCGGCATGTTGCAGATTTTCACCTCCAGGATGCCTTATTATGCCACCTTGGTCACCTTTGTGTTCCTTCAAGCGAGCGTGCCAAGATGATTTGGGAAGCACACTACAGTCGGGCTGCTGGGCATTTCGGGGTCGAGAAAACAGTGGCAGTACTGCAAAATTATTTCTATTGGCCGAATCTTCGACAGGATGTTGGGAAGTACATCTGATCATGTACTGCCTGTGCCATTGCCAAACCGACCATTAAGAAGCACGGCCTCCATACCCCGTTGCCTACCCCTAGTCGACCTTGGGAATCCATCTCCATGGATTACATGTCAGGCCTTCCTTCCACTAAGCATGGAAATGACTGTGTTTTTGTGGTCGTCGACAGGTTCTCGAAGATGGCCATTATGATGGCCTGCAAGAAGAATATCACAGCAGAGGCCACTGCTAAACTCTTCTTTGAACGAGTGTGGGTGCACTTTGGGATCCCACAGTCTATCATCTCAGATCGGGATAGTCGGTTTCTCAGCACATTTTGGTCCAGTCTCTGGTCAATGCTGGACACCAAACTCACGAAGTCCACAGCCTTCCATCCTCAAACTGATGGCCAGACAGAGGTTGTCAATAGGATGATTGTGCACATTCTGCGCATATATAACTCAAAGCATCCACACACATGGGACGAGAGCCTCCCCCATGTTCAGCACAGCTACAACCGAGCTCTTCACAGCTCCACTGGCCATAGCCCTTTTCAGGTGGGTTTGGGATTCTAGCCACTATGCCCCATTGATGTGGCCATGCCACTTGCAGCTACTCACATGAATTCAACTCATGTCCAGTCCGAAACAGATAAGGCCACCATCTTCATTGAGCGCATCCAACATATTCGCCAGCAGGTCCATGACATTCTTGAGAAATCAAATGCCAAGTACAAGCAGCGACATGATCAACATCGGGTGCCACACAAGTTTCAGGTGGGCGACAAAGTCTGGTTGCATTTGCAAAAGGAACGCCTTACTGGAGCCTATCGGAAATTGAGACCCCTTCGATATGGTCCTTACACCATTACTAAGGCTATGGGAGACAATGCATTTGAGCTCAGAATTCCCCCATTCCTTGGCCTGCACCCAATGTTCAATGTGGACCGCCTTCGGCCATACTTTCCACCATTGCTAGACACATCCGACATTGCAGAACAGCTCAAACCCACAGAATTAAATCCAGATTGCATGGAACAAGCAGCAACTGATCGGATCATGGACACACAGATCAAGAACACTCACCAACAAAATATCCAACTGTATCGAATTGTCAAAGCAGGCCAACTCCTTCAGCAGGGCAAGTGGCTCACCAGGGAACAAGTTCAGCAGAAGTTTCCTCATCTCATGGAGGAGCTCAACGCAATGGGGACCATTGCTTCCTAAGGGGGGAGGAATGATCCAGGTGGATATTGGTGGCCACCTGCCAAGTCCACCTGGACCCCCACCATTGTCTTTCTCAGCATTTTCAGTTTCCTTAATAGTAGCACAACTTACTATTTTTAGCAGTTTTTCGGGTCCTGAACTTCCGGAGCCGTCTGGAGGCCCTAAACGACGTTTTTTGGGGAATCCGGGGGCAACATGGGTCCATGGAATGGACCATCCATATGTTGCCCGTTCCAACAATGATAGTGCTCGGATAGATCTTTCTAATGAGCTATTGTATGCGTCAAACGGAGATCATATGCCAAAGTTACAACCCCGGGAAGTTGATGTACCAATTTACCCCAAACGGGGCCCACAATTTGGCGTTTCATCTCCTAGGGTTAGGTTTTGGAATGTGAAGGGTTTTCCATTGTTTCTCAACAATAAATAGGCTTTCGAGCCTCATTGTAACACAGTTCAGAGGCATGTAGCCATCACATCTCTTCTCATAGATAAGCTACCATCACCCTAGCTGATTTATTTCCATTTCTGATTGTAAGCATATTTCAGTATTTCTCCATTAATGAAATGAAGTATTATTTCCACTGCATCTTTGTGTATATGGTTACCTCGGTAATTTGTTGCGTTCCTGTTTAAATCCGGATCATTCTTAGACAAGCTTCCAACGATATAGAGTTCCAAACTACATTAATGTTTAAAATGTTCAACACTTCAAACCAAATTTGAGCAGTAAATGAACACTTCAAAAATAGGTGGATTGCATCCTCCAAATAAAATCCACATAATATGTATCTATGCGAACCTCTAAAACCTCTTCGACATAAATTGTCCCACGTCAACGACTTGTTTTTCCAAGTTAACTATCTAAAACATCTTCATAAACCATCAACTAGACGTTGAGTGTATGGTGGAGGTTATTGTCCCTAAACTGATGCTCAAACCAAGAGAAATAATCATCTTTAGCAGTTAATGTAATGTCTACCAAAGAGAAGTTCTACACATCCATATCCCAATATGTAGCCAGCTATCCATAAAGTCCAAGATCTAGAAAACTAGACCATGAAAGGTGAAGAAAGTCAGTGTTTACCTGAATCTAACTTTGATAGTATATACTGAGATTATGTCTAGTCACCAATAAGTCCTCAGATGGGATCAAGATTGATCTCAACCCCCACACCATTCCCAATCTTCCATTTAATGTTTCCCAATAGCCAATGTATTTCTTTCATGAAACCCTTCCAAATGCAAAAGACAACACAAGGGAATCGAGTTCCCTCAATCCATGACACCAATGATTGATTCCTCAAGTACTTCCCTCTAATGATAGACTGACATATACCATCTCTAGATAGTGCCCACCATAAGTTTTTCATCAATAAAGGCCAACCAAATTTTTCTAAGTACTTAATACCACAACCACCATCTTCCTTTCTCTAAGATATGATCTCTAGACAAGTCAGATGAAATTTATGAACATCCTCGACACCCACCCATCGAAACTTTGATATGATCAAATTGATCTTTCTGATGATATGTTTAGGCAACATATATAGATGCAACTAATAAACCACATTACTCTAAAGAACTGCCTGAACCATAATCAATCTACCTCCCAGTGAAATCCATATATATGACCATGTAACCAACATGTGTTTAAATTTTTCAATAAGCCAATGCCAATCTTTAATGCAATAATTGTTTAGCTTCAGGAAGAGTCGAGATACTTTAATCCTGAGTCCATCAACACTCGATCCACATTAAACAGACCAACAATCTCGTGCATATTCTTCCATTCCATAATTGAAATTTTCTGAAAGAGGAGAACATCATCCATGAATATTAAATGTGTGATATAAATGTGCCTTGTCAACCCCACACCTAAGAAAGTCCTGCGGGATTGTGCCTTCGATATCAATTTTCCCATACCCTTGATGGAAATGAAGAAAAGAAGAGGCGATAAGGCACATCCCTACCTTAGTCCCCAAGAAGCCTTAAAGAAATGTAATGGAACCCCATTGATTAATATCACAAAGTTAACAAAAGAAATACATGTCATAACCCAATTGACAACTCAAACTAAGAGGTCAATTCTACGTGAAACCATACACATGAAGGACTAATCCACACAAAAAAATGCCTTATGTAAATCAATTTTTCGTAAAATGGACCTTTTCATTTTTACCCTAATTGAGTTAATATATTCCTATGCAATTACTAGTGCACCCTTAATCTAACGGTGTTGTAGAAAACCAAATTGTTCTGGCCCAATATGATTAGACAATGTGATTTTCATCTGATTGGAAATGATTTTAGATATAATTTTGCACACAGTGTTACATAAGGGAATGGGTCGATAGTCTTTAAATGAATATGCATTGGAAACTTTGGATATCAACGTGATAAAAGAGGAGTTCAAAGTGTTTGTGGTGCAATAAGCAGGCTAAAGGGAGATTTGACACTGATACAAAGTCAAATTTTTTCTCACAGTTGTTACGAAATTATTTGGTAGTGTTTGTTTTCTAATTAATTGTTCAGTCACTATATAATTATTTGGTAGTGTTGTTCGCTGCAAAATGATTTTGCAGTGCACTGTCAAATTCCTGTATTGCAATTTGTGGGTATATGTTGACTCATCTCTTTCCCAATCCAACTTTCAATGTCCTTGACTTTGTAATCAACACAGTAAACAATTTACTTTACATTTCTTCAGCATATTTTGCAACATTAGTTCAAATTTTACAGTCGAAAAAAAATATAAAAGGGGTTTTGACCATATTCAAAATAGGGTACTCTGATTCAATTTAATAGCGTTCAAGTTGCTGAAAAAATTATGCATTCACTACTCTAGAAAAAAGTGAGCATTCCTCCACAAGTCTTTGACACTGATACAGCAAGAATACTAAATATAAATGAACAAATAACACAACGATTGAAGGCACAATGTGTAAATTCTCAATGCAAATCAATTCAACAAGTTACATGCTCTCAAATTAACCCAATGCATAGGAATACAACTGCAATTAATAACAGTTCATAAATTGAAATCGATTTAGTTTAATCATAGGGTTTCGATTCAATATCAAACCATACAAACTCACAATTCCATTTATTATTCATTTATGCCATTCATATAAATACCTTCCAGTTCACAAAGATTGGAGAGTACAGGCACATCTGCAAACTTAAGAATTGTAGTTAGACGAAAAAAAATTACCTCTCTTCTCCTCCCTCGGGAGCTTTTAGGTGCTCATTCATTTTATTTCTGAAAATAAAAATTGACTATGACAGCCAAGAGTCACAAATGTGAATCGATTCCCCTTCTCCACAAAACAAGGGAATTGAAAACTATATTTACAACAAAAAATAACTTCTCCAAATTATTTCTAAAAAATAATCAAAATTCACTCCTAAATTAAATATTTAAAATTTCTTAACAAAAAATTTAGACTCTTCTTCTTCTTCTTTTCCCCGCATTACCATGTGACCATCCCATGACATTGGTAAGCTCTTGTCTAGAATTCATCAAATTTTGTGCTCGGTCTATGCACCTGCATCAGGCTCCCCAAGAAAGAAATATTTATAAGCTCCTGCTCATAAGGTCTTCTACAAAATAACATGCTTTCTGTAGAGATGCAACACTCATCCAAGTAGAATCCTCAACCCTCATCCAAGTAGAATCCTCAACCATATGACCTTTCCAGTTCACTAAGTATTCTAGATTTTCCTTCCCTCTAGTCTTATTTGCAACCCTTGTGTCCAAAATCATTTCAACCTCCAATATTTTTTCCATTGGCATTTTTTACCTATTATTTCTCATTGACAGCGGCATTGTCTATGTTTGTTGTAGATGTAGCTTTGTCACTAGGAAGTATCTTGCAAGGACCTATTTTGTTCATCTTAAGTTGATTATACTTCGTCCTTGGAAATCTTGATCTGAACTTAAACAAGAATGCAACAAATTAAAGATATAACCATAAATATAGAGATGCAACAAAATAACGCGTCATTTCATTAATATCAAATACTGAAATAAGATTACAAACATAATTGACATAAACTAGCTTGGGCGATGGTAGCTTATCTTTAAGAAGAGATGTGGCAGCTACATGCCTCTGAACTATGTTACAATGAGGCTCAAATGTGTAGATTTGTTATTGAGTAACAATGGAAAACCCTAAACATACAAAAACCTAACCCTAGGAGATGAAGCGCCAAAATTATGGGCCCCTTTTGGGTAAATTGGGACATCAACTACCCGAGGTCATAAATCTTGCATATGATCTCCATTTGACGCGCACAATACCTCGTTAGAAATATATATCCAAGGACTACAACTTTTGAGTGGAAAACCTTAGTCTACAACTCATTTTTGCCCTGGGTTTCCCAAAAAACATCGTTTAGGGCATCAAAAGGGCTTCAAAAGTTTAGGACTTGAAAAACTGCCAAAAATAGTAAATTGTGCTACAATTAAGGAAACTGAAAAACTGAAAGCGACAGTGGTGGGGTTCTAAGTGGAATAGGTAGGTGGCCACCAACTTCCACCTGTATGAAATCTCTCCTTTCTTAGATTATCTTAGACCATGTCTCCCACCTCAAAGTTCACTTCTCTTCTTTTTAAATCTACTTTCTGCTTGTATTTGAAGATATTAACTTGTAACCTATGCTTAAATCGTTCATGTAACTCACTCATCACTGCTACAAAATTTTCTCCTTCAACAATTCTTATTGGGTGCAGGAATTGCGGTTACACAGACTCCTTCAACACTTAATTGTCAACCCAGGGGTTTCGTAAACTTAAAGACAAAGAATAGGAAATGCCAGAAATGATATGAATGATCGAGGTGGATATTGGTGGCCAACTACCAATTCCAATTGGACCCCAACCATTCTTTCTTTCAATTTTTTAGTTTCCTTAATTATAGCACAATTTACTATTTTTAGCAGTTTTTCGGGTCCTAAACTTCTTGAGCCATTTTGAGGCCCTACATGACGTTTTTTTGGCAATATACCACCAACAATTTTTTGGTGGAATAGTATTTTCTATCGTATTCCTCGGAGAGATCTTTCCAATGGGGTATCATGCACGTCAAACAGAGATAATATGACCAAGTCGCGACCCCGGGAAGTTGGATGTCCAACTAACCCCAATGGGACCCATAAACTCTTGGTGTTACATCTCCTCGGGTTAGGGTTTTGGCTTTTTAGGGTTTGCTCTTATTGTTCAAAAATAAAAGGGCCCTTAAGCCTCATGGTAACACAATTCAAAGGCATGTAGCCACCACATCTCTTCTCAGAGATAAGCTACCATTGCCGAGCTAGTCTCATTTCCATACTGTTTGTAAGCATATTTCATTATTTGATATTGATCAAAGGAAGTGTTATTTCTGCTACATCTCTGTACTTATGGTTATATCTGGAATTTGTTACGTTCTTGTTTAAATTTGGATCAGTGGTATTAGAGCGGTCTTCTCTTTCCTTGTTTTTCTTTGCATGTCCCCAATGAGGTCGGGATATAAGGAGTTAGGGCTTGAACTAGTCGAACCTTTGCAAGACTAGCTTCGTAAATCCCGACGGCCTCCCATGGAAGAAGAAAAGAAAGACGAGGGAGCAAGAGATCCTATCAAAATATTGCTCAAGGAGGCCCTTGAGAAACAAAGGAACACGATGATGGATAACTTTGCTCAGATCCTTCAACTGTTGCCCACCGGCAGCGCATCCACGTCCAACAACCACACTGGAGGCTCCACACCTTTTAAGGTACAAGTAAACTTTGACATTCCCATATTTGAGGGCAAAGTAGATGCAGATGCCATAGATAAATGGTTGAATCTGTTAAAATGATATTTTTCTGTTCATGATTTTTCAAGCAGAGAAAATATTACTTTTGCTCTTCTCAAAGTCACCCCCCACGTCAAGGACTAGTGGGAAACCTAATGTGAGCAGAAGGATGAAAGTACGAACTCACTGTTTTCAGTCACTCCCACTTGGAATTCATTCCGAGATTCCATCAAGGAGCAGTACTACCCTGTCAGGAGCTATAAGGACAAATACATAAAGTGGACCATGCTGCGGTAGGGAAGGGACCAAGATGTGCAAGATTTTACCAATGTTTTTCATACCCTGCGCATGAAGTTAGGCATCAAGGATTCTGAGAAACACTTGATACTCAAGTACCGCAGTTGCCTACATAGATACATCCAGGATGATATGGAGTTCTTGGACATCTCCTCACTCGGCACGACGTATCGATACATTGTCAAGATCGAGCATAAGTTTAAACAGAATAAGGGAGACTTTGGATCTGTGAATCCGAAGCAAGGGAAAGGTGCCCCTAAGCCACAGAACAAAGGACATAGCCAAGGTGGGATGGCCCAGGACAACCTGCCAAGGCCACAAGCAAAGGAAAACACTGCAAAGATGAAGAAGGACATGGGAAAGTGGTGTGAGTTCCATAAGAGATCCACCTACAACACAAGAGACTATCGGGCCAAGCAATCAATGGTGGCAGAGCTAAAGGCTTCAGAATCAGATGCATGTTTTGACTCTGAGTCAGAATCCAACAAGGGGAATGAAAAGGGGAAGTAGATTATTGATGCGGATCCCAACACCACCGTCGCCACCACAAAGATCTAGAAGGAGGAACTCGAAGCTCCAGAGGAGGAGGAGCGTCTCTTCCACTCCTAGATGTGGGTGAAGGGTTCCCTAATACAGTTCATTATCGACAGTGGGAGCCAAAATAACCTCATTGCAGCAGAGGTCTTGAAGTGGCTGGGCTTATCGACCATAGCACACCCACAATCGTACACCATCAGGTGGCTTCACCAAGGATGGGATTTGCATGTGAGCCAACAATGTCGCCTTCCATACAGCATCAAGCCCTTCATAGATGAGGTATTATGTGATGTTTCTCCCCTTGACTTTTGTGATGTATTATTTGGCCAACCATACTTGTGGAAGTGACATGCTTTGTATGAGTCAAATCCTCGCGATGTTATTGTTACATTAGGAAATAAGTTTTACAGGATATCGGAGGTAGCCCTGCCTACCCCAATATCTCTAGTTACTACAAAACAATGTAGTAAACTAATTTAAACAACCAAGGAATTTGTTTTCCTAACCCTCAAGGAAAGAAGAAGACAGTGGCCACGACCTCCACACAAGGCCCCTCTACACGACAACAACAGATGGACAAGGTTGTGGAGGAGTACGAGGACATCTTCACCTCCCCCGCAGGGGTGCCTCTGCACTGTCACATCAATCATTCCATCTATTTGACCCTAGGTGTGTCGTTACCCAATGGACGAATCTATCAACGCTCCATTTTGGAGAACGATGAAATCAAGAGGAAAATTCAGGAGTTGCTACAAAAAGGTCACATTCAGCGAAGTTCATCACCCTGTGGCAGCCTAACCATGTTAGTACATAAGAAGGATGGGACTTGGAGACTCTGTATCGACTATCGAGCATTGAACAAGATCAGTTTCCAGAATAGGTAACCGATACCACAGATTGATGACCTTCAGGACCAACTCACGGGAGAAAAATATTTCAGCAAGATTGACTTGAAGTCTGGATATCTCCAGGTACAAATCGAACCCTCCATTGTGTATAAGAAGGCCTTCAAAACCAAGGAGGGCCTTTTTGAATGGTTGGTTATGCCTTTCAAGTTGACAAATGCTCCTGTAACCTTCATGAGGCTCATGCATGACATATTACGACCATTCACCAACTCATTTGTACTGGTATACTTGGATGACATCCTCATCTTCAGCCAGAGTTGGGAAGAGCACCCCACCTCATCCGACAGGTTCTCCAAATATTGCAGAAACACAAGTTGTGTGCCAATTTGGAGAAATGTACTTTTGGCATGACCCAAGTTTAGTATCTGGGATACATTATTGATGAAGGGGGAGTGTAGGTGGATCCAACAAAGATCCAAGTCATTCGGGATTGGCCAGCCCTAACCAGTCTAACAGAGCTCCGCAACTTTCTAGGTCTTGCCAATTTCTATTGCAGGTTCATGTTGGGGTCTCATGTGACTTGGCCCTTGAATCAAGTAACCAAAGGAGCAAAAGAAAAATTCTTTTGGTTTGAATCTCAACAGAAGGAATTCGCAGAGTTGAAACATCACCTCTGCTCTGCACCAGTGCTCACATTACTAGACTTGCAACAACCATTTGAGATTGAGACAGATGCCTCTGACTATGCTATTGGGGCAGTCCTTACTCAATAGAGGCATCCAGTGGCATATCATAGTGAGACACTTTTAGACACAGTCCGGAAGTATCCCACTTATGATAAAGAGATGTATTAGGCCTATTGACAATAGAAGCATTACATTTTTGGGAAGGAAAGGGTCATCCACACAAACCACCAACCCCCACAATTCATACAGATGCAAGGGAAGTTGCAGAATGATCGCCATCAGAAGTGGTCCACATACCTACAACAATTCCATTTGAATATCAAGTACCAGAAGGGAAACACAAATAATGTTGCATACTACCTCAGTCGACCACCAATCATGGTATTAACTACCATGCTCAACTCTTGTGGACATGAGACTTCTAATTGGCCACTTCTCTATAAAAGCGACCCAGAATTCGGCCACACATACCATATGCTCTTGGGGGGGCAGCAAGTTCTAGGTTTTCACCTATAGGATGCGTTGTTATGCCATATGGGACACCTTTATGTTCCTTCAAGTGAGAATGCAAAGATGATTTGGGAAGCGCACTATAGTCAGGCCGCTGGGGATTTCGGGGTCGAGAAAATTGTGTCAGTACTCCAGAATTATTTCTATTGGCAAAATCTTCGACAGGATATCAAAAAATACATCAGATCTTGCACTCCCTACACCATCACCAAACCGACGATCAAGAAGCAAGGTCTTTATACTTCGTTGCCTACCCCTAGTCGACATTGGTAATCCATCTCCATGGATTACATGTCAGGCCTTCCTTCTACTAAGCATGGCAACGACTATGTTTTTGTGGTCGTTGACCGATTCTCAAAGATGGCCATTATGCAGGCCTACAAGAAGAGTATCACATCGGAAACCACTGCTAAACTCTTCTTTGAACGAGTGTGGGTACACTTTGGGATCCCACAGTCTATCATCTCAGATCAAGGCAGCAGGTTCCTTAGTACACTTTGGTCTAGTCTCTGTTCGATGCTGGACACCAAGCTCACTAAGTCCACAACTTTCCTTCCCCAAAATAATGACCAGAAAGAGGTCGTCAACATGATGATCGTACACATTCTGCGCATGTACAACTCAAAGAATTCATGCACATGGGATGAGAGCCTCCCCTATGTCCAGCATAGCTACAACCAGGCTCTCCATAGCTCGACTAGCCACATCCCTTTTTAGGTGGGCTTGGGATTCCAACCACTATGTCCCATTGATGTGGCCATACCAGTTGCAGTGACTTAGGGAGATTCGACTCATGTCCAGTCCAAAGCTGACAAGTCAAATAACTTCATTGAGCATATTCAACACAACAGGTCCATGATATATTAGACAAAACCAATTCCAATTACAATCAGCAGCATGATCAACATCGGGTGCCACACAAGTTCCAGGTGGGCGACAAAGTTTGGCTACATTTGCAAAAGGACCGCCTCGTTGGGCGCCCCCGCAAGATTAGCCCACTCTGATATGAGTCATACACCATCACCAAGGTTGTGGGAGATAATGCTTTTGAGCTTAGCATTCCCCCATTCCTTGGCCTGCACCCAATGTTTACTGTGGATCGCCTTTGGCCATACTTTCCACCATTACTAGACACATACGATATTGCATAACAACTCACACCAACAGAGTTAAATCCAGATTGCATGGAAATGACTGCAACTGATCGGATCATGGACATGCAAATCAAAAACACTCGCCAGTAGAGGATCCAACTATACCAAGTTGTCAAAGTAAGCCAACTCCTTCGCTAGGGCAAGTAGATCACCACGGACCAAGTTCAGCAGAAGTTTCCTCATCTCATGGAGGAACTCAACGCAATGGGGACCATTTCTTCCTAAGGGGGGAGGAGTGATCCAGGTGGATATTGGTGGCCACCCGCAAATTCCACTTGGACCCTCACCATTGTTTGTTTCAGTTTTTCAGTTTCTTTAATTGTAGCATAATTTACTAATTTTAGCAGTTTTTTGGGTCCTAAACTTCCAAACCCATTTTGAGGCCTTAAATGACGTTTTTTTTGGCAATATACCGCCAATAATATTTTGGTAAAATCGTCTTTTCTGTCGTAGTTCTCGGAGAGAGATTTCAAACAAGGTATCATGCTCGTCAAACGGAGATAATATGACCAAGTCACAACCCCAGGAAGTTGGATGTCCAACTAACCCCAACGTGGCCCATAAACGCTTGGTATTACATCTCTTTGAGTTAGGGTTTTGGTTGTTTAGGGTTTTCTCTTATTGTTCAATAATAAAAAGGCCCTTGAGCCTCATTTTAACATAGTTCAGAGGCATGTAGCCACCACATCTCTTCTCAGAGATAAGCTACCATCATCGAGCTAGTCTCATTTCCATATTGTTTGTAAGCATATTTCATTATTTGATGTTAATCAAAGGAAGTGTTATTTTTGTTGCATCTCTGTACTTACGGTTATATCTATAAGTTGCTGCATTCTTGTTAAATTTGGATCAGTGGTATCAGAGTGGTTTGCTCTTTCTCTATTTTTCTTTGCATGTCCCCAATTAGGTCGAGATATAGGGAGTTAGGGCTCAAACTGGTTGAACCTTTGCGAGACTAGCCTCGTAAATCCTGACGGTCCCCCGTGGAGGAAGAAAATAAGGAAGAGGGAATAGGAGATCCTATGAAAATATTACTCGAGGAGGCCCTCAAGAAATAAAGGAACGCGATGATAGATAACTTTGCTCAGATCCTTCAACGGTTGCCCACCGGCGATGCCATCCAACAACCACTCTAGAGGCTCCACACCTTTTAAGGTACAAGTAGACTTCGACATTCCCATATTTGAGGGCCAAATAGATGCAGACGTCATAGATAAATGGTTGAATCTATTAGAAGGATACTTTCTGTTCATAATTTTTCCAGCCGAGAAAAGATTACTTTTGCTCTTCTCAAAGCGCCCCCCATGTCAAGGACTGGTGGGAAACCTATTGTGAGCAAAAGGATGAAAGTATGAACTCACTGTTTTTCAGTCGCTCCCACTTGAAATTCATTCTGGGACACCATCAAGGAGAAGTACTACCCTATTGGGAGCTATGAGGACAAATACATAAAGTGGACCACGCTACAATAGGGAAGGGACAAAGATGTGCCAGATTTTACCAATGTTTTTCATACCATGCGCACAAAGTTGCGCATCAAGCATTCTGAGAAACATTTGGTACTCAAGTATCGCAGTTTCCTACATAGATAAATCTAGGACGAGATGGAGTTCCTGGACATCTTCTCACTTGGCATAGCGCACCGATACGTCGTCAATATCGAGGAGAAGTTTAAACAGAAGAAGTGAGACTTTGGATCTGTGAATCTGAAGCAAGGGAAAGGTGCCCCTAAACCACTGAACAAAGGACAAATCCAAGGTGGTATAGCCTAGGACAAGCTGCCAAGGCCACAAGAAAAGGAAAACATTGCAAAACTAAAGACGGATATGGGAAAGTGGTGTGAGTTCCATAAGAGCTCCACCCACAACACAAGTGAGTGTCGGGCCAAGCAATCACTGGTGTCCGAGCTGAAGGCTTTAGAATTAGATGCATCATCTGACTCTAAGTCAGAACCTGACAAGGGGAATGACAAGGGGAAGTAGACTATTAATGCAGAGCCCAACGCCACCATCACCACCACAAAGGTCCAGAAGGAGGAACGCGAAGATCCAGAGGAGGAGGAGTGTTTCTTCCTCTCCCAGATGTGGGCGAAAGGTTCCCCAATACAGTTCATTATCAACGGCAGGAGCCAAAAGAACCTCATTACAACAGAGGTCGTGAAGCGGTTGGGCTTACCAACCAGAGAACACCCACAACCATACACCATTGGGTGGCTTCACCAAGGATGGGATCTGTACGTGAGCCAACAATGTCACCTTCCATACAGCACCAAGCCCTTCACAGATGAGGTATTATGTGACGTTGCTTCCCTTGATGTTTGTGATGTATTATTAGGCCAATCATACTTGTGGAAGCAACATGCTGTGTATGAGTCAAGGCCTCGCGTTTTTATTGTTACATTAGGAAATAAGTTGTATAGGATACTGAAGGTAGCCCCGCCTAGTGCTATCTCTCTGGTTATTGTAAAACAATGCAGTAAAATAATTTCAAAAATCAGGAAATTTGTTTTCCTGGTGATACGCTCTCAAGGAAAGAAGAAGACAGTGGCCA
Organism: Pinus tabuliformis; assembly: GCA_031772625.1. Classification (NCBI taxonomy): domain Eukaryota; kingdom Viridiplantae; phylum Streptophyta; class Pinopsida; order Pinales; family Pinaceae; genus Pinus; species Pinus tabuliformis. The sequence continues at coordinate 1,688,797,155 of CM062817.1, forward strand.
CGACCACACGACAAGCCCCCTCTACACGACAACAACAAATAGACAAGGTTGTGGAGGAGTACGAGGACATCTTCACCTCCCCCACAGGGGTGCCTGCACTGTCAGTTGAAGCACTCCATTTATCTGATCCCAAGTGTGTCGTTACCTAATGGAACAATCTATCAATGCTCCGTTATGGAGAACGATGAAATCAAGAGGAAAATTTAGGAGTTGCTACAGAAAGGTCACATTCGGACAAGTTCATCACCCTGTGGGAGCCTGATCGTGTTGGTACAGAAGAAGCATGGGATTCAGAGACTCTCTATTGACTATCGGGTGCTGAACAAGATCACTGTCCAGAATATGTAACTGATCCCATGGATTGATGACCTTCAGGACCAACTCATGGGAGTGAAATACTTTAGCAAGATCGACTTGAATTCTGGATATCTCCAAGTACCAATCAAACCCTATGATGTGTGGAGGAATGCCTTCAAAGCCAAGGAGGGACTTTTTGAATGGTTGGTTATGCCTTTCAGGTTGACGAATGCTACTGCAACCTTCATGAGGCTCATGGATGACATCGTACGACCATTCACCAACTCATTTGTAGTGGTATACTTGGATGACATCTTGATCTTCAGCCAGAGTTGGGAAGAGAATCTCCACGACGTTCGATAGGCTCTCCAAACACTGCGGTAACACAAGTTGTGTGCCAATTTGGAGAAATTTAATTTTGGCATGACCTAGGTTCAGTATATGGGATACATTATTGATGAACGAGGGGTGCAGGTGGATCCAACCAAGATCCAAGTCATTCAGGATTGGCCATCCCCAACCACTCTGATAGAGCTCCACAGATTTCTGGGTCCTGCCAATTTCTACCGCAAGTTCTGTAGAGCCTCTAACTTGCACCTAATTATCTATCATTACCTACAGCTTTTCCTCACTTATCCCTCTCTTTTGCCCTATTTTCCTCATAAACCTATCCAGATCATTACATTTGATGTCTTTAAGCATGATTGGTTAACTTTGCTAATGTTTGACTGTTTGTCTAGATTTTTGACATATGCACAGAGATTCCGCAGCTGTCTGGCAATTCCGCAGCCATTCAGCAATTCCGCAGCCATTCAGCAATTCCGCAGCTATCTAGTCATTCCGCAGCCTTTTCATTGATCTCTATGTTCCACGTGTCATTTTGAAAAACAAATCACATGGGCACGTGGGAATGAAGGTGTTAAAGGTTCCTATGCTATTGGTTCGGTCAGCAACGCCACGCACACCTCCGGTCAACGTGGATCAAACTTCGGTCAACAAAGCCAGCTCAAACGGTGTTGCGTGAGCTGATAGGTCACGTCACTCCAGATGGCGATTCCTCCACGCTACGCAGGTTATGGGAGACAGGATCCAACCTTGGATTCAACCTCCATGACGACCGTACCCTCCAGATAACACACGGACCTGTTTACGTGTTGCTGTACCATTTAATTAGCATGACTGTCAGTTAATTTCTAGTTTCATGTTTTACGCAGTAGGCAGTTGTTCATACGCCTATAAAATCCAGCGTCTGCGCACGCTTAAGGATTAGTTTTTAGTTGCTTTGTTTATGTAATTGCTACAATTTTAGTGTATACAGAAACTATGTTTTGAAGCTGCTGTTTCAGCACTTTTTACTGTAATTTCTGCATATGAGTTAATAGAAGACTGTGCTGTTTTGACTTCTTCAAGTAGTTGATCTTTCCTTGGGTTTTGTGGATGGAGGGCCCCCATTCATAACAGCCTTTGTACAGTAAATTTACCTTTATGTTCTTGCCATTTCCTTCTTTTGAATTCAGCAATTTTCCTTTTCTTTAATACATGTACAGTTTTGATTTACTTTCACTGTCATCTCATTTCCAACATTTACTTTAACTGATCAGGATTGTTTTCTGCAGGTGTTAGCCCGGGATTTTGTGTCTTTGTTGTATTTTCTTTATCTCTAATGGTATTTTCAGTTGTCATATTCATAGTTGCTGCCTTTACTCTATTTTTTCTAGCTTGATTTCTAGTTTAGTTTCTCAAGTTGTATGCTAACATATTGATGGTCTCCTTATCATAAGTTGTTCATCTTTAAGAGATCAGAATACTAATAAATCACAGCTTGCTTTGAGTATTTTTTGACTTATATCACTAACTCTTTCTTCACTTGTTACACATTACAATGTATGTTGGAAGCAGAATCTTGGAGAGAGGCACAGTGGTGTTATAATTTGTCATCTTAGAGCTTGATTACTTTTTAGACTTATATCTAACTACTTCTTAATCGTGTTTCACATAGTACTATATGTTGGAAGCAGAGTGTTAGGAAGAGATGAACATTATAATTGGTCTTTAAAGTGGTTTTTCTTACCTTTTTATTGCAGCAGCATGAGTAGTGACTAGTGCCATTAGAAAGTGGTTTTTACGCTTTGCTTTCAGTTTCATTTCAAGCTATTTCTTTCAAGCTCTTTCTTTGCAAGTTTAGAAGGTAGTTAGAAACCACCAGTTACACACACTCACTCATTTAGAAACCACCAGTTACACACACTCACTCATTTAGAAACCACCATACACACACAAATCACTCATTTGTTTATAAAATCACCACTCCATCTTAGGAAGTTAAATTGACCACAACACCCCCAAACGACAAAAAGATCTAAGAGGTTACTTAAGTATATACTGTACACCTTCACTTCATCATCTTACGAGCCCCGGGTTGACAATTTATGATAGCAATTTAGCCAACACTAAATTGACTAAACATTTTGGCGCCGTTGCCAGGGAAGTGAAATTAAGTAGCCATATTCTTAGAAAAAAAAAAACACATAAAATTTCAAGAAAAGAAGTTGATAACCTATCAAAGTATGCTCTCCTCTTGCACTTCAAAGTGATCTGGAGGATCAGAAAAGAGAAAGTTATTGATTTAGTAGTTTCTTGAGTATGCTCTCTTCTTGCACCTAGAGTGACCTGGAAGATCAGAAAAAGAACTATTAACTTGACTTGAAGAAAAAAAAAAAAAAAAAAAAATGACATGCATAGAGCTAGAGATTCTAGGGGAAGGTTTTTAGCTAGAGCTCGAAGTTCAATTTTTACGAGTCCATCTACTTCAAGGGATAGACAAGAGACACCTCCCTTATCTCCAACTGACACTCCTAGCCCTAGGGTTCCCGGAATTCAAGAAGCAGGAGTCGACTCTCCCATACCTTCCATCGAGTCTGAGTTAGAAAGAGATCCTTTCCTTCTTTCTCCAGAGAGGCAAATTATAATTGAAGAAGTAGAGACATCTGAAGAAGAAGGAGGAAATCCTTCTCATACACCCTTAGTAGAAGAACCTGAAGACTCTGAAGTCTCTGGGGAAACTACCATGGCAGAAGAAGAAGCACCTGGATTTGGTAGAGGTAGAGGTAGAGGAGGAGGAGGAAACAACAATGGAGGAGGTAGAGGTCCCCTTGGAGGAGGAAATAGAGATGGGGATAACTCATTTGGGTTTCCTATTGTTAATGAGGATTCCCGGGCTACTATGAAAAACATATCGCCATCTGTCCTCCCAAATTTCCATGGGTTAAGAACTGAGGACCCTGAAACATTTTTATTTGAGTTTGAAGTTGTGTGTCGAACTTATGACTATCTGGATGACTCTCAAAAACTCAAATTGTTCCCTTCAACATTAAAAGATCAAGCTTTGAAATGGTTCATGGGGTTACTCACTCAATCCATTAGGTCTTGGGATGAAATGAAACAAACATTTTTGGATAGGTATCTGGACTATTGTATGCCTACTAATCACAAGGATGAGGTATTTAAAATGGTACAAGGAGAAGATGAGAACTTGGAGGAACTGATTGAAAGATTTCAATATAATTTGAAAAGAGCAAAAATGAGTAACTTGGATGAAGAGACCTTGAAAGCCCTCTTACTAAAAGCCATTAGAGATGAATGGATAGATCTTTTGAATATGATGGGGAAGGGAGATATATCTCAGCTTCCACTTTCTGATATAGCAGAATTATGTGTCCATCTCTCAAGGGGCAAATCAAAAACTCAAAAAGGGCCTAGAGATCCTTCTCTACTTAGGGCAAATAAATCTGCAACCGGATCAGTAAGTAGGGCTGAAATCGGCAATATGCTTGATGAATTCAAAACTGATATCTTAGGGAGTCTTAGTGAACAATTAGACACCCTTAAGATCCACAATAAACAGAAAGCAGAAACCGAGGCCTTGGCCATCTTTTGCCCGAAATGTAGAAAGAAACATGATTTAAGGGAATGTCCCTTGGAAGCACAAGTTGTGGAAACATGTGTAATTTGCTCAGAAAACCATGAGACCAAGGATTGTCCTTCAATACCTAGACTCAAAGCAGTCTTTCAAGAAGATCCAAATACACTTGAATCTCTCTGTTTTGTTGCAAGGAGACCTTGGCAGGGGCAACCAAATCAAGGGTTTAACAACTCTATGAATTTTCAACCCCAACCAAATTGAATCCTTGGCAACAACCTTGGCCTCAACCACAAAATCCTTTTCAATCATGGATGCAAAGCATGCAAAATCCTTATGGGAGATTTGCTCAATTCTATCAATATCCTCCATCTTTTCAGAATCAGCAAGCTCCACAACTTCCAAATCAAAGTCAACAACTATCATTACCATTCCCTCAACAACAACCTCATCCACAAAATCAAAATTCTCAACTCTTGCTTCAATCCCAACAGAAGTCAAATCAACTTCCCTCTCAGCCATTACCAAATCCCAATAATAGGAACCCTCAAAAAGCTTACATGATGGAAGGTCAACCATTCCCTACCTATATGATTGTTCCTCTTAGCGAAGTACAACTCAGATTAGGTAGAATCCTAGATCAACCTTCTATAAATGTTCAACAACCAAGCATTTCTGAGGAAGAATCTCTTAGAGCTAATAAGGGTTCTGAAGTATCCCTTCAACACCCAAACATTCAAACAGAAAAAGAAAAAGAAAAAGAATCAACCCCCACAACTCCCATAGTTGAGCAACCTACATCTGTAGCTACACCTCCTTTTCCTGAAAGATTACAAATTGACAAAGGAGTGGAAAAGCAAATTTGGTTGCCTGACTATAATTTTCTAGATGAATTGAAGAATGTCTGTATCAAGATCCCCTTGTTACAAGACATTAAGGAAATTCCCATTCTAGCAAAGACAATAAAGGAGTTGAATTTGAAGAAAACAGGAAAGAAAACCAGAGATACCAAAAGGATCCATCTGGTTGGAAAAATTGCAGACATTATGATGGGTAAGATTACCATGCAAAAATATGTGGATCCCGGTAGCCCTATTGTCAAAACTCATATTAATGGGGTTGAAACCCCAAATACTTTGATTGACTTAGGAGCCGCTATCAACATCATGAGTAGATAGACCATGGATCAGTTAAAGCTTCCTAACCTTCTCTTTACACCTACTTTACTGCAACTTGCAGATCGATCAATCATTAAACCTGATGGTGTATTGGAAGACATTCCAGTCTCCCTAGACTCTTGGGAATATCCAGTTGATTTTATGATTTTAACTCCCAAGAACAATCTAGGAGGACATCCTCTTATTTTAGGAAGACCTTGGCTGGCCACAGCTGATGCTTTCATAAGTTGTAGGTCTGGGGATATGTATATATCAGATGGTAATTCCACCAAGAAATTCAACTTGTATCCTCCAGCAAAGGCAATAACAGAAATAGGAGAAGATGAGTGGGTTGATGATGAAGATACTATACAACCTGTCTTTACCATTTCTGAGATTAGTGAAGATAGTCAAATTCTGAATACATTAGAAAATTTTGAACCATCTTCAGAATATGACTCTACACAATTTCAGTTGGATTCTGACATAGAGTGTCTATCATCTAGACAAATGTCTCTTTTCTCTATGGAAGAATTTGGTAGTTCCACCATTGAGATCTTTCCAGGAAAAACATTAAACATTAACAAAAACTTGGAAAAATCCCAACAGGAAGAGCTAACCAAAGTCTTGCAAAGACATTCTACTGCTTTTGCATGGGAGTATACCGACATGAAAGGTATTGACCCTAAGACTTGTATTCATCACATCTATATTGAGGAAAACAGTAGACCAATCAGACAACCTCAAAGAAGGATGAATCCAAATCTTAGGGAGATAGTGAAAGAAGAGCTCCAGAAGTTACTCAATGTGAACATCATTTACCCTATTTCAAATAGCCAATGGGTTTCTCCCTTGGTTATAGTCCCCAAAAAGAATGGTAAATGGAGAGTTTGCATTGATTATCGAGAATTAAACAAAGCAACCTTAAAGGATCACTTTCCTTTGCCCTTTATTGATCAAGTATTAGATACTTTAGCAGGTAAAAAGTTTTTCTCATTCTTGGATGGTTTTAGTGGGTATAATCAAATTCAGGTGGCACCTGAAGATCAAGATAAGACCACATTCACTTGTCCATGGGGAACTTTTGCCTACCGAGTACTCCCTTTTGGATTATGCAATGCACCTGCTACTTTTCAAAGGGCTGTATTAGGTATCTTTTCAGATCTAATCCATGATTGTGTAGAGGTCTATATGGACGATTTTACAGTTTATGGTAATACATTTGAAGAAGCTTTGGAAAATTTGGAAAAAGTACTGATAAGATGTAAGGAAACAAATCTTTCTTTAAGTCATGAAAAGTGTTTTATGATGTTTACTGAAGGGATTGTTTTAGGACATCATATTTCAGGAGATGGGATTAAGGTTCGTAGATCCAAAGTTGAAGTCATCTCTAAGTTACCTGTTCCAAATTGCCAGAAAGATGTTAGAAGTTTTCTTAGGTTTACTGGATATTACAGAAGATTTATTGAAAACTTCACTAAGATAGCATCTCCACTTTTCAAATTGCTTACCAAAGACTATGAGTTCAAATGGGATCCTGAGTGTCAGTCTGCCTTTGAAACTTTAAAGACTAGAATATCTGAAGCACCCATCTTAAGGGGGCCAAATTGGAAACTCCCTTTCCACATTTCTACTGATGCTTCAGATACGGCTCTAGGAGCTGTCTTGGGACAAAAATATTTGGTCCCTTATGCCATTTATTACACTAGGAAAAATTTGACTCCCACTGAGTTAAATTACACTGTGACTGAAAAAGAATTTCTAGCCGTTGTTCATGCAATTAACAAGTTTAGACATTATATAACCAGCTATGAAACTTTTGTCCATACTGATCACTCTGCAATTATATATCTCATGAAAAAACCTGTTACTAATGGCAGAGTTACAAGATGGCTTTTACTTTTACAAGAATTCAACATTACTGTGTTAGATAGACCTGGGAAACAAAACACAGTAGTTGATTTCTTGTCTAGAATCCAAAACACTAATGAAGATTCTCCAGTAGAAGATAAGTTTCCAGATGAATACTTGTTTGCAGTAACTACCAAGACTCCTTGGTATGCAGATATTGCTAATTATCTAGTTACAGGGAAGCTACCTCTACACTTATTTCCTAATGAGAAAAGGAAAATCATTCAGGAGAGTTCACATTATTCTTGGATTTCTAATGAATTGTTCAAAACAGGGCCAGATTGTATAATCAGAAGATGTGTTCGGGAAGATGAAATGCCTGACATCCTTAAGGCATGTCATGATGAACCATGCGGCAGAAACTTTGCTGACAAGAGGACAGCCTATAAAATCCTTTCTCTAGGATATTATTGGCCTTCTCTCTTTAAAGATGCAAAGCAGTATGTTAGAAGGTGTGACAGCTGCCAAAGAGTTGGGAGACCAACTCCTTCAAATGAAATACCACTACATCCATAGGTATGCATCGAACCCTTTGAGAAATGGGCTCTAGATTTCATTGGACCTATTAATCCACCATCAAAGCAAAATAAGTATATATGGGTTTGTACTGATTATGTTACTAAGTGGGTAGAAGCCAAGGCATTGCCTTCTGCCACTGAAAATTCAGTTGTTTAATTTCTTTTTGAGGATATTTTTACTCGTTTTGGTGTCCCAAGAGAAATTGTGACAGATCAGGGAAGCCAATTTACATCTAAATTGATGGAGAAGCTGATGGAGGAATATAAGATCTAGCAAAGAACATCTACTCCATACCATCCGCAATCAAATGGCCAAATGGAATCTACCAATAAAGTTCTTGAAGGCATTATCACCAAGACTGTTCATCTTCATAGAAGAGATTGGGCGGAAAGGCTTCCTGAAGCCTTATGGGCCTATAGAACTACATGGAGGAACACAACAGGACATTCTCCCTATGAACTTATTTATGGGAAGGAAGTCCTGCTCCCCATTGAGTTCCAAATCAAGACCTTCAAGATGGCAGTCTAATTGGGGATGAGCCTCTCGGAAGCCCAAAAGCACAGAATGGACCAGCTAAATGAGCTAGATGAAATAAGACAAGATGCAATTCTAAGGACCGATCTAGTTCAGCACCAAAGAACCAAATGGCATGATCGACACATCAAAGAAAGAAAGTTTCAGAAAGGAGATTGGGCACTATTGTTTGATTCCAAATTTAAGGACTTCAAAGGAAAATTTCAAACTCATTGGCTTGGGCCATATGAGATTGATGAAGTCTTTAAAAATGGAGCAGTTCGAGTGAAGACCATTGATGAGCTTCAGACTCCTCTCATTGTGAATGGCCATAGATTGAAGATCTACCAGAAGCCACTCTCAAAAGAGGAATTTGTCAAGTTGTTTAAAGAAGATTCTGCAATCAGGTTGGTGGAGAAGGATTCTTCTCCTCCATCAGCCTAATCTTTGGTTTTTGAAAAAAAAAAAAGAAAAAAAAAAGAGAAAAAAAAAGAAAGAAAAAAAAAAATACAAATGTATAGGCCTAAAAACTAGTCTCTAATTGGCAGTCCTATGCAGAAAATCTGAGGTGAAAATCAGGGTCACCTGACACCTCACATTTTCCAAAAAAAAAAAATCTCTCTCTCCTTGTTCCATCTCATTTCGCCCACTTCATTCACCATCTCATTCATCCAATCACTCTCACTCCACCTCATTTCTTTCCATCCATCCATCCATTACATTCCATCTCACCAATAAAGTCATTGTCAGATTTATTTCGCACAGCTAAAGATGTTTTGTGTAGACAGAGGGTATCACTGCAGTTTCCGCAGCTGAGGAGCAATTCCGCAGCCAACATCCCAATTCCGCAGCCGATACACTTTCTGCACCTGCATAAAAAAAAAAAAAAAAACACAGTCTGTTTTAAGAAGGAGTCTGCAGTCCAAAAGTCATCAGCAATAATTGAAGAAAGGTCATGTAGCAGCAATAAACAATGAAAGGTTAGTGTCATATGAGCAAAAGGAATCAAAGCGCGGATACATAAGGTATGATCTAATTTCTAAACCTACGGTTATAACATTTTGCATGGTTTCCGGATTATGTTTTGAGGCACCTAATGTAATGATTGCAAAATCCTTCCACTCCTCGGCCGAAAATCCACGTAACCCTCATCCATAATGGTCCCTACTCATTCCAGTTTCAAACCCAAACACGGCTGCTCTTTCATTAAAACCCTCATACCAGAGTGACGTATACAACTGTACTACGACACTCTGAGTTATAATTCCGCAGCCAGATGTACACCAATGACCGACGTCTATGGGATTTAACCGTTACTCGTAACCCTCCTACGCATACATAATTCCATTCCCGTTGTTGATTCACTCCCTCATTTCCATTGTTCTTCACTGCTCTGTCTTATTCACTATTCTGTCCACCGTAAGCACTCTTTGTTTCATTTTCTTCTCATTTCTCCACTACAACCTTGACCACTGTTGTAAGTGCATCACGGCTATTTTGCTGTAGCCGTAAACCCACTTTCCAAATACTTTTCTCCCGTATAACTCTTTCACCAAGTGTTAAAATAGTGCTGTTAAGGCAGCCAAAGAACTGATGGGTAAGCTATTGAGGGCAGAGCCTGAGGGCTCTAAATTTTTAGAAGGCTATCCCCAAACTAAAGACGCTTTGCAAAAGGCCAAATGGCTCCAGTTCATTCAAAAATTCAAGGGATACCATAAGGAAGTCACAAAGGCTTTTGCTCATTCTTTCAAAGACAACAAAGTGGAGATTGGAGATCTGAAATTTACAGTTACAGAAGGCAGTTTAGCACAAGCAACTTCATTACCTCAAACTGGGGAAAGGTGGTTCAAGAATCGATCAGTGAAATACTAGGAATGGAAGCAAATATTGAAAAATCCATGTATGAACACTAGTATTTTTACAAAGGGAATCCCTGTTAGTCTTGTCAAAGAAGAATGGACAGCTTTGCTTCTGTTAGTACATAAATTCTTTACATGTGAAGGAAGATTCGGAACTTTGTATGTTTACCATGCTAAAATTATGATGCATTTCATGGGTGAGCATGACATTAATCTTCCTTATTTTCTACTATCTAGCCTTAGAAAAATGTGCTTAACAGTCCAAAGAAACATAAATAATATTGAGCCACATTTATACCATCACGGGCTTGTCAAAATGCTAATTGAAGAACAGTTAAAGGCCAAAAGGGATTCATGGGAAAGATTTCTTGTGAGGAACCACTTCCAAGAGGCAGGAAAAGCTTCTGGTAGTTCACCTAAAGTGCCCAGAAAGAGTAGAAGAAGAAGAAGAGAAGAAGTTACCCCAGAAATTGCTGTCCAAGAAGAAACTGTCCAAGACCTTGTTGAAGAAGAAACTGCTGCCCATAACTCTGAGGAAGAAATTGACCCTGAGCTTGCTGTAGATATTGACCAAACAGCCCAAGAAATCATTACAGAAACCCTGCAAGAAATTGTACAAGAGGCTGCTCAAAAGAAAAAGGAGAGTAGGAAGAGACAAAAGAAGGATAAAGGAAAAGCTATAGCCCAAGAAACCTACCTTACTCCTGAAAATTCCAGTGAAGAGGACACTCAGCCATTGGCACATAGATTGGCCCAATTGCATGAGGCTGCCCTTTCCAAGAAGATGCAAAAACAAAAGCAGAAGCAACAAAAGGAAAAACAGAGCATCAACACCGTGAGGAGGAGCAGCAGGCTACAAAGCAAAGTGGGGGCCACAAAGAACAAAGAGTCACTCTTTATTGACTTGAGCACACCTAAAAAGGTTGCTACAAGACTTGACTTTGAGGCAAGCCCACCACATGTTGAGGTTACTCCTCCACGAGAGGAAAGCCCTTTTCAACAGGAGCATGAAATCGAATTTGAGCGTGAGCCTAGTCCAAAGAGGTCACCAGAGATTGACCCAGATCAGCAGAGAGTATATAACTACTTGGAGACATTAGAACAAGTTGCTGCTGGTCCAAGCACTGTTCTACCTCTTGAACAACAAGTTCACTCACTTAAACAAGAAATTTTTGAGCTTGAAGTTTTAAACCGCCACATCACACAAGAGAATGAAGCATTAAAGGAACGAGGTAAAGTGGACAAAATGGTCCACGATAATACCATGCTTCATCTGGGCCTTTGGCAAAGGAAAAACAGAAAGCTAAAGAAAAAATGCAGGAAGCTAAGCAGAGCTTTGGTCAATTTAAAATTCAGATGCTTGATGAGAAGACCAAGAGTCAATGTGGCTACACATAGGAAGAGGAGAAGACTAGATGTCCTAGCAGAGGCATCTCAGCAGGTGGATTAAACAATGTTTTCGTTGCATGAGGACATGCAACACCCTCGTAGTGGGGGTATGTAGAGCCTCTAACTTGCACCTAATTATCTATCATTACCTACAGCTTTTCCTCACTTATCCCTCTCTTTTGCCCTATTTTCCTCATAAACCTATCCAGATCATTACATTTGATGTCTTTAAGCATGATTGGTTAACTTTGCTAATGTTTGACTGTGTGTCTAGACTTTTGACATATGCACAGAGATTCCGCAGCTCTCTGGCAATTCCGCAGCCATTCAGCAATTCCGCAGCTATCTAGTCATTCCTCAGCCTTTTCATTGATCTCTATGTTCCACGTGTCATTTTGAAAAACGAATCACATGGGCACGTGGGAATGAAGGTGTTAAAGGTTCCTATGCTATTGGTTCGGTCAGCAACGCCATGCACACCTCCGATCAACGTGGATCAAACTTCGGTCAACAAAGCCAGCTCAAACGGTGCTGCGTGAGCTGATAGGTCACGTCACTCCAGATGGCGATTCCTCCACGCTACGCAGGTTATGGGAGACAGGATCCAACCTTGGATTCAACCTCCATGATGACCGTACCCTCCAGATAACACACGGACCTGTTTACGTGTTGCTGTACCATTTAATTAGCATGACTGTCAGTTAATTTCTAGTTTCATGTTTTACGCAGTAGGCAGTTGTTCATACGCCTATAAAATCCAGCGTCTGTGCACGCTTAAGGATTAGTTTTTAGTTGCTTTGTTTATGTAATTGCTACAATTTTAGTGTATACAGAAACTCTATTTTGAAGCTGCTGTTTCAACACTTTTTACTGTAATTTCTGCATATGAGTTAACAGAAGACTGTGCTGTTTTGACTTCTTCAAGTAGTTGATCTTTCCTTGGGTTTTGTGGATGGAGGGCCCCCATTAATAACAGCCTTTGTACAGTAAATTTACCTTTATGTTCTTGCCATTTCCTTCTTTTGAATTCAGCAATTTTCCTTTTCTTTAATAAATGTACAGTTTTGATTTACTTTCACTGTCATCTCATTTCCAGCATTTACTTTAACTGATCAGGATTGTTTTCCGTAGGTGTTAGCCCGGGATTGTGTGTCTTTGTTGTATTTGCTTTATCTCTAATGGTATTTTCAGTTGTCATATTCATAGTTGCTGCCTTTACTCTGTTTTTTCTAGCTTGATTTCTAGTTTTGTTTCTCAAGTTGTATGCTAACATATTGATGGTCTCCTTATCATAAGTTGTTCATCTTTAAGAGATCAGAATACTAATAAATCATAGCTTGCTTTGAGTAGTTTTTGACTTATATCACTAACTCTTTCTTCACTTGTTACACATTACAATGTATGTTGGAAGCAGAATGTTGGAGAGAGGCACAGTGGTGTTATAATTTGTCATCTTAGAGCTTGATTACTTTTTAGACTTATATCTAACTACTTCTTAATCGTGTTTCACATAGTACTATATGTTGGAAGCAGAGTGTTAGGAAGAGATGAGCATTATAATTGGTCTTTAAAGTGGTTTTTCTTACCTTTTTATTGCAGCAGCATGAGTAGTGACTAGTGCCATTAGAAAGTGGTTTTTACGCTTTGCTTTCAGTTTCATTTCAATCTATTTCTTTCAAGCTCTTTCTTTGCAAGTTTAGAAGGTAGTTAGAAACCACCAGTTACACACACTCACTCATTTAGAAACCACCAGTTACACACACTCACTCATTTAGAAACCACCATACACACACAAATCACTCATTTGTTTATAAAATCATCACTCCATCTTAGGAAGTTAAATTGACCACAACACCCCCAAACGACAAAAAGATCTAAGAGGTTACTTAAGTATATACTGTACACCTTCACTTCATCAGCTTACGAGCCCCGGGTTGACAATTTATGATAGCAATTTAGCCAACACTAAATTGACTAAACAAGTTCATGTTGGGGTTCTCTCATATCACTTGGCCCTTGAGTCAAGTCACCAAAGGAGGAGAGAAAGAAAAATTATTTTGGTATGAATCTCAACAGAAGGAATTTGCAGAGTTGAAACATCGCCTCTACTCTACACTAGTGCTCACATTACCAGACTTGCAACAACCATTTGAGATTGAGACAGATGCCTCTGAATATGCTATTGGGGCAACCTTTACTCAATAGGGGCATCCAGTGGCATATCACAGTGAGACACTTTCATACATGGTTCGAAAGTATACCACTTATGATAAAGAGATGTATTCCATTGTGCAGGCATGTCGACAATGTAAGCATTACATTTTAGGGAAGGAAACGATCATCCACACAAACCACTGACCCCTACAATTCATACAAATGCAAGGGAAGTTGCAGAATGATTGCCATCAGAAGTGGTCCACATACCTGCAACAATTCCATCTGAATATCAAGTATAAGAAGGGAAAGACAAATAATGTTACAGACTACCTCATCCGACCACCGATCATGGCGTTAACTACTGTGCTTAACTCTTGTGGGCATGAGACTTATGATTTGCCACTTCTCTACAAAAGCGACCCAGAATTCAGCCATACATACCATATGCTCTTGGGGGGTCAGCAAGTTCCAGGTTTTCACCTCCAAGATGTGTTGTTATGCCATATGGGACACCTTTGTGTTCCTTCAAGCGAGCATGCAAAGATGATTTGGGAAGTGCACTATAGTGGGGCCGCTGGGAATTTCGGGGTCGAAAAAATAGAGGTAGTATTGCAGAAGTATTTATATTTCCTGAATCTTCGACAAGATGTCAGGAAATACATCAGATCCTGCACTGCCTACGCCATCGCCAAACTAACCATCAAGAAGCAAGGTCTCTATACTCAGCTGCATACCCCTAATCAACCTTGGGAATCCATATCCATGGATTACATGTCAGGCCTTCATTATACTAAGCATGACAACGATTGTGTTTTTGTGGTCATCGACTTATTCTCGAAGATGGCCATTATTGTGGCCTGTAAGAAGAGTATCACAGTAGAAGCCAATTCTAAACTCTTCTTTCAATGAGTGTGGGTACAATTTGGGATCCCATAGTTTATCATCTCAGATCTGGACAACAAGTTCATCTGTACATTTTGGTCCAGTCTCTGGTCGATGCTGGACACCAAGCTCACTAGTTCACAGCTTTCCTTCACCAAACTGATGGCCAGACAAAGGTCGTCAATAGGATGATCATACACATTCTACGCATGTAAAACTCAAAGCATCCACGCACATGGGATGAGAGCCTCCCCTATGTCCAGCATAGCTACAACCGGGCTCTCCACAACTCAACTGCCACATCCCGTTTTAGGTGGGCTTGGGATTCCAGCCACTATGTCCCATTGATGTGGCCATACCAGTTGTAGCGACTCAGGGAGATTCGGATCATGTTCAGTCCGAAGCTGACAAGGTAAATAGCTTCATTGAGCATATTCAACACATCCGCCAATAGGTCCATGACATATTGGACAAAACCAATGCAAAATACAAGCAGCGTCATGATCAACATCGGGTGCCACACAAGTTCCAGGTGGGCGACAAAGTTTGGCTACATTTGTAGAAGGAGCGCTTCGCTAGGCCCCACCACATGATTCACCCACCCCGATATGGTCCATACACCATCACCAAGGTTGTGGGAGATAATGATTTTGATGTCAGCATTCCCCCATTCCTTGGCCTACACCCAGTGTTTAATGTGGATCACCTTCAACCATACTTTCCACCATTACTAGACACATCCGACATTGCAGAACAAATCACACCAACAGAGTTAAATCCAGAATACATGGAAAAAGTTGCAATTAATCGGATCATGGACACGCAGATCAAGCACACTTTCCAGCAGAGGATCCAACTGTATCAAGTTGTCAAAGTAGGCCAACTCCTTCACCAGGTTAAGTGGCTCACTAGGGACCAAGTTCAGCAAAAGTTTCCTCATCTAATGGAGGAACTCAATGCAATGGGGACCATTGCTTCCTAAGGGGGTAGGAATGATCTAGGTTGATATTGGTGGCCACCCACCAATTCCACTTGGACCCCCACCATTTTTTCTTTCGATTTTTCAATTTCCTTAATTGTAGCACAATGTACTATTTTAGCAGTTTTTTGGGGCCTAAACTTTCGGAGCCGTTTTGAGGCCCTAAATGATGTTTTGTTGGCAATATACCACCACCAATATTTTGGTAAACTTTTCTCTTTTTTCATAGTCCTTCGAGAGATCTTTCCAATGGGGTATCATGCTTGTCAAATGGAGATAATATGACCAAGTCACGACCCTAGGAAGTTGGAAGTCCAACTAACACCAATGGGGCCCATAAACTCTTGGTGTTACATCTACTCAGGTTCGAGTTTTGGTTGTTTAGGGTTTACTCTTATTTTTCAATAAATAAAAATTCCCTTGATCCTCATTGTAACACAGTTCAGAGTCATGTAGCCACCACATCTCTTCTCAGAGATAAGCTACCATGTCGAGCTAGTCTCATTTCCATACTATTTGTAAGCATATTTTATTATTTGAAAATAATCAAAGGAAGTGTTATTACTGTTGCATCTCTGTAGTTATGGTTATATTTGTAATTCGTTTTGTTCCTATTTAAATTCAGATCAATGAACTTTTCCAAACTCTGTTCCTACTTCTTTAATTGTAATCTTGTAGAAAAAAGAAAATATCACCCAACAATTTACACTAGCTAGAATGTGAAAGAAAGTACTCTTGCAGGAAAATAAATGAAAGGAACTCTCAAACTTCTTGCAATCAATATTCACTAATGAAAATGTAAATCTATGTTTTTCTTCAGTATAGTTATGTGCCAGGTTAATAATTGGACCCTTGAAGATATCTAACTTCTTATAGATTTTTCTTCCTACACTAAGTTATTATTCTTGTACTTCTGCAATGTGCTTGCACTATTACCAAAACAAAGTTTAGGTACTGGAAGTATATTTTACATTTGTACTAAATATTTATGTCTTCATGCAGGAGCTCGAAGCCATGGCTAGAGCACTCTGTTCCTATATCAGGATATCGATTCCTGTACTGGAACAAAAATTCCTGCACCAAGTTTTCCAATCCTTCTTATAAGAAAATAAAGAATGTGTTAACTTAGGAAAAGAACTTGTAAATGTGAATAGAACTTCAAAATAAATTCCTCAAACCAAAATATGCTTCAACCAATCTTAATATCTAAAATAAGAATTAATTTCCAAAGTCAAAGTCCAATCTTCTTTATTCAAGGAACTTCTTCATGTAATCTAGAGAGATCATCTAATTTTGACAACAGGCTTCAATCCTGTAATAGTTATTCAAACGAACTGATCTGCATTCATAACCTTCTTAACTCAGAAATATTCTCTTTAAGAATAATTACACATAAAGTCTGATATTTCCTAAACAATATGAAGTACAGGTACAGATTAATGTGTCATAACGGCATTCAATTTCAAATTACCAAAAGCATATTTAGTTTGAGATATCAAGAATACTTTGGAATGAAAATCATGCACTATAGAATCGCATTAAGGCTCATCAATCATATAAGAATAAAAGACTATTACTATAATGAACCAACAGAATCAACCTACAAAACTGTAAATGCACTAGCGTAGGAATGCATACTTGCACGATCTAGGAAGAAATGAGATTAAACTTCGACGAAAAGAAATTATAAAATTAAAATCAATCAAGCATGCACACCATGGATCCATCACACAACAATGAAATTATATCTAAACTTTTCAGGAGAATAAAAGCATCTCTTTACTTCACACTTTGCATTAAACAAAATTAACACACCTTAACAGAAAAGAAGAACACGAGGGAAAACAAGTTAGGTTGGTTGGGCCCTAGCCAACCATCTCGTTTCCCTGTTTAGGAAATGTAAAAATTCAACTCTCTAATCAACACATCAACACAAAATTTCAGTGCAAGATTGAGAAATCATGGTGTGGTCCCTTTCTATTAATAATCAGCAAATTTACATCATGAGTTTGAATCCAACCCAAAACGAGGGTGATACCAGCAAAATTACAGAAGAACGAAATTACAATATCCTTTCTATAGTTATCGCTCACTACCATTTTCTATCTTAATCCTATATTTTATACATTCATTCAGGCCTATGGTCGTAACCAAATTACATCAAGCGTTCCAATCTAAGCCTTTTGGCTATAGCAAAATAACAATAATAGTTCATACTAAGCCTTTCAGCTATAACAAAACACTAATCTAAGTACTCGGTCGATGACCCAATATCCACCACATCCTTGAATTTTATCTCCGCTCCAAGCCTAACTCGAGTTGATCATTCTGGAACACGGTGTCTGCATGAGGTGGTGATTTTTGACGACAGTTAAGGATTCGCCAGCAGTGCAAGAATCCTACCTGCACTCGACCATGCTAACAATGATCAATACATTTCCTAACAAATACTTTAGGAAGAGAAACATTAGCTGCAAAGATTATTAAAGGTAAAAATTCTATGAAAATGATTCATTAAGCACATTCATAACCCTTAAACATGGAATACAAAGCTAGTGCAGGAAAAGACACGATTCTTGGACTAGTGTAGGAATAGGGAGTTTTCAAGGTTAAAACAAAGGTCTAACATTATGGTTTTGAAGGGAAAAGGGGTTAAAAACTAAGCAATTTAGTCTACCAATATCGTCCCCTCCTTAAGCTATTGTGCTTCCTCACACAACATTTACCTGCTGCAAAAAAACCAAAACAGAAGAGCCTCCCTCCAATTCTGAACTTATATGTTAATCCCTACTTTCACTGTCTTTGCCTTCTTGCTTCAAGCCTTCTTTATTTTGTTGGTCACCTTTTTAAGACATTCATAACACTTCGAGGCCTGATATTTCCATATATTAACTTGTCTTTTTTGCTCCTTCACCTCTCCTTCCAACTCTGTGTTTGCTCATTTTTGCACTGTACTCTGCTCTTTCATGGCTTGGTTTAATACCTCCAAGCCGTAAACATGTTGCTTGAGCTCTTCTATTCGACTGTTCAAATAGAGGGTGGAGTTCTCCATTCCCAAATCCTTTGGTGCAGACTTCTCGGCAGTCAATTCTAGACATGTGCCTTCATCATCAAGGTCGAGATTATCCTAGCCACCTTTCAGTTCCTACATTGCAATATCATCAAGATTTTCAACACCCAGAGTCTCAATGTCACTAAGGGTCTCAGTGCCTTGCATTTTTACTTTGTCAGGGGTTTCAGTACCCTACTCATCCAATCTACCAGGGATTTCAGTACCCTACTCCTCAAAGTCATTAAGGGCTTCAATACCTTTCTCATCCATCTCATGAGGGGCTTTAGTACCCTGTTCTTAAAAATCATTAAGGGTTTCAATACCCTGCGCATCATTCGCACCAAGGGTTTCAGTACCTTGCTCGTCCATCTTCCTAAGGGTTTTAGTACTCTACTCTTTAAAATCATTGAGGGTTTCAATACCCTGTGTCTTGTCAGCCATCTGACCCTCTATCAAATTCTTGCTTACACTCGACATCACTTTTCTTTTCTTCATCCTACCAAAGAGGACCAACAAGGGTGTGTCGTCTTCCTTCTCCACATAGTCACCATGAACCACTGTATGAGTTGCTGCCTCAACAAGAACTGAAAGATTATCTTTACTTAGTGAAGTAGGTGGTGAGTCATCTAATAGTATAGAAGAGGTCACCTGAACATGACCCGCCTTCAAAGAGGCAATCCTTCTCCTGACCGACCTCCTAGTCTCGGTAGGATGTAGGGTCATCATTTCTGATTTCTCATTCTTTCCTGCACTCCTCTTCTGATCCGACTTCCCTGGACTCTTCTCCTAAGCCTGCTTTTTTGCTCTCTTCTTCTAAGTCAGATTTTCTGCACTTTTCTTTTGAGTCGACTTCTCTGTGCTCCACCCCTGAAACTCTTTCAAGAATTCCTCCCAAGTCACATTTCTAGCTTCCAGCTCTTTCTTAATTAAGATTGTGATCAGTCCGTGGTGATATAATTTATATGCGACCTGACTGGACTTTCCTTTCTAAACCCCTTTGGCCATCTTTTCTAAACTTCTGAGAAAATAATACGAGAAATTGATGAGCTTACCAAACTCAAAGTGAAAGAGTAGGCGTATGTGATAAAGGAAAGTTAGTGAGTAGCAGCCCTCGCAAGTAAGGAACTTCTGCAACACATATAGGAGTTCCTTCCACTTTTCGATCATAGCGTTCCACTGGAGGCCGTTCTTCCAGTCCACCTTCTGCTTCAGGTTAACCACAAACCAGTGCCACAGTTTCTTTTCTAACTTCTCCTTCTTGAACCATTGCTCCCTACAGTTGGTAAGCTTGTAGCCTGAGATATGAATTTTTCTGTAACTGCAAATTCTAATGAACCAAACTTGGCTCGACTTCCATCAAAGGTCCGAGCGAATGCCATTGCCACAGCTAAGTCAAATCCATCGAATTTCTGTAGAAATGGGAGAAACCCGGATTCCTACAATATTACAAGACTATTCTTGTACTCAACTATATGTTCCATATCTTGTATGGATCGTGGCTCAATCCTTACAGGCGTCACGTCTATTCGAACTCACCTAATCTTTATCTCAAGTTTAAAAAGGATATTACAACAAAGATAACTCAAATGATGATCGAGCTATACACCTGCCATTATATTAACCATTTCCTGAAAGGTCATTCTTCATCATTAAAATTACATGAATGTGAATGCGAATTGGTTCAAGTACAGGAAAGCGATGATGATTGGAAGAGGCGATGATTTAGATAATAATTCCACATAATAGTCATGCAAGGTTGGATATGGAGTAAGACCATTATTATGAGGTGATGATTTTTTCAAGGGAAGGTAAGTATTGAATTTCGAAAGAATCGTACCATCCCGAATTTACTCCATGATCTCACATAAGGTGTACTTAGTACCCATTAAAAAGATAAGATTTCATAACCTAAAATATCTTTGTACTTAAACGATTTCTTCCAAATTTGGTAAATAATAAAAAAAAGTGTTAATCATAATACAAACTGAATGCCATGATCTGCAAGTGGTACATTTGTTCTACCTGTACAAAATTTCATGAAGTAAAAGATAAGCTTCAATGTGCATTTTTGCACTAGTTGTTGCTGCACCAAAACATGTGTTTTTAAACTAGGCACGCTTAGTAGTGAGCATTCCTGTACTAAATGTGCCTGTATTGGATGTGCTTGCATCAAACATACCTGCATTGAGCATGCTTTCACATTAGAAATGCTTGCACTACCCATGCCTGCACCGAGCTTGGTTGCACTCGAACACACATTCCTACACCAGGGATATTTGCAGCATAATAGGAACCAAAAGAAAATTCTGATAGGATATAATTCATAGGTTGGATTAAAGAATTTTTTGAATATACAAAAGAGGTTTTATTTGCCATTATTTTGTGTTGACATATGCCTTTCAATCTGATTTGTGAGTTTGCATCAGATCCTATAATCGATCCATGAGGGGAAAAAAAGGAGTGGGAAAAAGGGAAAGTTTTTATAATGGGAAGGAAATTACAACACGAAATTCAAGAGAAAAACCACCAAGAGGAATAAATCAAAAAAGGGATTTTAGGGAAGAATTTTCAAGGGAAAAGAGGGAAATACAAAACCGGATAGGGAAAATTTCTTTGAAGAAAGGGATGGTAAACTTTATGGGATATAAATAAAAAAATAAGGGGATTTCTATTTTAAGAAAAAGGGAATAGAAGAAGGGCAGAATTTCACCTGACATCTTCCTATATAGTGCTGATCCATAAAATAAATGCAATGAGAATTGAGTGTTTCCTAAATAAAAATTTATGTGCCAACTATGCCAAACTTGGATAAGGGCCTGGTTCCTGTACTTACACCTACTTCTTCATGGTGACAGTTAACACATCTAGAGATCAAGCAACATTCCCATTTTATTAGAACTGATCTTCCTACAAGCAAGATGGTTTTTAGGTTAATCCTTCTACAATCACGTCAGTAGAACTAATTTTCACAATCACAGGGAATTTTTTTTCCTTTTTCTTTTTCTTTTTAGTTTTTTCTTTTAATTATTATATAAAAAAAATTTGGATTTTCTTTAAATTTTATTTCAAGAGAGAAGAAATAAGATTACAATAGGTTGGCATAGCCACCTACTAACTAAAGTTCAGACAGTTGCTGCACTTGCTACATGAAGTCTTCCTTTGTGATGGGTTGAAAATACACTTTAAGCCTATTCCCATTCACAAGGAAAACTAAATCTTTCCCCTCGATAGTTTTGGCTTCTACAGACCCATTGTTGAAAACTTGAATCACCTCATATGGTCCCATCCAACAAGTATGGAAATTCCCTTCAAAAATTTTAAATCTAGAGTCATAGAGAAGTACCCAATCACCTGATTGGAATTGTTTCTTCCTAATAAACTTGTCATGCCACTTCTTGCATTTCTGCTGCACCAAAAAATTATGTTGAACATCATCCCTTCGAAATTCATCCAACTTGTTTAGCTGCAATAGACGTTGTTGTTGTGCTTCTGAGAGATCTAGACCCAACTAAACTGAAGTTCTGAAAGTCTTTATCTGAAATTCAATCAGCAAAAGGATTTGTTTTCCATACACTAGCTCATATGGTGTATGCCCCATGCTATTCCTCCAAGTGGTTCGATAAGCCCATAAGGCTTCAGGAAATCGGCTAGCCCAATCCTTCCTGTGCATGTTTACTGCTTTGGTGAGGATGGATTTGATCAACTTATTTCTGGATTCCACCTAGCCATTTGCTTGTGGGTGGTACGGTGTAGATTTCCTATGCTGAATCTTGTACTGATTCATGACTTCCTATACCAAGTTAGAAACAAACTGCGGTCCATTGTCAGAAACAATTTCTCTAGGAACACCAAATCTAGTAAAAATTTCATTGAACAAAAAATCAACAACAACTTTTTTAGTGGCAAAAGAAACAACTTTAGCCTCTACCCATTTAGTAAAAAAATTAGTACAAACCAAGATATGCTTTTTATTTAAAGATGTGGAGTTTATGGGTCCTACAAAATCAATAGCCCATTTTTCAAAGGGCTCAATCATGACTTGAGGACATAAAGTCATTTCATTGGCTTGAACAGGTTGACCCATTCGTTGACAGTTATCACAATGCCTAACATATTGCTTTCCATCCTTAAACAAAGAAAGCCAAAAATAACCAGTGCGTAGAATTTTATATGCAATTCACTTGTCAGCGAAGTGGCCACTGCAAGGTTCATCATGGGCAAATTTTAAAATATCAAACATTTCTTCCTCTATTACACATCTATGAATAAAAAAATTTGGTCCAGTGTAAAAGAGGTCTCCCTGTATCCAAGAATATGAAGCACCTTTCTGAATAATATTCCACTTTTCATGAGCGGATAAGTGAGGTGGTGTCTTTCCGGTGATTAAATAGTTGCCTATGTTAGCAAAACATGGATATTTTTCTGACATAGCAAAAAGATTCTTGTGAGGGGAATCATCATCAACAGGAATTACTTCACCAGGATTGGTTAATCTAGAAAGGTAATCAACTCCAACATTAGACTTTCCTGGTCTATCAATAATTGTAACATTGAATTCCTATAATATAAGCAACCACCTAGTCACTCTACCACAAGTTAAAGGTTTATTCATTAAATACATTATAGCAGAATGATTAGTATGCACATAAACTTCATATCCTGTAATATAATGTCTAAATTTATTAATAGCAAAAATAACGGCTAAAAATTCTTTCTCAATCACTGTATAGTTAAATTCGGCAAGTGACAAATTTTTACTAATGTAGTAAATAGCATAGGATTGTTTATTCTCCTCTTGTCCTAAGGTTGCGCCAATAGTAGTGTTTGAAGCATCGGAGGAAATATGAAATGGCAGGGACTAGTTTG
This sequence comes from Pinus tabuliformis, assembly GCA_031772625.1. NCBI lineage: Eukaryota > Viridiplantae > Streptophyta > Pinopsida > Pinales > Pinaceae > Pinus > Pinus tabuliformis. The sequence goes on from CM062817.1 coordinate 1,688,820,655, forward strand.
GTCCTCTCAAAACTGGTTCCTGTACTATTTTTTCCTTCAATGTTTCAAACGACTGTTGGCAAGCTGTGGACCAAGTGAATTCACTATCCTTAGCTAGTAATCAAAAAGGGGGGGTAGCAATCTTGGAAAAAATTTCAATGAATCTATGGTAATAACCATCATGTCCCAAGAAACCTCTCACTTCCCTTTGGGTTTTAGGTGCAAGTAGATGAATAACGATTTCAATTTTAGCGGGGTCCACCTGAATACCTTTGTCAGAAACCAAACGACCAAGAACCACTCCTTTGCACATTAATCTACTTTTTTTATCACTCAAAGCAAGATGGGCCTCTCGGCAACATAAAATCACTTTTTCTATATTTTTAAGAACTCCATCAAATGAGTTACCAAACACAGAAAAGTCATCCATATAAATCTCAACACATTCAAGATTAGCAAAAATAGCTAGCAAAACCCTTTGAAAGGTAGCGGGTGCATTACACAACCCAAAAGGAAGAACTCGATATGAAAATGTACCCCAAGGGCATGTAAGGATAGTTTTGTCTTGATCTGAGGGTGCGATCAGGATTTGGTTATATCCATTGAAGCCATCGAAAAATCAAAAGTACTTTTTACTGACAAGGGTATCTAGCACCTGATCAATGAAAGGAAGGGGAAAGTAATCCTTGAGAGTGGATTTGTTTAATTCTGGATAGTAAATGAAAATACGCCATCTCCCATATTTCTTATGGACTATCACTAATGGAGAGACCCATTGACTGTCAGAAATGGGGTAGATGAAATTAGCATCTAAGAGTTTTTGTAGTTCCTCCTTAACAATATCTCTTAGTCTAGGATTCATTCATCTCTGGGTTTGTTGGACAGGCCGGGCTCCCTCCTGGATATGGATATGATGAGTACAAGTCTTAGGAGGAATGCCTTTCATGTCTTCATAAATCCAAGCAAATGCATCCAAATGGTCTCGCAACAATGTAACAAGTTGCTCTTGCTCAGATGAATCCAGGTCTGAACTAATGTGTAAAGATTTGCCTGGACTAATTTCAACAAGAGTGGTCTCAGGCTCAAGAGTATAGGATGATGATGCCAGTGTATGGGATAAGGAAGGTTGGGAATTAGAGTTTTCTTGAAAATCCATACTAAAGATCTGATGAAGCGTATCAAAAATAGGCATAGTGTTTAGATTGTTCAAGAAATATCGTAATTCACCATCTTGGGTCAGGTCTCCTCATCACTATTGTCATAATCTAACCATAAGGTATCCTTGAGTTCCAAAATAGATCTAGCAGGTGGGTATAAGATAATCGTTTTCCTAGAGTCTCCATGTGAAATGTACATATCACCAGAGCGACATCCAATATAAGCATCGGTCGTGGCAAGCCATGGTTGTCCTAGAATCAAAGGATGTCTAGCCACTGGATTCTTTGGCTGAAGCACAATGACATTTGCGGGGTATTCCCATGAATATATAGAGACAACCACATCTTTCAATACTCCATCGGGCTTGATTTTAAATCTGTCTGCAAGTTCAAGCACTGTGGGTGTAGGACGAATATGGCCCAACCCAAGTTGTTCCATGGTTTTCCTTGTCATTACATTGATGACCCCCCCCAGGTCTATTAATACATTAGGGATAAGGATATCACATATCTGGATAGAAAGAAATGGGTTTCTGGGATTTGTGTATTTCTCCATTGATACGCATCTTGTCATCAACTCGGCTTCTCTACCAACAAACTGAATGGTACGAGGTTCTACTCTCTTCCTCCCTAGCTTTTTAAAACATAAATCCCAAATGATCTTTGTATAGATGGGAATTTCTCGGATAGCCTAAGTTAAAGGGACCTTTATACAAAGATTCCTTAATTCATAAGCTAGAGTGGACTCGAGGCCACTCTTCTCCATAACCAACCACTCTGGATCGGGGGTTGGTTTGAAGAAGATGGTGAATCTGAAGGTACGGGAATGGGCTGAAGGGTGACATTGTTTTTCAAATGATTAGGAGTTAGCTCCTCATTTTTCTCTTCAATAATCATCATGGACTGTTTTGTTTTTTTGGTTTAACTACCCTTCCAGATCTCTACTGAAGCTCATTTATCCCAATCGATGGGGTTTGATAGGTAGGAAGAGAGGACGATCCAACCAAATGAATCAGTTGTACTGCCTTATTATTAGGACTCGGTACCAGTTGAGCAGGTAGTTGAGGTGGTATAAATGGTGGTGGCAAAGGAAATGGTGGCATTGATTGAATTTGCTAAGGTAGAGAGGGAAGATATGGTTATGACATATGGTGTGCTGCATAGGAAGCAGGATATGATGGCATTTGAGTGGGATAGGAATGATATGAATGGTTTGGCCCTCTCCATCCTTATTTCCAAGGTTGAGAGGACTATCCATGATGAAAATGATTCCTGTGATACCAATGTTGAGAGTGAATGTTATTATTATAATAGGAATATGGAGGTGCATTATAGCCATAAAAATGTGGTTCAGGAGCCATACCTGCACTTACCTGTGGCCAGTTTCTTCATGCTCCCATGGCATGTAATGGCTCAGGTTCAGAATGCTCTCCTTCAAGTACAACTTTTAATCCAGGTATGGAGGGGCACTCCTCGGTGGCATGGTTCTCTACACAAATCACACATTTATTAGCACTTTTCATATCAATAGGACACTCTCTTAAAGGATGCTTTTTCCTACACTTTGGACAAAAAATAGACAATGACTCTTGTTCCTTTTCTAATTTTTGTTGAAATTTCAAAGAGTCTATTTGTTTGCTAACAGTATTCATTATTTCAATTTTCATGTTGTCCATTTTATTCTCCAAGCCAATGATCATAGCATCTGTAGATCCCAATTTGTTAGTTTTTCTTCGACCTCCTCTAGTGGATCTAGATTGATTTCTGGAGAACTTCCTGCACAAGTCACAAATTTGTTCAAAAGTTTTCTGAGCAATGTCTCCTTGTCCTAACAAATTCAGATTATGTCTAGAATCCTCAGTAAGTCCTTGTATGAACAAGGTTTGAATAGTACTTAAATCAAATTTTCTTTTGGACCTTTGGAGTTTATACAAATATCTCTCTAAGTAATCCTCCAAAGTCTTATCATCACCTCGTACAATGGTGAAGATCTCGTCTTGCATTTCTCTAGTTTTACAATATTCCTGATATTTATTCAAAAATACCCTCTTCATTTGGTCCCAAGACTTACGGTGTTTCCTCCTAGTCCCATGAATCAGCGCAAGGTTGAATCCTTAAGAGTTGCAGGAAACAAATTTAATTTCTAGGCATCATAAGAATAATCATAACTCCGACACAATATATCAAACTCAAAAAGAAATGAATCTGGGTCTTCGTGCACCTTACCATGAAAGTGTGGAAGAGATGAAGGTGAAATATTCTTCATTTTTACATTCTCTTCTGAGTTCACTATTGGAAATCCAAAGGTAGAATTCTCTTCGTTTACTTGGTTCTCGCTATTCCCCTTTGCATGGTGTTCATGATCAGCCATTGTTGTGCCTCCAATCAGGCCACTTCTAGAAGGTGAAGGTTGACTAATGCTGAATTGAACTTTCTGACCACAATTAGCCTCCTTCTTCCCCTTTTTGGGTTGTGTCACACCTAAATCACTGTTTCCAGAATCCAAGTAGATTGTTCCGGCGTGATGAGTCTAGGTTTGCTTGGACTTTGTACCTACAAAAGAAGGTCCAATATGAGAAGAGTCTTCATATTTTTTAGTATTTTGTTGGTCCTTTTTGGGCTTCAGACCCCTACCTTTCTTAGGCATTCATTTTAAAAATAAAATCCAAAAAAACAAAATTCAAGTTCTTATAAAGAAAAAGAATATGTTAATTGCTGCAATGAAAAAAAATCAACACTCGTAAAATCCTCAAAACAATAGAAGCATACTGCAGAAAAATAATAATAGACTTACCCTTATTGCATAAAATGGAAAGTTCTTACCAATTTCAAATCTCCTCCCTAGCAACAACGCCAAAATGTTGGGTGCAAGAATTGCAGTTAGGCAGACTCCTTCAACACTTAATTTTCAACCCGGGGGTTTCATAAACTTAGAGGCGAAGCACAGGAAATTCCAGAAATGATATGAACTTTTCCAAACTCTATTACTACTTCTTTAATTGTAATCTTGTAGAAAAAGGAAAAGATCACCCGGCAATTTACACCAAAGGTATTCTAGTGCTGGAATGGTAAAGAAAGTACTCTTGCGGGAAAACAAATGAAAGGAACTCTCAAACTTCTTGCAATCAATATTGACTATTGAAAATATAAATCTATGTTTTTCTTCAATATAGTTATGTGCTAGGTTAATATTTTCACCCTTCAAGATATCTAACTTCTTATAGATTTTTCTTCCTGCACTAAGCTATTATTCCTTTACTTCTGCAATCTACTTGCACTAGTACCAGAACAAAGTTGAGGTACTGGAAGTATATTTTACACTTGTACTGAAGATTTATGTCTTCATGCAGGAGCTCTAAGCCTCAGGACTAGAGCACTTTGTTCTTGTATCAGGATATCAATTCCTATACCAGAACATAAATTCTTGCACCAAGTTTTCCAATCTTTCTTATAAGAAAACAAAGAATGTGTTAACTTAGGAAAAGAACTTGCAAAGGTGAACAAAACTTCAAAATAAATTCTTGAAATGATCCGGATTTAAACAAGAATGCAACAAATTACAGATATAACCATACATATAGAGATGCAGCAGAAATAATACTTCATTTCATTACTGTAAAATACCGATATGTGCTTACAAACAGAAATGGAAATAAACTAGCTAGGGTGATGGTAGCTTATCTCTACAAAGATATGTGGCAGATACATGCCTCTAAACTGTGTTACAATGAGGCTCGAAGGCCTATTTATTGTTGAGAAACAATGGAAAACCATAAACATCCAAAAACATAACCCTATAAGTTGAAATGCCAAACTATGGGCCCCGTTTGGGTAAATTTGTACATCAACTTCTTGGGGTCATAACTTTGGCATACGATCTCCATTTGACACACACAATATCTTGTTAGAAAGATCTATCCGAGAACTACAACTTTGGGAAGAGCAACATCAATCCATGGACCCATGTTGCTCCCAGTTTTACGAAAGAACATCGTTTAGGGCCTCAAAATAGCTCTGGAAGTTCAGGACCCGAAAAACTGCTAAAAATAATAAACTATGCTACAATTAAGGAAACTAAAAAGCTGAAAGAAACAATGGTGGGGGTCCAAGTGGACTTGGCGGGTGGGCACCAATATCCACCTGGGTCATTCCTCCCCCCTTAGGAAGCAATGGTCCCCATTGCTTTGAGTTCCTCAATGAGATGAGGAAACTTTTGTTGAACTTGGTCCCTGGTGAGCCACCTGCCCTGGTGAAGGATTTGGCCTACTTTGACAAGTACTTGATATAGTTGGATATTCTATTGGCGAGTGTGCTTGATCTATGTGTATATGATCTGATCAGTTGCAGCTTGTTCCATGCAATCTGGATTTTACACTTGTACTGAAGATTTATGTCTTCATGCAGGAGCTCTAAGCCTCAGGACTAGAGCACTTTGTTCTTGTATCAGGATATCAATTCCTATACCAGAACATAAATTCTTGCACCAAGTTTTCCAATCTTTCTTATAAGAAAACAAAGAATGTGTTAACTTAGGAAAAGAACTTCCAAAGGTGAACAAAACTTCAAAATAAATTCTTGAAATGATCCGGATTTAAACAAGAATGCAACAAATTACAGATATAACCATACATATAGAGATGCAGCAGAAATAATACTTCATTTCATTACTATAAAATACTGATATGTTCTTACAAACAGAATGGAAATAAACTAGCTAGGGTGATGGTAGCTTATCTCTACGAAGATATGTGGCAGATACATGCCTCTAAACTGTGTTACAATGAGGCTCGAAGGCCTATTTATTGTTGAGAAACAATGGAAAACCATAAACATCCAAAAACCTAACCCTAGAAGTTGAAATGCCAAACTATGGGCCCCGTTTGGGTAAATTTGTACATCAACTTCTTGGGGTCATAACTTTGGCATACGATCTCCATTTGACACACACAATATCTTGTTAGAAAGATCTATCCGAGAACTACAACTTTGGGAAGAGAAACATCGGTCCATGGACCCATGTTGCTCCAAGTTTTACGAAAGAACATCGTTTAGGGCCTCAAAATAGCTCTGGAAGTTCAGGACCCGAAAAACTGCTAAAAATAATAAACTATGCTACAATTAAGGAAACTAAAAAGCTGAAAGAAACAATGGTGGGGGTCCAAGTGGACTTGGCGGGTGGGCACCAATATCCACCTGGGTCATTCCTCCCCCCTTAGGAAGCAATGGTCCCCATTGCTTTGAGTTCCTCAATGAGATGAGGAAACTTTTGTTGAACTTGGTCCCTGGTGAGCCACCTGCCCTCGTGAAGGATTTGGCCTACTTTGACAACTTGATATAGTTGGATATTCAACTGGTGAGTGTGCTTGATCTATGTGTATATGATCTGATCAGTTGCAGCTTGTTCCATGTAATCTGGATTTAACTCTATGGGTGTGAGATCTTCTGCAATGTCAAATGTGTCTAGTAATGGTGGAAAGTATGGTCGAAGGTGGTCCACATTGAACACTGGGTGCATGCCAAGGAATGGGGGGATGCTGAGCTCAAATGCACTGTCTCCCAAAGACTTGGTAATGGTGTAAGGACCATATCGAAGTGGTCTGACTTTCTGATGGTAAGGCATTCCTTTTGCAAATGCAACCAGACTTTATCGCCCACCTGAAACTTGTGTGGCACCCGATGTTGATCATGTCGCTGTTTGTACTTGGAATTTGATTTCTCGAGAATGTCGTGGACCTGCTGGCGAATATGTTGGATGTGCTCAATGAATTTATTTGCCTTAACTGTTTTAGGCTGGACATAAGCCGAATCTGCGTGACTAGATGCAAATGGCATGGCCACATCAATGGGACATAGTGGCTGGAATCCCAAGCGCACCTAAAAAGGGTTGTGGCCAGTCAAGCTGTGGAGAGCCCGATTGTAGCTGTGCTGAACATAGGGGAGGCTCTCATCCCATGTGTGTGGATGCTTTGACTTGTACATGCGTAGAATGTGTATGATCATCTTGTTGACAACCTATGTCTGGCCATCAGTTTGAGGATGGAAGGCTGTGGACTTAGTGAGTTTGGTGTCCAGCATCGACCAGAGACTAGACCAAAATGTACTGAGGAACCTGTTGTCCCGATATGAGATGATAGACTGTGGGATCCCAAAGTGTACCCACACTCGTTCAAAGAAGAGTTTAGCAGTGGCTTCTGCTGTGACATTCTTCTTGCGGGCCGCCATAATGGCCATCTTCGAGAACCTATTGACAACCACAAAAACATAGTCGTTTCCATGCTTAGTAGAAGGAAAGCCCGACATGTAATCCATGCAAATGGATTCCCAAGGTTGACTAGGGGTAGGTAGCAGGGTATAGAGGCCTTACGTCTTGATGGTCGGTTTGGCAATGGCACAGGCAATGCATGATCTGATGTACTTCCTAACATCTTGTTGAAGATTCAGCCAATAGAAATACTTCTATAGTACTGCCACCATTTTCTCGACCCTGAAATGCCTAGCAACCTAACTGTAGTATGCTTCCCAAAGCATCTTGGCACACTTGCTTGAAGGAACACAAAGGTGACCCAGGTGGCATAACAACGCATCCTAGAGGTGAGAATCTGGAACTTGCTGACACTCCAAGAGTGTCTAGTATGTGTGGCTGAATTTTGGGTCGCTTTTCTAGAGAAGTGGCCAATCAGAAGTCTTGTGCCCATAAGAGTTGAGCACGGTGGTTAACGCTGTGATCGGTGGTCAACTGAGGCAATATGCAACATTATTTGTGTTTTCCTACCTGTACTTGATATTCAAATGGAATTGTTGCAGGTATGTGGTCCACTTCTGATGGCGATCATTCTGTAACTTCCCTTGCTTCTGTATGAATTGCATGGGTCAGTGGATTATGTGGATGACTGTTTCCTTCCCAAAAATGTAATGCTTCCATTGTCGGCAAGCTTTCACAATGGAATACATCTCTTTGTCATAAGTGGGATACTTCTGGATTGTATCTGAAAGTGTCTCACTGTGATATGCCACTGGATGCCCATGTTGAGTAAGGACTACCCCAATAGCATAGTCAGAGGCATTTGTCTTGATCTGAAATGGTTGTTGCAAGTCTGGTAATGCAAGCATTGGTGATGAGAAGAGGTGATATTTCAACTCTTTGAATGCCTTTTGTTGAGATTCAGACCAAAATAATTTTTCTTTTGCTCCTCCCTTTGTGACTTGAATCAAGGGCCAAGTGATATGAGAAAATCCCAACACGAACTTGTTGTAGAAGTTGGCAAGACCTAGAAAGTTGGGAGCTCTGTTAGAGTGGTTGGAGATGGCCAATCCTAAATGACTTGGACCTTGGATAGATCCACATGCACCCCACGTTCATCAAGAATGTATCCCAGATACTGAACTTGGGTCATGCCAAAAGTGCATTTCTCCAAATTGGCACATAACTTGTGTTGCCGCAGTGTTTGGAGAACATATCGGATGTCGTGAAGTTGCTCTTCCCAACTCTGGCTGCAGATCAGGATGTCATCCAAGTATACCACTAAAATGATTTGGTGAATGGCCACAAGATCTCAACCATAAGCCTCATGAAGGCTGTAGGAGGATTCGTTAATCCGAAAGGCATAACCAACCATTCGAAAAGGCCCTCCTTGGATTTGAATGCAGTCTTCCACACATCAGAGGGTTCGATTGGTACCTGGTGATATCCTGACTTAAAATCAATTCTGCTGAAATATTTTCCCCCCTTCAATTGGTCTAGGAGGTCATCAATCCATGGGATCGGGTACCTATTATGGACAGTGGTATTGTTCAGTGCCGGATAGTCAATACAGAGTCTCCAAGTCCCATCCTTCTTCTGTACCAACACGATCGGGCTCCCACAGGGTGCTGAACTCGGATGGATGTGACCTTTCTGTAACAGCTCCTAAATCTACCTCTTGATTTCATCATTCTCCAGAATGGAGCATTAATAGATTGGTCCATTGGGTAGCAATGCACCTGGGGTTAGATCGACGGAATGCTTGACTTGACAGTGCAGAGGAACCCTTGCGGGGGAGGTGAAGATGTCCTCGTACTCCTCCACGACCTTTTCCATATGTAGTTGTCATGCAGAAGGGCCGTATCTGGAGGTCATGGTCACCTTCTTCTTCTTTCCTTAAGGGTGTCTCATCAGGAAAACAAATTTCTTGGTTTTGGAAATGAGCTTACTGAATTGTTTTACAGTAACCAAAGAGATGGCGGTAGGCAATGCTACCTCCGGTATCCTGTACAACTTATTTACCTAAGTAAAAATAACAGCACAGGGCCTTGACTCATACATAGCATGTCGCTTCCACAAGTATGGTTTTTCTAATAATACATCACAAACATCAAGGGGAGCAACGTCACACAATACATCATCCGCGAAGGGCTTGATGTTGTATGGAAGGCAACACTGCTGGCTTACCCAAAGATCCCATCCTTGGTGAAGCCACCCAATGGTGTATGGTTGTGGATGTGTTATGGTCAGTAAGCCCAGTGACTCCACGACCTCTACTGAAATGAGGTTTTTTTGGCTCCCGTTGTTGACAATGAATTGTAGCGAGGAGCCCTCTACCCACATCTGGGAGTGGAAGAGATGCTCCTCCTCCTCTGTATCTTCAGGTTCCTCCTTTTGGATCTTCGTGGTAGCAACGTTGGCGTTGGGTTCTGCATCGATAATCTGGTTCCCTTTGTCATTCCCCTTTTCAGGTTCTGACTCAGAGTCAGAACATGCATCTGATTCTAAAACCTTTAGCTCGTCCACCAGTGACTTCTTGGCCTGACACTCACTTGTGTTGTGAGTGGAGCTCTTATGGAACTCACACCACTTTCTCATGTCCTTTCTCCTCTCCGCTACGTTGCTCTTTGTTTGCAAATTTGGCGGGTTGTCTTGGGCCACCCTACCTTGGCTTTGTCTTTTGTTTTGCGGTTTGGGGGCACCTTTCCTTTGCTTTGAATTCTCAAATCCAAAGTCTCACTTCTTCTGTTTAAACTTTTTCTCGATCTTGACGGCATATCGGTATGCCGTGCCAAGTGAGGAGATGTTCAGGACTTCTATTTCTTCGTGGAATTACTTGTGTAGGTAGTCGCAGTATTTGAGTACCAAATGCTGCTCCGAATCCTTGATACCCAACTTTGTGCGAAGGGTATGGAAAATATTGGTAAACTCCATCACGTCTTGGTCCCTTCCCTGCCGTAGCATGGTCCACTTTATGTATTGATCCTCATAGCTTCTGACAGGGTCGTACTGCTCCTTGATGGAAATCTGCAATGAATTCCAAGTGGGTGTGGCTAAAAATTGTGAGGCCGTACTTTCATCCTTCTACTTGCAGTAGGTTTCCCACTAGTCCTTGACGTGGGGGGCAACTTTGAGAAGAGCGAAAGTAATATATTCCCTGTCGGAAAAATCATGAACAAGAAAATACCCTTCTAGCAGATTTAACCATTTATCTAAGGCGTCCGCATCTATCTGACCCTTAAATATGGGAATTCCAAAGTTAACTTGTACCTTAAAGGGTGTGGCGCTTCTAGAGTAGCTGCTGGAAGTAGATGTGTCACCCCTGGGTAGCCACTAAATGATCCAGGAAAAGTTGTCCATCATCACGTTCCTTTGTCGCTCGAGGACCTCTTCGAGCAAGATTTTGATAGGATCTCCTGCCCCCTCATCTTTCTTTTCATCCACCATGGGAGGTCATCGGGATTTGTGAGGCTAGTCTTGCAAAGGTTTGACTAGTTCAAGCCCTAACTCCTTATATCCCGACCTCATTGGGGACATGCAAAGAAAGACAGAGAAAGAGCAGACCGCTCTGATACCACTGATCCACATTTATACAGGAACATAAAAAATTACAAATATAACCATACATATAGAGATTCAGTAGAAATAATACTTCATTTCATTACTATAAAACACTGAAATATGCTTACAAACGGAAATGGAAATAAACTAGCTAGGGCAATGGTAGCTTATCTCTGAGAAGCAATGTGGTGGCTACATGCCTCTAAACTGTGTTAAAATGAGGCTCGAAGGCCTATTTATTGTTGAGAAACAATGGAAAACCCTAAACATCCAAAAACCTAACCCTAGAAGATGAAACGTCAAACTATGGGCCCCGTTTGGGTAAATTGGTACATCAACTTCCCGGGGTCGTAACTTTGGCATAAGATCTCTGTTTGATGTGCACAATATCTCGTTAGAAATATCTATTTGAGAAATACAAATTTGGGAAGAGAAACATGGTCCGTGGACCAATTTTTCTTCCAGTTTTCCCAAAAAAACGTCGTTCAGGGCCTCAAAACGGCTACGGAATCGAAAAATTGCTAAAAATAGTAAACTGTGCTACAATTAAAGAAACTGAAAAGCTGAAAGAAACAATGGTGGGGGTCCAAGTGGACTTGGCATGTGGCCACGAATATCCACATGGATCATCAAACCAAAAGACGCTTCAACCAATCTTAATATCTAAAATAATAAGTAATCTCCAAAGTCAAAGTGCACTCGTCTTTAATCAAGGAACTTCATGCAATCTAGAGAGATCATCTAATTGTCACAACAGGCTTCAATCTTGCAATAGTTATTCACATGAACTAATCTGCATTCATAACCTTCTTAGCTCAGAAATATTCTCTTTAAGAATAATTACACGTAAAGTCTTATATTTCCTAAATAGTATGAAGTACAGGTACAGATTAGTGTGTCACAACAACGTTCAGTTCCAAATTACCAAAATAATATTTAGTTCGAGATATCAAGAATACTTTGGAATGAAAATCACACACTATAGAATAGCATTAAGGCTCATCAATCATATAAGAATAATCTAATATTACTGTAATGAACCAATGGAATCAACCTGCGAAACTGTAAATGCACTAGTGTAGGAATGCGTACTTGCACGATCGAGGAAGAAACAAGATTAAACTTCGAAGAACATAAATTATAAAATTAAACTCAATCAAGCATGCACACCAAAGATCCATCACACAGCGATGAAATCAGATCTAAACATTGCAGGAGAATAAAAGCATCTATTTACTTCACACTTTGAATTAAACGAAATTAACACACCTTAATCGGGAAAGAAGAGTATGAGGGAAAAGGAGCTGGGTTGGCTAGGCCCTAGCCAACCAGCTTGTTTCCCTATTTAGGAAACTTAAAGATTCAGCTCTTTAATTAACACATCAACACATAATTCCAGTGCAATATTAAGAAATCATGGCACGATCCCTTTCTATTAATAATCAGAAAATGTACATCATGAGTCCAAATCCAGCCCAGAACAAGGGCGATGCCAACAAAATTAAATAAAAATAAAATTACAATATCCTTTCTATATCTATCACTCGCTACCATTTTATATCTGAATCCTATATTTTATACATTCATTCAGGCATGTGGTCGTAACCAAATTACATCAAACATTCCAATTTGAGCCTTTTGGCTATAACAAAATAATATTAACAGTTCATACTAAGCCTTTTAGCTATAACAAAATGCTAATATAAGTACTCGGATGACAACCCAATCTCCACCATATCCCTGAATTTCCTCTCTGCTTCGAGCCCAACTCGAGTTGATCATTCTGGAACATGATGTCTGCATGAGGTGGTGATTTGTCATGACAATTAAGGGTTCGCTAGTGATGCAGGGAACCTAACTGCACTTGACCATGCTAACGAGATGATCAATACATTTCCTATAAAATACATTAGGAAGAGAAATATTAGTTGCAAAGATTATTAAAGGTACAAAATCTATGAAAATGATTAATTAAGCACATTTGTAACCCTTAAACATGAAATACAAAGCTAGTGCGAGAAAAGGCACAATTCTTGGACTAGTGCAGGAACAGGGAGGTTTACAAGGTTAAAACAGAGGTCTAAGGTTATGGTTTTGAAGGGAAAAGGGGTTAAAAATGAAGTAATTTGCCCTACCAACACTTCTTTATTCCATTCTTCCCAAATATCGAAGTTCACAAACTCCCCTAGGATGCATCGCATACAAAATATGAAATGGAATTTTCCCATTTCTCCTACTTGGTGAATCATTATATGTGAAATCAAATTGAGCTAATACATGATCCCTTTTCTTGGGATGATAACCCACCAGAATTCTCAATATGTTTCTAAGACTTCTATTTACCACTTCGGTATTTCCATCAAACTTATGTTCAACACTAGCATCACATCTTACTTGGAAAAACTGATTGAATTCAAGCAACTTCAACACTGACTTCTCAGTGATCTTCTTCTTCAATAGCTAGAAACTTTCCTCTATTGTTATTGTCCAACAAAATGGTTGTTTATCCTTCTTGATTGCTCTGGAACTTGTACACATCCTCCACTCTCCACCCTTATTTGGACATAGTACCATAGGCCAAACACATGGGCTCACGATCTCTCATATCAACCCTTTATCTAACAACTCTTGAACCCACTTCATTATTTCTTCATTTTCCTTAGGTGTCATTTGATATGCAACCTTATTTAGAAGGATTTCCTTCTCTAGTTGATTATCCTTTTCCTTTGTAAAAACCACGCCCTCTGCCTAAGTTATGCTCTATTACGATATTTTCTTCTACCTTCAACGCATACTAGTATGCTTCTTCCATGGTCCTTGGAGAAATCATGTTGATTTCATCCTATATATCCATTCTTAAGCCATTAATATGCCTTGTTATATTTTCCAGAGTATCTTATGCATAACTTGCTCTCAAGTTAACTTTGTAAAATTCTTTGGTATATTCTTAAATTGTTAGTTACCTTTGCTTGAGGTTTTGCATATGCAATTAGAGAGTTAACCGGTAATATTTTTGTAAGAATTTACTCTTCAACTTTGCCACCATCATGTCCCAACTTTTGATCAATGGCTTATTCCTATTTCTCCTTTCTGCCTACACATTGTCCCACCATAGTTAAACATGACCCTTCAACCTTTTTATTGTAAAATTCCCCCGTTTGTCATCATCCATCTCTTCATATTCAAAATACTTATCTAACTCACTTGTTCATTCAAACAAATTTTCAGCTATAGGTAGATATTTCAGGATTTAGTCCTGAATGTGAGCCTAACAATAATCTCAATAATTTGAATTTTGGAGTTTCCTCATCAGGTGCTCCTCCTCCTTCCTTAACTTCTTCTTCTAGTTCACTAACATTTCAAGCCTCAGGATCTCATTGTCTTCCTACCTCCAAGTCATCTAAATGAGCTTGTGGTCTCCTTATCTTTTCAATGAGCTCTGCATTACCAAAAATTATTCCTTCTCGACCTCGTGCTCTTATTTCTCTCATATCCATATTCTCTTATGTTGTAGACAATATCAACCACGCTAAAAAGGTTTTCTCTTGTACCAAAAATTGGTGCAATGAGCAGGATAAAGGGATATTTGACATTGATACATAGTCCTCTAATTTTATTTTCACGATTGCTATGAAATGAATTGATAGAGTTTGTTTTCTAATTAACCGTGCAATCACTACAAAATCATTTGGTAGAATTATTTGCTAAAGATTAATTTGGCAGCACACTGTCAAATTTTTGTATTGTCATTTCTACGAATATGAATTGACTCAGCACTTTCCCAATCCAACTCTCAACGTCCCTGACTTGCTACTTAATATAGTAATCAATTTACTTTACCTTTCTTCACCAGAGTTTGTAACATTAGTTTGAATTTGACAATCGAAAAACTAATCTAAAAGGTGTTTTGACCATATTCAAACCATGGTACTCTGGTTCAATTTAATAGTGTTCAAGTTGCTGAAAATAACCACAAATTCACTACTCTAGAACATAGTGACAATTCCTCCACGAGTCTTTGAAACTGATACAACAACAATACAAAATATAATGAACAAATCACATAATGATTGAAGCCACAATGTACAAATTCTTAATGCAAATCGATTCAACAAGTTACAAGCTCTCAAATTAACCCAATGCACGAGAATAAAACTACAATTAATAACAGTTCATAAACTAAAATCTATTTTGTTTAATCACATGGTTTCAATTCAATCTCAAACCATACAAACTCACAATTGCATTTGTTGTTCATTTATTCTATTCATAGAGAAATACCTTCTAGTTCACATAGATTGGAAAGTACATGTGGGTTTGCAAACTTCATAACTGTATTTACACAGAGTAACAAAGATTTACTCTCTTGTCCTCTTAAGTAGCTTCTAGGCACTCATTCTTTTTATTTTCGAAAAGAAAAAAACTGATGATGGAAACCAAGAGTCACAAATGTGAATTGATTCCCCTTCTCCACAAAACAAGGGAACTAAAAACTATATTTACAACAGAAAATAACTTCTCCAATCTATTTCCAAAAAAAATCAAAATTCACTACTAATTAAATATTTAAAATTTCTTAACAAAATGTTTAAACTCTTTTTCTTTCCCAACATTACCATGTGACCATCCCATCATATTTGTAAGCTCTTGTCCATGCTTCATTAAATTCTTGATGTGGCCTATGCACTTGCATCAACTTGGAATTCTATCAAATGTTTGAGATTCCTTAGTAACAAGTAGCAATTATAGCCCCATTATGTTAATCAAATGAAGAAAAATTTCAATCGACCAATCGTCTAGTCTAGGGCTCTTATCCCTAGCAAATGACTTTAATATACCCACCATCTCTTCATAAGTGATCAGCCTAATAAATATCTCATTGGCTTATGCATTAAATGTAATGGGTTATTGATAGATGACCTCTAGTTTGATACAAATGAAAAGTGGCATCCACCCATGGTATTGCAGGTGGCATCTACCCATGGTATTCATTCACCCATGGTATTCATCCACCCATGGTATTGTAAGTGGCATCTACCCATGGTATTCATTCAACCATGGTATTCATCCACCCATGGTATTCATCCACCCCACGGGGGCTTCACTTAATGAACCTCTAACATAACATGTGTGTTCATGGCATATTAAACAATACCCTTAATTTGCCTACATATTGGAAAATACCTATGAAAATCACATTATTTAATCCCCTACCAATACGAACCTAATACACCTTCCCAATTAAAAAAACCCCTACTTTCACTAGATATTATAGGTATCCATTTGTTCATTAATATTTTTTATACCCCTTTATATATTTTCATTAACTTTGAGCTCCATTTTTATACCTGCCAATATAAAAACCCTTTACCCCCTATATATGCCCAAATATATTATGTCATTTTTTTCTCAATATATATCCCTCAATATACATCCCCCAATATAAACCCATGTGGTATGATATTTCTCCCTAAGTGGAGCTAGTGTGATCCACCCATGGAATTTACTCATGGTATTGTAAATGCCATCCACCCATGGTATTCATCTACCCATGCTATTTATCTATCCATGGTATTGTAAGTGGAATCTACACGTGGTATTCATTCACTCATGGTGATGAGCCTCATAAATGGGTAACTATATGGGCTCATTTTACCTCCTAACCTAGTCAAATCAACCATTCTCTTAGCTTATTGTATGATTTTCTGATTATATTTATGCTTATAGAGTGAGTTGAGTTAGTTATGATGCCATGTGGTCTAACATGTATTTAATGCAGATTATTGATGGATTTCGAGGTCAAAGCCAAGGATCCAGTGGTCAAGTGGCAGAAATAACTCGAAGTAGACAGAAGAGAGGATTTATAGGAGGGAATTCCCCTCATTTATTACTCCTCACTTTGAATTCCCCTTCATTCAACTCAGAGTACAAGCAACGGAATCATGCACTAGAAGGCAGCTGAGCAAGTGGAGGATGACTGATAGTTATCTAGAGTTTTGGGAGCCAGGCCTCCCTGATTTTAAGGAAGTTGTTGGTAGCTTCAGATGTATAAGTAGAGAGGCCTAGGGCCTCACTAGGGTCAGATTTTTTCTTATCTAAACCCTACTCAAATTTCGAGCTTATTATTTTGTGACAGTTTCATGTAAACTTGCTATTTTTTTGATAATGAAGATGGAATCCTTTTTGAGCTAGAACTGAGTTACCTCAGAGTGTTGAAGCTCTTGGGTTAGGGCCCAATCCAAGCAGAAAAGCTTCTCTTTACTTGTATTTGTATGCTTTACTTCAGTTTGTAGATTAATTTGTTGTTAGAAGTATTTTTCTTTTATGGTTAAGAATAGGTTGCTTTTGGTGATTTACTAGTTTGCTTTCATTTGTGCTTTCTGTAGTAGATTAAGTAGCGATTAGAAAAGATTCAAAAGGCTATAAATAGTGCATTGGCCTCTCTTCCTCCCTCTGGGACCATGATTTGAGGCAAAGACTCTCTTGCTACCCCAAAAACACAGATTTTCCTCATTCATAGGACTTCTAGTGTTTACAGATATTTAGTAGGTTAATAGTCTAGTTTTATTTTTCTTTAAATCTTCTTTACCATGCTCACTTCCTAATTTACAATAGTCCTTTTTCATGCTTTCCTTTCTTGTAGCATTTCTTATTATTTCCTTTCATAGATCATAGTTTAGACTATTCTAATGCAAAACTCTGTTTTTCTAGATGCACTAATTTCATTGCTTGCTTGATCTTATTGGTTGACTATCAGTTTCTATGCAGCAGATTTCTTCCAGTATTAGGCCATCTTATCAGCAATCAAATCCCCCATCTGATCCATGCCCTACAGGTCCCCCAAACCTCACCTCAATTCTGCCTTAGTTTCCTTCATTTTTCATAGGACTTCTTCCTCTCTCCTTGAGCAAACACAATCATCTTTCTCTCTCGTGGTAGTTCATTGTAGACCTTAGGCACCATAACACCTCACCCCAACCTTCATCCACCTTTTCCACCCACTCTCACACCCTCAAAATAACGGAAATTGCTCTCGGCCTCCTCATGTAGGCCTCTTGTAGTTTCCATGTTTTCCTCCTGTAGTTTCCCTGTGTCCTCCTATAGTTTTTCCTGTAGGATTTCTTTTGAAGGATGAGTGTCAAAAAAGCCTCCAGAATGCCACCTAAGACCTCCTAGGATCCATTCACACCATCTCACATCCTCCCAATCTCCAAAACCGCCCTTTAATGCCACCTGTTCACTGCCACACTCACACACAAATTAGATGCATGATTAAGTTCACATAAAAACACATAAAAATCTAAAAATATGTCTTTTTCTTATTTACTTCCAGAAATAGCATGGGTAGATGTTGTTTACTTTCTTGAGTAGGTAATGGCATTGCTTTCATGGTTTTCATAGTGTTTTTGGCAAAAATAGAATTAGCTTGTTAATTAGGGTTTACTAGGTCTTGCTTCACATTCCAGTCTTTTTTCTTTCTGCAATTAGGATAGTTGTTGTAGAGTAATCTTTCTTTCTTTCATCACACAGAGCTTTTTCTGAGATCTATAGAAGTTGTCTTGAGCTCCTAGTGATCTTGTGTCGGCTGACCAAGTGACAACCTGCAGTAAGAACTAGTACTTGTGCATACAGCACTGACGCTTCCAAGTTTGTTACGAACTACCGGGTTGATAAAAGTAAAGTTGGCAGCCCAAGAGTTGCAACATTCTTGCTTCAATACTTGCACTCACCACTTTTTGGTGTCGTTGCTGGGGAAGCATCAGAGTATTCTGTGATTACTACTTTCTTGTATTTTCTATTACAACATTCTACTAATAGTTTATTTCAGCAAAAGTAGACTAGTCATTTCTTTTCTTTCAAAGTTATGCATTTCCTTGCTTTCCCTTTCAATTCTGAAAATTTCATTTCGGAAAAAGTAGACTAGTCATTTCCTTTCTTTCAGTTCTGCATTTCCATGTTTTTCTTTCCAATTCTGCAAATTTCCATTCACCAAGTTCATTTCAGCTAGTTGCAAGTTGTTTTTTTCAATCACAATTTCAGGTTCTGCAGGTACTTTCAGTGTGGGGAAAAAGGAAACAAAAACCAACCAAAAAGATTTCCTTTCATGCCTCGTAGGA
The DNA here is from genome assembly GCA_031772625.1 of Pinus tabuliformis. NCBI lineage: Eukaryota > Viridiplantae > Streptophyta > Pinopsida > Pinales > Pinaceae > Pinus > Pinus tabuliformis. The sequence goes on from CM062817.1 coordinate 1,688,839,710, forward strand.
ATAGAGATAACTTAGGAAAAAAATTTCCCAACACCCCCACTGCTTCACACAACCAACCTTCTCTCTTTTTCGGCCGCTACGATCAAGAAGAACCCTTAGGTGAATAGCCAAACATATTTGAAGAACCTATAGGGGAAGAAGAAGAAGAAAACATTCCTCTAGAGCCAGTGGCTGAAAACAGAAATGTTAGGGGAAATGGAGAAAGAATAGAGGGTAGCTTTCCCATTCGAGAGACCAATGGGGACACCAAAATGAAAATATATTCCTTCATCCCTACCTCACTTCCATGGCTTGACTACAGAAGATCCTGACACCTTCTTGTTTGAGTTCGCTATCATTTGTCAAACTTATGACTATGCAGAAGACGAGAAAAAGTTGAAATTGTTCCCTTTTACTCTAAAGGATGTAACATTGCACTGGTTCATGGGATTACCTGGAAATAGCATCACAACTTGGGCTCGGATGCAGCAAGCCTTTAACAAAAAGTATCGAGGCTATTGTAGGTCAAAAGATACTAAAGAAGAAATCTTCTGAATGACCATCGTTAATGATGAGTCCTTGGAAGACTACGAAGAGAGGTTCCAGCTTAATTACAAAAGGATAGGGTGTACACTTGACCCTGTGTCTTCGAAGTTGGTCCTGCTCAAGGGAATCTGGGAAGACCTTTTAGACACCCTCCATCTATTGGCCAGGGGAGACATCTACCAACTATCCTATGAGGACATAAAGACTGTTTTTAGAAACCATTCTAGAGCAGCCAGAAAGAAAGGTAGGGGGATCAACCCATAGCCAATACCTCTTCTTCCAATTCATCCATTAAAGGGAAAATTGGAAGCATGCTAGAAGACTTCAAGAGTGAGATGTTGCAGACTCTTGCCATGCAAATGGATACCTTACATATCAAAAGAAAACAAGAGGAAGCAGAGAAGGATTTGGCCATTTTTTGCTCTAGAGTCACTAGGAGGCATCCTAGGAATGAATGCCCATTGAACTCTATAGAGGTCTGTTCAGTCTGTGACGAAAATCATTCTATAGATAAGTTCTCTTCCTTGCCTGGTCTTAAAGCGGTATACCAAGAGGCCAAAGGAGGAACTGAACAGGTCTATTACATAAACCAAAGGAGGTTGCCCGGACCTAGACCATACCAACAGGGGATGCAAGGGACATCTCAGGCATACTACAACCCCAACCAAGTCACCTCCATACCTTCTTTGGGTCCCCCTGCTCATCCTTCCCGGTCCATGCCCCCTCCTTGGTTCTTCACATCTCATTATCAGGCCCAACAAGCCACTCATTCATTTCAACCCTATGCTCAGCAACAACCTCAGTGGAATGCACCTCATCAGGGGTGGAGGCCCCAATACAACTCTCTTCCTGCTCTTCTACCTCCACCACCTACCCAACCATAACCGTTACCTTCTGCTCCACCAAGGCAACCCCAAATGCCTGCCCAGCCAAATCCGAACCCGAACAACAGACAGGCTCAGCAAGTGTATAGTGGGGAACCATCATGCCCAACTTATGTTGTGGAGATTCAAGAAATCAACTTGCGATCTGGGAAAGTTCTCCCAGATAGCCAGCCTCCACCCAGGGAGGTTGAGGAAGATAAAGAGGAAAGCGAACCTAAAGCAAATCCACCCTTTCCTGAGAGACTATCCATGACAATCCAGCCTACCCCAGAAGAGACTGAACTCCTGAGAGAATTGAAACATTTATGTGTGAATATGCCACTTCTTCAAGCCATAAAAGATGTGCCTATCTAAAATAGGTTGATCAAAGAGAAGTGTTTTAGGCATCCAGGAAGGCGCAAGAGAGATACCCCAACCATCAATGTCATAGGACAACTGTCCGGCCTAATGTTGGGGCAGATAATTTGTCTAAAATATCTGGACCCTTGAAGCCCAGTAGTTAATGTCCACATCAATGGCACAATGGTCCCACATACCTTGATTGATCTGGGAGCTGCCATTAATGTGATAAAAAAGGACACAATGCTCAAACTTAACCTCCAGGGCTCCTTGAGGAAGAGCATGACAATGTTGTAGTTAGTAGACCGCTCCACCGTGACCCCAGAGGGGATTATGGAAGATGTGATGGTCTCCATTGATTCTTGGGAGTACCCTACTAATTTCTTAGTCCTACAGCCAAAGGCAAAGCTCATTGGGTATCCTCTCATCCTGGGAAGACCCTGGTTGGCTACAGTCGATGCCTATATCAACTGCCGAGCTGGGAACATGACCATAAATAACGGGCACATGTCCAAGCAGTTAACCCTATATCCTACTGCCCAACCCTTGCTAGAACATGATCTACCTCTCTGGTTGGAGGAGGATGAGGATGAATTTTATTCTGCACCGCTTTGTTCATTAGAAATTTCCATGGGAGGAAAACCGCAAGATGAGGATGATATGATTGAAAATTTAATTCGGAATCCACCTCCTAGTGTATCACCATTAGAATACATAGTAAGAGGCACCCAAAAAAACCCCTCAAATGATCTCTATGTGGCCGACCGTACTTCTCTCCATGTCATAAATATAGAGTTCGGCCCAGAAAGAATATTGAAAATCAATTCATCCCTATCTCCTTCCCAGGAGAAGGAGCTATGCAGCCTACTGAGAAAACATCTAGATGCCTTCGCTTGGAGTTATAAGGATATGAAGGGAGTGCACCCTTCAGTATGTACTCATCATATATACATCAAGGAAGATTGCAAGCTAGTCAGTCAGCCTCAAAGGAGGATGAACCCAACACTTAAAGATATTTTTAAGGAAGAACTGCAGAAATTTCTTGATGCAGGATTCATCTATCCCATTTTTTACAGCGAATGGGTCTCTCTTTTGGTGCTAGTGCCAAAGACAAATGGTAAATGGAGAATCTGTGTCGACTATCAGGAATTGAACAAAGCCACTAAAAAGGACCACTTTCCTTTAGCTTTCATAGATCAAGTGTTAGATGATCTGGCGGGGAAAAAGTTTTTCTCCTTCATAGATGGGTTTATCAGGTACAATCAGATTCAAATCAGCCCGGAAGACCAAGATAATACCACTTTCACTTTTCCTTGGGGTACCTTTGCATACCAGGTCCTTCCTTTTGGTTTGTGCAATGCTCCAGCCACTTTCCAAAGAGCGGTATTGAGTATATTTTCTGAACCGGTTCATGATGCAGTAGAAATATACATGGATGATTTTACTCCTTATGGCTCTGACTTTTAGGAAGCCTTATATAACCTAGGAAAAGTTCTAGATAAGTGTATTGAGATGAACCCGTCCCTCAGTCCGAAAAAATGTGAATTTTTGACGATTGAAGGGACCGTGCTAGGTCATGCAATATCTCAACAAGGACTGTAGGGGGAACCCCAACAAAATTGCCATCATCCAAAGGGTCCCACCTCCTCAAAAGGTGAGAGATGTCAGAAGTTTCCTAGGATTAGCCGGATATTACAGGAGATTCATTAAAGACTTTAGCAAGATAGCCTCTCCTTTGTTTGGCCTCTTAAGCAAAGATGTTGAGTTCATATGGCTAGAAAACTATCAAGAAGACCTAGATACCTTGAAGAGCAAGCTAGTGACTGCCCCAATTCTCAGAGGCCCAAACTGGGCCCTACCCTTTCACATTCACACAGATGCCTCGAACAAAGCAATAGGAGAAACCTTAGGACAAATTGATGAAAAGTTACCTTATGCCATATACTTTATAAGAAAAAACTTGTCAAAGGCAGAGTTAAACTATACAGTGATTGAGAAGGAACTCCTAGCTATCATGCATTCTTTAAACAAATTCAGACATTATATCACAGGCTATCAAACCTTTGTGCACACTTATCATGCTGCAATTAGATATTTAATGAACAAACCAAATGTAAATCCTCACATTATTATATGGTTGCTTTTAATGCAGCAGTTTGATTTGACCATTATTGATAAGTCTGGTAAAGAGAATATTGTTGCTGACTTTTTTTCTATAGTAAATTTGCCTGCAGGTGAATAAGGAATGGTCGATGACCAAATTCTAGATGAACACCTATGTGCTATATCAGTACTCTCTCCATGGTTTTACTGATTTAGCAAACTACTTGGTTTCAGCACAGTTCCCACCACACTTGTCCTCAAAAGAGAAGAGCAGGATAGTAAGGAAAAGTGCCCCTTTCCCCTGGATTAGAGGAAATCTCCTCAAACTGGGCCTAGATCAGATCTTGAGAAGATGTGTCAGGGAGGAGGAAGTCTTTGACATCATCCTTACCTGTCATGATGGGCCTTGTGGAGGTCATTTTGTAGCAAAAAGAACTGCCTTCAAGATATTGCAAGTAGGCTACTACTGGCCCACTCTTCATCAGGATGTGAGGAGATACACGAGCCAGTGTGATCAGTGTCAGAGGATGGGGAAACCCACTCCAAAGGATGAAATGCCCATGCAACCTCAAGTGACATTTGAACCATTTGAGAAGTGGGGCATGGACTTTGTGGGGCCTATTAACCCCCCTTCAAAGCAGATGCAGTACATCATTGTGTGCACCGACTACCTAATAAAGTGGGTAGAGACAAAAGAAATCAAAGTAGTGACAAAAGAAAAAGTAGCTGAGTTTTTGAGAGAAAACATATTCTACAAATTTGGGTATCCAAGAGAGTTGGTCACAGACCAAGGTAGTCAGTTCACTTCCAGCCTGATTGAAGACCTGCTCACACATAATAAGTGATGTAGGAAAGTGTTCCCTCTGTGGACAGAGGCAACCCCTCTAGCCCTAGAGTGGGTCTAGTCACAACAAAGACAAAACAACAATTGATTCCCTTAAATAGTCGTCGTTGGAGGCCTACCTCAAACTAGTGGTTGATGAAGTTCTGTTGTGCTGCTCCAGCTTTCCTTTCCTTCTCCTTAATGAGAAATTAACCTGAAACATCACAAGAAAACAACAGAGCATGTAACCGAGAAACAACATTGATCTATTTACTCATAAAGTCAAGAAATCATGAGCTATTAAGTAAATTACATACAAGACATAGGAAATCATCATTGATTGTATTAATAATGAATCAAGAGCAAAGCTTACAACCAAGTCTTGATTTTGCAAGCCTTCTTGGAGGGTCCAACTAGTATGTTTCTTCAAGAATTCACTCTCAAGGATGGGTCTCCCAAATAAACAATATCTCTCTCTCTCACTCACAAGCTTTAATACAAAGTTAAGGGCACTCCACAACCTCTTACAAACTTATTAACAATCCCACACTTGCCACACTCACACCAAAGCTATCTACCAAACTCAAAAGTACTAGCAGCACTGTCCAACTAAAGGAACCACTAACTAACCGACTAGCAGATCATAGTAATGGTGAGTGATTTTATAGGAGGAGTCTCCATGAAATGAGGGAGAAGGAGCTTATCCTCAAGGATAGTTGGACAAAAGATGGAACCACCATCCCAGAGGTAGAAAGGCAACCCAAACTGACCCAACAACTAGCTCTAGAAACATCCAGAAGGTCGACTATTTGAACTAATTTGCCCAATCTAGATCGTTGCGGGTCATGAACTAGGGACTAGCGATGACGTCGCAACGATACAATGCATGAATGAGAATCGTCCCAGATTTTAAGGGTTTACTAGCGATGATGTAGAAACTTAGTCAAAAAGTGTCAATATTTAGCATTAGAGAGCATTTGCTTAATCTTCTTACATTGGTGGGAAGATATGAACATGTTTATTTGACACATGACACAGTAGAGGGACTGAGATGAGGACAGTGACAAATCACTGTGTAACAGATGACCCCTAAAGCATGAAGCCCGAGAGAGTGGGAGGGGTGAAATGCTTTACGAAACTATCTGAATTGGAAAGCCACCTCAAAGATCCTACAGGCGCAAGTACAACTGATATCTATGATAGTGAAATACATATAGTCTAAGCATGGGCGCAGCCATCCAAAAGACATATGAGACTAGGTTTGTGGTATGGATGTAGCCATCTAGTTGACAAAACCATGATAATGATAAAGGTATGGTCGCAGCCATCCATGAGGACTTAGGCATGGTCGCAACCATCCATCAAAGAGTCATATATGTAATCGCGAACCAATCCACGCAGCCCGAACATATGTAATCTTAGTTTGGGGTCTTGAAACTAAACCGATCATAGTACAAATTCTAGCATGCGAACAGATGTGCTAAGGTTGAGCATGATAGAAAGTCGCTTGATTACCGGCCAATGATGAAAACCATTAACAAGCGCGAAAGAAACTACCAATAACGCCAATGGCTCTCAAGGTACCGCCCAATACAATCCACAAAGTGTGAAAAATGAGCTGAAGTTGAACACCCGTGGAATCACCCAATTGAAGACCAATGATGAAAGTCTATTGTTAGGTGCGAAGAACTTGCCATTGATGCATGCAAGCTCCAAGGTAACAAACGGGGTCTCTAGACCAATCTCTTGGATAATGAGCTGGCGTCGATAGGAGACGACCCATCGCAGGAGGTCCATAATGTTTCCCCCATCAATGACACTAGACAAGGAACAAGTGGTAGATGGTGAAACAGAGTATCAGAGGAGGACATAAGGGTGTGAACTGCAGAAGGATTATACTCTTGAACATATCAGCATTTTGGTACCAAGGGATCAGAGGCTTGATGGAGACAACACGGATCAGATGGAATGAGGCAAAATGGCTACCCAGAACCCCAGAAGGCCAACTGACGAAGTGCGGATATCCCAACCCGACAAGAAGCAAAAGTGTCGATGTTCAATAGTGATTAACTACCGCAGGTAATCAATGATGACTTCCAAACTTTCCCCCACCATTGTTGGCGAGTACCCTAATTATTTTTGAAAACAAGCTTGAAGGGGATAGCATATGCTTGTAATATAAGTTCGACCTTTGGACAAATCCAACCTAGTGATAGTTTAACAAGCCCTAGGGAGGAGAAGCTCGAGTCTCGTCATGGTGACGAGTCCAATGTCGTCAGGGTTTAACAAGTCTGACATAGGTAAAACTCAGAGTCTTTTTCATGTTTAGAGAGTTTGAAAAAGACACGGAAAAGAAAACTCTAGGGGGGTCCTTTTTCATAAATTTGTGTCCCTCGAGCCCGAAAAAGTAGAAAATAATACTCGAGAGAACCGCTTGACCATTACGATCAAGGAGTACTTTTCGTAATTAGTGGCCCCAATCCGAAATAGTAAAAAAACAATCAAAGACACGTCATTTCGTAACTAGTATCGAACTTGAAACGACAAAAGTCCAGCGATCTTTTCATTTTTATACAGTCAGAAAAGAGCTGAAAGTGGACTGCCTTTTTTATTTCGTTTAATGAGTTAAAAAGGAAAAAATCAGCAATCTTTTCATTTTTTACAAGTCAAAAAAGAGCTTAAAGGTGACTCGTCCTAGAGGAACAAGTGGTATAAAGGGTAGCAACTGGTTCCAACAATGCTGGAACTGCTCAAAACATGTAATGGTCGAGAGGCTGGCTAATAAAACCCCTCATCGCTGTGTTTCCCCAGGAAAGGAAAAACAACCAAGTGAAAGCATATGATCGGCCAAAGAGATGGTGGCGATGGAATGAAACAACCAAGGTTCATCTGGTAGAATTTAGCGGATAAAAACAACAATCACAAGATGTAAATCAGGTATGGGTCCATTTTTACACAAGCTTGAACCATGGAGAACTTTGCTTGGATTTGGTTTCATGTTTACACAAGCTTGAAATGAAAAACTATGCTTGCTATAAGTTTGCATGCCCCTAGCATAATAACGCAAATCGAGGTACATGCCCCCCAAGCTTCATTGCATTCAACGAGGTGGATGGAATGAAGGTTCACTTTCAAGATCTTGGAAAGACTCAACTTGGATTATATGAGATCTTAAGCAAAGACTCGATTTTGGAAAAGGGAGTTGTTTCATTGTTTTAATGAGGTTGACACAGTAAAAGAAGTATCCTTATAACCCTGTTTCATTTTTTAACGAGGTTGACACAAGATCAAGAACTTTCCTCAAAACTCCTTATTTCATTTTTTAATGAGCTTGACACAAGACAAGGAACTATGCTCCACACCCCTTGTTTCATTTTTTAACGAGGTTGACATAGGGACAAACTATCCTCGGGACTCCTTGTTTCATTTTTTAACGAGCTTGATACAAGACAAGGAACTATGCTCCATGATCCTTGTTTCAGTATTTAATGAGGTTGACACAAGATCAAACTATCCTCAAGACTCCTTATTTCATTTTTTAACGAGCTTGACACAAGATCGGGAACTATGCTCATACTCCTGCTCATGGGCCATATGAGAACATGGCTCCCAAGAGATCTTCTTGTGATGGAAGAAACACACTCTGGGAGGAACACATGTCATTAGACACCAATGACAGATCGGGTTCCAATGCCCCCAGTACATGATGCACGAGACCATCTGCATGATCATCAGCAGAGGTGAAGATAGAATGGGTAGCCACATATAATTGACTTGCGACTGGGAAGGCACTGCTTACGAGCAAGAACTGATAGGGGGCGATGGCTGCACAGGAGGGACTAGGGGACTAAAGAATGATAATTGATATATGGTCACCATTCTTCCATCATGTGGAAAACAAACCACACAGAAAAGTGAAGAGACAAGGGCCCCCATGGCATAAACATAGTCATAGCCAACGAGAAGACTGAACTCTAAAGCACCTTCGACAACCATTACGTCTATATAGATGGTTTTGCCTCCCAAAGTAACAAGAAAATTCAGAAGGATCCCTAAAGGTTGATTGGTTCCTTCGTCAAATGCCAATAGATTCTGAGTGACTGGCACAAGATATGGGGAGCCCAAAGCTTGCCAAGTAGTGAAGGCATGAGGCTAACTGACGCACCCTCATCCAAGACAGTGCCAAGTACTGCCTTATCATAGGCATGTACTGTAATCTAGAAAGGCACGTAGGATTGAAGGCAGAATGCAGTCAAATGACTCTAGTCGAAGGAAACGACTGAACTACTTGGTGGGGGTTTCATATGATTGCTCCCATGCTCAACAGGAACCGAAGAAGGACTCTTCGAATCAGCTGGGATAGGAGGGTCGTTCTCAGACTCAGGAGAATCTGACGAGATGAGAAGAACATGAGCAATATAATCATGATGCTCCTCTGAAACAGAGTGATCAGCAAGTGGTGAACCCAAGTTGATACTCTCTCCGACCAGTGGTTGGTCTGGAATATGCTTAGCACAACCAGGCTCGGAAATAGGAGGACGGACAAGAGAAGAATCTAAGTCAATCTCTTGTCAACGGGGAGAGGGTCTAAAGAGAGCCTCTGATAACCAATGGGGAGTTGAGGTGAAAGAGCTGTAAGACTTTCCAAAACGACGGAAGCTTTATCCATGAGTGGACAAAGGTGAAGGGGATGGTTGCCTTCACACAGTATACAGGGGAATTGAATCTTCCCTTTCTTCTTACCACTGCCAGTTGGTAGGGTAGCATCATCATGAGCTACAGAGGACGACGTGGGATGAGTCAGATCATGAGACCATACTTCTAAGATCCTAGGGATGCCAGGACAATCACGAAGAAGGTGGTCACCCTTGCACAATTTACAAGGAAACTTAACCTTCTGCAGAGGAGCAGAAGGTGTCACAACTGGTGACGTACTTAGGACATGAGCTGGATGGGTGGGTAGATGCTTATCCAACTTCTTCTTCTTCTTATCCTCCTGTTTACTGGATGTAGAACTTTCACCAGGTGAAGGAGGAGAGGAGGAGGAAGAAACAGAGGAAGAAGGTGTAGGCTCAATCTTGGAATCATCTTGTCGTTATTCAAACGAAGGGGACGATGGAACAGGACTCATGATGCTTGGAACCACTGAGGTTGAAAACAACCAAACGGGCAGAACGATGGTTAACCCAGGCAAAGACAATGTTGCCATGTACGGAGCACCGACATTCCCAAATGAAGGAAACAGACCCAGATTCCCATCTGGGGGAAGACCTTGGCCGGTAGACTCAAGGAATGTTTCAATCGGGAACAAGCCTGAAAAGCACCTGCACCGTAATCAAGAACTCGAATTGTTACCAGGAATATTTCGTGGGCAGTAAATTTTATGACACAGGAACACAACTTAACCTTTTCATGTTTCAAGAGTCGAGAAAAGGACGAAAAGGTGACTCTATCTCTTTCGAGGTTTAATGAGCCTGAAAGGACAAGTGCTCAGATGATCCTTTTCTTTTAAGGAGTCGAAAAGGAACGAAAGTGACTACTATAGAGAGCTAGGTAAAAGGTTTACCAAACAACCCGTAAAACTGCATATACATCTTGGTGATCAAATGAAAACCAAGGACTTTCCATACGGCAGTCAATCTTCCCCAATGCTGTGTTCGGTGTGTTATGGTTTGCAAGGTGGCAGACATGGCTTCCTATGGATGTAGGATCATAGCCTAGTGGGGTCTATTGATATATACTCGACGGTACTAGGAGCTCAAGTCCGTGCTATTGAGTCACAGAAGGAGGAATTACCCAACCTTAAGCGAAAGCAATAGTGACTAGGTTTAACGATGTCAGAACATGTCTCTAGCCTAGACCTCTAAATAATGTGCATTATGTTCCAATGCGTCATTAAGTTCATTCAGTTCATTTTAGAGTTGATCTTGAATTAGGTTTCAGTTTCCATGCCCTACCGTATATATATCAAAAACCCTAGGATGCAACTAGAATGAGCAAAGCATCTTTCATTTCGAAGAACACCTGCTTATAGAAAGGTAGAGAGTTCATTCCAAAACCAAGACAAAACCAAGACAAGCTAATGCAAGCGCTAAGAAACACAATGCATTAACACATCAATCCTACAGTGCATCGATACTACTAATGAAAGATTTAGAGTTCGCTTTTCAATTTCTCAAACATGAAAATTTGAAATGAAAATGTACTTTCAATTTTGTATACTAAATGAATGCGATCCCTTAATTTTTTTTTTGTTTTGAATTTAAAGAGACAAACAAGCAAGTGTGAACTGATCGATCCAAACAATTGTGATCTATGCTTGGTAGTGAAGAAATCAAATCAATATCAAAAATTGGTTCAATAACCGACACTAAAAATCAACCAGCAAGGAAAAAGCCTCAAGCAAATCAATAAGATGGTTGCAGACGAACCTTGGATAGACAGGAAACCCAAGAAAATTGTTTGAAATGCTTAAGAGAGCTAGGTCACAAGGTCTAAAAACACAAGATTCACTCAAATGAAATCAACGAGACAGTACCTTAACCAAAAGCAACCAAAACAAGCTAATGAGAGACAAGAAACAACAAGGGATAAAAAAGATTGATGAATTCAGGAGGTAAAGTTGTAAAAACAACTTTACAAGAATCACCGCGGGTCTTACACTGACAACTAGAGACTAGTCACTGGTGTTACACTAAAAACTAGAGACTAGTAGCTGGTGTTACACTGAAAACTAGAGACTAGTCGCTAATGTACACCTGTTTTCAGCGACGGTCCGATTTCAGGAGTCATCACGGGAATTAAACTAGAAACTCGAGACAAAAGCCAAATAGTCGTGGGTATAAAGCTGGAACATTAGCGACATCATCGCGATTGTTAGGCTATCTTCAGCGATGATCTTATTTAAGCAAAAGACAAAGTAAAATCACCTAAATGACACCAGATTATTCTTCTAGATAGTAAGGGGACTTCCTAGATTGACCCAGGTAACCCAAAAACTGATGGTTTAACCCCAAAATTCAAGAGACACCAAATAAAAACCAAACAAAAGAAGAAACATACAAAGGACTCCCCAGTGGAGTTGCCAACTTGTGATGCAGGAAAGTGTTCCCTCTGCGGATAGAGGCAACCCCTCTAGCCCTAGAGTGGGTCTAGTCACAACAAAGACAAAACAACAATTGATTCCCTTAAATAGTCATCGTTGGAGGCCTACCTCAAACCGGTGGTTAATGAAGTTCCGTTGCGCTACTCCAGCTTCCATTTCCTTCTCCTTAATGAGCAATCAACCTAAGACATCGCAAGAAAACAATAGAGCACGTAACCAAGAAACAACAATGATCTATTTACTCATAAAGTCAAAAAATTATGAGTTATCAAGTAAATTACATACAAGACATAGGAAATCATCATTGATTGTATTAATAATGAATCAAGAGAAAAGCTTACAACCAAGTCTTGACATTGCAGGCCTTCTTGGAGGGTCTAGCTAGTATGTTTCTTCAAGCATTTGCTCTCAAGGATGGGTCTCCCAAATAAACAATATCTCTCTCTCTCACTCACAAGCTTTAATACAAAGTTAAGGGCACTCCACAACCTCTTACAAACTTATTAACAATCCCACACTTTCCACACTCACACCAAAGCTATCTACCAAACTCAAAAGCACTAGCAGCACTGTCCAACCAAAGGAACCACTAACTAACCAACTAGCAAATCAGAGCAATGGTGAGTGATTTTATAGGAGAAGGAGTCTCCATGAAATGAGGGAGAAGGAGCTTATCCTCAAGGATGGTTGCACAAAAGATGGAACCACCATCCCAGAGGTGGAAAGGCGACCCAAATTGATCCAGCAACTAGCTCTAGAAACATCCAGAAGGCTGACTATTTTAACTAATTCGCCCAATTTGGATTGTCACGGGTCATGAATTGGGGACAAGCGACGACGTCGCAACGAGACAGTGCGTGATAGAGAATCGTCATAGATTTTAAGGGTTTACTAGCAACGACACAGAAACTTAGTCAAAAAGGGTCAATCTTTAGCATTAGAGAGCATTTTCTTAATCTTCTTACATTGGTGGGAAGATATGAACATATTTATTTGACACATGATACAGTAGAGGGACTGAGATGAGGACAGTGACAAATTACTGTGTAAAAATAAGATCAAGCATAGGACTTCCACCCATTACCATCCAAAAGCCAATGGGCAAGTGGAGGTCACTAACAGAGCATTGGAAGGGATCCTAACTAAGGTAGTGAGTAGCAGCAGAAAAGACTAGGCATACAGATTAGTTGAGGCCACTTGGGCCTACAACACAACATGGAAGACCACCACCAGGTTCACACCCTATGAACTGGTCTATGGGAAGAAGGATTTGCTGTCAATAGAGTTTGAATTCAATACCCTAAGGATGGCAGCTTAGCTGGACCTAGACCTCAGCCATGCACAGAAGGAGAGATTACTTCAGCTCAATGGATTGAATTAATACAGATTGCAAGCCCTTCTCCATACAGAGGTAGTTCAACCTCAGAGAAAGATATGGCATGACAAAAATATCAAGGAGAAGAAATTCCAAGAGGGAGATTTGGCACTACTCTATGATTCAACATACAAAGATTTCAAAGGCAAGATGAGGACAAGATGGCTAGGACCCTACATTGTGGAGAAATGCAATGACAATGGTTTAGTTCTGATCAGAACCATTGATGATGAAGCCATCCCCATGCTTGTCAATGGACATCGGTTTAAAGTCTACAAGAAACCCCTCTCCAAGCGAGAGTTTATTGAAGATTTGAATAAAACTGTGATGGTAGTGGAGCATGTCTTAGCTTCCACTTCACCCACTCACTGAAGAAAAGAAAAAAAATATAAAAAAAAAATAGGACTCAAGTGAAAACCTCCATGACGCACTTGAGTCCAATCATTGGGTTGAAAACCTCTTCTGAGGTGGCCTAGTGGTGTCAAAAAAAAGAAGCAAAAATAATGAGATACCTGGGTGAAAACCTCCCTTGGAGGCACCCAAGTTAGGCAATTAAGGTGAAAATCTCTCTGAGGCACCCTAGTTGTTTTCAAAAAAAAAAAAAGAATTCTTGTTGCATTGCAGGGTTGCAGGAGGACTACAAGAAGGAGAAGAAGGTGCCAAGGGAACCCTGACATTCACACCAGCATCCATTTCACCTTCTCCACACCTTCCTCCATCATATTTGGCATCTCTTTCACCCCACTGTACCTTTTTTTTCCAAAACTGTGTTTTCTACAGGAGGCTCTGTGTTTTCTACAGGAGGCTCCTGTAGGAATTATAGAGAACCAAAAGTTTCTATAGAAGGAAATTTGAGGGACCATGAGAGCTTCATGAGGAACTTATCATCCCTCTTACCACCTTCAAGCCTCCTCACCATCATTTCCAAGCCTGCATCACACCCCAAGCATCATTATTTTTTTTCTTGTCCAATAAAAAACATAGAAAAACAGTTTTTTAGTTTTGAAAAAAAAAACACAAAAAAAATAGGAGAAAAGGCACCATTAACTTCACCTGAAGCCTGCCTAATATCCCTCTATCTTTATCGACACCTCTGGCATCATTCTTGAGCTCCAAACACAGGAAAAAGCTAAAGTTTCAAGGGGAGAAGTAGCTACAGGAGCTCCTGTAGGAATTCGTGTAGCAGCTAATCCCATAGAAGTCCAACACCAAAAGCAAAAGAGTGCACATCTACAGGTTGAAAAGCCACATGCAGCGTAGCTCTAGCAAAAGAATAACCTGCAAAAGTACACAACCACACATTAGCTAGCAGAGACAACATGCATGAAGAACAATGAAGGCATGCAGCAGAGAAAGCCACAACACCTCACAACCAATACACTCAGATCACATGTAAGTAACTAAGTCACTCCTTTATTTGCATTTGTGTAATTAGGAGTCATACGAAGGCAATGGGATGGTTGAGATTGAACGAGGGAAAGGTGGCTAGTTAACTTGGCCACCTTCATCTAGTTGACTCCACTTATCCGAGATGTCACCCACATGTGCGCACAGTCAACTCAAGCAAAAGATGCCAAGGACAGGTAGTGGAGAAAGAGTGAACTCCAATGCAATAATGAGGGATGATTATGAGGAGGGGGCATGATGAACAAGCAAGTGGGGACCAACGGTCCGAATATGGCCAACATACACCTTGCCAGCTCAGCACTCATAATCGAAAATAGCCATAAAGAGCAATTAGCACTCCTCCCCACATATTCTCACCACCTTTTCTTCATTTTCTCCTCGTAACTCAGCCACAACAGTCTTCTTGTGCCCCCATAGCCTCATAACCACCATCATCCATTGATTTCCTCCCTATCTTTTCTCTTGGCATTTTCTACAGGAGCACCTACAGGAAATCTACAGGAGGGACAACGAGCTTCTACAGGAGGGGCAGTGAGCCATTTTGAAGGGAGAAAACACGGTTTTTGGCATGAATTTCAGTCTGAAGAGGTAGGGTTCATGCATGCCCCCTATTGAATATCAATATATGAATGAAGTGGTCTCAATTTCAGGATGAAATAAGTCTTTAGGAGGGCAGAAAATACATAAAATTTTTATGTTTATTTAAAAACGAAAAACACAGTCTCCTCAATTTTTATTTATTTTTCTCAAAACTCTCTGTCTCCACTTCCATAATTTGTTTTTTAAAAAATCATGGGCAGTATGACAGGAGGGTTCATGAGAAAGGAGCCCACTAACTCCACTAGGCTCCATGCACATCCTCAAGTAGTGGACATATTCACAAGGGCAAACTGGATGAATTTCTTTGAGAAATTTCGAGGGTTTGATGAGGAGATTGCCCAAGAATTTTCTCTCTCTCTGGTCGCTCACACAAGAACTCATGGTACTATAACCATTAGAGGCCTCTCCATTGAAATAACCCCTGAATTCATCAGTAGGGTCACTACCCTTCCTCTTGGGCTGCCTTGGAGTAAAGATGAGAAACCAATTGGCCAGGCTGCCAAGAAGAAATTTTTCCAAAATAATGAAACCCTTATTGAAGAAAAAAATGGAATTAGAAGGGCTAGTATACCATATCCCTGGGATGAGGTTAGCTACCAAGTCATCAAATACATTTCCTGTGAGGGGAGGCACAACATTGTCTATGGATACCATTTCAGAATCCTCCATGACTTAAGGTATGGCATGGATACCCCAGCACCTCAAAATCTCGGTATCCCTTACTTTCTCCTTCAGTCTCTCATTGACTCTAGCACCAAGGTACAAGGAGGAAATTCAGGGCAATCAACTCACCATGGCTTAATAAAAATCCTAGTAGAGGAAGCCCTCCATACCTTTACACTCCCTATAGCATGGGAAGTTTTCCGAAATATGACAGCTGAGGATGACATAAAAGCATTAACCTATGATGTCAGTCCTACTAGCAGTGAGGAGGAAGAACAAAAAGAAGGAGAAGATGAAGCCATTGGTGACAGAACAGAGCAAGAAAGGAAGGAGGAAGGAAAAGAAATAGAGGAGGGAAAAGTTGAGGAGACAAAAAAAGAGACAGAAGGAGGAGAAAAGGAGGCAGAGAAGGCAGAGCAAGGAGAAGAGTCCCCTGAGACTTTGGAAAGAGAGGTAGCAGCTACCCTCACTGCCCTCAGTACACCAGTCAAGCCAAAGCAAAAGAGGAAAAGACAGACCTCCATGTATTTCAGGGCAAGGAAGAGCACAAGAATTAAAACAGGCAAACCTCAGCCCTCTTCAAAAGTTACCATTACCATTGAAGATTCACTATCTACCAAGGTGAAAGAATCTCCTTCCAAGACACTTATAACATATGAAAGGGGGACTCCAAGATTTTCTACATAGAAGGGAATGGTAGTACTATAGGACCCAAAACCAGACCTACATGAGGCTGAAATAGACCTACAAGAGACCTAAAAGCTTGAGGAAAGGATAAGAGGACAGCTAGAGGTGAAAAAGGAAGCACATGGGCTATAAGAACCTGACCCCAAGCCTAGTCTAGCCTCTTATTACAATCTAATTGAGGGAGGCAGGATAATCCCACAGAAATTTGTAATTCCACTATTTTTTGAATTTGAGAAAGAAAGAGTGAGAACACATAGGTGGATGTAGATAGCCAAATCCAAAGGAGTTGAGGATGTTGGCCATATGGAAAACAAACTCAGGGAAATGGGCAGAGAATTGAGTGCTCTCAGAGACAGAGAAGCCATCACAAGAAGCCACCTTGAAAATGAGAATGAAATCCTAAGGAGTAAACTACAAGAGAAAGAGACTCAACTAGCATACATGGCCAGCTTATCCATGGAAGCATTACAATGCAGAACACCAGCCAAATCTTATGGCCTCTATCTAAAGGACCAATGGCTTCAATTCCAAATAAAGACTTTGGCACAAAGAGGCACAATGCCTTTCCAAGACTACAGGCAATTCATGGACCTGTGTGACCAAAGCACCTCGGAGGATAAAGAAAAGATGGCAGAGTTATACCTACACAACATGGCCCTCACAGACATGAATGTGTGGGACCCCAATGCCAAGCTAGGGGACCTACAATTAATGGCCATGGCCTCATGGATGAACCATGAAGAATTGAGGGCAGCAGAAATGAAAAGATTGATGATAAAAGAGCAGAATGAGCCATTAATGATAAGAGTTGAGCCATCAGATCCTATGGCACTCATCAGCACACACAAATTTCTTGCCAATGACCCTCAGATTGCCCCTAAATATCTAACCAATCAGGCAAAAGTCATTGCACACTTTGAAGATATGCAAAGGCTACTTGGGGATGACTGTGTGCATGCATGCATGAGAAGATGGAACACCTTATCTCATAGTTTGCAGATCAGGGAAACCATTCCCCCGTGAGGATGAAGGATTCATTGAAAATAGTGTCAATGTACAAGCACTCCATGCAAAGGATGAAGGTCAATTGGATTGGCCTAAAACTGAGTCCTCCACTCCTATTAGGCATGTTGGAAGGTAGAAGAGAAGAAGAAGAGGAGGAGTAGTGGAAGGACATAGACAGAAAGGCAGGGTTTTATGGCCAACATAAGCAGACCACATCAGAAGCCTAGGATGCTAGGGAGGCCACCAGGGCCATAAAAGATGAGGAGATTGACTAAGTTTCTTAGAGGATGAGCAACACCTTTAGTAGGGGGGTGATGATGAGCCTCATAAATGGGTAATTATATGGGCTCACTTTACCTCCTAACCTAGTCAAATAAATCATTCTCTTAGCTTATTGTATGATTTTCTTATTATATTTATGCTTATAGAGTGAGTTGAGTTAGTTATGATGCCATGTGGTCTAACATGTATTTAATGCAGATTATTGATGGATTTCGAGGTCAAAGTCAAGGATCCAGTGGTCAAATGGCAGCAATAACTCGAAGTAGACAGAGGAGAGGACTTATAGGAGGGAATCCCCCTCATTTATTACTCCTCACTTCGAGTTGCCCTTCATTCAACTCGGAGTACAAGCAACCGAATCATGTGTTGGGCAATTTAATTGCTTAAATTTCTTTTATTAAATTATCAACAAGGGATACTCGTAAGCTTGTGATGATGCTAGCAAAATATATGTAGGAGTAGGCAACTAACTCTATGTCTAACTAAGTGATTTTTGATTCAATATAATATGCAAGGGAAGAGGCTCCTAATTGAGGAGGTCTTAGTTGTCCTTCCCTACAGTATTATAGATTGAAATGAAATCAATGATCACATAAAACCATAAACTTGAAATAAAGACAAGAGAATGAATTTTAATTGTTGTTCAGATTCAAATAGAGAGAGATACTAACTTAGTCCCTTGATTTTCCCCTCGTATACTGATCCAAACTAAACTAAGATTCATTCATAAGCATAAGAAATGAAATAACTTGAAACTTAAAAGCAAAAGAATGAATTTCAATTATCATGCAAATAAAATAGAGAGAGAGCCTAACTTAGACCCTTGGTTGTCCCCTCATATGCTGATAAGATTTTAATTTAAAACCCATTCATCAACCACAAACAAATCCTCAAACATCTAGGCAATTAAATGAAATATGATCTATTATGAAATAAAATGTTTCTTTGATCTTTTCAGAGTGAGCTCAATTCTCTTAAGAACAAAGTGACAAGCTATTCCATAAATTCATATACTACATTAACACAATTTATATCTAAAACTATAGAAAGAAAAATTCTGTAAAAGGAAGCTTTATTCTATTCCATCATAAGTTGGATACATGCTCCAAGAGTCCTCCTTTTGGAATGGAGGAGGTGCTCCTATTTATACAAAAATTTAAGCAACTAACTCATTAATGGGGATCCACTAATCCCTCAAATGGTTACAACCAATATGAGACACATATTCCTTTATCCATGATTTTTCTCCATGAGATATGCTTGATCCCTATCCAAAATCTCCTTCAAATCTTCAAGAGAATTCTAATTTGAGTCTTGGAGGCCACATAAGTATCTTGGAACCTTCCAAATCACCTACACATGTCACCAAACTAATTCCACCTTTAGGTATAGCCAAATACATGTTATTTTTCTAACTTTTAATCATAAATTCACTTTAAATGCATAAAATAAATAACTTTGGAAAATGAAACTATGAACCCATATGGTAATGAAAATATAATGATAATGTGATGAAATGAGGTGACAAAATGAGGATAAAGGTGAAAATGGAGTGAAAATGTATGCTAATTTGGCGGCCCAACATACCCCCCAACTTAAGTTATTGCATGTCCTCATGCAATCTATTGCATTGATTTACTTTAATCATGATTTGATCTTTTGAATTGTCTTCCTTTTATATGAACTTTGGCTGATGTTAATTCTTATTTCATCTTCGCATAATCATTTGACAGCTTTGTTCCTTTTGCAAAGTGTCATTTTGAAAAATATTTGATTGCAACATATTAATTTGGTTGGTTCTTGTGTGGCAACCAACTTTTATTAGTATTGGTTCTTGTGTAACAATACTTTTGTTATTTTTGTGTTGCATCAAAATACTTTGAAAACATTTAATCAACCATTCATTCTATGATCATCATTTGCAAAACATGTAACGTTTTGAATCATAATGCAATAGTAGTTGTTTGGAAAAGTATGTTGGTTAGGATGGCATGTGTATAAAGGACATATATGACATATGAAAGGTGATATATCACGAAATGTGAATATGAGGTATGAACATGAATTCCCCCTCCAACTAGAGATATGACAATGTGAAAAAGGAAGTGAGGAACTTTCCAAAGTTACAATTTTAAGCATTTTAAGGAATTGCATGACTAAAAATTAGAAAACCACATACCTTCACTTACCCTCAATGTACATGAGTTGTGGATGCTGAAGAGTGTGGTTGTTGATGCTATTAGATCATGGAGTATGTAAACAAAGGAATTTGGATCTTCTTCTGTGTTCTTTTTGCTAATGACAAGGGTTGAATCTTTATTGCTGTTATGACAAATTGATCTACTGCAAACTTCTGAAATGATGTAGTCTTCAATCATTACAACACCCAATGGTACAATTCTAATCATGCGAATAAATGTGTCGATGTCGAGCATGAAGAGAAGTCATTGGATTACCGACCATTGATGCATGTCGTTAACCAATGCGAGGCAACTCACCATTAATGTCAATGAGTGCCAAGGTACCTAAGTACATCTTGCGAAGGGTGAATAGATGAGTTGATGTCGAGCCACTTGCAAGATCCAACGATCAAGGGACATTGGTGTATTCCCATGATTGCTGGCAAGAGAGCCTATCATTAAGGCATACAAGCCTCAAGGTACTACTAAGGACTCTAGCCTTGAACCTAGATAATGTGCTGATGTCGATAGGCCAAGACTTGTTAGAAGGGAGGCCTTAAGGAATCCTCCATCATCTAACTCGAGCATGAAACAATAATTTTGAAGGATTATGGATGAGAAATTTTGCAGTGGATCAAGGTTTATTTGGAAAAATGAAAAGGAAATGGAATGAATCAGCTTTGTAGAGGAGCTAAATGTTTTTATTGATGGGTTACAGGTTAGTGAAAGTGAGGCAGGAAAATGACTGTGAAGGAAAATTTATTGACTGAAAAAGTGAGAATGCAATGAAGGTTTTATTTACTGAAAAGGGAGGAATACAATGATGAATGTAAAGGGAAATGAAGCGAATGTTTTATTGACTGAAGAAGCATGGATGCAATGGAGACACTGGCATTTGAAAGGCTTGCAAGTGATGGATCTTATCTGACATCATGTGCTCATGCATTGATGTTTCATCTTTGTTGTTGCTTTGATAATTTTCTTGTGAAAGAAATGTGGTCTTTGAGAGGATTTTCAATGATTTTATAGATATGATGACATTCTCCCCCTTTGCTTACCCAAAAGCATGTCCTCATGCTTGAAATGGGGTCTTTAAAAGACAATGTTTGCTTGTGGTCATTTGTTTATCTTCCTGGAACCTGCAAAAACTTAGTACTTTTTCTGCAATGAAATGTAAGTTTATCATAAGAGAGAGGTGATCAATCTCTCTATTTATGACATTTACAAAAAAAAGCTGAGAATTGGTACTAATAAAACAAATTCATGAAAGAAAAATCGAAAGAATTTATACCTGTGTCAAAACTAGTGCCTCATTTTACCTGTTATATCTTGTCAGCAATTTCTTCTTTCTTTAACTATTTCATATTTCAATGATATCTTTCTCATTCTGTAGACCTCGTCGAGATCTTTCCAACGATGCTTGAATCGTCGAAATCCGATGTCTTATGAGAAAGTTGTGCTTATTTGAAATTTGGGTGAAACAATGAAGATTGTCATAAGGTTTCTCAGTTGCAGGATTGCGCCCTTCCTGCATCTAAAAATATTATCTATCTTCTTTGGCTGAGCCATGACATAAAATTTTCCAGTTTGTGATGTCATTGGCTTCTGTACTTGCAAGACTCAAAGAAACATGATCATATAAAAATACTTTATGAAACGAAAATGCATGTATACAGGATTCAATCTTCCATCTATAGGATTCTCTTCAAGGCAATTTGTAAACCAATAATCCTGTAGATGAAGCACCCTTATCATTCTTCTTCTTGATCCATTTTCAATGTTGAAAAATGAGCTGGAAGATGGAGGGTGATTGTGTAATAGTGATGTGGCAGTGGGTGACATGGAAAATGGATGATGTGACATGTTGACTGATGATGTGGCAGTGAATGTGCAATATTGGTCAATGTTGTGTTGCCATGTGGTGGAAAAATTGTTGTTTAATTAATGTTGTGTCAAAATTGAAGAATAATTAACAAATTCCAATCCCTACAAGATTTGAACTCATGACCTCCATTATGTAATTTGAATGACTTACCAATAAATCACAAGTCACATTTATGAATTTAATGGAATTTTGGAAATTTTAATTATTCTAAAATGAAAATTGAAACAACAACTTGACAAGTGGCCAATCTAAATCCAAGATTTTTAGGAAATATGATTCAAAAATATTTGCCAAATCATTTTTCATATCTTTTGAATTCATCCTTTCCAAGATTCTTAGGAAAATGAAATTCCAAAATATTTGCCAAATTATTTTTCATATCTTTTGAATTCATCATTTCCAAGATTTTTAGGAAAATGGAATTCCAAAATATTTGCCAAATTATTTTTCATATATTTTGAACTCATCCTTTTTGCCTAGAAAGTGGATTCTTTAACCAATTTTTATTCTATAAAAGCTTGGGAAATGTTTATGATTATATATATATATATATATATATATATATATATATATATATATATATATATATATATATATATATATATATATATATTTGTTGTAGGTTGTAAGCATGGAGAAAATCTCATATTTGTAGTAAGAATTTTTTTTAATAATTAATATTTTTTTGTTATTTAATTATTAAATTTTTTTATCAATTTTTTTTTTATTTTATTGATTAATTTTTTTCTCCGCAGCTTGGCAACACTATTGGGTGGCTGAGCCAATGGATGGTTGTGGCCATGGCTGCTGACTGCATTTAATTGAAAAACCGTTTTTTCATGCAACCTCACAAATAACACTCCAGAGAACCCTGAAAATCTCTCAAATGGTTACGAATTTTGCAAAAATATTTCACGTTAAACATAATTCACCTCATTCTAAGAAAAACCCATGTTTTAGATTTTTTAGATTTGTTTTAATTTGGTCACAAAATTCATTTTAAAAATGGTGTTTTTAACCTCTGGGAATTTGGCCTCTGCTCAGTTAACTGCCGATGAAATTTGTTTTTTCTTTTTTAAATCAGGACAATGCACAACTATCTTTCATTTTTTCAAAATCACACATAACATTTGCAGCAATTTGTTTCCTTGGCTTCCATGAATTTTTATTTGTTTACTTTATTCTCATTTTCGTTTTTGTGTTTTTATTTATTTTTATTATTTTTAAAAGAAACAAATAATGAAAGATTTATTTTTTTAACAAAAGATATACTAACATGAAATATTTTTTCTGATCCTCCAAGTCAAACAAAGCACAGGAGGAGAGCATACTTATGAATTCTTTATGTAATTGAAATCTGAAATTTAAAAAGAAATATAAGAAGAATTTGATTTCAAACCTCAAATTTTAACTTTCTAAGCTCCACTTGTTTTCCTTCTTCACAAATATCCCTTTGATTGTAGATCTTCCTGCCAATGGTTAGTGAATGAGGTGGCTCTTACTGCACCACCAAAATTTTGAAGAAAATGAAACCGAAAACTTAAAAAAAACTCTCCAAGCTTGGTTTTATTTTCCTATTCTATACCATTCTATTTTGAGAACTAGATTTTTTTTTTTTTTTTTAAGTGTAGGAGTATTTCCAATAAAGCCATTTACGGATCAAAATACCTAGTATGCTCACATCCAAATGTGAAAAATATACCTGAATGTTTACAAGGATATGAGAGATCAATTGCACATTTGGATTAAATGCTAGGATTCGTTGAAGAATGGAAGAATGTTGTGGCCTAGTCACCTTTTGAAACCAATCTTCAATGTAGTCCTCATTCTCTTGTCTCTCCTCCAAATGCTTGAATATCATTCTAGATCTCCTGTCCATAAATGGATTAGTTCGAAACTCTTATAGTGAAAAGATTGATTGAAATTTATGCATCCTATTTATCATGATTTATATATGCAGCTAAAAATGAGATTCAAAGCTAACTCCTATGTACACTTCCCCATGTTACTAAGATCTTGTTGTCACCAAGTCATCCTTTCAACATGAGTTAGTTTTTCCAAAGAAAAATATTGGTACTGAATTAAATTTCTAATGCCTAATCCCTTAGCACCATCCCTGGCAACGACGCCAAAATGTTGGGCAATTTAATTGCTTAAATTTCTTTCATTAAATTATCAACCAGGGATACTCGTAAGCTTGTGATGATCCTAGAAAAATATATGTAGGAGTAGGCAACTAACACTATTTCTAACTAAATGATTTTTTATTCAATATAATATGCAAAGGAAGAGGCTCCTAATTGAGGAGGTCTTGGTTGTCCTTCTCTAGAGTATTATAGATTGAAATGAAATCATTGATTACATAAAACCAAAAACTTGAAATAAAGACAAGAGAATGAATTTAATTGTTGTTCAGATTCAAATAGAGAGAGATACTAGTCCCTTGATTGTCCCCTCATATACTGATCCAAACTAAAATAAGATTCATTCATAAGCATAAGAAATGAAATAACTTGAAACTTAAAAGCAAAAGAATAAATTTCAATTATCATGCAAATCAAATAGAGAGAGAGCCTAACTTCGACCCTTGGTTGTCCCCTCATATGCTGATTAGATTTTAATTTAAAACCCATTCATCAATCACAAACAGATCCTCAAACATCTAGGAAATTAAATGAAATAAGATCTATTATGAAATAAAATGTTTCTTTGATCTTTTCAGAGTGAGCTCAATTCTCTTAAGAACAAAGTGACAAGCTATTCCATAAATTCATATACTACATTAACACAACTTATATCTAAAACTATAGAAAGAAAAATTATGTAAAATGAAGCTTTATTCTATTCCATCATAAGTTGGATACATGCTCCAAGAGTCC
Source organism: Pinus tabuliformis (assembly GCA_031772625.1). NCBI lineage: Eukaryota > Viridiplantae > Streptophyta > Pinopsida > Pinales > Pinaceae > Pinus > Pinus tabuliformis. Next base: position 1,688,864,452 of record CM062817.1, read on the forward strand.
TCATTTTGGAATGGAGGAGGTGCTCCTATTTATACAAAAATTTAAGCAACTAACTCATTAATGGGGATCCACTAATCCCTCATATGGTTACAACCAATATGAGACACATATTCCTTTATCCATGATTTTTCTCCATGAGATATGCTTGACCCCTATCCCAAATCTCCTTCAAATTTTCAAGAGAATTCGAATTTGAGTCTTGGAGGCCACGTAAGAGTATCTTGGAACGTTCCAAATCACCTACACATGTCACCAAACTCATTCCACCTTTAGGTATAAGCAAATACATGCTATTTTTCTAACTTTTAATCATAAATTCACTTTAAATGCATAAAATAAATAACTTTGGAAAATGAAACTATGAACCCATATGGTAATGAAAATATAATGATAATGTGATGAAATGAGGTGACAAAATGACGAAAAAGGTGAAAATGGAGTGAAAATGTATGCTAATTTGGCGGCCCAACATCATGCACTAGAAGGCAGTCGAGCAAGTGGAGGATGACTGATAGTTATCTCGAGTTTTGGGAGCCAAGCCTCCCTGATTTTAAGGAAGCTGTTGGTAGCTTCAGATGTATAAGTAGAGAGGCCTAGGGCCTCACTAGGGTCGGATTTTTTCTTATGTAAACTCTGCTCAAATTTTGATCTTATTATTTTGTGACAGTTTCATGTAAACTTGCTATTTTTTTTATAATGAAGATGGAATCCTTTTTGAGCTAGCACTGAGTTACCTCAGAGGGCTGAAGCTCTTGGGTTAGGGCCCAATCCAAGTAGCCAAGCTTCTCTTTACTTGTATTTGTATGCTTTACTTTAGTTTGTAGATTAATTTTCTGTTAGAAGTATTTTTCTTTTATGGTTAAGAATAGGTTGCTTTTGGTGATTTAGTAGTTTGATTTCATTTGTGCTTTCTGTAGTAGGTTAAGAAGCGATAAGAAAAGATTCAAAAGGCTAGCAATAGTGCCTTAGCCTCTCTTCCTCCCTCTGGGACCATGATTTGAGGCAAAGACTCTCTTGCTGCCCCAAAAACACAGATTTTCCTCATTCATAGGACTTCTAGTGTTTGCAGCTTTTTAGTAGGTTAATAGTCCAGTTTTTCTTTGCTTTAGATCTTCTTTATCATGCTCACTTCCTGATTTACAATAGTTCTTTTTCATGCTTTCATTGCTTGCATCATTTCTCAATATTTCCTTTCATAGATCATAGTTTAGACTATTCTAATGCAAAACTCTGTTTTTCTAGATGCACTCATTTCATTGCTTACTTGATCTTCTTGGTTGAATATCAATTTCTATGTAGCATATCTCTTCCAGCAGTAGGCCAGCTTATCAGCAATCACATCCCCCATCTGATCCATGCCCTGCAGGTCTCCCAAACCTCACCTCAATTCTGCCTTCGTTTCCTTTATTTTTCATAGGACTTCTTCCTCTCTCCTTGAGCAAACCCAATCACATTTCTCTCTCCTGGTGGTTCATGGTAGACCTTAGGCACCCTAACACCTCACCCCAACCTTCATCCACCTTTTCCACCCACTCTCACACCCTCAAAATAGCAGAAATTTCTCTCGACCTCCTCCTGTAGGCCTCCTGTAGTTTCCCTGTTTTCCTCCTGTAGTTTCCCTGTGTCCTCCTATAGTTTTTCCTGTAGGATTTCTTTTGAAGGCCGAGTGTGGGAAAAGCCTCCAGAAGGCCACCTAAGACTCCTAGGACCCATCCACACCATCTCACATCCTCCCAAGTTTCAAAATCGGCCTTTAATGCAACTTGTTCACTGCCACACTCACACACAATAAATTAAATGCATGATTAAATTCACATAAAAACACATAAAAATCCAAAAATATGTCTTTTGCTTATTTACTTCCAGAAATAGCATGGGTATATGTTGTTTACTTTCTTGAGTAGGTAATGGCATTGCTTTCATGGTTTTCATAGTGTTTTTGGCAAAAGTAGAATTAGCTTGTTAATTAGGGTTTACTAGGTCTTGCTTCACATTCCAATCTTTTTTCTTTCTGCAATTAGGATAGTTGTTGTAGAGTAATCCTTCTTTCTTTCATAAAACATAGAGCTTCTTCTGAGATCTATAGAAGTTGGCTTGAGCTCCTAGTGATCTTGCGCCGACTGACCAAGTGACAACCTGCAGTAAGAACTAGTACTTGTGCATACAACACCGACGCTTCCAAGTTTGTTACGAACTACCGTGTTGATAAAAGTAAAGTTCGCAGCCCAGGAGTTGCAGCATTCTTACTGCAATACTAGCGCTCACCACATGGTATTCACCCACCCATGGAATTTACCTGTGGTATTGTAACTAAAAAAAGACTATAAGTAGCAAGTCGCATTTTGTAAAAGGAAAAATTATCCACCACAATGTAGCTTTTATAGTGATTCTCTATTTTAATAAAACGTTTCTTTGTGGTTTTGTTTACTATGTGTTCTCCTCTCTTTTTCTGGCATTTTAATTTTTCATATCTTAGGGGGCTCCCCCCAAGATTCAAATCAATGGTATTAGAGCATGTTATAGATCCATGGGAATGAGGGTTTGAAGCATATTTCAGTTTCAAAGTTTTGTAGAAAACTTCATGCAAGTGCTACGACATCCCCAGGGCATTTCAAAAGGTTCCAAATATCTCATTTCAAATTATTTTCTGTTAGCTCAAATGGGTTTTCTATGGAATTTAATTTCATTTCCCAGTTTGAGAGATATGAGAAATTGAATTTACACATGACTGGAATGTTCCACAACCGCGCGTACCATGAGTTTCCAGAATCATTTTCTCACTCCATAGGTCACCAAACTTCAAGTGTCTTATATCAATGGGAATATCTCTTCAATACCTCTAATGGGTCTTCGACATAATTTGATTTCATCATGTGTAGCAGAAGTTATCAACAAAGTTGCAACAATAGGTCTATAATGTGAAAGAAGCATTTACAACATCTCATTGGATAGGAGAATCTACCAGATAAGCCACCATACTTTTTCCAAGCAAAATGACAAGAATCATGGTTATGGGTCACCCACAAACCCAAGGTTATGGGTCATCTACAAAAAACCCTTGTCATTGAAGTCCATTTGCTAGGGCACACACTGTTAGTATCACAGTTGGTCACAAGCATTATAGGGTATCACTATCCACTGATCTTCATTTGTCATGGTTATGAGTCATCCAGAAACACACGCTTCATCAAATTCCATTTTCTAGGCCACACGCTGTTAGCATCATAGTTGGCCACAAGTATTATAGGGTATCTCTATCCTTGGATCTTCGTTCATCACGGTTATGGGTTAACCACACAAAACCCTCCCTTTAGTGGCTCTTCATATTCAAAAAAGGCTTTCAGGAGGAAACTTCATGCAATGGGGACCATTGCTTCTTAATGGGGGAGGAATGATCTGAATTGAAAGTGGAATCCACCCATCATATTCATCCACCCATGGTATTGTAAGTGGCATCTACCAATGGTGTTCATTCACCCATGGTATTTATCCACCCATGGTATTCACCCTATTGAAGAAAGTGTAACTAGGTTCAGTCTCCATAATGACATGATCATTGTATTTGATGTAATGAAAGGAAATAAATTATTTTTGTAATATTGCTACATGGGTTTCATGAGAAAGAAGTGTCACTAGGTGAAAGACTTCTTCTTGATGTATTTAGGATTTATTTTATATGTCAAAGAGTCATGTCATGTGTATAGAAACTCTTCATGAGTTTGTGTAAATTTATACAAGTCTTCAACAAGTGTAATAGCCCTCCAAGACCAAGATCTATGCCTCAAAACAAGCCTTCCAAAGTATGCAAACAAAGCAATAAAGAAATACTTCATGTTGGCTCAAAATATGAATTAAATACACAAATAAATGTTATTTTGGCTTGATAAAAAGACCCGTCGATTCATGGATGTAGGTTGGCTCAAATATAGTGCACAACCATTATAAATACCCTGTTGGGGTATCTGCAAATGTGCAAGATAGAACTCGAAAATGCCTCTGAGATCTTTGCATGTTAGGGCAAGCGACAGTAAGGTTTGATTGTATCTGGTTTGGGTTTTAGGTGCAGTCACAACCTCGATACATGGAGCAGCGAATGAAACCCCGTATGATGTCACTGCAATAAGTTAAAAGCCTCACCATATCTATGGTCTGAAGGTGGTATCCTTGTATGAAGAAAGTAGAAAAGGGGTGTATGTGATCTGGGCATGTCACTCTCTTTCTCATAATATCTATGTCGGATAGATGAATCAAGACAGTCTTTAGATGAGGACGTAGAGATCACGTTGGTCTCAAGAATGATATCCCTGTACCAGACAATAGTACCTATGACTACCCAAAGCTTCGGTGATGATCATAGTAATAGAGAAAGTAATACTCTCCTCCTCGGTGGTATTCATCTCCGTGAATGGGATCAATGACAGCATGTTCCTGTGGAAAAAAGGATCTATAAAATCCTACAGTAGTACTAACTCAGCATAGGAGTATATTACAATGAGAAGAGTCAGATTTTTCATTCTCCGCATACTTGTAACTTGATGATCTCATAACAGTATACCACAATGTCTTTCATTCTAGACTTAGTCGCATACTTTCTGATCACTGTCTCAGTTCGGATACACTCAGGGTAAAAAGGGATCACTATAATCCCTTCTCTGAATACATTCCAGATACAATATTGATCTCAAAGTCTATTATTAATCTGAGTGCAGCAAAGTACATGAAATATGCAATAGTAGATGGTCTTGGTTGTGAAGGCCTCAATATTGCAGCAACAATGGTCTCAATAACAAGTAAGATCTTGTTGAAGGTTGCAGTAGTAATGAAGCAGTCATAGTGCAACAGTGATCCAGGAGCAATCATGATACAACAACAATGAGGATGATCTCAGCAGCGACAGAAAGGATGATTGATATCTTTGTCTTGGAGAGGCAGAGTATGTCAAGGGTCATGGTCTTGGTATTCGTCGTCAATGGAATCTCTATAAGAATAATTTTCGTATGGGTTTTCCTCTCCAAGAGGGAGAGGTTTTGGCCTTGGCAGAAAGCCAAAACATTTGTGTTCTTATCTCTTTTGTTTTGATAGCAGTTTGATGAAGTCAACAAAAACATACTAATAATGAAGAAAACATCAAGCTATGATAAATTGTTTAAAGACTTCGCAAATTGTTATCATGTTACAAGAAGCATCACCTTAATATGCATGCCCTAGATTCTTTAACACATCCACCCATGGAATTTACCCATGCTATTGTAAATGGCATCCACCTATGGTATTGTAAGTGGCATCTAACCATGATATTCATTCACCCATGGTATTTACCCACCCATGGAATTTACCCATGTTATTGTAACTAAAAAAAATACTATAAGTAACAATTTGAATTTTTTAAAAGGACAAATTGTCCACCACAATGTAGTTTTTACAGTGATTCTCTATTTCAATTAAAAAATTCTTTGTGGTTTTGTTTACTGTGTGTTCTCCTATCTTTTTCTGGCATTTCAATTTTTCAAATATTGGGGGGCTCCCCCAAAAGATGCGGATCATAGTTTCTTTTCAATATCCAATGGAAGAGCCCTAAGAGAAGAAATAATTCTTCCATTAGCATCCTTTAGTTCCCAAATTGTGTTTTCTCACCTCCCCTTTGATGCATAGTTGTGAAAAAACTACATTTTTTTCATCGTCTGTGATCGAAATGGCCTGACTTTTAAGTCACCATTCCTCCTAATGAATTTTTAGGATCTCCCTTTTATGACCTTCCAAATCCATAACCATTGGCCTCTGAGAGTCACAAAAAAAATCAATATGGGAAGAGTCAACCAATAGCAAAAGCTTATTGTCAATTTCAGATGATTCTTTTAAATTTTTCCTTTTTTGAACCCTCTTCCAATAACAAACCACCTTCTCGACAACCTTGAATTTTTTACTGATCAATTCCACATGCAAAGTATCCTAGTAGCTAATACTAACCTCCAAGTTGGATTGCACCAAAGCCTCAAATTCCCTATTTTTAGGCCAAGAGTGGTTAAACTTAAATGGGAGTCCCAACCATTCACCATCCCCACGCCAATGAAGAATAGTCAAATCATGATCTGAAAATCCCATAGGAACAACCCAAGAATAAAATAAGCCAAGTTTCTCAAGTTCTCATGGATCAAAAATCGGTCCAAATTCTTCGCTATGCCAACAAACCTAGTCCTACCATTCCTCTGGGTTTGTAAAATGGGCTCTGGCAATATATCCACGAAATGGTTTAAACCAAATAGGTCCTTGAAATAATCCATGAACAAGTCCAATTTACACCTTGTAGCCAAATTCTCTTTCACTTCCACAATAATATTCAAATCACCAGCGAATATCAGAACCAATCTTCAAAATTCCACAACATTCCATATGGTCCCAAAATCTGTCTCGACACATAGGGCACATATATATTCAAAATATGAAAATGGGACTTAGAACCTCTAGTAAAACCCAATAATAAAATACCTGTAAATCATTTATAGGAAAAAAATTAAAATATATGTGGATTCGAAATAGTTTCTAAGCCTCTAGACAGACCACTAGCAACTAATGTACAAACATTCCAACCAAGAAAAATCTTCAACAACAATGGCCAAACCTTATAACCAGCCATCATGGTCTCCTCTAGTAATATAATAGAGGGAAGTTGAATCCTAATTAATTGTCTTATGGAGTAATTTATAATCCCTTGAAATTAAGAGACATAATCTTCATAATGGAAAATAATATGTGGGCCTTTAATCTCTAAGATCCTAGAAAGGAGAAGACGACCTTCGCACAGTGAGTGAGGGATCATCCCTCCAAAAAATGATCAATATCCCCAGATGTAACAATCTCATCAGACCATACCAACTTCATCCTAGCTTGATGCTTCTTATGAATAGTAACCTTCTAACAGAAACAAGGACTAATAATCACATAAACCCCAAGCAAAGTGATCGAGTGAATAAACATAGGTTCTAAGTTAATAGCTGGATTAAGTCACAGAAGTTCAATGTTACTTCCCCCAAAACTAGTATGCGAAAGAGGACCAATATATGAGAGAAATTTGATGATAATGGATAAAGGAAATGGAGAAGAAACAACCCCATCCCAATGATGGGAGTCATGTACTCCCCAATGACCAGAATCAATCGGATATGGAGGACAGGATCACAAAAGGGGAAAAGAAGAAAAAATAGAAGAAGTCTTATGATGTCCAACATGGAAAGAAGGATTTCCACAAGAATATATAGGACAAAGCTTCCTCCCCACCAGAGGATGACAACATGTACGACATCAAGAAGTGGAGCCACATTGATAGAAACAAAATTGTAAACAAACAAAGGAAGGGAATTCTAGATTGATATAATATCATAATAATTGTCCATTGAAGCCACAATTTATTACATGACATTAAAAATATGAATAATAGGACTATAAGAAAGAATAGCATGCTTAGTACATAGAGATGACGGAATAAATATCTCATGTTTATCAAGTTATACTTGATCAAAGATCGAAGTCCCATCCTTGTCCACCAGTCAAAACATTCCCAACGTTGGATTAGAAGAATGGAGAAAGCTAAAATGACAGGGACAATTAGCCAGAATGTGGCCAATTGCATGAAAAACCAAGCACTTGAAGGGTATACCCCAATATTCAACGCAATGTCGAGAAATATTTTCACCCAAAATTAAGTCCATCTCAATAGGTAGCCATCCAAAAAAATCCACTTCCACAAGGATCCAAATAATCCTTATATCCATGTAACCTCAAATCCTCTCCTCCAGATAAGAAAATTTCCCAATATAATTCCCTATGTCCAGTGGGGTCGATCGTGACCAAAAAACTAGAGGAAGTCTAGGTAGCTTAGCCCATATCATCTTCTTTAATGGAACCTCCCGAAATGGGTTGAAGCCAACATTCCCATTATCCCCATCTTTTCACAATAAAATAATAATCTATATCACCTGTGAAAACAAGTGGAATAGGGTGAGAGAATACATGCAAGATTAATGCACCACCAAAGATGATACAAATCCAAGATCACCATGAATATTATTAAGTCACAAATCCAAAAGGTCACCAAAACCAAAAAATAGTGGGGGAAACCATACCAGGCACAATGCAAATGCCAATTTATCTTAAACATCAAAGGTCCAATCATAAGCCCCTCAAGGTTGATGACCGAACAATAGTCATCACTTTGTCAATAAATATCCAATGAGTATGCCACAAAGGATAACATATCAAATAATAACATCGACCGAGCCTCAATCCCAGGAAATAAATGGCAATACCACACCTCCCAATGAGGATAAAATCATAAGACCTAATACAATAAATGAAGAATAAATGTCAAATTTAATGGCCAATAAAGATAAGATAGGGTGGAATCCAATTCAAAAATAAGCATCTATGGCTGAGGCAAACTAACCCAGAGTCACAAAAACACCAGAGCAATATTCACTACCAAAATGATATAATACTGATAATTCCATAGGAGTGGAAGACCAACATCTAAATATACCCAAAATGGTCTTACTTAGCTAAAATTATAGCACCACCAATACCCTATAAAATCCCAGTCAATTGAACCAAGTTGACAAGACAAAAAATTAACAAATGATAGGTATAAATAGACTAAAAGTCTAACCAGACCAAAGTGCAAAGGGCACTTCTAGATATGTGGGTTGGATGTGGTTGTAATTTGAGCTTGAAATTTCACTTTGACATTACCTATCACATGAAAATTTTATGATGGGTAAACTTTTAGGTTATCCTCCATTTTAAGGTTGACATTTTAACCAAACATCAATTTATATGAACTAAAAATTTTCATTTTATAAGGTAAAAAAATTTCTTGAACTATTGATTGGATGAAGGAAATTTATCTAGTTCGAACCTACCAAGTGATTATTAATTACAAATTTGAAATTGCATATATTAAAATCTCATCAATGATATCTAACTTGTTGGACACTTAATTTGTTAGTATTGGTGTGGAGGAATTCGAACAGTCATAGAAGTCTAAGAGACCTCTTGGAAGATGAAAACTAAGGGTCAGTGAAATGTATTAATATGTGTATTTTGTTAATGAAATGCATCTCATGTTTCATCTAATTGTTTCCTATTTTCATGAGTGTGTTTAACATGGTATTGAAGGTTAGTGTGACTCCTTTATGCCATCTACTCAATATTGTTGCCTATTTTCATGAGTGTGTTTAACATGGTATTAGAGGTCAGTGTGACTCATTTATGCCATCTACTCGGTATTTAGAATGTTTCTATGTTGGTTCTCATCCCTCTCTCTTATAGACTTGAGTGTTTCATATATTTGTTGTCCATTTTTTCTCGTTTGAGCCGAAGAACTTCTGTCAGTTCCACATTCTGTACATTCTCCATTGTCTGATTGTAATGCTCAACCTATTCCACCCACTACATTAAAAAAGTAACAATTTCATTTACTATTATTGAGACACTTTAATGTGATGCCTCCATCCATACTTATCACTAATATGGTTTGTCCCGTACGTGGCTAGCACAATTTGTGTAACACGTGACTAATTTCTATTGCACAATATAACATGATACTGATCTTTTTCTCATTCTCTTTTGTTTTTGTTGCAATTGAGTAAGTCTATCAAACCCTTGTCAAGGTGATTTCCACAAACCTTTTGTTAGGTCCCTATAATACTAGTGTATTTCCTCATTGTTATTGTCAGTGTAGCCCCCTTATTGTTATTTTTGTGCCCATGTAGTCCCCATATTGTTATTATTGTGCCAGGTAGAAGCCCACTAGTGTTAGTGTTGTGCCCTAACATTATTATTGTTATGTCGGCTCTAATTATATTATGACCCCTTAGACTCCTATATATAGAAAGGAGGTTTTGTCATTTGAATCATCAAATAATTGTTCATTTGTGCAATGCAAACGAGGTTTCCCCCTTGAAGAGGCTAATTTTGAAGTCGTTGATCTATATCTTCTTCTATTTTGTGAGCTGCTTGCATAACATTTGGCATCAGAGCTTTGGATTCTAGGGTTTCGTTGCTACAAATAGGTCATCGTGGCATTTTCACTAAAACATTTTTCTATGAAGGTTCAGAAGATGAAATTTTTATCACGAGGAGACAAAATTCTGATGAACTTCGTGTAAAAATTTCATATCATGGTTCTCTATCGAGATATGATCCAATGAAGTTAGGGTTTTTGCATGATCCAAAATTTCGTCTCAAATAGGTGACCTTGGGAAAATCGTCATATCTTCCTCTACAAGCATCAGATTTGAATTTCATAAAAATCGGTTGAAAGAGAACAAACTTTAGTATATTGTATATCTTTTTCAGGGCTGAAGATTAAAACATTGATGTGTGGCACTCCATACAAGTTTGATCTATTAAACCAGTCTATAATCAGGTCATCGTGGGAGATTGGACATAACTTTATCTTGAATAATCCAAATTTGGTCTGACTTGCGGAATTGGAAAGAAGAATCAGAGGGCTACCACAAGACTCAATTTAAGACCTTGGAGATCCAAATTTATAGAGATACAACAGATTCAACATCAAGCTCCTACAAAGAAAGAAAAAGGTGTGTATTTTTTTAAAATTTGCATAAGTTTTGTTTGAAAAATCAGTTTGAAGTGATTCGAGGGGCATAGTGAAGCATAAATATCATTGTTTGATTTGAAAATGACTCGAAGCAATAAAATGGAAACACCTAGTAAGAAACCAGAAATATCTACTATGATGCATGAAGAAGAGGAAGAAATGCAACATGATATATCAAAATTACGAGACCAAGTGCAACAAATTTCACTCGCGCAAAGAGTAACCAAAAATGAAATGGAAGCTAAGATGGATGGTTTGAAGAATGGTTTAAAAGAAGACATGGAAGGTTTGAAATATGGCATAGAAGAAAAAATGAAAGGCAACATGGAAGATTTGAAGAATGGTTTAAAAGAAAACATGGAAGGTTTGAAGGAAGGTTTGAAAAAGTTGCTACAAGAAATGCTTCCTAATGGAGAAAAGGTAGTAGAGGAAACTCATGATGAGAACAAAATAAATGTTAATCATGATTTCATAGACTCTAATGTTGGATTGAAGACCCACCATATTCCAAAGATCGATATGAGGAAGTTTGATGGCAAGGATCCCGTAACATGGATACTACAGATGGAGCAATATTTTGATCTCCATAATGTGCAAAACACACAAAAGGTACACATTGCAACTTTATATTTAGAACCTAATCAGTTTGTATGGTATCGATGGCTTTGTTCTCGTAAACCACTTTTCACTTGGTCAATTTTTACGGAGGAAATGATAACACATTATGATGATACAAAGAGAAACACCTTCTTTAGCCAATTGATAAATCTCAAACAAAAGGGTTCAATGGTGGAGCATATTGAGGACTTCCAAAAATTGAATATAAGGGTAAATGATATTCCAGAGGAACATAGGATTGATGTCTTCATAGGGACTTTAAAGGATAACATCCAACATGAGGTTTGCCTTTAGGAATCTGATTCATTGGAGAAGGCATTCAGGTTGGCAAGAAAAACTGAAAGAAAAATTATGGAAACAAGGAAGCCTACCACTCACAACTATAAAGATGGAAGTGTTTCTTCCCCTAGCCTTCCACAACCTACAAGGTTGACACCACAACAATTGGAAGAAAAAAGAGAAAAAGGGCTTTGTTACAGTTGTGATAGAAAATACACTAAAGTTCATAAGTGTGCTGAGAAGAAATTAATTTACATAGATTGTGAAGAGGAGGAATAAAAGGAACAAGAAACATCAAAAGAATAGGATATACACCAGTAACTAACCCCATAGAAATAAGAAATGAATCCAACCATATCTTGTAATGCATTGGCAGGAATTATAACTCCTCAAACTCTCAAGATGGAAGGATATATTAAGAAGAAAAAAGTAATAGTGTTGATTGATTTGGGTAGTACCCATAATTTTATTTATTGTAAGATAGCCAAGGAATTGAATTGCTTCCTATATCCAGCACTAGAGTGTCAAGTGATGGTTTCAAATGGAGGAACCATAAATTGCTCTGGAAAGTGTCATAATATCAAGCTATATATGGGAGAATATGTATTCAGTAGTCCAATGATTTCCATTCCAATAGGTGGTGTTGATGTTGTACTAGGAGTCCAATGGTTACAATATTTGGGTACAATAGCTTTTAATTTTCAAGAACTTTTCTTGAATTTTTTTGGGAAGGAAAGGAAGTTGAATTAAGGGGTATCACAGGGAAACTGGGAAATATAATCAACTCTAATGGCATGACAAAGATTCTAAAGAAAGAACAACGAGGCATAATTTCACAATTATGTTCACTAGAGGTTCAAACATTGAAATCATCTATTTATCCAGATCTCCAAAAAGTCTTGGACAAAGGTTCAAGCAATGGAAGATCACATCAAGCATCAAAAACAAGTTCTCCAACTCTTAAAGGATAACCTCACTTTGGCGCATAATAGAATGAAACAACAGGCAGATCAACATCGCAACGAAAGACGTTTTGATGTAGGTGACTGGATTTTTGTGTGGCTATAACCATACAAATAAATGTCCCTCAAGCAAGCTAAGAAGGATAATAAATTATCACCAAAGTTCTATGGTCCTTACAAGGTGTTGCAAAAGATTGGTACTATGGCATACAAATTGGAGCTTCTTGCATCTTCCCAAGTGCACCCAGTTTTCCATGTTGCATGCTCAAAGAAGGTTATAGGTGACAAGCTCCCAGTTCAAATAATATTGCCAAAACTTAACAAGGAAGGAAAAATCATATTAGAACTTGAAGCAGTCACAGAAACAAGAACTCAGCAGCTACGAAATCGATCAATTTCAGAGCATCTCATCAAGTGGAAGGACTTACCCACTGAAGATTCCACATGGGAGGATGAGAATTTTATACAGAAGCATCCAAAATTATTCAAGCGTTGAGGACAACACTTTTTTTAAGGAGAGGGGCATGTTATGTCCCTATAATACTAATGCATTCCCTCATTGTTATTGTCAACATAGCCCCCTTATTGTTATTTTTGTGCCCATGTAGTCCCCATATTGTTATTATTGTGCCCCATAGAACCCCACTATTATTGTTGTTGTGCCCTTACATTATTATTGTTATGTCGGCTCTTATTATATTGTGACCTCTTAGAATCCTATATATAGAAAGGAGGTTTTTTCATTTGAATTATCAAAGAATTTTTCATTCGTGTGATGTAAAGGAGGTTTCCCCCTCGAAGAGGCTAATTTTGAAGTCGTTGATCTATCTCTTCTTCTATTTTGTGAGTTGGTTTCATAACACCTTTGCATTGCAGAAAACCACGTTAGTGAGATTCCATGTGAATTGAGGATTGAGTATGGAAGTGGTTCAACTGTAGTTACAATCTATTCCATCAAGAGAATTATCAATAGTGGTTGGCCTATGCTTGACTAGCTCGATGATTGGGCATTACGGTTGACATTTCATCTAAGGAAATATTACTTCTTACTTTTTGAGTCAAAAGTCATAGTGTTCTTTGTGTAGCCCATCTATAGCCCGATGTAGTAAAGGGCGTCACTGGTCCTAGATCTACTAACAAATTCACCATGGTTAACTGAAACTACATTAGAGAGTTGAAGGCTAGACGATCACATCATGTAGCACTCAAGATCTTGGTACACTCAGTTTATGGGCCTTATGGATGTTGTTTGGGTGTTCCATCAGAAGATCCACCTATTTCTTATTTTTCACATGTCTTTTCACGCACATCCTTTTATTACTCCTTACAATAACAATCTAAGCAAACCATATTAGATTTCACTTTGACTGATCATATGATGCTTACTGCTTTAGGATAAATACTACACATATTATCTTAGAATAACTTGGTGTTATTCGAGCCCAGAATAGGCTAAATTCTCTTTTTATGTCATCAAGGAAATCAAGGATCCACAAGTGGCAACAAAGTGGTTAATAGTCAAAGCCACGAGTAGTTCTACTGTTTGGATCTCATTGTCCACTACCTCATCATAATGATTTAAGTAGTCTCAAATACTACTGTCATACCTCGAATGTAGTCTATTTTCCCGTGTACTCATTAAAAGGTTGAGAGATACCTTTGTTAATTTTAAAATGCAAGGATATATATTGTTCGAAGGCTTTTCACAAAGTATCGATAAGGGATATTTCTTGTGTGTTCTATATCATATTGAGGGATGGAGTAGATATGGACTACATGCAAGTTTCACTCAAGTTTGCAATGTTCCCTCCCTCAAGTTTTGAAACCACATGAAAGAAGACACGGATAGGTAATCATGGGAGGATGTGGATGATTGAAATTAGGATTACTTTCATTATTATAGCCCTTGCCAAAGCTTTTGGGAAAATAAAAGATCAGGTCAAGAGCCAAATGAAGTCTTTAGGTGACTTGGGCTTTGTTGTAAAGGCTAGCCTTTCAACTTAAAGATTGATTTCAAGACAAATATTTAACTTGTGTAAAGGTTTGTGAATGCTTTCATTTTGTTGATGGGGAATTTGGGAATGCATAAAGGTCATTCTATGGTGCAAGTAACTTAATTTTTTTCCTAAGAGAAAGAGAGAAGTTGGATAAATTGATGGTTTTGTTGTCCATTCCTCCATCATAGGTTTGAAAGGTTATGTTATTTCCTCAATTATCATTATGGAATACAATTTATTTGGCACTAGTGGTGACTAGAAATATTTCTTAACATTGAATAGATTAGTAGAACCAATTTGTGTGGCTACTCTAGTACCATTTTTTTGGAAGATTAAGCATTCCTCTCTTCTTATTATCCTTCAACATTTTCAATATTGTTCCTACAACTATCTATCTTTTACTTGTTGAATTTCATTGTAAATGGGTGTATTATCATGAAGTCAACACCCCTTATATGTCAGCTTAAGAAAATGGAAAAACTTTATGGATTATTAGAGTTATTAAACACTCTAATACTCTTTATTTTTTATGACACAATTAAAATCAACAAGGCCTCTCCCACTAATATTCAAATATGTCTACAACATGCATAAGATGAGAATGAGTTTCCGCAACATGATTCTCAACTCCAGAGAGATGAACTACAACAGAAGAGTCAACATTCTAAACCAGTTCTTGTTCAAATAAATTCTCTATTTGGGTTTGAGATAAACTCTTATCACTAACCATCCCTTGGTCAGATTAGTGAGGTCACTTTAACAAAGTTTCACATGAACATGCAGAGGTTCAACTTGCACATCCAAGCCCATCATCAAACTTTGGTAAAAACTTATTAGCAACAAGAACAAAGGAATCTTAGATATGAAAAGGATGTTTCCTTTCACATTCTAGACTATTCCAAACCAATCCAGTTTTAGAGGGCTAGGTTCCTTTAGGACAATTCATCTTCAGCTGCTCCAACACTTGCTCCTCTTCCTCAACCACTTCAGATTGTCAGATACTAACATTGTGATCGCATTGGCTACCTAAAAGATCAATGTTTTGATCTTCATCCTTGCGAGAATTGAGGTAAACATACTCATCATTCAAAGGGATGTTCCATAAACAAGGCTCATGTGAGAGAAAAAATTCACCTTGGATGGATTGCTTCCTGGAAATGGTCTTCAATAGTTAAGAATATATATCAATCATACCTCATAGTTCATTCTCAGCTATTGACATGTCTTGCAGTAGAGACATCTTTATCTTCTCACCTTTTATCTAATAAGGGGTGAATTGACGGTCCACTACCATATTTAAAGTCATATCAAGCGAGCATGAGCCACACCCTGAACTAGAGCCTAGAGCCAGAGTCAACTAGTGCCAGAGTTAGACTTGTAGCCAGAGAGAGGCTCATGTTCCATGAGCATGATTTGGTTAGTGGCTAGCATTAAGCCACCACCTACAAAAGACACAGTTTTTACTATCCATTTCATTAGTTTGTGATCATCTTTAAACCATCATCAAGTATCATTTCCACTTTATAGAAGACGTTAGCTTCGAGCCAAATTCAAAATTGTTCCAAGAACTACTTTGAGCCTAGTTCCAAAGTTGGTGGTTAGTTTTAAACCACCACTAGTAGAAGACTTTAGCTTAACCCATTATCCCCGCTATTACCCAGAGATCTCCACCTCTATGCTTTACCAGATTGATCTCCAGAACACCAACAAGGTAAAGTCCCCCACTTCTCCAAATGTCAGCCCTACCTGAGAGTTCAAGCCGGGGCGTTGTGTGAACACCTACCCCGATGTGACCACTAGGGAAGGTCGAAAGGGACAAGGGCTCTTTTTCTACCGTTCTGATAGAGGTAGCATCACTGAGAGCCTCTCCAAGACGGAAATAGTGTAAAGGAGAGGTTGTTTCTACGCCCAGGAAGACGGTTCCACCACACGAGAATGGAAACAAGAGGGAGCGCTCTGTGTTTGTTGCTCGATACCAGTACAGTGACTCTAAGGTACGACATCAACCTTTTCTCTGGTTGTGATTTGTAGCTTCAAGTTTATTTATTCCTGGAGCTTAATCTTAATGGGAAAATTTTAGGTCTAAATTTTTCCATTCACTAGTGTTTTTCTATTTATTTATTTGGGTTTTCTCGTGTTAAATTTAAATTTAAATTGGAAGATTTAATTTCAATGTTTTCACAAAATAATTCCCACAGTTTTTTATACAAATTTAACCCACTCTAAAAATCATCATCACAATAAAAATTTATATTTCTTTCAAATTTAAATGGTCTCACACAATGATCCACCAATAACTAAACATGTACAAAATCTTTGAATATTTTTACAAAAATAGTATCAAATATTATGATTTACCAAAAAAGATTTACATTTTCAAAGTAAATATGTATCTCTAAATTTTTCCATAAAATTCTCAATAAATTTTAAGTCTTTCACATGCTATCAGATGAATAGGTATACTCCTCAGTTATTGGATAATCATAAAAGATGGGAATCACATGCATTTTCTTGAACTGGGTATCATTATTATTGTAGAACACATGAGACTGGAAACCAAATCAAATGTATATTAATTGATCTCAAAGAATTATGTACATGTTGTACATATAAATACATATAGGAAACAATTGAATTAGTTCCCGGGAGTTCTTGGACTCCAATAACTAGCCAAACTAACCCAAGGTTAATCCCAAGGATTATCTATCTAACAGTCCCCCTTAATCCAAAGGGATATACCAAAGTCCAAGAACGAGAGCTCAAAATGAAAAAATGCATCTCAGCCAAGAGCTGAATGTCTCTCAGAAAATGGTTTTTAAGGATGACCACAAACCAATATGGGAGAACTCAAGGTATCAACCAACACCAACTCTGGAACCTTCATAGCGGTTCTCAGAACAACCAAAAATGTGGTTTTAAGGTGACCACAAACTCTGGAACTATCACAGCAGTTCCTCGAACAATTCCAAACATGGAAGTGTTCAATCAACTTGATCAACTCAACTTTGACTCAGGCTCGCTTGACATCTCGAACTCGAACCTGTAGCAGACCATCAACTATTCCCCCCTTGTTGGATACAAGGTGAGAAGTACTCTTCATCATTGCAAGGCTGGTCATCACTCTAGAACATATTCTTCAATATGCCCTATAAATCTTCTTGGTTGTTTTGGTCCAATCCCAAGAAGCAATCCATCCAAAATTTACCTTCTCTCTTGTAGTAGACTTCTTTCTGGAACATCTATTTGTATGATGATTTCGCTTTCTGCAATGCTCACATGGGTGAAGATCAAAACACCGATCTTTCATATGTCCATCAACTCATTCTGGAACAACACCATCCAAAAATCCAAAGCTTCGGAATTGTATTGGTTTAGCAAAATATGGTATGTGAAAATATACATCCAGAATATCCTCTTTGTAACCCAAACCAGTTCTGTGTTTATTGTGTCTAATCTCTTCCCATGTCCTTATGAAAGTTTTGGGAATATCAGGCTTCTCATAAGAACTTTCAGTTGCATTTCCTTTTGAAACCACTGCATTACTCTGATTATTTTCTGACTGATGATCGGGCTCAAACAAACTATTATTCTAAACAAGAACAGGTTCAGAATTCTTCTTTTGCAGTTCTTCTCACTGAAACTGGGATTCTAGCTCCAAAAATTCAATTTTTCTTTTCGCATTTTGCAAACAGGAGTGGATGTGAGAAAGTGTGTCCTTGCTGACTTGGACACTGTTATGAACTGTGGATGACATTAAACTGCGTAATAACTGCAACAAATCATCAACTTTGGCCATTTTCTCCAACAATCAACTTTGAAAAAAGGGGTGTTGGCTACCACCGAAAATGCACCCAATATAAAAAAAATTACGATGAATTAACCGAGTGTTGGGTTCAACTGAAAATGCACCCATTTACAAATAAGATTCAAGAATAAAGAGATTATATAGTTGCAACTACACAATTAAGAATTTTTATCTTTGATCCATACAATGAATACTATGAAAACTCAAGTTTGTTTTGAGTTATATCCAGTATGCATGAGTTGCAAATTTATCAAATAGTGACATGCTCAAGGTCGCCAACCAATGGAAACCAAAATCATGTTCACAGACTCCAAAAATATCTGCCAAAATTAGCTTTAAATAAAATATCTTTCAAAAATGTCTCTATAAAAATTTGAACTTGAGACCTTCAATAAACCAAATAACTATATAAACTTCACCAACCACAATATCATTTTCCCTTCTTGATTTTATATCCATAAACTCTACCTCCAAAAATATCTCCCAAAATTAGCTTTTAAAAAAATATCTTTCAAAATTGTCTCTATAAAGATTTGAACTTGAGACCTTCAATAGACCAAATAACTATATAATCTTCACTAACCACAATGTCATTTTCCCTTCTTGATTTTATATCCATAAACTCTGTTATTTAAACTTCAACAAAAACAAAATCAAAACTTGATGTCATTCCCTAGAAACTCCTTTTCTCCACTTGCCACCAATCAAAATTACTCCATTTAATGAAAATAAGAGAAGGAAGGAGCAAGCCTTACCACTTCTTTTATCTTGGCTCCTTTTACGTAAAGTTTTTTTTTTTTTTTTTCACATAAAAATTACTTTTTATCTTGGTTGTAAAGTTTGTTGGTTGAATTTAATATTTTTTAATAGTTAATTTTACATGTGAACATTATGGCGGCAACCTGAGAGTTACTCCTTACTCCTGGGTATTTTTTATTCATTTCTCAATTTAAAGAAAACTTTCACAGCTTTCTCAAAACTTAGCATTCACATTAGAAATTATTATTTAAATAATTTTCAAATTTCACCACAATTTAAAGTGAATGTCATTTCTTCCATTCCTATCAACTTCTTCTATGTTATACCTCTCTCTGCTGCAAGCTTCGCATAGTCAGTTACTCACTGGTCTCTCCGCTGTAAGCTTCGCATAGTCAGTTACTCACTAGTCTGAGATTTCGCTGCAAAATTCACATTAGAAATTAGTTTCGCATAGTCAGTTACTTCTTCCATGCTTACTGACTTCTTCTACATTATACCTCTCTGCTACAAGCTTCACATAGTTAGTTACTCAACTATTCACTAGTCTGAGATTTCGCTGCAAAATTCTCACAGTGCCCTTCACACTCGGTTGCAATCTATATCCACCCAATATATAAGCTGACAAAATCTCTTAGTCCCCCCAATATATAAGCTGACAAAATCTCTTAGTCCCCTTCACACTCTACTGCAATCTACATCCACCGAATATATAAGCTGAAAAAATCTCCTTTTTAAATCTAGGACAACCAAAAAATTGACCACTCTTCAATTAAAAATTTAATTCAAACCACCAAAAAATATATATCTTTAATTTTAAATATCCTTCAGAAATCCTTTAGTAAAAACTTTGTATTCTTTAAAAATCTTTCAGTAAAAACTCCGATTTGTAGTAAATATATTATCCTTGAGAAACTTTACTTACTATGATTAAACACGTGTTTACAATCGTAAATGCAAATACTACTATCTTTCAGACATTTTACTGTGATTAATGTAAGTAAACTTCGTTTGATGAAGTAAATGAAAATAAAGCCTCCCAAAATTAAAATAACAAGTGGGCCCTTTGATGCATGGAACTTAGACTTTGAGTAAACAACCCAGCAATTATTGGTATTAAACTCAATATTGACCATTTTTATTCAGAACAACAAGCATTCAAAACTCTAACATGTATTATAAATTCCAAGGATATGTTATAAAAAAAACTTTATATGGCTAAATTTCTTCAATCTTCTTTCATTATAATGACATAAAGTTATAAAACTTACAAAGAATCAATATTTTGGGTGTCCCACTAGGCTAACTTTGTGTTGCATTCAACTATCCTCAAGCCTTCATGCTCTGCATCTCCTCTATGCCATAGGGTCAAATACATGGAGTTTAGAAACAACTCAACAAAAGCTTTAATAATGTTCAAATTAAACACTGAAATCTCACATTCATTCTCTTTGATAGAAAAAATTAATCATGCTCTCATTCAACAGAGCATTTCACCCGATCTGATACCACTATAGAACACATGAGACCGAAAACCAAATCAAATGTATATTAATTGATCTCAAAGAGTTATGTACATGTTGTACATATAAATACATATATGAAACAATTGAATTAGTGCCCGAGAGTTCTTGGACTCCAATAACTACCCAAACTGCCCCAATTGTACATGTTGTACATATAAATACATATATGAAACAATTGAATTAGTGCCCGAGAGTTCTTGGACTCCAATAACTATCCAAACTGCCCCAAGGTTAATCCCGAATATTAGCTATCTAACAACTACTAAAATTTTTTGGTAACTGAATGGGAGTTGATGTCATATTTTTATGATTTTGGCAAAATATTTAATGAATATATCGTTGTTTCTGGGTAAAATTCTGCAGGGTACAAAACTTTTTATTGTTATTATTATTTTGCCTTTTCCCGATTGGTGATTTGGAGAGTCTCATGTGTCATTGAGAGTGTTATGATTTCAAGATTCGGATGAATCCTGTTTGCAATGGGCCTCCAATTTCACAATGAGAATGTTTAACCCACGAACTGAGAGCCTTTCCAAAGAAAAATAAAAATAATGAGTGTTTCAATATTTTGGGTGTCCCACTAGGCTAACTTTATGTTGCATTCAACTATCCTCACAGCCTTCATGCTGTGCATCTCCTCTACGCCATAGGGTCAAATACATGGAGTTTAAAAACAACTCAACAAGGGCTTTGATAATGTTCAAATTAAACACTGAAATCTCATATTCATTCTCTTTGATAGAAAAAATTAACCATGCTCTCATTCAACAGAGCATCTCACCAGCTTTTATACCACTATAGAACAAATGAGACTGAAAACCAAATCAAATGTATATTAATTGATCTCAAAGAATTATGTACATGTTGTACATATAAATACATATATGAAACAATTGAATTAGTTCCCGAGAGTTCCTGGACTCCAATAACTACACAATTGAATTAGTTCCATAGAATTCCTCGACTCCAATAACTACCCAAACTGCCCCAAGATTAATCCCAAAGATTAGCTATCTAACAATTACTAAAAAAAATTGGTAACCGAATGGGATTTGATGTCATATTTTTATGATTTTGGAAAAATATTTAATGAATATATCGTTGTTTCTGGATAAAATTTTGCAGGATACAAAACTTTTTATTGTTATTATTATTTTGCCTTTTCCCGATTGGTGATTTGGAGAGTCTCATGTGTTGGTGATTTGGAGAGTCTCATGTGTCATTGAGAGTGTTATGATTTCGAGATTCGGATGAATCCTGTTTGCAGGGCCTCCAATTTCACAATGAGAATGTTTAAGCCACGAACCGAGAGCCTTTCCAAAGAAAAATAAAAATAATGTGCGTTGCAAATATTAAACTTGCCCATGGGCTGAAAAACCAATAAAAGTAGAAAATATGATGATGATCAACGCAACCAAAAAACTACACGTATAATCAAGTGAGGGAAGAAACTGCAAAATTCTCACAGAGAGCGGCAAGTGAAAAATAAAAAGTGAGGGCAGAGTTTTCTTCTAAAAAATGCTCCACTGCCAATATTACTTGGGATTTTCTTTAAACGTGTTAATTTTTTAAAATCTTGGCAAATTTTCGGCGGGCCAATTTTTAGTTTTGTCTTTTTCGAGCTGATTTCTCTTCCTGAGATTGGCTTGGTGATTAATCCACAAATTTTATCACACTGAAAAATCCAATCATGTTCTATGGGATCTAAATTTATCCATGAAATCACCACGGCTATTGATTAACCACGGGTGTGCATTTTCCTGCAAGTGTGTGACAGTGTATTCTCATCTTTTATTAAACACCAAGTATGATGATGAAATGTTTGTTGCGTTTTGTTAGAGTGGGAGATGAAGTGAGGATCTAAAGGAAAAATTTATTTGTTGGTAATACATATAATTAAAATGTGATTGTCTTTTTAAGATCTAAATATGTGTGCTTTTATGGTTAAGATTGTGTTTTTTTAAAGTTCTTTAAAAATCATGATTCGAACTTTCCATGAACAACCAAGTGAGCAACACAGCTTTGGTCATGGATTTGACATCTGAAGTTTTTTTTAATAACATCTTCTTCCTGTCATATGGGACTTGCTTTGGGGTTTTGCCAAATCATGGGTGAATTAGTCATTTTACTAGCATTTGGCCATCACCTAAATCTATGGGAATTTGGATACAAAGGAATTGGAAAGGACGGATCAAAGGAAAACTGGAAGAGGGTTTCATGCCTATTCGAATCCAGAGAAGACAATGATCTCAAAGAATGGGCCTTATTTATTTAACACAAGAGGAATGCATTTGAATAGGTGGACAATAGATTTCAACTTTAGACATGAAAATCTCTCAAGTATTTTGATTTGTATTGGATTGTTGCATATTAATGTACATTGTTGGAATGAAGACATTACCTGGAACATTGGCAACACTTTGGGTGGATTTATTGACAAAGTGGAACCAAAGCATGACAAGTTTGCTTCTACTTGTATTTGTGTGGAGGAAGATATAGAAAAGGGTCTTCTTGAAGCATTCCTTTTGACTTTGGATGAATTGAAGCATATTTAGTTGTTGGACTATTAGTACTTGCCCTTAAATGCATGTATTTCCATGAATATTTTTGCGAATGATTAAAAAAAAAAACCACAAATCACTCAATTGGTTTAAGACAATGAGGAGAAATGGTAGACGCTCAAAAAAATAAGTGCAAAATGCTTTGCACTCCCATTGATCTCCAAAATATTGTCATTAACCTTAGGAATGATGACCCCCTCATGTTCCAAAGAGGTACTGAAGAAAATGCATGGAATTGAATCCACTTAGTTGCACCAAGTTGAATAGGTTAGCCAATGTCCAATAAATCTGAAGGGAGCAAAGATCAAACTCCCAAGCAAATAGGTATCAAATATTAACTCAAGGTGATCACATCCCCTTCTTAGAAGTTATACTTGCCTCTCTACATATTTCAAAATACAATTTATCAAAATCTAAAATTAAAATTAATATAAATTTATTTCAATTTTAAAATAATTAACTAAATTTATAAATACAATTATTTTTTAGAATTAAAAAACAAACTTGCTTGGACGCATCTAATCAAGTCCATTTTAATAGACTTGTCAGAGATCTCTGGGTGACATGAGAAGAAATTTGTGAGATAAGACACTTCCAAAAGCCTCAATATTTCATTATCCAATATGCTTAAAAATAGATTTCACTATAAAACTAGCATGATTCATGAATTTTTATAGTTGGATATTTTAAATTAAATATAATTTTTTTCCAAATATTCTATTCCTTCAGTGTATCTTTACACTTTTAAGGACATTTTTTAATATATATCTTTCCTAAAAAATCATAGAAATTTTAATTTAAATAAAACTTATGACAATTTTTAGTATATATCCTTTAAAAAAAAATTAAAGAAAACTTATACTGCATTTATAACAAGGGCTACATAGTAGCTAGTATGCCCTTAGCTTAAATATAGTTTAATTAAACAAAAAAATAAAAAGACAAAGATTTCATTACAAAAAAAAAAAAAAAAAAAAAAAACTAATAAAATATTGTATTTTAAATGTCATCACCAAAAATTAAGAAATATAATTAACTAGTATTGTTTATATTAACATACATATATGTGTGTGTGTTAATTAAAAATTAATATAATAATAAGTCGCCTTAAATTGAAAATATTGTGAAAAAATATATAATTCATGAAAATAGAAATAATAGAAAAAAGAAAAAAAACAAATCAAAAAGTTGAATAAAAAGGAAATAAAATGAAAAACAAAAAATTAGTAACTAACAGAAATGGAAGTTACTAAACAACCCATAATAAGACCTCAACCAATCATCTTACACATAAATAAATTTAACTAATAATAAAAAATAACAAAAATTGAATTCCTAATGTTAAACTGTGGATAAGGGTCATAAATTTTTGGTCAAAGACAATCTAATGTCAAGTCAAAGAAAAAATTGAATAAGGTATACCATGCCTGGGGCAGATATAATAAGCCAGCTATTATGTCACGTCTCTAAACAAAATACTAACATTGATAATGTGAATAGTAATTTTTTTTTATGAATGTAGTAATTTACACTTAGGCAAATATATACCCATTACATTTAATGTAAATGATACACCTGTTGCAATTGTATTGAAGGCTTTTATGTTATATATATATATATATATATATATATATATATTAAACTACATTGTTATATAAGTTCCACTATACATTAGTGTGATATTTCCTTATCCAAGTACAATGCTATTAATTTAAGTCCTAATATAGCAGACCTGGCTACCCATGAGTTGGTGGTAGTAGGTTTCTAGACTCTTCCTTTTTCTTTACAATTGTTGACTATACCTCAGGAGTATCCCCTCATAGACGGTCCTTTGATACGATGCACGATCCAACGACGATGGGAGACTTACCTTTTTGGTTTGCTTGAGAAATATTTTTTAGCATTTGCATTACCTCTGGCAGAGTCTTCCAGCTCCGACCCACGGCTCTAGATTATTCACAGGTCCAACATCATTCCTTTGCAATCCATTAGCTATTCCGTTACACAGTTTATCTCCACCGTGATTATTTTTTCTTTTAATCTTCCAAGCTTGCAGAGGAGGGTTTGATAGGTTCCGCATTGAAGGAGCAACCTTGCACTCACAACCCTATACAGGTATAGGTTTTCATACTTTTAACCTTGAATATCATAAATCTACAGTTTTGTTTGCTTAAATATTGCTAATTTGTTCTTGTGTTTTGCTATGTTTCGCTGGAGGCTTCTTCCTGCTCGAATATGGTTGTTTGAGAGCGAGGTTTCCTTCCGGAATCCAGTTCTAGGGTCGCATACTTGTTCCTTTTCCAGCCTCAGGGTAATGTGGAAACCGTATTTCTGAAACTCTTCGTTTATGGGTCTTTGGCCATCTCGCTATATTGTGCTACATGGGTTTAAGAGTACTTCTAATAGTCATTTTCCCCTTTTTTACTGTAATAGTTTCCTCGAGGCAAAATGGGGCTTCCATGCCCGTCGTTCCAAATTTTGGGTGTGTGATTAAACTGAAATTTGTAAAAATTGATACAACAGTACCAAACTACTCTATTATCATTTTAAGGTTATGAATGTTTATATATGGAATCTTCCTTCTGATTTTAAGAACTTTGTCCTTAAAGATTTATCTTCCTTTATAATTTAAGAACTTTGTCTTAATATTTTATGCCAGTATTGGGTTTTTCCTCAGAACGTTGGTGCTTTTTCACAATTCCAATTTTATAAATATATGCATGTTCGTTACAGGAATATAATGTTCAGATTTACAGTTTTCTTCTTGCTAAATTCTTCTTGAAAAGAAAAATTTGACTTTTCCTGTTCAATTGGCTTGATGCGGGTTACAATCATTTTAGTTTATTCGTCACAAGAACTCGACCCTTTCCCCTAAGCTTGGTAATATTGTTTCACAACAATAACTTTCTTGTTGGGGTTTAGTACTTCTGGGTTCGGTTTTCCCTAAATTTTAGTTATCACTTGTTTTGCTTGTGAGACAATTACATTCTTATTGCATTCTTAATTTCTCTCTAGTTCAAATATTTTAACGGACATGGTCATCCTCCGAATCCAGTGTATCTTCCATTGCTTGACTTTTCCTAGCAGCAAAGGGCCAAGCATAGAGTAACCTATTTGTTCGTTCAGTAATAGTTGTTGATAGTTCTGCTATACAATATTTTTCCGAATTTGTAATTCCTTGGGTTGTAGAGTTCCTAGACAGATTGGGAACAATTCCTGTTTGATTTCCCTACTTTCTTGATGGTTTTCCTATTATAACCCTAGAAGAAGAATTCCTCCCAAGAACTCTATTTTCTCTAATTAACAGAACATACAAGTTATTCTTTAGGGCTTTAGATTATGAATTCCTTTTGGTAAGAATTTGGCCTTTACTAAATTGGTTCAATTAATCCCTTTTAACAGTATACCCATTTCTGTTACAAGATTACAACTAATTCAACAACATAAATACTTCTGTTTCAAGAATACATTTATTCACTAGCATACATAATATGTTTCAAGAATACCTTTAATCAACAACATACATTCCTCTGTTTCAAAAATACATTTAATCAATAGCATGCATACTTTGTTTCAAGAATACAATTAATCTTCAAGAAGTGATAAATACTTATCTGACTTCGGAAATTAATCATTGTTGACTATTTGGATCAAACAACTAGATGTTGCCAAATTTTTCCTCCCAACCTTGATACTTCCCTCCAAGCCTAAGTCTCCCACCGAGCCGTTTCTCACATGCAGTAAGACTAGCAATCCTTGTCTCAACTATCTGGTCTTAACCAGACATAGCTTATAAACTCCGTCTGACATTCCAACACTAAAGCCTTTTGTATTACTTCTTTCTCTTCTTTTGTCTCAGGTACGCATACCCTCTTGATACTCCTTGAGAATAAATCTCCTAGGAAGTAGTTAGGGATAGGTAACCACCTACCCTAACTACCTGACATGTGAGAGTTACATGTTTGTCATCAAAACATTTGCTTCATGCACAATTAATCAAAGCAATAAATATTTAAACTTAAATAGTAATATCCACTTTGTTTAACTGCAGTAATTAAATATTTACAATTGTTGGGGACATCACATCTCCCCCCAAGATTAAACATCGTCTCGATTTTTCTCTGTTGCAAATAGATCTGGACAAGTCTCCCTCATAACTTGTTCATCCTCCGAGGTGGCCTCCTCTAGTCCAAAGCGTTTCCATTGCACTTTTACTTGGGTGATAACTCATTTCTGCAACATTACTTCTCTCTCATCGAGTATAACCAGGGGTTCGACCGAGAACTCGCCTTCTGATTTGACCTACACAAAAAGAAATTTAGTTAGTTCTTTTCCTTTGGCAGTTTGTCTTGGTAAAATTTATTTAAAATCTAATTACCTGTATATCTTGCCAATTGATTATATGTTTAGGATCGTATATATATATATATTTTTTAACATAGAAACATGGAAAACATTGTGCGCACATATGTGGCTAGGCAAAGCAAGTTGGTAGGCCATCGGTCCGATTTGAGCAAGGATTTGGAAAGGACCATAGAATCGGGGTGCTAATTTAGCACATATGTGCCATTGCAATGTACTTTTCTTGGCTCGTACACGAACATAAACATGATCTCCAATTTGAAATTCCCGGAAACTTCTCTGTCAATCAGCAAAATTCTTTTGTCGATCCTGAGTGACCTTTAAATTGGAACGTACTTTTTTAACCATATCCTCCATTTCTTTTAACATGTCTGGTCCTAACATTAATTTATCCTATGGCCCACCCCAACGCGAGGGTGTCCTGCCCTTGCATCCATATAATACTTCAAACAGACTCATTTGCAGTGATGTATGGTAACCGTTGTTGCAAGAAAACTCTACCAAATGTATGTAATCCTCCCATTTAGATGGTTGTTGCATTACATAAGTTCGCAGCATATCTTCTACTACTTGACTTGCTCGCTCAGTCTATCCATCCGTTTGAGGGTGGTAAGTAGTGCTGAAATGTAGCTATGTGCCTAAACCTTCAAATAAGGCATTCCAAAAAGTTGATGTAAATTTTACATTGGGGTCGGAAATTATAATCTTCGATAATCCATGTAATCTAAAAATGGTTTGAATGAATATGTTAGCAATTTGTACAGTCTTGTAAGTTGACTGTACAGGTATGAAGTGTTAGGTAAAATTGTCTCGGGGTTTGAGTCAAGGTTGACCTGGTTAAATAGTAGTGGTTTTGGTCACATGGTATAATGTACCCAGGTATTATGGTCTGTGGTATTGCATATAATGGAGCCTATAAAAGGTTGGGAATACTTCATTGTAAGAGAGGCTTGGAGGTGAGCGGTGAAGGCTCACTTGGCCGGATTGGTCAAGGTTTTGGTCAATGCTAATGAGATCTCATTGGGTTGGGTTTTTCCCCAGATTTGGGGTTTTACTGAATAAATATTATGTGTATAATATTTGTGTGTATTGTTGCTGGTTATTTTATTATTCCTCTCTGTAAATCTTGGTAAATCTCAGTAATAATTTATCTCTCTGCTGTAAATTTCTTAACAACTGGTATCAGAGCTAAGTTGGCTTCAGAAGGATGTTTTTTGTTGCCAAGGGTTTGCATTGGCCAAATAGATAGAGAGATAATTAATTTTTGTTTGCAAATTTGGATCAAAATCCATAGATTGTGAAGCAAAAATGCACATTATTGGGTCATGAGAGGTTCAGTGGATGAGGAGGATATGTGCATGTGGATTAATCAATTAATGAACCATGTACCTGAAAAGAATGCCTAGACAACTGGTGGTTACAGCGGCTGGTGACCCATGTAATTCGGTAGATGTGTTCTTTTTATATGGACATTGATGTCATATGTACAAAGACAACAACAAGGGTAAAAAAACAAAAAAAATTATTATAATGGAGTGAATTTTTTAATTTTCATGTAAATGGGCATACTACTGTAAGACCTGGTAAGGCATGCATACCCCTCAGTAATTACCGGTAAAATATGGGTTAAACCTAGGTAATAGGGGGATGTCGGGTTAACAAATCCTCGGTAAAAACTTTGAAGGGGGTAAGAGCTAGAGTGAGTGGGATTGTCTCGCTTAGCAGGTTTTGGCTGGATTTAGTCAAGAAACACCAAGTCAAGTTTAAGGGGGGAATTGTTAGGTAAAATTGACTCAGGGTTTGAATCAAGGTTGACCTGGTTAAATAGTAGTGTTTTTGGGCATATGGTATAATGTACACATGGTATTATGGTATGTGGTATTGCATGTAATGGAGCCTATAAAAGGCTGAGAATACTTCATTGTAAGAGAGGCTTGGAGGTGAGTGGTGAAGGCTCACTTGGCCGGATTGGCCAAGGTTTTGGCCAATGCTAATGAGATCTCATTGGGTTGGGGTTTTCCCTGAATTTGGGATTTTCCTGGTTGCATCATCAATAAAAGTAACATAATAACGAGAGCCACCGAGAGATAATACCTGAGCAGGTCCCCATACATCTTTATGCACAAGCTCTAATTTTTCGCTCTTCTTTTCTTTCCCAACACTGAGGAATCTGACTCTCTTCTGTTTTCCATAAACACAATTCTCACAAAATTTTAAATCAACATGCTTCAAACCTGGCAAAAAATTTCTTGAGTGAAGAATCTTTATCCCCTTCTCACTCATATGCCCAATCCTATGATGCCACAATGCAATATCTTCTCCTGTAGAGGTTAAAGCATTAACAGAATTAGAAATACCATTGCATAAATACAATGTACCAACCTTTTATCCTTTTTCTATTACCAGGGCTCCTTTATTGACCTTCTAGGTTTTATCTGTAAAAGTAGTCACACAGCCTTCACCTCCCAACTTCCCTATTGAAATTAGATTTTTCTTTAGATCTGGAACATGCCTTACCTCCTTCAATAGCCATGATTTCCATTCTGTTGTTTTATGAAAACTGTACCCATTCCAAGGATTTTACAGGGTTTATCATCACTCAATCGAATCTGTCCAAAATCTCCTTGAACATAATCATGAAAATGTTTCCTATTAGGTGTGGCATGGAATGAGGCCCCTGAATCTACCACCCATGCATCAATAATATTTTCTAAAAGAATCAAAGCATCTTGAAACACATCACCTGTCACATTCGCTTCATGATTGTTTTCTTGATGCGTGTCTCCTTCTTTTCCCTCCTGAGACTTGCAGTCTTTCTTCAGGTGTCATTTCTTCCTGCATTTCTAGCACACTATCCACGATCTAGACTTGGATCTTCCTTTGCTTGAGTTACTGCGATATCCTCGGCTCTTTCCTCTTTCCATTTTTCTTCCCCTAGTCTCTCTAGTCAAAGCATCACCTGATGTCTCACTGGAGCTTTTCTGTCGCATTTCCTCGCTAAGGATTTCACCAACAACATCATCAAACTTTAAAGTACTAAATCCAGAGACAGAGTTACTAATGGCCATAACTAAACCATTCTAACTTTCTAGCAATAAGCACATAAATAAAAAAGCCCTAACTTCATCATCAAAAGTTACCCCTACAGAACTTAACTAACTGGTAACTGTATTAAATTCATATAAATGATCAGCAACAGATTCGCCTTTTGACATCTTCATATTAAATAAACTCTCCATAAGAAATACCTTATTTGAGGCCGAGGGTTTTTCATATAGTTTGGCCAATGTCGACATTAAACCCTCGGTTATCGTTTCCTTTGAAATATTAAAGGATGCTGACACCGCTAGGCATAGTCGTATTGTTCCAAGTTCCATTCTATCTAGAATATCCCATTCTTTGTCTGTCATACTCGTCGGCTTATTTTTCTTTCCGCTCAATAGTAGGTACAGATCTTTCTAATACAGATAATCTTCCATCTGCATCTTCCATAGCTAGTAGTTTTGGCTGTTAAATTTTTCAAGCCTAAACCTACCATCTTCTACCATTGCTCCCACTCGAACCAAGAACCCTTCTCTCCTACTATTTTATCAGCCAAATAGACCTTCGACTATGCTACTACCATTATTGAGTCATTCTGACTTTTAGACTTAGGTAGTCCTGTAATAAAATCGATGGAAATGGTTTCCCACTTCCATTTCGGAATAGGCAATGGGTGAAGCAATTTGGCTGGGTGACGATTTTCCGCTTTCACTTGCTGACATTCCAGACAATGATCCAAATACTTAACTACTTCTTTCTTCATACCAAGACATCAATATTCCATTCTGAGTGCAGTAATTAACTTCTAGTATCCAGGTGGCCTGCATACAAAATTTTATGATATTCATCTAAGATTAAATTTTTAATATTTTTCTGGTTAGGTACATACATTCTTCCTTTATAAATCAGTATACCTTCTTGATTTACCTTATATCCCAGCTGTTGTTTTTTGTTGTTTAAAATTTTAGCTTGCTGCCATAAAAAATTATATTTTGGATCCAGCATGGCTACCTCTTTAATCTCCTCATTAAATGTAGTTCGCACTTCATTGAAAGATACCTCATATATACATTTTACCTTCCGACTTAAGGCATTCACAACTCGATTCTCCTTACCTTTCAAGTGTTTGATTTCAAAACCAAATTCAATTAGAAATTCGACACAACGAGCTTGCCTAACATTCATAGTGGGCTGCTTAAAATAGTTAGTTAAACTATGACGATTAGTCATTAATATAAATTCCTTACCCATCAAGTAATGTTGCCACATCTTTAATGCATGGATGAATGTTGTTAGCTGTAAGTCATAGGCTGAATATTTTTTCCCACACTCCTTAAGTTTCCTAGACTCATAAGCAATAACTTTGCCCTCTTGCACTAGTACATCGCCTACACCTTCCTTGCTGGCATCTGTACAAACCACATAATCTTTATTTGGATATACAATGCTCAAAATAGGTGCGGTGGTGAGTAAATGTTTAAGCTGATCAAAACTCTTTTGACAATCCATGGTCCACTTAAAAAAAATTTCCTTTCTTTTGCAGAGAGGTAATGGAATATGCCACCCTAGAAAATCCTTCGACAAATCACCTATAGTATCCAGCTAGACCCATGAATGATCTTATATCGGCCACATATTTTGGTACTGGCCACTCCATTATAGTTTTTATTTTCTCTGGGTCCACATCAATTCCATCCTTGGTAATGACATGTCCCAGATACTGGATTTGTTCTTTAAAGAATCAAATTTGTTGTACTTGGCATATAGTTGATGTTCTCTTAAAACTTGCAAAACAATACGGAAATGTTCTTTACGTTCTTCTATATTCCAAGAGTAAATTAGTATGTCATCGATAAAAATTCACACAAATTTATCCAAATACTGATGGAATATACTGTTCATGAGGAACATGAAGTTTGCAGGAATGTTAGTCAGCCCAAAGGGCAACACAACGAACTTGTAATGCCCATAACGAGTTCTAAAGGTTGTTTTTGCTATATCTTCTTCCTTGATTCTAACCTGAAGGTAACCTGAACAAAGGTCGATCTTTGAAAAAACACTCGCACCCCTCACCTAATCAAACAACTCATCTATACGAGGTAAAGGGTATTTTTTCTTGATGTTCAGTTTATTTAACTGGTGGTAATCCATGCACATTTGAAAGGTTCCATCCTTCTTCTTAACGAAAAGCATCGGAGCTCCCCAAGGTGATACTCTTTGGAGGATATACTTTTTATCAAGTAGTTCTTGCAACTGCATCTTTAATTCTATTAACTCTAGGATACTCATGCGATAAGGAGCTCAGGATATTGGGGCAGCTTCCACAATCAACTTAATAGTGAAATCTATATCTCTCTTTGGAGGAAGTCCCAGAATTTCTTCAAGGAACACATCTAGAAAATTTTGTACCACATGTATATTTTCTAAAGAAATAGATTTTTCATTTGATTTAGCATGTCCTACCTATATCACATAAATTTGACATCCTTTTCTGATAAATTTTGCTAATTGAGAGGCTGTTACTGGTCTTAGTTTTAGGGGTCTTAGTATGCCCTAAATTTCCTGCTTCTTTCATTCTTCATCCATATAGTTAACAGTTTTGGTTTTACAGTGAATGAGGAACCAATGTTTTTCCAACCAATCCATGCCTATTAGGATATCATACGATCCTAAGGGAAAAACATTTAATTCTTCCATAAGAGACTGACCTGCTAACATTAAGGGGCAGTGGTTGACCTTGGCCAACACCCTTGTCTTTGCCCCCGTGGCTAGTTGTACTAACCAAGGATTCTTAATATTAACAACTTGCAAACAACACTATTCTACTATCTTGGGACTAATATAACTCAAAGTAGCTCTTGGATCAATTAAAATAGATATAGTTCGGTCAAATATTTTACCTTCAAATTCTAGCACGGTTGGTTGGTATTCCCCTGATGGTCTTCAAGGGCAGCATTGTTTTTAGGAATACTTCTTACCACTTCTCCCACAGTTGATGCTTCTTGAATCTGTGCAACCTGATCAGTTCCCTTACGGTATGAACAATTTTTTATGTAATGTGGTCCTCCACATCCCTAGCACTGTACTAGAGGCCTAGCTGCTACTTCCACTTCAGTTTTGCCCGACTGCTCATTAGTCTTGGACTCATTTGAAAGTTTAAATCTGGTTTGATTTCTATTCGTATTTATATTTGCTTGCCCTTTATGGAGTCCCTTGTTGACTATGGCCTTATTTCCCTTGTTGTTAGAGGTAAACTTAATCCCCTTTTTGTTAGCCCATCTCTTTCCCACATCCCCCTTTTGCTTCTTTTGTTGATAGCATAATCAAGCCTTTTGTATAACTTCATCCATGGTCTTCGGGTTATCGAAATCGAGATGTTCTTTCATGAACAATGACACACTGCTGATAAATCGTTGCACTTTCATTTTTTCTTCTCATATTTAAGGAACATACCGAAGCAAGGACGTAAATTTTGCAATGAACTCATCCATAGACATCTAACCCAATCGAAAATCGTGAAACTCTT
The DNA here is from genome assembly GCA_031772625.1 of Pinus tabuliformis. Classification (NCBI taxonomy): domain Eukaryota; kingdom Viridiplantae; phylum Streptophyta; class Pinopsida; order Pinales; family Pinaceae; genus Pinus; species Pinus tabuliformis. The sequence continues at coordinate 1,688,898,501 of CM062817.1, forward strand.
TTTCATTTTCATCATAAAATCTTTCAGTTAAATATTTCTCCTTAAAATACTTTTGAAAATTTTCCCAAATTATGCTATGCTCATTTACTCCACGCACCGTTTTAATTTCCTCCCACCATTGGGTGGCCTTTCCTTGCAGTTGAAAGATGGCCAAGTGAGCCTTTAAATTATGGTCGTATTCATACAACTGAAAGTATTTATTCGTATTCATAAGTCAAGCTTCAGCTGCCCCTTTCTGTTCACCATCAAAGAGGGGAGGTTTTATTTTTCGAAATTCCCCTTGCAAATATATTTTCTGTCTTTTTTGCATTTTGTGTTCTGATACATTATTAGACTCTTCCTCCTAGTTTTTCTCGCCACCTTCTATTTATGTTGGGCATGGAATTCCCCCATAATAGGTTTTGGGGCTCAAAGCCCAAGTTTTGGTCAAAGGTTCTATAAGACTCCGCGAATTGCAAGCGCGGAGTGCAAAGTATATGATGAGTCATAAGGTTGTCCACCCTAAAATATTGTAACGAAATGTAAAGTCATGTCGGCCTACCCATGGTCCGCAGACCATGGGAATGTATAAATAAAGCGAAGCTCTAAGTGTAAAGATAGTGATGATTGTAGGAGAAATGAATAGGAATGGTTTGAGCTTAGAGGAAGAGTCTAAGTGTACTGGTTCGTAGTGGTAGGAAGAGGCTCTACAGCTGAGTGCGTAGAGGCCAAGTAGAGTCTGCAGCCGAGTGCGCAGACCCTTGCAGTTGAGTGCATAGGGCAGTGTCGAGTCTGTAATCTGGATCAAAGATTAATAAAGAGAAGTTGATTCCTATTTTGGTGCATCTGTTGTACATTGTCTTCTTTATATTTATATGGGTTTATTTTATCGCGCGCTCTGATATGGTTGCTAAATATGTTGTAATAATCATTAATCTTATACACACAAGATAAGTAATCGGGTAATAACGAATTAACAGTGAGGAACTTGGGTATTATACGGGTTGCGCCCCAGATAGGGTTGTGCGAAAGCAGTGTCACAGGCGACGAAGGCATAGCAAGTGCGCGTAGCAACGTGTGCACAGGGCTAAACCGTGGACCTCCAAAAGCTCATCAGATATCCATAGGGTGCGGAAACCTGGTTCTAGCACCCTCCCATACTACTTCGAGTGAGACCTTAGTCCGCGCTCCACGGACTGTTTCCGAAAGGGCCAGTAGTACCAGGATTTGTTTGGCTAAATCACCTATGAACTTGGGTCAGGCCCATACAAGCCAACAAATGGTTCCGTTGTCGGGACTGGGATCTACATAAGGGATGTTTGATGTCGTGCCACAGGAACCCAACAAAGAAATAAATTGAAGAGTGGTTGGACAAAAAGATTCACGAGTTCACGACACAGGAAAACAGAACTCCGTGAGTATTTAAGGAACAGTGGTTGGAACGCTACTTGTATATGGAAATCCACGAAATTTTCTTTGCATCCTTTCCTTTTGAGTTGTATGAGTGGATCGCAAAGTTAGAAGACAACCAGGGAAGGTGTAGGCTTGACAAACCAATAGTGTTGACTCCGCAATTAGTGCGGAAACTAGAAGTGTCAAAATATAAGATCGTGCGAGTTGTGGAACATTGGCTCAACCAGATAACAGGAGGATTTATCACTGAGTTTGCAGTAGACACAACCGTTAGCTACAGTGAGGCAGAACAATGTTTTCTCAAGGGACCGCGAGGTAAGTATATTAAATCTTTGAACACTTGGATTAAGATGCTATTGTGTGAAAAGCGGGTTATGCGAATAAATTAATGTTTGGGACTACGTGGAGCAGGAAGATCTACAAAAGCGGAAGTAGTGAAGAATTAGAAAAATGTCCCTTAATTTCACCCTCACAGGAGAGCGAGGAAGAGCTCGCGAAGGTTTCTCCAAGAAGCGCAGTCAGTTTGATAAGGCAGTGAATTTCGCGTTTACCACCTCCACCCACACCGCCACCCGTTTCACCCCCCTCACCTCCATCTCCACCCACTCCACCTCCGCCACCTCCACAGTTCAGTATGGCGAGCACGATCAAGCTACCCGTATTCAAAGGAATAGGGAATGAAGATCTGGACCAATTCTGGTTCGTGGTAAGAGCGGTATGGGAAGCACAAGGTGTCATGAATGACAATATTAAGAAAGCTACGCTGGTAAGCACATTGTAGGATCATGCATTAACATGGTATATCAAGCATTCTAATGACCACCCAAACGCAGGAATTGTAGAAATCCAGGCTGCGCTGAATAGGGAATTTAGCAGGCCAAAGTCAGAAACACAATCAATCATCGGGTTTAAAGAGATCACAATGCTCCCAGGCAAGACCCCCTAGGATCTGGATCAATGGCTGAAGAGTATGATTCGCGAAGCCAATATGACATTGACAAATGGACACCATCGCGCGTGATTTGTAGCATCTCTGACACCGCACTTCAGGACGGCGCTGTCACAACAGAAACTTTCCACCCAGTTCGAAGCATTGGAAATGGAAATGAGATTACATGAGACCCCTATACAAGACCTTCGGTTGGGAGTCCAACAAATCCACACGCAACTACAGAATCTGTGTCTGGAAATGCAGAGTTTGAAACACGATAGGGCACCTCGGCCAGAGGCGCGCAAGGAAGTATAGTGCATAAAATGCAAAGGCCAGGGCCACGACAAAGATCATTGTCCAGTGTTCGCGAACTACTTGGCAGGAGGAGGGTCGATGCCATTGAGACTAGAGGCACAAGCAGGACCGAGCGCGGCACCTGCTTTATGGTGTGTGATCTGTCAGATAGGAGGGAAACACACTACGGATAATTGTCATTTCTTGCAGAAGTATACACAAACATCCCAAAAATTGTTTTGTAATTCTTGCAAGTCGGTAGGCCACGATGAACACACTTGCCGTAGTTACGAACTAATGATGTATCAGACCCCTGCCTATAGGGTGCAGATCGAAACGCGAGCCCTCGACCCAAATGTGGGATGGCGCATGCTGGATTTCAGGGGCGCGGTTGAGGACGAGGTGGAATGGGATTAGGAAGGGGTCGCAGACAACTAATTTGTTACAATTACGGAGGACCAGGGCACTATGCCCGCGATTGTACCAACCCGACAAGGATATCATGTTTGTATTGTGCTTAGTTTGATCCTGAGACAGAAGATTGTCCTTCGTTGATCACAAGGATGTGCGAAAAAGGGGTATTCCAGCCCCCTCCAACTCAGAATATACAAATGATGAGGTCTAAGCCGCGTGAAGAATACCTAAATGTAAACATGATGCTTAGAAGCGGTATGACCATGGGAGATGATAAGGGGAAGCAGCCAGAAGAAAGTACGTGGGTTTGCAAGGCTCCTACAAAGGAACCCGAGTTTGACTTAGAACGCGCAAAGGAGACATTCATGGAAGCTAAGAAGAGCTTCACGGAGGCCTCCACTTTAGTTAGTAAGGATCAACTAGAACCAAGAATTGATCCTTCAATACTCACTACTTTTCTGGAGACATGCATGAAATTGTTGCACGACAGCAAAGTAGTTAAGGGACTACAGGAACTGATCACCAGGTGCGCGGGATCAGGAGAACCGCACGTGGTCCGGAAACTAGGGAAGCATGCATTGCACACTGGAAGGGAAATGAGGTTGACTACGCAGATTGGTGAGTATGAAATGGATCAGGTAATCCTAGATTTGGGTTCAGACGCGAATGTATTACCAAAGAAAACATGGGAACGCATGGGCAGACCTGCGTTACAATGGTCCCCTATTCAATTACGAATGACGAACAAACATAAGATTTTTCCCATGGGGAGATTGCAAGGGGTAACAATAGATATTGAAGGTGCGAGCACGTAGGTGGATTTTGAAGTAATAAAGATTGTCGATGATAGTAACCCCTATCCCACACTGCTAGGAATAGATTAGGCCACATATATGAACGAAGTCATAAATCTAAAGAAGCGCAAAATGATCTTCGAGAAAAAGTCACTATGTGTAGTGGTACCACTGGATCCAACCGAAGGAGTGCGCTACACTGAACTAGTGTGGTGAGCACCAGTATTGCAGCAATAATGCTACAACTCCTAGGCTTCCTACTTTACTTTTATCAACCTGGTAGTTTGTAACAAACTTGGAAGCGACGGTGATGTATGCACAAGTACTAGTTCTTACTGCAAGTTGTCACTTGGTCAGTCGGCGCAAGATCACTAGGAGCTCAAGCCAACTTCTATGGATTCCAGAAGAAGCTCTATATGTGATGAAAGGAAAAGAGAGATTACTCTACTGATACTATTCTACTTGTAGAAAGGAAGACTGAAATGTAAAGCAACCCAAGGAAATCCTAGTAAACCACTAATCCTACTTTTGCAGAAGGCACTATGAAAATCATGAAAAGAATGCCATTACCTACTCAGGGAAGTAAAAAAACTAACTAAGCGATTTCTGGAAGTAAATGAGCAAAAAGCATCTTTTTGGATTTTTATGTATTTTTAGGTGAATTTGACAGGCATGTAATTTATTTGTTTGTGAATGTGGCAGTGAATAGGTGGCGATGGAGGGCGGTTTTGGGATGTGAGAGGATGTAGGATGGTGTGGATGGGTCCTAGGAGGTCTCAGGTGGCCTTCTAGAGGCTTTTCCCAGACTTAACCTTCAAAATAAAGCCTACAGGAAAATCTACAGGAGGACACAAAAAATCTATAGGAGGAAAAACAACGTTCTACAGGAGGCCTACAGGAGGAGGCCGAGAGCAGTTTTCACTATTTTGAAGGTGGGAGAGTAGGTGGAGAAGGTAGATGAAGGTTGGAATGAAGTGTCAGGGCACCTAGGGTCTACCAAGAATCATTAGGAAAGTGAAATATGATTGGATTTGCTCAAGGAGAGAGAGGAAAGTCTATGAAAAATGCAAGAAACTAAAGCAAAATTGAGGGGAGACTTGGGCGACCTGTAGGGCATTCAAGGAAATAAGTGCATTTAAAAAACAGAGTTTTTGCATCAAAGTAAACTATGATCTATGAAAGGAAATTCTGATAACCATTGCATAAAAGGAAAGCATGAAAGAAGACTGTTGCAAATAAGGAAATGAGCATGATGAAGAAGTTCTAAAGCAAAGCAAACTAGACTATGAACCAACTAGAAAGTTGTAAACACTAGAAGTCCTATGAATGAGGAAAATTTGTGTTTTGGGGCATTAAGAGGGTCTTTGCCTCAAATCATTGTCCCAAAGGGAGGAAGAGAGGCCAAGGCACTATTGCTAGCCTTTTGGATATTTTCTTTATCACTGTTTAACCTACTATAGAAGCACAAATGGAAGCAAACTATTGAATCATAAAAAGCAACCTATTCTTAACCATAAAAGAAATGCATCTAACAACAACCTAATCTACAAACTGAAATGAAACATACAAATACAAGTAAAGAGGAGCTTGGCTACTTGGATTGGGCCCTAACCCAAGAGCTTCAGCCCTCTGAGGTAACTCAGTGCTAACTCAAAAAGGATTCCATCTTTATTCTCAAAACAATAACAATATTACATGAACTGTCACAAGATAATAAGCTCGAAGTTGAGCAGAGTTTACATAAGCAATGCTGCAGCAAAAATTCAACAAAAATTCGACCAACCCCCTAGTGAGACCCTAGGCCTCTCTTCTTATACAAATGAAGCTCCTGACAGCTTCCTCAAAATCAGGGAGGCTTGGCTCCCAAAACTCGAGATAAACATCAGTATCCTCCACTTTGCTCGGCTGCTTGCTAATGCATGACCTGGCTTCTTGTACTTCGAGCTGAATGAAGGGAAATTCAAAGTGAGGAGTAATAAATGAGAGGGATTCCCTCCTATAAGTCCTCTCCTTTGTCCACTTCGAGTTATTTCTGCCATTTGTCCACTGGATCCTTGACTTTGACCACAAAAATCATCAATAATCTACATTAAACACATATTAGACCTCATGGCATCATAACTAACTCAACTCACTCTATAAGCATAAATATAATGAGAAAATCATGTAATAAGCTAAGAGAATAGTTGATTTGACTAGGTTAGGAGGTAAAATGAGCCCATATAATTACCCATTTATGAGGCTCATCATCACCCCCCTACTGAAAGTGTTGCTCATCCTCTGAGAAACTTAGTCCATCTCCTCATCTTTGATGGCCTTGGTGGCCTCCCTAGCATCCCATGCTTCTGATGTGGTCTCCTCCTCTTTGTCATAGAATCTTGCCTTTCTGTCTACCTCTTCCCATTGTTGTTGCTCTTCTTCTTCTTTTCTGCCTTCTAGCATTCCTAGCAGCAGTGGGGGTCTCAATTTGAGGCCAATCCAATTGACCTGCAGCCTCTGCATGGAGCGCTTGTACATTGGCACTCTTCTTAATGCCTCTTTCATCCTCATTGGGAAGTGATACTCCCTGATCTGAAAACTATGTGGTAAGGTGTTCCATCTCCTCATACAAGCATGCACACAGTCATCCCCAAGTAACCTTTCCATTTCCTAAAAATGTGCAATGGCTTGAGCCTAATCACTGATATATCTAGGGGCAATCTAAGGATTATGTGCAAGCAGGTTATGTGTGTTGATGAGTGCCATGGGGTCTGATGGCTCAGCTCTGATCATTAAGGGCTCATTATGCTCCTTTATCATCAACTTTCTTATTTCTACTGCCCTTAACTCTTCATGGTTCATCCATGAGGCCATGTCCATTAGTTACAGGTGCCCTAGCCTAGCATTGGGGTCCCACACATTCATGCCTATGAGGGCCATGTTATGCAGATAGAATTCTGCCATCTTTGCCTTATCTTCTGATGTGATTTGGTCACACAGGTCCATAAACTGCCTATAATCTTAGAAATGCATTATGCCTCTTTGTGCCAAATTCTTGATCTGAAATTGCATCCATTGGTCCTTGAGATACAGGCTATAGGATTTTGCTGGTGTCCTACATTTCAATGCCTCCATGGACCAGTTGGCCATGCATGCCATTTGGGTCTCTTTCTCTTGCAGTTGTCTTCTTAGCAATTCATTTTCAGTTTCCAAGTGACTTCTTGTGATTGCTTCTCTGTGTCTGACAACGCTTAATTCTCTGCCCATTTCTTTGAGTTTGTTCTCCATGTGGCCAATATCCTCAACTCCCTTGGATTTGGCTATTTGCATGCACCTATGGGTCCTTATTCTTTCTTTCTCCAACTCAAAGAATAGTGGAATTGCAAATTTTTGTGGAATGATTCTCCCCCCCTCAAGAAGATTGTAGTAAGAGCCAAGACTAGGCTGGGGGTCAGGTTCTTATGCCTCTGTTGCTTCCTCCTTTCCTTGTGGCTGTCCTTCCACCCTTTTTTCAAGTTTTTCAGTTTCCTGTAGTTTTGACAGGGTCTCCTGTAGAACAGTTTGTGCCTCCTGTAGAACTGTTTTTGAGTCCTGTAGTTCTACTTTTTCTTTCCATGTGGGAGACCTAGGAGTGCACCTTTCATAAGTGATAGGTGTCTTGGAAGGGGATTCTTTTTCTTGGGCAGAGGGTGAATCTTCAATAACAATTGGCACTTTGGAAGAAGGCTAGGGTTTCCCTATTTTGATCCTTGTGCTCTTCCTAGCCCTGAAGTACATTGAGGTCTGTCTCTTCCTCTTTTGTTTTGGTTTAATTGGGGTGCTTAGGGTAGTGAGAGCAGCTGCTGCCTCTCTTTCTAGGGTCTCAGGAGACACTTCTGTCTTTTCTACCCCTTTTTCTCCTCCTTCTGTCTCTTTCTCTGTCTCTGTTTGCTCTGTTTCTTCAGCTTTCTCCTCCTCTCTTTTGGTTTCTTCCTTCTTCCCTTCCTTTCCCTCTAAATCACCAGTTTCTTCTCCTTCTCCCCCTTACTACTCTTCCTCCTCACTACCAGTGGGGCTAATATCATAGGTTAGGGCCTTTATGTCATCTTCAACAGTCATGTTTCGGAAAAATTTCCCATGCTGTGGGGATTGTAAATGTATGGAGGGCTTCTTCCACTAAAATTTTGATTAACCCATGGTGAGCTAGCTAGTCTAGATTTCCTGCTTTTACTTTAGTACTAGAGTCAATGAGGGACTACAGGAGGAAGTAAGGGATGTTGAGCTTCTGAGGGGCTAGAGTGTCCATGCCATACCTTAATTCATGCATGATTCTAAAGTGGTAACCATAGACAATGCTATACCTCCCCTCACAGGAAATATACTTGATTTTTTGATAGCTAACTTCATCCCAAGGGTATGGTATGCTAACCCTTCTTATCTTCTACAGGGGTTTCATTGTTTTGGAAGAAGTTTTTCTTGGTAGCCTGGCCAATTGGTTTTTCATCCTTACTCCAAGGAAACCCAAGAGGAAGGGTAGTGAGCCTACTGATAAATTTAGGGGTTATCTCCATGAAAAGGCCCCTAAAGGTGATAGTGGCATGTGTTCTGGAGTGACAGACCAAAGAGTGGGCAAATTCCTAAGCAATTTCCTGATCAAACCCTCGAAATTTCTCAAAAAAGTTCATCCAATTGGCTCTTGTGAATATGTCCACTACTCGGGGGTGTGCATGGAGCCTGGAGGAGTTGGTGGGCTCCTTCCTCATAAAACCTCCTGTCATTTTGTCTATGCTTCCTTGGAAAACCAACTATGGAAATGGAGAGAATGACTTTTGAATAAAAAAGAGGGACAGGTAGACTGTGTTTTTTTTAAGAAATAAGCAGCAATTCTTTTTATGAATTTCTACACCCAAAAGTTCTATTTTCCCCTCAAAATTAAACCACTGCTTGCATATTTTGATATTCAATGGAAGTATGCCAAAAATTTACCTCTTCAGCCCAAGAATTGTGCTAAAAACCATGTTTTCCCTCTCCAAAACAGCTTACTGGCCCTCCTGTAGAACACTGCCAGCCCTCCTGTAGGATTCCTGTAGGTTCTCCTGTAGAACTTGTAAGTGCTCTTGTAGAACGCCGAGAGCAGGGATATTGGAGAGATCAGTGGAGAACGATGGGTACGAGGCTTGTGGGGGCATGAGAAGATAGAAGGAGTGGAGTTTCGAGGAGAGAATGAAGGAGAAAGGTGGTGAGAGTGCTTCGGCGAGGAGTACTTATGGCTTTTTATGGATATTTCTAGTGATGGAGGGTGAGCTGGCCAAGTGTATGGTGGCCCCATTAGAACCGTTGGTCCCCACCTACCTTTTCATCATTTCCCTTTCCTCGTAATCATCTCTCATGATTGCATCGGAGTTCCCATTGCCTCCACTACCTGTCCTTGACATCTCTCTTGAGTTTGACTAAGCACACGTGGTGACATCTTCGAATGAGTGAAGTCAACTGGATAAAGGTGGCTAAGTTAACTGGCCACCTCAACCCCAACCAACCTCAACCATCTTGTTGTTGTTGCATGCTCTCTAATTATACAAATGCAAACAGAGGAGTGAGTTAGTCACTTACCTGAGATCCAAATGCGTTTGCTATGAGGTGTTATGGCCTTTCCTTCTGGTGCATGCCTTTATTTCTTTTGATGCATGCTTGTCTGATTGCTGAGATATGGCGGTGCTATGTGCAGTTTCCTTTCTGGCTGGATCTGATGTTCAGGTGTCTTCTTGAACCTTCAGATTTGCACCCTCATGTTGCTGATGCTAGATTTTAATGGGATCAGCTGCTACAAGAATTCCTATAGGAGCTCCTGTAGCTGCTTCTCCCTTTGAAATTTTTAGCTTCTTATGTGCTTGGAGCTATGAGGATGATGCCAAAAATGCAGATAGAGATGGAGACATAATGGTTAGGCTTCAGGTGAGGTGAATGGTGCTGTTCTTTTCTCTTATTTTTTTTTTTTTTTTTCTTTTTGTAAAAAAACTATTTTTTTTTTGTATTTTTTCTGGGCAAGGAGAAGAATGGTGCTTGGGATATGATGCAGGTCTAGAAATGATGGAAGAGAGGTTTGAAGACTGCAGGAGGATTTATAAATCCTTTATGAAGCTTCCCTGTTCCTCAAACTGCCTTTAAAATCCATTTCTGGCTCTCTGTAATTTCTACAGGAGCCTCCTATAGAAAACACAGGGCCTCTTGTAGAAAACACAGTTTTCTAAAAAGAAGCACAGTGAGGTGAAAAGAATGTCAAGAATGATGGAGAAAGGTGTGGGAAGGTAGGATAGGTATTGGTATTGGTTTCAGAGCTCCCTTGGCACCTGCTGCTACTTCCTGTAGTCCTCCTGCAACCCTGCAATACAATTGGAAATTCATTTTTCTTTTTCTTCTTCTTCTTTTTTTTTTTTTTAAACAACCAGGGTGCCTCAGGGAGGTTTTCACCCTAGTTTCCTACCCTGGGCACCTCCAAGGGAGGTTTTCACCTAGGGATCTTATTTTCTTTCTTCTCTTTTTTGACACCACCGAGCCGCCTCAGGAGAGGTTTTCAACCCAATGATGGGACTCAAGCACCTCATGGAAGTTTTCACTTGAGTCCTTATTATTTTTTTATTTTCTCTTTTTTCTTCAGTGAGTGGGTGAAGTGGAGGCTAAGACATGCTCCACTACCATCACTGACTTATTCAATCCTTCAATGAACTCTCACTTGGAGAGGGGTTTCTTGTAGATTTTCAACCGGTGTCCATTGACAAGCATGGGGATGGCTTCATCATCAATGGTTCTGATCAAAACTGAACCATTGTCATTGCATTTCTCCACAGTGTCGGGTCCCAGCAATCTTGTCCTGAGCTTTCCCTTGAAATCTTTATATCTTGAATCATAGAGTAGTGCCCAATCTCCCTCTTGAAATTGCTTCTCTTTGATGTTTTTGCAATGCCATACCTTTCTCTGAAGCTGAACTACCTCTGTATGGAGAAGGGCCTGCATTCTTTGTTCATCCAATCCATTGAGCTGGAGTAATCTTTCTTTCTGTGCATGGCTAAGGACTAGGTCCAGCTAAGCTACCATCCTTAGGGTGTTGAATTCAAATTCTATTGACAGCAAAGCCTTCTTTCCATAGACCAGCTTGTAGGGTGTGAACCCTGTAGTGGTCTTCCATGTTGTGTTGTAGGCCTAAGTGGCCTCAACTAATCTATCCACCCAGTCTTTTCTGCTGCTGCTCACTACCTTTGTCAGGATCCCTTCCAATGCTCTGTTAGTGACCTCCACCTACCCATTGGCTTGTGGATGGTAAGGGGTGGAAGTCCTGTGCTTGATTCTATGATGTGTGAGTAGGTCTTCAATTAGATTAGAAGTGAACTGGTTGCCTTGATCTGTGACCAACTCTCTTGGATATCTGAACTTGTAGAATATGTTCTCTCTAAAAAATTTAGCTACTTTTTCCTCTATCGCTGCTTTAATTGCTTTTGTCTCTACCCACTTTGTCAGGTAATCGGTGCACACAATGATGTATTGCTTCTATTTTGAAGGAGGGCTGATAGGCCCCACAAAGTCCATGCCCCACTTCTCAAATGGCTCAAAGGTCACTTGAGGCTGCATGGGCATTTCATCCCTTGGAGTAGGTTTCTCCACCCTTTGACACCGATCACACTAGCTGGTATATCTCCTCACATCTTGATGAAGAGTGGGCCAATAGTAGCCTGCTTGCAATATCTTGAAGGCAGTTCTTTTTGCTGCAAAATGACCTCCCCAAGGCCCATCATGACAAGTCAAGAGGATGTCAAAAACTTCCTCCTCCCTGACACATCTCCTCAAGATCTGATATGGGCCAAGTTTGAAGAGATTTCCCCCAATCCAGGTGAAAGTTTTCCTTACTATTTTTCTCTTCTCCTTTGAGGACAGGTGTGGTGGGAACTGTGTTGAAACCAAGTAGTTTGCTATATCAGCAAACCATGGGGAGAGTACTGAGATAGAAAACAGGTGTTCATCTGGCATTTGATCATCCACCATTCCTTGTTCACTTGCAGGTAAATTTATTCTAGACAAAAAGTCAGCAACAACATTTTCTTTACCAGGCTTATCAACAATGGTCAAATCAAACTGCTGCAGTAAAAGAAACCATCTAATAATGTGAGCATTCACATCTGGTTTGTTCATTAAATATGTAATTGCAGCATGATCAGTGTGCACAAAGGTTTGACAGCCTTTGATATAATGTCTGAATTTGTTTAAGGAATGCACGACAGCTAGGAGTTCCTTCTCGGTTACCGTATAGTTCAACTAGCCTTTGACAAGTTTTTGCTTATAAAGTATATGGCATAAGGTAAATTTTCATCGATTTGTCCCAAGGCTACTCCTATTGCTTTGTTCAAGGCATCTGTGTGAATGTGGAAAGGTAGGGCCCAATTTGGGCCTCTCAAAATTGAGGCAGTCACCAGTTTGGTTTTCAAGATATCTAGGGCTTCTTGATAGTTTTCCGACCATATGAATTCGACATCTTTACCCAAAATACCAAACAATGGAGAAGCTAGCTTGCTGAAATCTTTAATGAATCTTCAGTAATACCCAGCTAAGCCTAGGAAACTTCTGACATCTCTCACCTTTTGAGGAGGTGGGACCCTTTGGATAATGGCAATTTTGTTGGGGTCCACCTGCAATCCTTGTTGAGATATTGCATGACCTAGCACGATCCCTTCAGTCATCAAAAATTCACATTTTTCTAGACTGAGGGACAGGTTCATCTCAATACACTTGTCGAGAACTTTTCCTAGGTTAGATAAAGCTTCCTGAAAATCAGAGCCATAAGGAGTAAAGTCATCCATATATATCTCTACTGCATCATGAACTAACTCAAAGAATATACTCAGTACCGCTCTTTGGAAAGTGGCTGGAGCGTTACACAAACCAAAAGGAAGGACCCGATATGTGAAGGTACCCCATGGACAAGTGAAAGTGGTCTTATCTTGGTCTTCTGAGCTGATTTGAATCTAATTGTACCCGCTAAACCCATCTAGGAAAGAGAAAAACTTTTTCCCTGCCAGACCATCTAACACTTGATCTATGAAAGGTAAAGGAAAATGGTCCTTTTTAGTGGCTTTATTCAATTCTCGATAGTCGACACAGATTCTCCACTTACCATTTTCCTTTGGCACTAGCACCAAAGGAGAGACCCATTCACTGTTAGAGATGGGATAGATGAACCCTGTGTCAAGCAATTTCTGCAGTTCTTCCTTAACAATATCTTTAAGTGCTGGGTAAATCCTCCTTTGAGGCTGCCTGACTGGCTTGCAACCTTCCTTGATGTATATATGATGATTCCAAACTGAAGGGTGCACTCCCTTCATCTCCTTATAACTCCAAGCGAAGGCATCTAAGTGCTTTCTCAGTAGGCTACACAGTTCCTTCTCTTGGGAAGTGGATAGGGATGGATTGATTTTCAAGGTTCTTTCTGGACCAAACTCTATATTCTTAACACGGAGAGAAGTGGAGTTGGCTGCACAGAGATCAGTTGAGGGGTTGTTTTGGGTTTCTCTTACTATGTCCCCCAAGGGCGATACACTAGGAGGTGGATTTTGAATCATATCATCCTCATCTTGTTGTTTTCCTCCCATGGTGATTTCTAATTTACAAAGCGGTGTAGAATAAACTTCATCCTCATCTTCCTCCTCCAACCAGAGAGGTAGATCAAGTTTTAATGAAGGTTGGGCAGGAGGATATAGGATTAACTACTTAGACATATGCCCGTTCTTTATGGTCATGTTCCCAGCTCGACAACTGATGTAGGCATCGGCGGTAGCCAACCAGGGTCTTCCCAAAATGAGAGGATACCTAGTGAGCTTTGCCTTAGGCTGGAGAACTAAGAAATCAGCAAGGTACTCCCAAGAATCAATGGAGAACATCACATCTTCCACAATCCCCTCAGGGGTCACGGTGGAGTGGTCTGCTAACTGTAGCATGATTGTGGTCTTCCTCAAGGAGCCCTAAAGGTTGAGTTTGAGCATTGTGCCTTTATCATCACATTAATGGCAGCTCCCTGATCAATCAAAGTGTGTGGAATCATGGTGCCATTGATGTGGACATCAATTACTTGGCTTCCAGGGTCTAGATATTTTGGACAGATTACCCGCCCCAACATCAGGTCGGACAGTTTCCCTATGACATTGATGGTTGGGGCATCTCTCTTGTGCCTTCCTGGATGCCTAAAGAACTTATCTTTAATCAACCTATTGTAGATAGGCACATCCTTTATGGCTTGGAGAAGTGGTATCTTTACACATAGATGTTTCAATTCCCCTAGGAGTTCAATTTCTTATGGGGTAGGCTGGACTGTCACGGATAGTCTTTTAGGAAAGGGTGGAATTGCTTTAGGTTTACTTTCCTCTTTATCTTCCTCAACCTCCCTAGGTGGAGGCTAGCTATCTGGGAGAACTTTTCCAGATCGCAAGTTAATTTCCTGAATCTCCACAGCATAAGTTGGGCATGATGGTTCCCCACTATACACTTGTTGAGCCTGCCTTTTTTTCGGGTTCGGATTCGGCTAATTAGGCATTTGAGGTTGCTTTCGAGGAGCAGAGGTAACGGTTGTGGTTGGGTAGGTGGTGGAGGCAAAAGAGTGGGAAGATAGTTGTATTGGGGCCTCCACCCCTGGTGAGGTGCATTCCATTAAGGTGGTGGCTGAGCATAGGAATGCAATGAATGGTTGACTGGTTGGGCATGATATTGAGATGAGAAGGACTAAGGAGGAGGCGTGGACCAGGAAGGATGAGCAGGGGGACCCAAAGAAGGTATGGAAGTGACTTGGTTGGAGTGGTAGTATGCTTGGGATGTCACTTGCATCCCCTGCTAGTATGGTCTAGGTCCATGTGGCCTTCTTTGGTTTATGTGATAGAGTTGTTCAATGACTCCCTCAGCCCCTTGATATATAGCTTTAAGTCTGGGTAAGGAAGGGAACTTATCTGTGGAATTATTTTCTTCACATACTAAAAAAACCTATATAGAGTTCAATGGGCATTCGTTCCTAGGATGCCTCCTGGTGCATCTAGGGCAAAAGATGGCCAAGGCCCTCTCTGCTTCCTCTTGTTTCCTTTTGATATGCAAGGTATCCACTTGCATCGCAAGAGTCTGCAACATCTCACTCTTGAAGTCCTCCAATATGTTTCCAATTTCTCCTTTGATGGATGAGTGAGAGGAAGAGGTACTGGCTATGGGTTGACTCCCCCTACCTTTCTTTATGGTTGCTCTAGAATGGTTTCTAAAAACAATCTTTATGTCTTCATATGATAGTTGGTAGATGTCTCCCCTGACCAGTAGATGGAGGGTGTCTAAAAGATCTTCCCAAATTCCCCTGAGTAGAACCATCTTCAGAGACTCAGGGTCAAGTGTACACCCGGCCCTTTCGTAACTGAGCTGGAACCTCTCCTCATAGTCTTCTGGGGACTCATCACTTCCTATAGTCATTCGGAAAAATTCTTCTTTAGTATCTTTTGACCTACAATAGTCTCGATACTTGTTGTTAAAGGCTTGCTGCATCTGAGCCCAAGTTGTAATACTATTTCCAGGTAATCCCATGAACCGGTGCAATGCTGCATCCTTAAGAGTAGAAGGGAACAGTTTCAACTTTTTCTCATCTTCTGCATAGTCATAGGTTCGACAGATAACAACAAACTCAAACAAGAAGGTGTCAGGATCTTCTGTAGTCAGGCCATGGAAATGAGGTAGAGTGGAAGGGCTTATATTCTTCATTTTGGTGTTCCCATTGGTCTCCTGAATGGGAAAGGTACCCTCTATTCTTTCTCCATTCCCCCTAGCATTTCTGTGTTCAGCCATTGGATTTAAAGGAATGTTTTCTTCTTCTTCTTCCCCTATAGGTTCTTCAAATATGTCGGCCTATTTACCTAAGGGTTCTTCTTGATCGCAGCCACCGAAGAAGGTTGCTTGTGTGAAGCAGTGGGGGTGTTGGCAAAAATTTACCTGAATTATCTCTATTCCTACGAGGCATGAAAGGAAATCTTTTTGGTTGGTTTTTGTTTCTTTTTCCCCACACTGATAGTACCTGCAAAACTGAAATTGATTGAACAAACAAATTGCAACTAACTGAAATGAACTTGCTGAAATGAAATTGAAGAACTGAAGAGGGGAGAAAAAGAAATGCAGAACTAAAAGAAAGGAAATGACTAATCTACTTTTGCTGAAATGGAAATCGTAGAATTGAAGAGGAAAGCAAGGAAATGCAAAACTGAAAGCAAGGAAATGACTATTCTACTTTTGTTGAAATAAACTATTAGCAGAATGTTGTAATAGGAAATAGAAGAAAGAAGTAATCATAGAATACTCTGACGCTTCCCTGGAAACGACACCAAAAAGTGGTGAGCACCAGTATTGCAGCAATAATGCTGCAACTCCTCGACTTCCTACTTTACTTTTATCAACCCGGTAGTTCGTAACAAACTTGGAAGCGACGGTGCTATATGCACAAGTACTAGTTCTTACTGCAAGTTGTCACTTGGTCAACTGGCGCAAGATCATTAGGAGCTCAAGCCAACTTCTATGTATTCCAGAAGAAGCTCTAGATGTGATGAAAGGAAAAAGAGAGATTACTCTACTCATACTATTCTACTTGCAGAAAGGAACACTGAAATGTAAAGCAATCCAAGGAAATCCTAGTTAACCACTAATCCTACTTTTGCAGAAAGCACTATGAAAATCATGAAAATAATGCCATTACCTACTCAAGGAAGTAAACGAAATCTAATTAAGTGACTTGTGGAAGTAAATGAGCAAAAAGCATCTTTTTGGATTTTTATGTATTTTTAGGTGAATTTGACATGCATGTAATTTATTTGTTTGTGAATGTGGCAGTGAATAGGTGGCGATGGAGGGTGGTTTTGGGATGTGAGAGGATGTAGAATGATGTGGATGGATCTTAGGAGGTCTCAAGTGGCCTTCTGGAGGCTTTTCCCAAAATCGGCCTTCAAAAGAAAGCGTATAGGAAAATCTATAGGAGGACACAGGAAATCTACATGATGAAAAACAACGTTCTATAGGAGGCCTACTAGAGGAGGCTGAGAGTAGTTTTCACTATTTTGAAGGTGGGAGAGTAGGTGGAGAAGGTATAGGAAGGTTGGAATGAAGTGTTAGTGCACCTAGGGTCTACCAAGAATCATTAGGAGAGACAAAGATGATTGGATTTGCTCAAGGAGAGAGAGGAAAGTCTATGGAAAATGCAGGGAACTAAGGCAGAATTGAGGGGAGACTTGGGCGACGTGTAGGGCATGGATCAGATGGAGGGTGGAATGGCTGATAGGCTGGACTACTACTAGAATATATCTGCTGCATAAACAATTGACAGTCAACCAATAAGTTTAAGCAAGCAAGGAAATAAGTGCATCTAAAAAATAGAGTTTTTGCATCAAAGTAAACTATGATCTATGAAAGGAAATGCTGATAACCATTGCATAAAAGGAGAGCATGAAAGAAGACTGTTGCAAATAAGGAAATGAGCATGATGAAGAAGTTCTGAAGCAAAGCAAACTAGATTATGAACCAACTAGAAAGCTGTAAACACTAGAAGTCCTATGACTGAGGAAAATTTGTGTTTTTGGGGCAGCAAGAGGGTCTTTGCCTCAAATCATTGTCCCAAAGGGAGGAAGAGAGGCCAAGGCATTGCTACTAGCCTTTTGGATCTTTTCTTTATCACTGTTTAACTTGCTATAGAAGCACAAATGGAAGAAAACTACTAAATCATAAAAAACAACCTATTATTAACCATAAAAGAAATGCATCTAACAACAATCTAATCTACAAACTAAAATGAAACATACAAATACAAGTAAAGAGGAGCTTAGTAGCTTGGATTGTGCCCCAACCCAAGAGTTTCAGCCCTCTAAGGTAACTCAGTGCTAGCTCAAAAAGGATTCCATATTTATTCTCAAAAAAATAACAAGATTACATGAACTGTCACAAGATAATAAACTGGAAGTTGAGCAGAGTTTACATAAGCAATGCTGCAGCAAAAATTCAACAAAAAATAAACCAACCCCGTAGTGAGGCCCTAGGCCACTCTACTTATACAAATGAAGCTCCCAACAACTTCCTCAAAATCAGGGAGGCTTGGCTCCCAAAACTCAAGATAAACATCAATTATCCTCCACTTTGCTTGGCTGCCTGCTAATGCATGACTTGGCTTCTTGTACTCCGAGTTGAATGAAGGGAAATTCGAAGTGAGGAGTAATAAATGAGGGGGATTCCCTCCTATAATTCCTTTCCTTTGTCCACTTCAAGTTATTTCTGCCATTTGTCCACTGGATCTTTGACTTTGACCACAAAAATCATCAATAATTTGCATTAAACACATACTAGACATCATGGCATCATAACTAACTCAACTCACTCTATAAGCATAAATATAATCAAAAAATCATGCAATAAGCTAAGAGAATGGTTGATTTAACTATGTTAGGAGGTAAAATGAGCCCATATAATTACCTATTTATGAGGCTCATCACAATGTGCGACGATGATAGTGATGACGATCTTGATTGTATTTACAAGATAACTGTGTGAGACCAGGATTGGGTGAATCCGACTACAGATGGGAGAATCTCGTGGGAGCGGGAAAGCTCCTGCACTTCGGATTTAGACGAAGAAGTAGAGCAATGGCAGAATCGACTGCATGATGTAACAACGCTTAATTACAACATGATGATTAGGTCACTATGTTGCGTGACTACAGAGGCAAGGGAGCTGCCGACATATGATGGATTGTCAGCGGTGGATGAATTTCTGGGAAAATTGAAGGATGATGTGCCTACATTTTGGAAAACCCCAGCTTCGAATGAAACTCTGTCAGCAGGAGCGGAACAACTTGCACGCCCACCTTTCTCGATGGGTACATACATATGATTTACAGCCCGCACAAGCGCACCCAAACCCCAAAATAGAAAGTTAGAGCAAATCACAGCAGTAGGAAAGGCGACGCACACTACAAATTTTCCACGTGGAAGCATTCGATAGCGTGTGCGGAGTTCTAAACAAGGTTCACCAGGCGAGACGAACTGATGAGGACCTATGCATGCTGATGGTTCGATGGACCTATAGGTCCATGTGTAAAACCATGAGTGCGAAGATGATTCCAAAGATGCAGAACAGAGTTGAAACCATAATTTCGGAAGAAAGGAATCCACATGTAATAGATCCCACTGTTGTGACAATACGCGAAGACCAGGACAAAGGAATCACACAACTACGCGAGGATGAACATATATGGATTCAGGAAGCCATTCGGCGAGGGAACCTTAGACTTCGCGAAATTGAAGAGGATCAGGTACAATTGAGGAAGAAAAGCATGTTGATGGACACTGAGATCAAAAAACTGGAAAACAAGATCACGCAAGCATGTCTTGTCGATAAACCAAGGATGACAAGGCAAGATACGGATAGCCATACCACTACATTAGAAGATTGTCGCCGAGAATTTATGACTCTGCTACCATGGCTGCGACTGCACCTTACCAACCGTAGTAACCAAGGGAGCGCACCACATAAGGTAGAATGCACGGCACTGATTGTCGCGAGGGTAATTGAGGAGTGTCCACAGACTAGACTGGAAGGTGAATTGAAGTCTCGCACAGGTGGTGCGACCACCTGACTAGCCGTAGGGAGCACAGTCTCAGTGCTCTGAGCAGTTGAAAGAGAGCGTAGGACTATAAAATAGTCTATGTGGGAGCTACGCGATAAGGGGGATGCGCACAGGATCAACATGTCACAAGCGTCGTGCCCACGCATAGGGGGTTGGGCTGCCATGTGGGTAGGCTAGGAAGTGACTGTTAGTGTCACTGTTCATGACGAGATGTCCAATTTAAGGCAAAAGGGAGTAGACGGCGGGCAATTAAGACACGAATTAAGAGCTATATTTGGGACGATCTGCCGCCAAGAATGCGTTAATGACTCAGAAATGGGGAGAGCGGTCGAATTCAAATTCAAAAGATGCTATAAAACTCCAAGGGCTGGCCATGATCCAACACTTGTTCATTTGAGATTTGAGCTACTACGAAGAGCACAAAGTGTTGAGTGCCAAGCGATATTCAAGCCCCCATGTTCGCAAACAACTACAAATAGTTCGAACAAGATGACAACTACCAGGAGAGGTGTGGGTTTTGCAAAGAGTACCATCGAGGAAGCCACAAAGAACCCTATGGTGTAGGTTGGGGATGCGCTGGAAATTCCAAAATCACCTCGGACACCGAGGCCCAAGAAGGATAAACAGGCATCAGGACTAATCCACATGTCCTCGCAAAATCTGCGGTTTGGTAAAATTTCCATGGAAGAAAAGGGCAAGATTGTCACCATTGAGACAGATGATGAGGAGGAGAACCTACAGGCTCTCGTAGATGAGATAAAGGTGGATCAAGAAATGGAAGAAGACATCCAACCAGTTCATGCTGCCGCAAAATTGCCCAAGTAAGTTCCTCCGCGGAAAGGGAAAGCTAAGGTACTCAAGGATTTGGATGTCGCTAAGCGCGCACTCCAAACCCCGCTCCTCCCAAATGGAATTCTGTTTGAGGGCTCAGCCCTGGGCCGTGTGCCTACAATGAAATTTGAAGACTGAGACCTCACAGACAGCGAGAAGTTCCCACATTTAAAGACTAAGAACCTGATGAAATAGAGCAAGGAGGGGTCAGTTACAATGCTAGAGCCACAGAAATGGCTGCGCAGTGTGGAGAAGGTCGGACTACTCCACTGTTGGGTAGCGCAAGCCCTGCGGAATGAGTATGGGGTGCGAAGCCCAGAATTTTGGGTAATATTAGGGTAAAAGACTCTACGGAAAGCACAGAGTGCAAACTATAGTAGGTTGAGTCAAAGGGTAGTCCGCCCAAAAATAATGTAAAGAAATAGTAATAGAGTCGGCCTGCGGAGGGATCACGGGCCAAGGGAGAGTATAAATAGAGCGTGGCTCTATGAGGGAAAAGCAGTTCTTTTGAAATATGGAATGTAATGGGTCCTTAAAGGCAATAGCTTGAAAGCTTCTATAAGTCCGAGTCGAGGGAGTAGGGTAGAAGGTAGAGGCTCTGCAGTTGTGTGCACAAAGGCTTGGAAAGTCCATAGCTATGTGCGCAAACCCCTGTAGCTAAGTGCGTAGGGCGGATCTGGATGTATTGTTGAAGATTTATAATAAATATAAGTTTCTTCTGAATTCTGTGCGATTTTACTCTTTTATGATAAATGAACTATTATGATTTCTACATTTGCTACGGTTGAATACTGGTGAACTGGATTAATCTTGATGCGCAAAGTAACCAAAAGTAATAAATGTTTGCTTAAAGACCATTTTAACTAGATCAAACCAGTAATAAGTGATTCAATCTGTAATAAGCGTGATAAGGGTATTCCGATCTGCGTGGATCTAGCATAGCGCGAGGCTGCAAAACAACGTGTGAGCCCCAAACCACATCCAAGACATCCCCAAGGTGTGGAAACCTAGTTCCAACACCCTCCCCTGCTACCTCATGTGAGACCTCAGTCTGCGCTTTGTGGGCTGTTTCCGAAAGGGCCGGTAGCTGCGGGATTTTTTTGGCTAAATAATTCTTCCGAACCTAGGTCAAGCCCATATAAGCCAACAAATGGTTCCGTTGCTAGTACCGGGATCTGCCTAAGGGGTGTCTGGTGTGAATGGCAGGGACACTAGAGGAAAGAGCGATGAAGGATCAGGACGGTAGTAATGGCGAGCGCCATCCAATTACCAATATTCAAGGGAGCAGGAAGTTAAGATTCAGAAAAGTTTTGGTTTGTATTGAATTCAACATGGAACGCACATTAGATCATGGATGAGAATATCAAGAAAGTCGTCTTAGTCAACACACTGTAGGACCGAGCGCTAACATGGTATATGAAGTATTCAGGCATCAACCCAATGGCGGGGATAGCGGACATCCACGTGGAATTAAAAAAGGAGTTCAGCAGCCAAAATCAGAATCATAGTCGGTCATGGGATTCAAAGAGATCACAATGATGCCTGGTGAGATCCCGTGGGATCTGGATCAAAGGTTAAAAAGCACTATTCACAAGGCCAACATGACCCTAACAGATGCACAACACTGTGCTTGGTTCATCACATCACTAACGCCATATCTGAAATTGGCTTTGTCATAGCAGAAGATCTCAACCCAAGCAGAAGTGCTGGAGGCAGCAATGCGGCTGCACGAAACCTCAGTACAGGACCTAGGGTTGGGAGTTCAACAAATCCAGGTGCAGGTCCAAAATTTGTGTTTGGAAATACAAAAGTTCAAACAAGACCAGTCACTGTGCCCAGAAGTTCGGGAAAAAGTATGGTGTAGGGCATGTAGAAGCCAAGGACACGATAGGGATGACTGTCC
The DNA here is from genome assembly GCA_031772625.1 of Pinus tabuliformis. Lineage (NCBI taxonomy): Eukaryota > Viridiplantae > Streptophyta > Pinopsida > Pinales > Pinaceae > Pinus > Pinus tabuliformis. The sequence goes on from CM062817.1 coordinate 1,688,920,679, forward strand.
AGTTACAGTGAATTTTGTGTTAATAGGGGGGCCAACAACCTTGCGACCAGAGGTACAGATGGGACCAAGTGCGATTTTCCAAGTAGGGGGAAAGCATGCGACGGACAGCTACTACCTATTGCCGAAAGTACGACAACCTCCTCAACACTTATTTTGTAACTTTTGCAGAACAATGGATCACAAGGAAAGAGATTGTTGCATGTTGATGGATCGACCCCCAATGTATAGAATGCAAATAGAGATGCATGGACAGGACCCGACTTCACCATTTGTGCGAGGGGATTCCCAATACATGGACAAGGGCGTGGAGGATGGGGGCCCGAATGGGGCCGTGGACAGTTGATCTGTTATAATTGTGGTGGACAAGGACATTACGCGAGGGATTGTATGAATCCTACTAGAGCTTGTTGTCTGTCATGCTACCAATTTGATCACAATTCAGTTAATTGCCCCACGTTGCTCACGCAATTAAGGGAGAAAGGAGTGCTCCCAGCTAGTCCTGCTCAGAACGTCCAGATGATGAAGGCTGAACCCCGCATGGAAGGCCCCAACATAAACATGATGCTCAGAAGCAGTGCAGCTACCGAGGAAGATAACGGGAAGAAGTCGGAAGAGGATATGTGGGTTCATAAGGCTCCTACAAAACAACCAGAATTTGATTTGGCACAAACAAAGGAAACCTTTTTGGAGGCTAAGAAATTTTTTGCAAAAGCGTCGACTTCGGGTAGTAAGGAGCAACCGGACCTACAATAGGATAATGCCTTGGCTACTTCCTTTTTAGAAACTTGCATAAAGATCCTGCAGGATGCCAACGTGGTGAAAGGGTTACAAGAATTAATAGCTAGATGTGCGGGGGCAGACGAACCGCACATAATCTGGAAATTGGGCAAACACGTCTTACGCATCGGACAAGAGATGCGGCTGATTGCCCAAATTGGCGATTACAAGATGGACCAGGTCATCTTATATCTGGGTTTCGACATGAATGTCCTACCGAAACAGACCTGGGAACGCATGGGTAGGCCTACACTGCAATGGTCCTCGATCCAATTGCGATTGGCAAACCAACAAAAGATCCTGCTGATGGGAAGATTGCAAGGGGTTGTCGTAGATATCAACGGTGCCCACATGAATGCTGATTTTGAAGTCATAGAAATCATGGATGACAGTAACCCCTATCCGGCACTACTAGGAATAGATTGGGCAATAGACATGAATGGAATCATCAACCTCAAAAAGCGGAAAATAATCTTCGAAAAGAATGCACTCCGAGTAGTCATTCCTTTGGATCCAGCTAAAGGTGCCTGCTATACTGAACCAGTGCGCGATGACGATAGTGACAGGGAACTAGACTACATCTACCAGCTCACTGCGCGAAATGGGGACCGAGTGAACCCAACTATGGATGGACGACTCTCATGGGACTGCGATAGCTCTTGCACATCAGATTCAGATGAAGAGGTTGAACGATGGCAAAATCGACTGCACGAAGTAACCACATTGAATTGTAATAGAATGGTGGCAGTAGGAGTTGTCGCATCATTCGCAAAAGTCGCCAGAGAACCAGTGGTCTCGATGAAATCAAAATCTGATGTTCCGAAGGTATTCGCATCCTGAAAAGCTCGGACATCGACAAAAGAGGTAGGCGTGGCTAACCATAAACTAAAGCGTGGAGGTCACGAACACACGTTAATACCGATAGCTAGACAGCCGAAGAGAGCAACATGAAGCACCATAAACTACCCACAAGATCCACGAAAACCCAAGGGATGACATACATCGCGGCGCTGCATTAACACAACTTTCTTGGAAGCTGCGGGTAATGCGACCTAGATGGCTCTGCATTAGGCAATGGAAGAAAAACCAGAAGAAGTCAGGTAGCTATTGGCCCCGTGCTAACAACACTCTTAAGATACGATCTGGAGGTCGAAGCATGGTAGAAAGGACTAAATTCAGGATAATATCATGCCGCAATGCTTACAAAATCTCATCCCTTTTTCACCTAAGGAGACTCAGACCCTCGCGGAATATTGCTAGAACTAACCCAGAGGGGACCAAGCTATCAAGACAACACACACATCCGTGGCACAAAACCATAGCTAACCAAGTGCTCAGACGATGCTCGCAGCACAAGGAAGTAAGGATAGTAAAGATCTGCACCGACGGTGTGGACACCTGACTAGTCATTAAGGTCACAGTCTCAGCACCCCAAGTAGCTGAAAGAGGGCGTGGGACTATAAACAAGTCTGTAGGGAGCCGATCTAGCGTACCGAGTTCTGCCTACATTACCCTGTCTGCTCAATCACAACTGCGAGTCATGGGTTGCACTACCGCGCAGCCCAGTCGAAAGATAACCATTAGCACTCCTTTCCATAACAGAGACGATAGGGTACGATAGGAAGGAGCAGGCGGTGAATCATTAAGACGAAAGTTATAAGGTGAATTCATTAAGATCACTCAAGGGAACGTTGGTATGATACTGAAACACAACGGAATGACGTTGTTCAAAGTGACAGTCTTAATTTATGACTGCAGGAGTATATGGACACATTGGCCCTATATACCAGGATCAATCAGTATACATCCGACCACAAATCAACCCATGCATCCTATGGCTAGAACCAGAGCATGATTCACTGAAGAAATGCAGTTGAATCAGGCAGAGTTAGCAGGCACGAGCCGAGAACAGGAGGCTCCAAAATCCCCATGAACACCACTAAGGCATAAGATGAAGTAGAAGACCCACACAGTCTGAGCCTCACGGTGGCTCACCAAGCAAGCTGCAGCCGATAAGGGCAATGCCGTTTCGACAGACAACAAGGAAGAGGACAAGGCTCTTTAGGAGCTCCTTGACCAGATCGATGAGGTCAAAGTAGATGCATTCCAAATTTCATCATTTCCCCCATATCTGTCTCCATGGACAGGGTCAACAGAGATACCAAAGGACTTAGATAGAGCGAAAGTTGAACTTCAGACCCCAATTCTTCCAGATGATATAAAGGTTGAAGGCTCGCCATGGGGATGCGTTTCGACCCTCAAATTTGAATATTGGGATCTGGCCGACAGTGAGAATTTCCCTGAATTGGCCGCAAACAAATTGTTACCATGGGTGTGGTTGTTGGGTATAGAGAGGGTCGGGATCCTCAACCTCCGATGGCTACCTCACTACCACCGCACAACTATTACGGCCTTTGTGATCCGACAACTTCTCTATCTTGTACATGATGGATTCTTATGGTTGGAAGAGCCGATTCCAATCACAGCTGACTTAATCCAATGCATAACGCACCTACCACTGCAAGGAGATGACCCCGCTAATGCCATAGGAATTAGAAGCAAGGTCAGCCTCATCGAAACAATGAAGACGCGGTACAAGCTGGCGAAAGGAAAGCACGGATATGTCATAGCTAGCAGCAGTGATCGGGCTGTCCGAGTGGCTACACAACTCCTCGAGGGAAACTCATGAGGAAGTGTCATGCAGATGAGGTACCTACGTCTGTCATTGCACTGGTAGGGCAGTGCACCCAGGGGGTGCAGTTTAATTGGGCACAGTTCTTATGCACAGAGTTCTTCACCAACTGTCGAGAAGCATAGAACAAAGGTAAGACATCTCATTATGCTTGGTTGCTTCTGTCAATATTTTTGGTAACAAGTGCGCTGCCAGTGGATAGCCAGTTCCCTACCATTACAGATGACCTACCTGAGGCCGTACGGTTTATGGTGCTATGCACAAGGGACGTGACAAGGGTTTCTGCAATTCGAGCATTTTGGACCTCCATGGCAGAACAAATACAGAGCTAGATTGCTCGCCGACTGCGTATGTCTCCCACAATCTACAATAATCTCCAAAGCATGGCCGAGTTTAAAGCTGACATGCATCATGTGTACATCTGCACGCGAAAGAACCTGAACCAATCTTGGACCACGCAACGGATGAAGTAATCTATGGGGTTTTGGTAAAATGGCCTCTCGCATGGCACGCTCGAGACAAGGCCATCCTAGACCGACTCACTGCCAAACAACAGGAGAAGGAACAATAGCAGTGGTTCTAGCACCTGGCAGAAAAAGCACAACAGGAACAATAGCTCGCTTCGCAACAAGTGGTTTCCCAAAACCCACCAGTCGAAGAGACTTTGGTAGTGTAGGAACTGGAACCAGCACAGGAGACAGACACTCAGGCTCCTGGAGAACAGGTCAAACGGTCGCGATGGGAGGACCCACCAAGTATCAGGAAAAAGTCCAAAGCAATAACAGGGGTGGAGAATGAATTAACAGCAAGCCCTGCATTGCTTGCTCTACTTACGGAACAGACAACTGTGTTGGGGGAAATCCGGAAGAAGTTGGAAACATTGCAGGCACAATCTTTGGGCAAGGTTTACCTCGCAAACAAAATAGGTATGACTGAGCCACTGATGGGCGCGCCCATACCGAAGACTATAACATTGCCAGCCACTGTTGTTACACAACTCAGCGATGAGGGTAGTTGGGATTTAGATCTGGTTGCTCTGCCTAGTAGCATACTTTTTCAATTGTAGGAGGGGCTCACTAGTGAACTCCACACTAGGGAAGGTCGCACCCTCCACACTTTACGAGAGCAGAAAGCTGAGATCGAACATGTCAATCTTCAGCACATTGTTTGGGTCGAACATTACAGGAATGTCGAACAAGCCGTCACAGAAGCATGTCGCACAGTTCTGAGGGTAGCTATCCCTGAGGATCTTCCAACTTTGATCAAGGTTCAACACATGGTAGCAGAAGTCCGCACAGTCCAGGAAGAGGCCGCAAAAGCACAAGAAGAACTTTCCCTACAGATTGCAGAGCTTCGGCTCCAGGCACAGCAACCCCGACCCGATGATCAACACCATCACGCGGAAATTCAAGAAGGCATGGAAACCATGCGAAGCACGGTCCAAGAATATTAAGACTTTTGGATCAGTCTATTGGCCTACTTACATCTCTACAGGAGGACCCCGTCATTCAGCGCATCGAAGTTGAGGTACACAGGTTGCAGCAGGCCTATGACATAGCTCGCCGAGAGGCACAAATGGTCACTATCACACAACAACTAGCTAAGATGAGGGAAGCTCAGGCTCTCAAGGCCCAAATGGACGTTGCACGAAAAAAGGAGGTAGAACTTAAAGACCACATTTAGCCATGGATTGATGAAGCGTTTACCGTTTCTACAATGATGGAGGGCAAGATAGCACAAATGCAGGTAGTCTATGATTTTGAGCAAGCGAACCCATTAGACACAGATACATCAGCGACCCTAGTGGCACTGGTACAACGGACCGCCGCAGAATTTGTTGAAGAGACACACATGGCTCAGAAATTGTTAAATGACCTTCGCGCAAAGATGGATGCACCAGCTAAGTGAATCGGGACGAGTCACGATGATTATGTTGGGGGAGTCTTGGGTAACGCAAGCCCCGTGGAACGAGTATGGGGTGCGAAGCCCGAAATTTTGGGTATTCCAATCTGCACGGATCTAGCGTAGCGCGAGGCTGCAGAACAGCACACGAGCCCCAAACCACATCCAAGACATCCCCAAGGTGCAGAAACCTGGTTCCAACGCCCTCCCCTGCTACCTCGGGTGAGACCTCAGTCCGCGCTTCGCGGGCTGTTGCCGAAAGGGACGGTAGCTACGGGATTTGTTTGGCTAAATAATTCTCTTGAACCTGGGTCAAGCCCATATATAGTGCAGGTTGGGGATGCACCAGAAATTTTAAAATAACCTCGGATGCCAAGGCCTAAGAAGGATAAACAGGCATCGGGACTAGTCTGCTTGTCCCCGCAAAATCCACAATTTGGTAAACTCTCCATGGAAGAAAAGGGCAAAGTTGTCACCATTAAGACAGATGATGAGGAGGAGGACCTACAGGCTCTCATAGATGAGATAGAGGTGGACTAAGAAATGGAAGAAGACATCTAGTTGGTGCGCGTTGCCACAAAATTGCCCGAGTACGTTCCTCCGCAGAAAGGGAAAGCTAAGGTACCCAAGGATTTGGATGCCGCTAAGAGCACACTCCAAACCCTGCTCCTCCCAGATGGAATTTTGTTTAAGGGCTCAACCCTAGGCTGTGTGCCTACAGTGAAATTTAAAGACTGGGACCTCGCGGACAGCAAGAAGTTCCCACATTTAAAGACTGAGAACCTCATGAAACAGAGTAAGGAGGGGTTAGTTACAATGCTAGAGCCGCAGAAATGGCTGCACAGTGTGGAGAAGGTCGGACTACTCCACCTACTATGGATTATGCACTTTCATCGTGCACCTATCACAATCTTCGTCATCAGGCAGCTACTTTGCCTAGTGCACGATGGGTACTTATGGCTGGAGAAGCCTATTCCCATCACGGCAGAGCTTATCCACAGGATTTCTTGACTTCCCTGTAAGGGAAAGGACCCCGCATAGATAGCCAGCATATTTGGTGCTCACACAAGCCATGAAAAAGAAGTACAAATTGAAAAAGAAGAAGAGGGGCTACACAATCAGTAGCATTAAAGATAAAGGGGTTTGCGTAGCCACCCAAATCTTGGCCGGGAAGGTGATGAGAAAATGCCGCAGAGATGAGATACCAACGCCGGTAATTGCACTGGCAGAACAATGCGCGGAGGGGGTCCAATTCAATTGGGCTGAGTTCCTCTGTGAAGAATTCCTAACGAACTGCAAGGAAGCTCCAGAGCAGGGCAAGACCTTCCACTACACGTGGTTTCTCTTGTCTATTTTATTGGTGATAGGGGAACTACCTGAGGATAGTCAGTTCCCTCATATTGAACAGGACTTGCCAGAGGCTGTAAAATATGCGTCGCTCTGGGCTATGAAGGACACCATGCGGATCTGCGAGACTAAAATCTTCTTGGTTCTCATGGAGGCAAGCGTCTAGATGTGGATTAAAAGGAGGCCGCGCCTATCCCCCATTGTGTACAACAGTCTGCAGAGCTTTGCAGAATTCAAGGCAGATATGCATAATGTGTATATCCAAGCATGTAAGGATCTGGTGCAGACCTGGACCAAGCTTCCTTTCATTGCAATTGATGATTCCATCTTCTCCGTGCTTGAATCATGGCCTCCCGAGTGGCACGCCCTGGATCTGGCGGAGTATGATAGAAAAACAGCAGAAAAGTAGAAGGATGCAACCAAATTGCATATCACCCAGCTGACCCAGCAAAAATGCAACGAACAGTTGGTTGCAGAGGTAAGGGGTTCCCGCGAGGCAGCGAAGGCAGCCGCAGAACAGGCAAAGGCCACCGAAAAAGCAACAACAGCACATGCAACAGGGGCCACCACGACGCAGGACGAAGGGGCTTGAACTTGACCACAGGATAAGGAGCAGAGGACACAAGAAAAGGCACGGACCCGAGCACAACATCTACATAGCTAAAACGGTCGCATGGTACGAAAAGATCATGCCCACTAAAGAAGGCCAAGGCTTCCAAAATGGACATTGAACCAATTACATGGACATCGGTGACATAGTTCGCGAGGTCACCAGGGAAGTGCTCCAGGAAGCTATGACGAAGTAGTAGAATGTGTTGGGGGCCCTAAGGGTGCAGCTGCAGGAACTTCAGGTGTGGCCCCAATAGGAAGGAGTAGTAGCCGCCTAGGTGCCACAGCTACATCAACAGTGGAGCATCTGCTGCGCGTAAACATGGCCAACACCATAGTGTTGCCGGAAGGAGCGCTAACAGCGGAAAGCGAGGAGGACAGAGCTGTGGTGGGCAGGATCAACGGACTTGGCCTAAATTTGGGTGCCCTTCTGCGGGACACATTGTACCAGTTGCAGGATGGCAAAACAATAGAGCTACGTGCCTAGGAAGGCCGTGCAATCCAAGTATTGAGCAAGTAAAAGATCAACATCGAACAACTCAGCCTGCAGCGTGACGAGCTAGTGTCACAGAATTGGCAGATCATGCAAATAGTGGATGAAGCGTGCTGGCGCATTCCCGAATTATCCATCACCGCAAACCTACCAACCAAGATGCGGATCCACTGTCTGGCAAGTGGAGTTCGAAGCGCACACGAGGAAACAACATGAGTGCAACTGGAGCTGAACCTCCAGATTGCTGAGCTGTGGATGAAGGTGCAGCCTTCCACTCCTTCGGAAGTTAAAGAACAGCGCGTTAGCACGATTCAGACAGGATTGGAAGAAATTGGAAGGGTGGTGCAGGACTGCACCAGTATGTTGGACCAAGCATTCGACGTCCTCACATCCTTGCAGGAGGACCCCAACATATAGTGCTTGGAAACAGAGGTGCGCGAACTGCAGCAACAGTATGACAGTGTCAAGGGAAGGGCGCAAATAGTCATCCTCACCCAACAGCTGGCTATGATGCAGCAAGCAAGCGCATTGAAGGAGCAGGTGGATGCTGCAAGACAGAAAGAGGCCCTTCTCAAAGTGTGCATCTAGCCTTGGATTGATGAGGCCTTCACCATTACGGTCGAGATTGAGGGCAAGCTTGTGCAGATGCAGGGACTATATGCACTAAAATAGATAGCGGAGCCTCATGAAGAAGCAACAGAAGAGCACATGCAACAGGTCCAGCAAACAGCATAACAGTGTGTCACGGACCTCCATGAAGTACGGGAACAGTTGGAGGGCCTCCGTGCCAAGATCACTGCACTAGCAGAGTGACTCGAGACGAGTCACGATGATTATGTTGGGGGCTTGTTGGGCATGGAATCCCCCCACAACAAGTTTTGGGGCTCAAACCCCAAGTTTTGGTCAAAGGTTCTGAAAGACTCCGCGAATTGCAGGCGCGGAGCGCGAAGTATAGGATGAGGCATAGGGTTGTCCGCGCTAAAATATTGTAACGAAATGTAAAGTCATGTCGGCCTACCCATGGTCCACGGACCATGGGAATGTATAAATAAAGCAAAGATCTAAGTGTAAGGATAGTGATGATTGTGGGAGAAAAGAATAAGAATGGTTCGAGCTTAGAGGAAGAGTCTAAGTGTATTGGATCGGAGTGGTAGGAAGAGGCTCTGCAACTGAGTGCGCAGAGGCCTAGTAGAGTCTGCAGCTGAGTGCGCAGAGGCCTAGTAGAGTCCGCAGCTGAGTGTGTAGGGCGGTGTCAAGTCTGTAATTTGGATCAAAGATTAATAAAGAGAAATTGATTCCTATTTTGGTGTATCTATTGTACATTGTCATCTTTATATTTATATGGGTTTATTTTATTGTGTGCTCTGATAAGGTTGCTAAATATGCTGTAATAATCATTAATCTTATACACACAAGATAAGTAATTAGGTAATAACGGATTAACAATGAAGAACTTGGGTATTATACGGGTTGCGCCCTAGATAGGGCTGCGCGAAAGCAGTGTCACAGGCGACAAAGGCATAGCAAGTGCGCGTACCGACGTTCACGTAGGCCTAAACCGTAGACCTCCAAAAGCTCATCAGACATCCACAGGGTGCGGAAACATGGTTCTAGCACCCTCTCATACTACTTCGAGTGAGACCTCAGTCCGTGCTCTACAGACTATTGCCGAAAGGGCCAGTAGTACTGGGATTTGTTTGGCTAAATCACCTCTGAACCTGGGTCAGGCCCATACAAGCCAACAATTTATAAATTCTCAGTTTGAAATTCTTGTTCGCCAGTCATGTTCCCATGCTCTGGACTGGGAATTGATTGTTGCTGATTCTGTCTATCATATAGACTCTTCATAATATTTTCCTACTCCTACATCAGCCTTTCATTATCTTCCCATAACCGGTCCATCTCATCCTTCAATTCTTGCACAGTTTCCAAGATAGCAGTGTTGGTATTGCGCAGATATTCCCCCAACTATACCCATACCTCAAGATTGGCTTCTTGAAAGATGTCAGTCTTGTTCCTGTCACGGATCTGTGGGGTGTAATTCTAGTCCTCCTCATGCTGGTTGCTTTTCTTTCTTTCTCTCTCTCTGTGCACATCACAAATGTTGTCATTCATTTATTTCCAGAGGTCTCAGCTTTGTAATCTGAGCGCTCTGATACTGCTTGTCACATCTTTAGACAAAATACTAGCGTTGATAATGTGAATAGTAATTTTTATTTTTATGAATGTACTAATCTACACTTAGGCAAATATATACCCATTACATTTAATGTAAACGATACACCTATCGCAATTGTATTGAAGGATTTTACACTATATATATAAATAAATAAATAAATAAATATATATATATATATATATATATATATATATATATATATATATATATATATATATATATATATATATATATATATATATATATATATATATATATATATATATATTAAACTACATTGGTATATAATTTCCACTATACATTAATGCGATATTTCCTTATCCAAGTACATGGCTATTAATTTAAGTCCTAATATAGTGGACCTAGCTACCCATGAGTTGGCGGGAGCAAGGTTCTTGACTTTTCGTTTTTATTTACAATTGTTGACTATACCTCGAGAGTATCCCCTCATCGTCAGTCCTCTAATACGATGCATGATCCAACGACGATGAGAGACTTACCTTTTTGGTTTGCTTGAGAAATGTTTTCCGACATTTGCATTACCTCTGGCAGAGTCTTCTAGCTCCGACCCATGGCTTAAGATTATTCACAGGTCCAACCTCATTCCTTTGCAATCCGTTAGCTATTCCATTACACATTTTATCTCCGCCATGATTATGTTTTCTTTTAATCTATCAGGCTCGCAGAGGAGGGTTTGATAGGTTCCGCATTGAAGGAGCAACCTTGCGGTGACAACCCTAACCAGGTACATGGCTTCATATTTTAACCTTGAATTTCATAAATCTATAGTTTTTTTGGCTTAAATATTACTAATCTATTCTTGTGTTTTGCTAGGTTTTGCTGGAGGCTTATTCCTGCTCGAATATGGTTGTTTAAGAGTGAGGCTTCCTTCCAAAATCTGATTCTAGGGTCGCAAACATGTTCCTCTTCCAACCTCCAAGTAATGTGGAAACCGTATTTCTGAAACTCTTGGTTTATGGGTCTTTGGCTATCTCGCTATATTGCGCTACATGGGTTTAAGAGTACTTATGATAGTCATTTTCCCCCTTTTTACTGCAATAGTTTCATCAAGGCAGAATGGGGCTTCTATACCTGTCGTTTCAAATTTTGGGTGTGCGATTAAACTGAAATTTGTAAATTGTTTTTGATACAATAGTACCACACTGCTCTATTATCATTTTAAGGTTATGAATGTTTATATATGGAATCATCCTTCTGATTTTAAGAACTCTGTCCTTAAATATTTGTCTTCCTTCATAATTTAGGAACTCTGTTTTAAGATTTTATGCCAGGATTGATTGATATCTATCTGGTTTTTTCCTCAGAAGGTTGGTGCTTTTGCATAGTTCCATTTTTTTAAATATATGCATGTTCGTTACAAGAATATAATGTTCAAATTTATAGTTTTCTTCCTGCTAACTTCTTCTTGAAAAGTGAAATTCTACTTTTCCTATTCAATTGGTTTGATGTGTGTTACAGTCATTTTAGTTTATTCGTCACAAGGAGAACTCGACCCTTTCCCCTAAGCTTGGTAATATTGCTTCATAATGATAACTTGCTTGTTGGGGTTTAGTACTTTTGGGTTCAATTTTCCCTAAATTTTAGTTATCACTTTTTTTGCTTATGAGACAATTACATTCTTATTGTATTCTTAATCCCTCTCTAGTTCAAATATTTTAACGGACATGGTAGTCCCCTGAATTCAGTGTATCTTCCATTACTTGATTTTTCCTAGCAGCAAAGGGCCAAGCATAGAGTAACCTATTTGTTCGTTCAGTAATAGTTGTTGATAGTTCTGTTATACAATATTTTTCCGGATTTGTAATTCCTCGGGTTGTAGAGTCCCTAGACAGATTGGGAACAATTCTTGTTTATTTTGATTTCCCTTCTTTCTTGAGGGTTTTCCTATTATAACCCTAGAAGAAGAATTCCTCCTGAGAACTCTGTTTTCTCTAATTAATAGAACAAACAAGTTATTCTTTAGGTCTTCCAGATTATGAATTCCTTTTGGTAAAGCATTTAGCCTTTACTAAACTGGTTCAATTAATCCCTTTTAACAGTATACCCATTTCTATTCCAAGATTACAATTAATTCAATAGCATAAATACTGAGTATTATGGAAATATTTTCGGAAAAATCTCATCAAAATTTATTTTTTTCGACACATTTCGAACCAATGAGTGTAGTTCATTTTCAAGACAAGTTGAAGAATCAGATCATGGCTATATGTTAAATAGGAATAGCAGATCTTCCAATGGCTAGGTTTGACTGGAAAATGACTATATTAGACTAGACTGGACAAACGGCTATAATTGACCATGAAACTGTTAGATTTGACTAGTCAAATTATTTAATTATAATAATATTATTAGATAAATAGTTATTCAATGTATTAGTGTTTAATAATATATTTTATAATGTTCTGAATGTCATTAAAGTCTAGAACGCTAAATACGAATATTATTTTAATACTTTTTGGTTGGTATTGTGTGCTATTTTAAGTAAAATGTTAACCATATTTCAGTTAAAAAATAAGAAATCTCAGGACTATAATATGAGAAAAATGTTAACATATATTAATAAATCTAGGGATTATAACTATTAGTAATAGCATGGAATTTAATATTATCCTTAATAACTAAAATAATAATATTAAATATTATTAAATTATTATTATTATTATTATTATAGTATTATTCTTATTATTAATGGTTTGGGTAGCTTATTAATATAAATTTATTAGTTAAGCTATCTAAAGTGAACTTAAACTTACTATTTAAATCTAAATAATTATGTTATAATAGATAATTTTAACCCATTCAATTAGTCATGACAAGGACTATCTCATAAATATTTGGAAAGGAAAATGGGGGAGATTTCCAAAGAGCACCAAAAACTCAAATACGAATTAAGGAGAAAGAAAACAGGTTAGTTAGAAGCTTCACTAATAATTAGGTGAAATTTTTTTTAAGAAGACATTTATTCACAAGCATACATATTCTGTTTCAAGAATACCTTTAATCAACAACATACATACTTATGTTTCAAAAATACATTTAATCAACAACATACATACTATGTTTCAATAATACAATTAATCTTCCAGAAGTGATAAATACTTATCTAACTTTGGAAATTAATCACTATCGAATTTTTCCTCCCAACCTTGAGACTCACTTCCTGAGTCCCCCGAGCTATTGCTCACATGCAGTTAGACTAGCATTCCTTGTTACAACAATCTCATTTTAACCGGACATAGCTTGTAAACTCCGACATTTCAGTAGAGAAGTTTATTTGTATTACTTCTTTCTCTTCTTTTGTCTCACGTACACATACTTTCTTGATCTTCCTTGAGAATAAATCTCCTAAAAATTAGTTAGAAATAGGTAATAATGATCGAAAACATTTACTTCATGCACAATTAATCAAAATAATAAACATTTAAACTTAAATAATAATATCCTATTTATTTGCACTTTGGGGTGAAATAAAAAGGAATGGATCTAGGCGAGCAAGGGCAACACATAGTAGCATGAAAATGACCCAGTGGCACGCTCTGGCATCCAAAGATCCAAAAATGGTCTCAATCCCAAAGATAGTATAAAAGTACGTGATGGGTGTTTTCACTCAAAAAGCTAAATTCGATCCCTACCTTTCTTCTCCCACAGTTTCTCTGGTGGTGGTGGATGGTCATTGTCGTCTATGCTTTAAAGAGAAAAAATGGTGAAGATTGAGTTTTATTCTTATCCTTTTCATAAGATGTGAAAAATCAACATTATACAAATTAATTAATCAATCTATACAATATACATAATGTATTGTTCAAGTTTACCATTGTAGGTATATATACTTTTACACGTATACATAATAAGTTTATTGAAAGGTAAATTTAATAAAATACTATATTAGTCCTATGGCATATTAGGTATCCTATATGAAATTAGGTGATATGAAATTATGGAAACTAAGAGATACAAGGTTCAATCCCATTGTTGTAACCTAGTCTACCGAGAGGAGGACATGGCATAGGCTCCAAACGTATGGTGTTAGTGGCCGAAACCAATCTTGTGTCACACAAGTACAAGACTGATCAAATTGTCAATTCATCTAGTTACAAAAAAACAATTACATTAATATATAATGTAAATCAAACTTAAGAATGTTTTTAATACAATATAACAAGACATTATCATTATTACATTTTTTTTTTTCTATGTGGTTCATGGTCCCCAGAGATCATTGATTGTTATGTTCACATGATATTTGTACTAGGTAGATCCACCCGAAGAGATCACTTTCTATCGATTCAACCACATGAGCCTAACCCTAAGAGTGTCAAGAGAATTGAACCCATGACCTCTCAATAGGAAAAGTGCTTTAACAATGGGGACTCGACCAATTGAGCTAACCCTCAAATGCAACAAACTAAGTATAAATTTCATAGTGAATACCTCACAAATTAATGTTTATATGACTTCATGTTATAAAGAATGGAAATGTTCAAAAATAAATACATCATATTGACAATAAAAGATGTTATATTTAAATTAAATAAAAAAAAAAAAATATTTGAACATACATTGAATGTAGTTGAAAATATTTTACTATCATCAGATTTTTCTTTACTTGCAAGTCCAAATATCAAATTCCTACAATGTCTATAGACTAGTGTAAGTCTATATCCATGCCTTGGAAATCACATGATTAAACCAAAACATTAGATTTATGCAATTTGTATAAATTCTTTAAAAATTATGCACAACTTTAAATGTTTGATACATCCTTGACCTACATCTTAAACTCAACTATGAAAAATTCAGAAATAAATGCAAACAAACTTATCTATATTACATTGTTCTTCTCTTTGTTTTACCCCCCACTTGTAGAGTATGTTAACCTTGGGCACACTACGTTGTCACCTATTTTGGATTCCAAACATACATTGGAGTTTAATGGAAGAAGGAAAAATAAACAGAAATAATTTACTTTAATTTTTCAAAAATAATGCTTTAGCAACAACAAAAACTAAAGTGATTCTTCATGTTTAAAGTGGCTTTTTATTTTGACTTGCAATGTGATAACAATTTCTATATTATTTAAAAATGATTTAAAATTATTTATGAGATTAGATCATTTCTTAATCAATTTATCAACATCAACATCAGTTAAAATTAAATTTTATAACTTCTTTACAAAAATAAAATTTAAAAAAAGGTTAAGTTCATACTTAGAGTGTATAGAGATTGAGTTCTACTTGATACAATGCATCTTAATGAGAAAAGTAATCAAGATTCTTGGCCAGAGAGTTTCTCTGTGGTTGTGGATGGATATTACCGGATATTCTTGGCCGGTACGCTATCCACCAGCGAAAAAGATTGATGCGGTAAAAGGATTTATATAAAACTAAGAAATACGCTTTGTGGTCTAGGTTCGACTTTTACCGTGGCAATGGATAGATTTATTTCTTAAATACTTTTGGAATTAGTTTATTGTTCTTAATCCTTTTAGTAAAATTCTACAATTATCTTTTACAAATTAATTAATCAATATAGTTAAATTTGACTGTTGTATGTATATATATTATTAATTAATTAATTTACCTATTATAAATAATGTATGGTTTAATTTGACTATTATATGTATATATATTATTAATTTGCATAAATATATTACAAATATTAATGTAGTTAATATAGTCCAACAACTCATTTGTATCTATAATTAATAAATATGTAACAATAAAAATAATAGCACAAAAAAACTATTACAATAAAAATATTATGATTATCATTACAAATAATAATAATGATTTCTATATAATAATAATTATTTAATATTATAAACCCAAGGATAATAATATCAATCCCTTGGTATATTAATCTAATGATGCATATTTCTAGGGTATAATACTATTCATAGGTTTATAATATTAATCTTTTAGGTTCATTATTAGGTTCATTATAAATCATAGTCATCTAAGGGTTTATATATACCTAGGGTTTATAATACCTTGGGGTTTTAGTATTAATCCTTGGGTTTAAAATATCAATCCCTTGGGTTTAATACTAAAACCACAAGGGATTATAAACCCAAGGCAATAATATAAATCCAAGAGAATAATAAACCCAGGGGATTAATACTAAAACCCCAAGGGATTATGAATCCAAGGGAATAATATTAAACCCAAGGGATTAATATTATAAACCCAAGATATATAAACCCCAAGATAAATATTATAAACCCTAAAATAAACATGGATGGTTTTCATATTGAGACAATCTTCACAATGCGACATTGGACCATGGCTGACCATGGTTGATCTTCATATTGAGACAATGTTTGTCACAATGTGACCATAATTGACCATGGTTAATTTTCACATTGACCGTGATTAACCATGGTTGACCATGGTTGATTTTCATATTGACTGTGATTAACCATGGCTGACCATGAATGACCATGATTGACTATGGTTGACCATGATTGATTTTCATATTGAGACAATCTTTGTCACAATGTGACATTGAACCATGCTCAACCTCGTTGAATCCTTAGATTAATAAATCCAAGTGTTTGATATTATAAACCTAAAAGAATTATAAACCCAAGGGATTAATACTAAAACCCCAAGGGATTACGAACCCAAGGGAATAATATTAAACCCAAAGGATATATATTATAAACCCGAGGTATATAAATCCTAGGATAAATATTATAAACCCTAAAATAAACATGGTTGACCATGGATGATTTTGATATTGAAATAATCAATGTCACAATGTGACATTGGACCATGCTTAAGCGTGATTGATTTTCATATCGAGACAATCTTTGTCAGAATGCGACATTGAACCATGGTTGACCATGGTTGGTTTTCATATTGAGACAATGCTTGCCACAATACAACGTCGGACCATGGTTGACCATGATTGATTTTACAAAACATGGTTGACCATGATTGATATTATAAACCCAAGGGATTAATACTAAAAACCCAAGGGATTATAAAAACCCAAGGAAATAATATTAAAAACTAGAAATATGGAACCTTACATTAATAAACCAAAGGAATAATAAACTCGAAGAAAATAATAAACCTAATAAAATATGGTATAGTTTAATTTTACTATTGTATGTATGTATATATGTTATTAATTAATCAATATGCCTATTATGAATAATGTAGAGTTTAATTTAACCATTGTATGTATATACACTTTTACATGGATATATGTAAGTGTAAAAATATAGTGATCTTTTCATAGAATGATTAAATAGTTGGTATAATAGAATGTTACCCTCTTTGTGCCTCCCACATTAAGATAATAAGATAAAGAATAAGCTCCCCAGCTTTAGAACTCTATATAACTTATTAATTATTAGATATAAAATAAAAAAAATATACCCATAGTTTATAATTTAATTATACTTTTAGTAAAATCAGTTTGTTATATTTTATAGTTTAGATTATATATTTAAATACAAAAATAAATTTATTACTCTAAAATACCTATCAATGTATCAAAATCAAAGAATTTTCAATAGAAGTAAAAATGCAAACTCAAAGAGCATTTAATAGAAATAGAAATGCATGGAGTGGATGGTCTTTAGTCTTTGAATTCATTAAAGTGAATTTTCCTCGTGTTGTAGCGGCTACAAGACTCCTCCAAAAGTTTTTCTTAGCTTTGTTTTGGATCCTCCCTACCAAACTATTATAGATCTATTTAGGCACATCACTCCCGACGATCAGATCAGTACAAATAGGGTTCATCAAACCCTAGTTTCAATTGCTACATACCCTATACAAGTCATCATATTGAATGTTTACATCCATGAAAGTTTCCTAGTTTGAAACCCTATTGAAATACCTCTTTGGGACACCAAAGAAGCCTTCGTGAGGGGAAATGCTCTGCACAGCATGTAGGCCTATTCAGACCTGCATTGCAGATCACTTAGGCCCACTTCAGCCTGCGCTGGGCGAGAATGAATGAAATTGACATAGAATTCTAGGAATATTCCTTTATTCTAGAGCATTCTAGAATGATGCCCAACTCTTATCTCATCCTATGAGCTCGATTTTGGATAGGCTCTGGATCATCCAAACCTCTATCCTCTCATCCCTTTCTCCATGGAAACTAACTATCCAATTATGGAAAACCATTCAATACCCTATTTATGACAAAACCACTTGCATTTCCCTATAAATTTACCACTCATCATAGTGATCTGGAGGCTAGAACTTGGATATTATAGAGAAATAATGTTGGTTTGAGACTTGAAATCATTGTCAAGTAATTTTATGCTGCTGGATTGATGTGTTATTGGTGTGATGAGGGTTTGGACTAAGCTGGATGAGTGAAATGGGATCGAATCACATTGGGTGTAACTCTCCTTCTATCAATCAATAAAGTTGTTTGTTCCTCTTCCAATACTTTTGTCTATACATATGATGAATGTATGTTCAAATGTTGTCGATTCCATTTATTTACAATAGATATATCATATTCTTTGATTGTTGTCGTATTCTGTTTATGTTCACAAGTACCAATTGAGCGAATTTAGTTTGAGTGGGAGCGACGAGAGAAATTCAAAGGAGATCAAATGAAGCAAAGGATCACAAGTAGGTTCCTTTATCTTACTTGTCTATTGTAGGAAAAGGTTAAACATCTTTAATTCTATTGTTCTATGTGTAACTACCCACTTAGGGAAGATGTACTTATCCGTATGTATAAATTTTGTATAACAAATTGGCAACCATACTGGGGAACAACCATCGTTCTTGGTAGTTTACCCTTATCATATTACATCCTAGTATACTTTACATGACTTCATTGAGCCCTTTTCAGTCATTTTGAATATTTTTTGGTCAAAAAAGTGTGCTTAAATGTCTGCTCATTGTGATCTCTATCATCAGCGCAGTGTTGTTCTTGACATAGTGTGTTGCAGAGCATCCTTAGCTTAGAGACAGTGCTCTGCAACGCACTGTCTCCCACTCAGGGCTATGCTTATCCCTATCATGACAAAAACCACATCTTTTGCTTGATTTTTCCAATGTTGCTTCTGATGTTGTTTGCTGAAAGATCAATGTTTTCTATGGCTCTAAAATTAGTTTGCATTTCCTTTCCTAGCCCTACTTTGACCTTGATTGTTTATTGTTTCTTAAGAGATTTATTTACCATTATCAATTCATTATCAAAGTTAGCTTACATTGATTAGTCTTTACTTTTCTGAAAAGAATTGTTGTAAAGTATTCATTTCTTTGAAAAATAAATTGTCGTAAAGTCTTCGTTTCTTGTGAAAAGCATTGATTGATAATTTGTGCATTAAGTTTCTTTATGTTCATCTAAACATTAAACGAATGAAAAGAAAAACATGCATAATGAATTTAGAAGTTTATGTGTTCTTGTAGGAATGGTATAGGGAAATTTGCATTAGATGTGCTCTATTCTCTTTGTTTAAAGATTCTGATTGCTCTATCCCTTTTAGTTATGGTTTTCATTGTTTAAATCAAGTGAAAAGAATGTTTCTTATCATAGTTGCATTCAAGGAGTTTCAGAAACATCACGTGGCGAACCTGAAAGGCAAACTTTTAAATAAGATCAACTAAAATTTATCTGAATTAACCTAATGGAGCATTGTAACTTAACGCATAACATTTAGAGGTCTAGGCTAGAGACGTTTTCTAGCGTCGTTAAACATAGTAGTTGTCGCTAATGGTCTATGATACATTCTGATTGTGATACCTCATTCCATGTACGTAAGTATATCGTAGCTCGTTAACTTACTTTCAGGTATATCGAGCAGTGTTATAGTACAAAAAGTATAAAGGAATGCTCTCACTATGCGATTTCACATTAGACAATGCTAACATAGATTGGGCCTCCACATACTTCCAGGTATATTTGGGAGGACTACATTAGGTTGATATCCATCCATAGGTAACCAATTCGGCCTCCTTGTGTACTATGATACACCGAAAACAACATTCGGGGAGATTACCTACATGTATGTTAAGTCCTTGGCTTCTCTGAGGCAATATATTGCAATTCACAGTTACTTGGTAATCCTTTTGCCTAGATTACTCTCTTTTTGTTTATATATTTTTGTAATAAAATCAATCGGCAATCGTGGAGGAAAATCAACCTTTACCCTATCATTCGCATAGGACAGTGAGTAAACCGACTTTACCTCCTGAAGCTACACCTAGTCGAAAAAAGCAGTCTCGTTTAACTGAGTCCAGTACATCACAAACTTTTGGTTCTTCATCTGATTTACCAGAGTCACCTATACAGGTACATACTGGGATTCCAGTTACTCCTACTATTACTGGTTTATTTGCTACTGAAGTGGAACCTTTACAATTACCTAAGGACACTAAAAGTGAACTTATCGAAATGGTAACTGAAGTTGTCCAACAAGAAGTTGATCCTCAACCCAAATTTGTTCAACAAGAAATTACTTCTGAACTTGAATCTCTTCAATCGGAAGTTGATCCCGAACCTATCATAGTTCAAACAGAAGTTACTTTTGAACCAGAAGTTGTTCAAGAAATTCATCCTAAACCCGTTGTTCTTTTACCAGAACACATGGATCCTGAAGTTGAACAATCAGAAGTTGTTCCCGTACCAGAAGACGATCGACCAGTTTAACCTCAAACATCTGTAACTGTTGAGACTTCTCCTTTGCTGCATAATCAAACACCGGAAATTTATTACGGACCTGATGGTGGAATCCTTCCACCCGGTTTGATTGCTATTGAAGAGGAATTTGAAGAAGAAACTTCACCTAGAACTCCAACTCATTTTGGACCAAGGCTTTATCTTTATCCTTCTTATCCTCAATTAACTGCTCCTTTTGATCCTGTTTACTTTCAAACTCCCATAGATTCATTAGGACATTTATTGGTGTTGGCTTGTTGGGGCCTGACCCAGGTTTGGAGTTAAATAGCCAAACAAATCCCTGTACTACTTTCCCTTTCAGCAACAATCTGCGGAGCAGGGACTGAGGTCTCACTCGAAGTAGTATGGGGGGGTGCTGGAACCAGGTTTCCACACCCTTGTGATGTCTGAGAGGTTTGAGTGGGTCCAACCGTTAATCCCTTCGTGCAGGTTACTTCACGCACGTCCCTATCCCTTGCGCCCTGATATACTTACCTTCGCGCGGCCCTAACCAGGGGTTGTGGGGCCTCCACGCTGCTAGAGCAATGCTCTATACTATTTACTTATCTTCCTACACCAGTTAGTTATCTTCATGTAATTGGATGCCTTATGTTATATTTATTTATACAACACATTCATATGAGTTCACGCAACATATAAACATTACACTTGCAATTTATACCCATTAATACATAAAACAGGAAAAGATACACAATAATACGGTAAAACTTCTCTTTATTAATTCTTCCCATGGTTACAGACTCGACCTGCCCTGCGCACTCAACTGCAGGGGTCTGCGCACTCAGTTGCGGACTACTAGGCCTTTGCGCACTCAACTTTAGAGCCTTCTCCTACTCTACAACCCAAAGACACACTTTACACTTTGAATCAATCTCTTAAACTCATCATCCTTCTACTTTATCTCTTCCATTGATGTTTTCTACACATAGAGCCTCGCTCTATTTATACAATCCCATGGTCCGCAGACCATCGGTACGTCTATCAAGCCGACATTACATTAGAAGAACAAGGGCGAACAACCTTGTGACTCTATTATGACTTCGCGCTCCGCGCCCACAAATCGCAGAGCCTTTACAAAGGACTTGGTCAGAACTTGGGCTTTAAGCCCCAAAACATGCCTTGGGGGGATTCCATGCCCAACAGGCCCCCAACACAAACATTGTGACTCACCCCTAAGGCACTTTGTCGGTGTAGAGATCTTCATGCGGAATCCCTCCAACTCTGCTCAAACCACTTCAAGGTCGGCTGCACACTGAGTGGCTGCCTGCTGAATCTCCTACACTCACTATTCTGAGACCGCAGTGTCAAAACTGCTTCCTTGCATTTGCTCCTGTGTCCCCTGCATTTGTGTGATCTTGCCTTCAATTTTTGTGGTAATGGTGAAGGCATCTTCTATCCAAGGCTGAACGCGCGCCTTCAGAATTGCTTCTCGGTGTTGTGCAACGTTCACTTGCTCTTTCAGCGCTTTAGTGTGTTGCATTCATGCGAGCCTCTGAGTTAGGGCCACCATCTACGTGGTCCCTTTGGCACTGTCGTACTGCTGCTAGAGCTCACGCACTTCTGTCTCTAAGCACTGGATGTTAGGGTCCTCCTACAGATTTATGAGGACCTCAAAATACTCCTCCAACATTCTGATGTAGTCCCTTACTGCATTGTCGATCTCTTCGAGCCCTGACGTAATAGTGTTGGCACGTTGTTACTTCCAGAGGGGTGGACGGTTGCGCCTTCAACTATAGCTCTCCTATCTGAAGGTTCAGCTCCACTTGAACCTTAGTCATTTATTCCCGTGCCTTGTGCACCCGTGCTGCTAGTCAGTGGATGTGCGCCTCTGCTAGTGTGTCTGCTGGGATGGCCAGCTTAGGGACCATCTGACAGGCTTCTTCTAGTACCTGTACCATCTACCTATTCTTTGCCACCACTTCATCGCGTTGCAAGCTCAACTGCTCCATGTTGATCTTTTTCTCGCTTAGTACTTCCAGTGTGTGGCTCTCCCTAGCCCGCAGTTCTACAGTAATCCCATCCTGCAAAACATATAGTGTCTCCCGTGGGAGCGCAGCCATGTTGATACCGATACCTTTAAGTGCGCTAATTGTAGGCCTGTCGGCCTCATTTGTGGTGACTAGTGCCCCTTCAGGCAGCACGATGGTGTTTGTTGTTCGGGCGCGCAACATCTGGTTTGTTGCAATTGTCCCTACTGCAAGGCTGGTCGAGAGGGTACCAGCCTAAGGAGTGCCCACCTAAAACTCCTGTAGCTGCGCTCTGAGGGCACCCAACTCAATCTGGTTCTCTTGCGTGAAGTTCTGGGTTGAGCTCTTTGGGTAACAAAGACCGAAATCAAAAGTTCCTTTCAGGTATCTGAGAATTTTTTTTACAGCTAATAAGTGGGATTGTTTGGGAGCAGATTGAAATCTTTCCACCATTCCTACTTCCTGCATTATGTCTGGTCTTGTAGCTGTTAAGTATAGAAGGGCTCCAATCATTGACCTGTAATGAGTTGCATCTACTAGAGGGGAGTCATCATCTTTGCTCAGTTTGTAGTTTATGGTCATAGGTGTGCTCATGGGTGCACAGTCCTCCATTCCATATTTTTTGAGCATGTCTTTTAGATATTTGGTTTGAGATATCCACAATCCTGCTCTGGTTTGAGATACTTGAATTCCAAGGAAGTGGGATAGCTCTCCTATCATTGACATCTCAAATTCTTTTGACATGCTTTGAGAAAATTCACAGCTCATTTCATCATTATTACTAGCAAAAATCAGATCATCGACGTAAACAAGAGCAACTAGTAACTTACCTTCATCTATCTTTATGTATAAATTACATCTAGCCACTCCATTTTTGAAGCCTTGTTGTTGTAGGTAGTGATCCAATCTTGCATACCAAGCTCTAGGAGCTTGTTTCAACCCATATAAAGCTTTTTTCAACTTACAAACAAAGTCCTTTCTTGCTGTTAGATCAAAACCTTCTGGCTGCTCCATGTAGACTTCCTCCTTGAGTTCCCCATTTAGAAATGTTGATTTCATTTCCATTTGATAGATTTTGCATCCTTTTGAGTGAGCAAGTGCCAAGAACATCTTGATAGCTTCCATACGGGCCACTGGTGCAAATGTCTCTTCGAAGTCAATTCCTTCAATTTGTGAATAGCCTTTGCAGATAAGTCTTGCCTTGTTTCTGATAACCTATCCTTCCACATTCATTTTATTTTTGAACACCCATGTGGTTCCTATTATGTTTTTTTCCTTTGGATGAGGTACCAGCTCCCATGTCTTGTTCTTCTCAATTTGGGACATTTATTCTTCCATAGTTTTTACCCAATGAGGATCCTTACTTGCTTCTGCAAATGTTTCTAGTTCTATCATAGATAGGAGGGCAAAGACTTTTCTCTTGGGTGTGATTGTTATCCTTCTTCGGGTCTACACACCTTCATCTCTATCACCAATGATCTGCTCTTTTGGATGATGTCTTTGGACACACTTCATCTTTGAAGGGGTATTAGGTGGTTCTCTTTCCTCTTGTTCTTCTTCTTCTTCCTCATCTATTTCTTCTTCTTTAGGTTCTTCTTCATCATTGACAAAGTCATCTTCATGTTCTTCAATTTCCTTTTGTGGAAGATCTTCATAAACCTTTACATCAATGCTTTCCACTATTTTCTTCAGTCAATAATTGTAGCACTTGTAAGCCTTGCTTCATGTAGAGTATCCAAGAAATATCCCTTCATCAACCCGAGAATCAAACTTTCCGGGTGAGCCATCATTTATTTTTATGAAGCACCTGCTCCCAAAGATGTTGAAGTACTTCACCGAAGTAGGTCTTCCTTTCCATAGATCATAAGGAGTTTTTTCACAATTTGGTCTTAATTGAGTTCGATTCAATGTATAGACAGTTGTTCCTATTGCTTCTCTCCAGAATCTAGGCTCTAAGTCTACTGCTAATAGCATTGTTCTTGTCATTTCTTGGACTGTTCAATTTCTTCTTTTAACTACCCCATTTTGCTGAGGTGTTCTGGCAGCAGAGAATTCCCTTTTAATTCCATGAATATTACAGAAGTCACTAAATTTGTTTGATGTGAATTCTCCCCCTCGATCTGTTTTGAGGAACTTAATTTTTTAATCTTTTTTCTTTTTCTACAAGGGCTTTTAGTTCTTAAAATACTTAAAAGTTTCATATTTAAACTTTATAAAATATATCCACATCATTCTAGTATAATCATCAACAAATAACACAAAGTACCTTTCTCCTTGGAGTCCCTGATTTCTAGTTGGCCCACACACATCAACATGGATGATCTCCAAGGGCTTCGATGTAGAGAGCTCCTTTGTCTTGTGGCTAGTTCTAGTCTACTTTCCATGTTGACATGGACCACATACTCCTTGATTTGGTTTGAACAGCCTTAGGATGTCTCGTACAGCTTTGATCTTGTTGATATTGATCAGATTTTCGAAGCTTGTATGTCCAAGATGCTTGTGCCACAGCCAACTCTCATCTATATGACTCAAGTAGCATTTATTTTCTTGAATCTTATTCAGAATGTAAATGTTGTTTGATGTTCTCGCCCCTTTTGCCACAAGTTCCCCTGAGGTAGAGTTCCTTATTTCATAGTCTTTGGTGCTGAAAACAACCTTATGTCCTTGATTACAGATTTGGTTGACACTCGGGAGGTTGTGTTTGATTTCATCAACTAGCAGAGCATCTTGAGCTTTTCCTTTTCCATTGATCAGAGTCACTATTCCTTTCCCTGCAATTCTGCTAGATTCGCTTCCAAAGGACACATTTCCTTCCTTTTTTCTCAATGAGACAAACTTTCTTCTGTCTCCTCTCATGTGTCGGAGCACCCACTATCCACAAACCAATGGTTTCCATTATTTTGAGCATATAGAGCCAGGCCGCATTTATCCATGCTGGAGTTCTTGCTACTCGTCTTTCTTCCTTTGAGTGGGCAGTCTTGTTCATAGTGTCCATTATTGTAGTAGAAAGAGAAAATTAGATCAAATTTGGTCAAGCGATCAAATGAATTGAAGGTTTTGATTTGTCCCTACCTTTTGGGGGCATATGAGTTGATTATTTGGTTCTTTAGCTTTCCTTTTCACTTCTGTGAGCCATACAATGTCTCGCTTGATGACCGAAGTTTTTACAGTGAAAGCAGTGTCCAAGAAAGATGGTTTTGTACCTATTGAAGCAACCACGGTTTGAGTCGATTTCCTTCCTGGGAATTACTCCTCCCTCGTTCTTTGGATTTGCGATGGGCCCTTGGTGGAGTACAGGTTTGTATTTGTTGTAGTGTCCATGATTCGACTCCACATTCTTCTTTGGAGTAATTCTCTCTTCATTCTTGGGATCTGGGATGCACTTTTGATAACATACCTTTTCATATTTTGTATTGCAGGAAAGTGCATCGGCATATATTTTCACACTATTCTTAGTGCTTGAGGATTCTCCTTTGAAACCTATTCTAGACTTGTCATGTTGAGGTTTTTGATTTTTCAGAATAGTCTCAAGTATTTGAGAGCTTTTACAGCCCTTTTTAATTTTCTCCAACTCCTTTCTCAGAGACACTATTTCGACGCCATGTTCTTCACAAGTATCTTCTTTTTATTTAAGCTTTTCTTCCAAGAGATCTTATCTCCTTCTTATCTCCTCGTTTTCCACTTTGAGAGAAATGATTTTGTTCCGTAGTTTCTCATTTTCTTCCATGGCTCTTATTAACAGTTCCTCTACATTTCCTTCCAACCTTGAGTCATCATCATCTGCGAGTGCCATGAATAATGTTTCCTGGCTTTTATCATGATCACTTTCCTCATCTGATTTCTTTTTGATCACCATAAACTCATCCTCATCAGACTCATCTTGCTTGGTGAAGAAGTTTTTCATATTGAACCCTTTATTTTTGTGTGCCATTCTTTTATAATTTCCTTCATCATCACTATCATGTTTATGAGGACATCTTGCTACATAATGACCTATTTTACCACATTTAAAACAGATAAGAGGATACTTACCTTTAAGCTTAGATCCTCTTTTCGGATTTCGTACAAATTGAGCCAATTCAGATTCCACATTTGACTCATCACTACAGTCATTCCTTTCTTTCCCCTTCTTTGACTTTGAGGCCTTGAATGATGCATCTTTGGAGCTTGGGCCACCTTTCCTCATTTCATAGGCAGTGATAATTCCACGGAGTTCATCCATTTTGAGGGTATCTAGATCCTTTGCTTCTTCTATAGCACTTATTTTGGAGTCAAATCTGTCTGGAAGAGACATTAATACCTTTTGAAGAATGGTACTTTCTTCAATTTTTTCATCCAATCCTTTCAGGGAATTTACCACTTCAGCTACTCGGAGGAGGTATGCTACAATATCTTCTTCATCTTCCATCCTCAAACTTTCGAATTGTCTTCTGTGAGTTTGAAGCTTTTCCTTTTTTATTTTTGAGTCTCCATCGTACAAGCCAACTAGCTTCTCCCACATTTCTTTGGCATAGGTGCAGTGCATGACTTTTGTAAACTCTGAATTAGTGATGGAGTTCAAGGCCTTTGAATTTGCGATGTAGGCTTTCATCTCGTCTGGGTCTGTTGGAAGAGTGGAAGTTGTTTGGTATTCATTTTGAACAAAATTATAGACTTCAGGCCCAAGGGACATTAAGTAGTAGGTCATTCTTCTCTTCCAGAAACCAAAGTTAGTGCCATCGAACAAAGGAGGTCTTCCTGATGCTTCGCGATTTCTCATCATGGATGTGGATCCTTCTTCAAGCTGTTAGGCTAGTATGAAGAAGCTGGCTCTAATACCAATTGTTGGAAATACTGAGAGGGGGGTGAATTAGTACTTTTTTTTTTTTAATTGTTCTAGTGATTGCCAAAAGCATATATAGATAATCTATATGTATACACAGAACACATAAATCAACAGCTGGAATTAATGCTTTTATTAAAACTCAAGACAATGCAATGAAATAAATATAATATAAGTATATATCTGATTGTGAATAGTTGCCAAGCTCCAACTTCAACTTCAGTGAGGCTCCAACCTCCAGAGCAACAACTCTGTTTTGCAGTGGTTCTGGACTTAGGACCACCTACCCCCAATGACTTCAATCCTGTTCAGTTCTGAGGCTCCAACCTCTTGGGCTCCAACCCAACCTTGGTATAAATTGGTATGCTGCTACACTCTATTCAGCTGAGGTTCTCTCGCTCCTACTCTCCTGCCTCTGCTACTTCTGTTGCTTCTACAGCCTTCGCATCTTCTACTGCCTCTTCTGCTTCTGCTACCTCACACTCTAGTTCTTCACCACAACAATAGTTGCCAACAGTTCTCTGTTTTTACTATTTTATACATTCCCATGCCTCTGTACATTCGTTTCTGCTTACATCGCCTCTTAGGCTTCCTCCTCGGTCGCTGCGGCTTCCTCTGCGCTATGCAGGTTCACTGACTTTCTAGGGATACGTAGATTAATTAGATTGGTCCAAATGATCCACGGAGAACACATCCTCTTGGTTTACTGTAACAGTGCTCCTTTTGGCAATGACTGCATCATACACAGAGTTCATTCAATTAAACAGAGATGTTTTGTCTCGATCGAAATCATAATTTCCATGATTCTCCCCTTTTTCACTGACGTTCAGCCTTCTAAACCGTTGAAACAACCATCGTAAGCCTTTCGGCTTAAAACACCCCACGCAAGCCAGACATTCCATTACACAAAGAATATGAGAAAAAACAGTCAAACAGACTAAAAGGCAGACTTCAGGAAATATTATGATCGCACCTATTCCTGTATCGAGTCCGCGCTTAAATCGCAATCAGCGATTCATGACTCTCGAGGGTCCTATATATATCGGACCCATGACTCTGCCAATGGTTGACGGTCGATCCTCCACTGCTCCGATGGAATGGATGTGATATGGTATTAAACCATAGTTAATATGCCCATCGGGTCCACAGCCTATCGCAGTCGGTGCTACCAATGTGGCAAAGCTTTACGGCTTGCGGTATGCGATGGATGCTGTTAGCTCTACTACATAATCCAACATTTGAGGATCAAATGCAGTCCCAATCGGGTTGTTTGCGCACAGAAGGATGCCCAAAAATGGATACAAAGTGCCCCAAAAGCCTTCAAAATCCTCTTAAGGCCTTCACCGATCAAAACTATCGCAAGAGGAAAGCCCTTGGGAAGGCGGAAATACTCTATCGGGAGGCACAAATGCGCTAAAATCATGAAAAAACCAAAGTTGCAGGCTTAAGGGTCCGAAATCATCTCAGCCGTTGGATCTGGCCGATCAACAGTCAAGATCAAGTCGGCATATCGCATCAGCGCTTTCAAAGAGGACAGGGCCTTCACATATGATATGCTCCGACCCGATGAGCCGGACCCAACGGCAGTGTTAACTCTTTTTGATGGACTATCGGGTCCGCAGCAATATCGGCAATATCAAAGAAATCGGGGCTTTCATGTTTTGTGATCGCCGATGGGCCGGACCCGACGGCATTATTAACTCCTTTTGATAGATTATCGGGTCCGGGGCAATATCGGCGCATCGGTGGTATCGGCAGTGGCAATGGAGATCAACGATTAAGCAAGGACTGTTGATTGTGTGCACGGATCAACGGCTCACGCTCCGTCGGCTTTTCGCTATCGGCGATTACAAAGGGGTGGGCTTTACCATTAGTTATGTTCTGATCCAACGGGCCGAACCCGATATATGCACAACACTCCATTTCATATTTTTTCAAGTCCGCGCCCGTAGCATTTTCAATGTATTTTGCGTATTTTATTTGTATAAAGAAAATACAAAGGGAAGCTTGGGCAAGTGCCAATTGCGATGGGTTTTTGGATCCGAAAGGGTTCAGAAACAATATATATATATGATTCAAATCCGCCAAAGCCAGTTTTCATGGTTTTGCGGCAGTATTGCATGTATTTCTCAAATATAAAAGAAACAGAGGATTGGCCTATTAAGACATGCATTGTGACCCGAAAGGCGGACCCGATAAATGATTGAACCATTCTTGAACCTTCTCAAAGCCAAAATTGAAGCAATGATGGGCGGGAATGAACATTTTGGGCAGTGTTTTCACTGATTATAAGCAAACTATCATGATTGAGCCATTTTATTGTTCAGCAACTGCATTTAATCAATAGTATGGCCGAGGAGGAAGCAGGACACCGATTATCAATGCAGAGCATTCAATGGTTATGGTTCCTTTGGTATTTCACGCCACCTGCTCCAAGGAGGACTGCAGAGCAACAGAAAGGTCAAATCCAATTACAGCACAACCAGATTTGTATTAGCGGCCCATTTCTAAATGTAAATGCGGTTGGTGACCATTTATGGGCTTCTCCACACATGGGTAGCAGAGATATTTTGTAACGTAACACCATATATACCCAGAACAGAGATGTAATGGATTGATGAGTGTTAGATGAAGAGAACCCTATTGTAAGGTTCAACTTCTGGAGACTGTAACTACTTTGTAACCTGCAGCATCTGGTCTTCATTGCTAGCTAATACAAGCTTCTTTTGTTGTTTATTGCTCACTTTCCGCTTCTCTTTCTTGTTCTAGGCTATGCCTGTTTGCATTTGTTCTATTGCTGTGAATGTTTAGCATTAGAGGGGCTGTCATCCCACCTCTATGTTAGGATTTAGTAAGTATCATAGAACATGTGTGCAGGTTTCTGTTGTTTAATGCATAGAGAGCTGTCATCCTGTCTGTGCATTAGAATCTAGATTTACAGACCTTCTTAACTGGTTGCAGCCAGCCATCATAGGGTCTTGTGCATCTACTGATGTGGTCAGTCTTCTCCATTATCACCTTATCCTCAAACTGTGAGTAATAGGTGGTTAAAAGCCTTGTAGTCTGGGGCTGTTCACCCATGTCTGGGGTCAATCATAGTAGAAGTGGTTATGTGGCTTGAATATGCAGCATTTGTTTCATTCATCCATCATTTATCCACCACATTTGTTGAATTTGTAATGTTCCCGAGCATCACCGATATGCAACCTAGGTGAGTTTCTTGGGGTGATAACAGATGCGGTCATAGATTATGTCATATTTGTAATGTGTGGTGGGTCCACGTGGATATGCATCGCAGTCAGGAGTTGCCCTTGGTGGAGGTCCGATGCGATATCGCTATCGGTGATTGCAATGGACTGCTTGACATATTGTAGCTCCCACTTTCGAAGTGTCGATGCGATACTCGCAATCGGCGATCGAAAGTCACACAGGGTCAAGGCTCGACGTTGACGTAGACCCCTCATAGCGATGCGATGTGCCGGACCCAATACAACTCAACACTCCCATGTATAGAGTTTCAAGTCCATAATCCACCTCCGATAGTGTTAAGCCTATGTATATGGGCTTTCTGTCCGCTGATAGTGTTAAAGCATGCATACATGGGTTTTACGGGCCTGATAGTATATATATATAGATATATATATATCTAAGGTTCTATGCCTCCGATAGTGTTAAAAAAAAGTATGATATATGCTCCTCTGCCTGTATCTTCATGCATATAATTCTTTTGTGGCTCGATAGCTACCGATAATATAAATGCACCCATTGCTCCTCTGATGGCTCTGTTTGCTTCCTTATAGCTCTGCTTCTTACTCTGTTGTTGCGATGGCTGTCTGCGTCCTCTGTTCTGCTCCTCTTGGCTCCTTTTTCTCCTCGAATATTGCCATATTAACATCAATGACAATATGTTTCCAACACGCGCCTTCTCAGCTACCTCCTGTGCTGCTGCTGCTGTTGCAGTCTTTTTCTTTTATGTTGCTGCCTGTGTAGCATCCTGCGCCTCCTGCACTTTTGTTGTTGTTGTTTCTTGCCTTCTCTTTTCTGCCAGCTGCACCATGCGCAGTTTGGCCTCCTCTTTCTTCTTCTTTGCCGCAGACTTCTCCATTGCTGCGATGTTCAGGGCAAGCCACTCCAGCGGCCATGTCTCTAGTACATCAAAAATTACATCGTCTGTGGCTATGAAGGGTAGCTCGCTCCATTTCTTAGCTGGGTCCTTGCGCACTCTGATGTATATGCTATGGAGGTCTGCTTTAAGCTCTGAAAAACATTGCAGGCTATTGTAGAAAGTGGGTGATAATCGCGGCTTGCAGTTAATCCCCATTTTGATGTTCATTTCCATGAACACCCATAATATCTTACTGTCGTGAATCCAGTTCACATCCTTTATGGCCCAGAGCGAAGCATACTTCACGACCTCCGACAGATCCCTGTCAATTATGGGGACTGACTATCCTCCGGCAATTCCCCTGCCACGAGCACTATGGACAGCAGATTCCATGCATAGTGGAATGTTTTGCCTTGTTCCTGGGCCTAGCGGAAATTTTCCAGGAACTCCTTACAGAGGAACTTGAACCAGTTAAAATGGACCCCCTCCACACACTGCTCAGCAAGTGCCACCATGGGCGAGGGTACCTCATCCGCGTGACACTTGTGCATAACTTTACTCTCCAGTATTTTGGTCGCCACTTTAACTGCTTTATTGTTGATGCTGGATATGGTGTAGACCCTTTTCTTATTTTCCAATTTGTATTTCTTCTTCATGGACACCGCGATGGCCAAGTCACTTCTCTTCCCCTTTGAGATGTCTGCGGGGTCCATTCCTTTTCAGGGAAGCCAGGTAATGTGATGAATTAAGTGGTCTGTGATGGGGATGGGCTCCTCCAACCACAAACAACCACCATGCACCAGGCAGAGCAGTTGTCTGATGATGAAAATTATTATTGGGGTGAGATGGAAATGAGGCACCCAGAGAAGGCTTAGTAACCCTGCTTTCTCCACTCCGCGCAAACACTTTCGCGGCTCCAATTCGATAACCCCCGCCGCAGTGTTCTACTTGGGCTTCATGAGTTGTGCAGTCTCTAGGTGAGGGAACTTCTCATGGTCAACGAGATCCCAATCTTCAAATTTCAATCTAGGCACCCATCCCAGGTGCATGCCCTCAAAAATGATGTCTTGCGGGAGGAGCAGGGTCTGGAGAGAGCTCTTGCTCTTGTCGAGATCCTTGGGCACTTTTTCCTTCCCCTTCTGCGAGGGGATATATGCGGGCATCTTTTTTGGAGGGTGCACAGGCTCAGTTTCTACCACCATGCCTTCGTCCTTGTCCTCCTCAATGATAAGGTCCTCCAAGTTTTCCTCCTCCTCGTCCGTTTCCAAGTTAATGACTTTCCCTTTCTCCTGCATCGTTAACCTAGTGTGCAGTGGGTTTTGCGGGGACACACATACGAGAACTATCGGCTATTTGTCTTTCTTTGGCCTCAGCATGCGTAGTGATTTATGGATTTCTGCCACAATCCAGGTGCCTTCAAGGACATCCCCCACAATCAGGGCCCGTGCGGCCTCCTCAGCGGTCATCTCTGTAATTTCCATAACCTCCTCAGATGCTTCCATCTTGTCTGTCCAAAAATCTATCACTCGCATAATAAGGGGCTCAATCAACGCTTTGCACAGGTCAAACAGGGCTCTGCTTAGAATATGCAGGGTACACAATAGCTCAATTCGCAAATGATCAAGTGTTTTTTGTTGGGTATCCCTTTGAAATTTATAGCACCTTTTGAATTTGAATTCGACCGCTACCCCTAAATCCGGTTCATTAATGCTCCCTTGGTGGCATATTTTCCCAAATCTTGCCCATAAAGCATGCCTTAAATGCCTACCGCCCACTCCATTTGGCCTCAAGTCGAGCATCACATCATGAATAGTGACTCCAACGGTCACTTTCCAACCAACACGCGTGGCAACGCAACCCCCCTTGCGCAGTCACGGACCTTGTGACTCTTTGCTTTTGTGCGTAGCTCCAACATCATGTAGCCCCTGGGTAGAGTAGTTTATAGTCTCGCACCTCCTTTCAACTACCTGGATTGCTAAGACTGTACCTCCTACGGTTAGTTAGGTGGTCGTGCCACCTATATAGGGTTTCATCTAGTCATCCATCACTTTTCCTGGAACATACCCACTTTGTATCATTACTCGCTGCGTCGCGCATCTTATCATCTGCACCGCGCCACCATGGTCGATCTATTTAGTAATATGTGGTCCAATCCAAGGTATCAGGCTGATCAATTCGAGGTGATAGTCCCCATAATTTATCAACGTGATTGTGTGCACCCTGATTTATCACCTGGTCTCTTTATTGAGAAAATCCTTCTTGATCCCATCCTCCAGCTTCTTGACTTCTGCTTCCACCAGAGCGCTTTTCTCCCTTAATTTCACCCTAACGTTCATAATTTCTTGGAGCCTAAGGTCACCCTATCGGATTTCCCCATCAGGTCCCAAATGTTTTGCTTCATTCAGTGACACTACCCCTTCTTTCAAGGTTCCGCGAACTGTCGTATCTGTCAGTGCTGCTATACATAGACTAGGCATTTTATGCTCCATGGGGATTACAGCGTTCACTTCATACTCCAGCCTCAGAGGTTCTTACACCATCAATTTCTTGCACGTGGTTCTATAAGCCCATAGAACCGCTGGTACGCGCAAGTCCCAATCAGTTTGCTGCGCATTGTGTATCTTGTTCAACGCTTCGAATACTTCATTAAAGGCTTCTACATGGATAACCTTCTGTGCACTTGGCCTTTCCATACTCCATGGTTCCAATCAGAGGGGTCATTCGCACCATTTCCTTGCCCGCACATGATTACTAACTGTGTCTTCTAAAGCGAAGACTGTGTGCATCCGTGCAGGTTTCGTACCATGTGCCTGTATCCATCTGGATAGGTGAGCACGTGGACGATTTCATCCGGCAATATTTTCTGTAATCATATCTGAGGCTTCCCAAATCGTATGCACATTGTTCTCCTACATTTGCGCCAGTCCCCAAAGTTTCGTTGATGCGTACCCCACCACCTCGTGGGCGTAGCGCACAGTACCCATTTAAAAGCTTCGAAACATTGTTTGCAACACTTCTCTTTCAAATCCGTTCAGGAAGTCATCCACCTCACTTGACCCTTCATATGTAGGCAGATCCCTTACCTCCGTCAATATGCAGCGTAGCGATCTTATCATCATGTTACAGTTAAGTGTGGTTACCTCGTGTAACTGGTTCTGCATTGTTCTATCTCTTTGTCAAAATCTGAGGTGTAGGAGCTTTCGTGCTCCCATGAGATTCGTCCATCTGCGGTTGGATTCACCCAGTCTTGTTCTCATGCGGTTATCTTGTAGATGCAGTCCAAATCGTCATCACTGCCATAGTTGCGCACTGGCTCTGTGTTGTGTGATCCTTCTGCAGGGTCCAAAGGTACAACTACGCGTAGAGACGTTTTCTCAAAAATCATCTTGCGCTTCTTCAGAGTTATCATCCCTTTCATGTCAGTGGCCCAATCTGTTCATAATAGCACGAGGTAGGAATTGTTGGCATCAACAATCTCTATTACTTCGAAATCGGCTAGCGTGCTTGCTCCTTCGATATCCATTGTGATTCCCTGCAATCTCCCCATAGGTAGGATCTTTTGCTAGTTCGCCATTCGTAGTTGGATAGGAGACCATTGTAGTGAAGGCCTTCCCATGTGCTCCCATGTTTGATTCGGCAGAACGTTCACGTCTGATCCTAGGTCCAGAATCACTTGTTCCATCTCATATTCTCCAATCTACACGGTCAATCTCATTTCCCTTCCCGTTCGTGTCCTGTGCTTTCCGAGCTTCCGGACTACACACGGTTCTCCTGCCGCGATCCCACCACATCTATTTATGAGTTCCTGTAGCCCCTTTACAACCTTGTTGTCATGCAACAGCTTCATGCATGTTTCCAGGAACATTGTGAGCATCAATGGGTCCATTTTCGGCTCCAGCCTGTCTTTACTTCCTGAAGTGGAGGCATCAACGAATCTCTTCTTGGCTTCCATGAAGGTTTCCTTAGCGTGCTCCAAATCAAACTCTGGTTCCTTCATTAGATCCTTGCGAACCTAAGTACTTTCTTCAGGCTTCTTGCCTTTGTCATCCCCTATCGTAATTCCACTTCAGAGGACAATATTCACATTAGGGTCTTCCTCTCGTGGCTCAGACCTCATCATTTGCAGGTTCTGAGTCAGGGGAGGTTGGAGCGCTCCTTTATCACGTAGCCTCACTATTAGTGTGGGAAAATCCTCTGTCTCATGATCAAGCAATGTACAATACAAGCATGATGGCCTCGTTTTATTCGTACAATCGTGGGCATAATGTCCTGGCCCTCTGCAATTGTAACATATCAGTTGTCCACGACCTCTTCCAGGCCCTCCTCCACCTCAGCCTCGTCCACGCCCCTAAAATCTAACCATCCCTGCGTTCTGGTCAAGGGGCCGCGTTTCGACCTGAACTCTGTAGGTAAGAGTTCGATCCATCATCAACTCATAACTTCTACAGGTGCGATCATCATGCCCCACTGATCTACAGAAATTACAGAACAATGGTTGTGAATTCTATAATAAATGGCAGTTATCTGTAGCATGCTTTCCTCCTATATGACAAAACACGCACCATAATGCAAGATTCGCGCTCGGTCCTGCTTGTGCCTCTGGTCTCAATGGCATTGTTCCTCCTCCCACGAGGTAATTCGTAAAACCCAAGCAATGGTCCTTGTCATGTCCCTGACCCTTTCACTTTATGCACCATACCTCGTCGCGCACTTCTGAGCAAGCTGTTCTATCTTGCTTCAGACTCTGCATCTCAAGGCACAAGTTCTTCAACTGTGTGTGAATCTGCTAAACTCCTAGGTTGGGATCCTGTATCAGGGTCTCATGCAGTCTCATCGTGACCTCCAAGGCCTCGGCCTGAGTTGTTAGCCTCTGTTGTGATAGCACGTTCCTTAGATGCAGCGTTAATGATGCTACAAACCATTCGCAACGTTGTCCATTCATCAACGTCATGTTAGCTTCACGAATTGTGCACTTCAGTCTCTGATCCAACTCCCAAGATGTCACGCCCCCAAGCCGGCTGTAGCCTTTCAACCGCTCTTAGCGAGGTGCGGCACCACCGAAGACTTTCTTTTCACCAATACTTATGTTCATGGACTACGCCTAATTCGCTTTTCCCTACTTAGTTTGTGTTTCGCAACCAAGTACTATTATGTTATCCTTTATACCAATGAACACCCATACACATTCATTATCAACAGCAATTATAAACGAGAACACAATTGCACAGTATAAAGGGAGGGGCAACTCCCTAAATAATGAGTCTGCCCGAAATATATGTATTAATCAATCTTCAATATCACAAACTTATACAAGTATACTTGGAAGTCCAAGTTTCATACTTAGCCAATTTTACAATCAAGGCAAACTCGGTTGCCTACCTTCGCTCACCTTCGTGCACACTTGCACGATGGGTGGGCGCTCACCCGAGTCACCAAGACACCCATGCCAAGACTTAGCACTAACGGGCGTTACACGTTCATCGTGCATGCCTCAACCGACCATTGGGCATGCCTTGCCCAACACCTTCACCCAACTCCAAGTGCGACTTCAAACCGTGCGGCTAAACCAAGACTAGCGCATGAGCTATGCGCCTTTCCTCTCTTGTTCCTGTGCACTAGAATCTGCGCACTTCTTCTTGTGCGAAGTGTTGATCGAATGGTTGATTGAATGCCTTTGAAACACTCCAACGCATCCCTTATATATAGTCATCGTAACTGGGGGTGGTGGCTTGCCCAACTGACCACCCAACTCCTGTGCGCACACCCTTAACCAATGCCAAATGCCCAACACTTGAGTCGGCCCACCCTCCATCGTAGTCGGCTTGCCCTCCATCGTAGTCGGCCTCCAAGTGCATCGCTCCACCCTCCAAGGTGTATAAACTCCATCGCAATTTTATTATGTTGCATGTCTTTCGTTGGAAGTATCGTCGCACCTCCATGTCGTGCCTCCGTCACCCGATCGTCGTGTGCCCCGACTCGCCTCCTAACCCCGCGTGCGCCCAGCTCGCCCGTCGCCCAAACGCGTCGCACACCCGGGTAGAACCTCAGGATGTTACATCCTCCTCCACCTGAAATCGTTGTCGTCCTCGACAACATATCATCCTGGTAGCCATCCACCAAGATCATCAATATCCATGATGTCAACTCCTCCACATATTGCAAACATCCCTGCAACATATGTAGAACTCCATCTCCACCATGTCTCACCTCGGCAACCATCCATCACCAAGATAACCATACCAAGGTATACACCTCATCGGTATATCATACATCAGATATCCTCTCAATCCATGATCATCGACCACCCTTGTCACAATCTCCACATGCTGCTCTCCATCATGGAAGGCTGGTCCCTCCATCTCAAGCTACATGCCCACTGCAACATCTCGTGTCGACTCCATCATGTGTCATCATGTGAACCGCTGTCATGATACTCCAACAAGTGCTAACACATCTCTACCATGTGCCAACATCTCATCCCAACAGTAACATCAATCTGTACACTCGATCCCCTCATGACTCGAACTAGTTGGGTAGCTAATCCAACCATATGCCCAAACCACAAGAATGCACATTCTCATATCACCATTAGTCATTTCTCAGAACATCCTGTCACATATACAAGTGTAAGCCATGCTCAGGTCCATGGAAACTCCATCCCATCCGCAACATGTCATGATGCTTGATGCCAAGCCATCCCTGCACCATCAACCATACCTGCTCAACCTGCTTTAAGGACTCACCCCTTGAGCAACTAACAATGAGCCCCATCTTCTTGTCCACCTAAGAAGATGTGGAAGGAGTAGAGCCTGAAGTCTCTCCCTCACTAATCAACTCGATCCATCTATCAGGATCCTCAATCTCCATCCTATGTAGATAAGTGACCCAATCCTCCTCCCGGAAATTCGGCCTCACATATACCTCATCATCATCATCATCATCTTCAACTACCTCTAGCCTTCTTGACAAATCCAAGATGTTATCTGAAAGTGTCCTGATTGCCAATGACTGCTCGGTAAGCTTTGCCTCAATAGTAGACAATCGCTTACTCATGTCTTCCATCCTCTTCTCATCCCCCATTTGCATCACTCCCAACTTACAATCAGGTCTTGTCACTCCAATGGTTGTCTCACACGGAATCAGTCAATAGTGCGGACACAACCGACCTTCCTAGAAGTCTAAGACATTCTAATGACAAACAAAACAAACGAGAGCAATCCTTCTCTAAATATGTATTGCAATATGAGAAATCAAGTGTGTGGCTCTTACCTCTAACCAAACGTTGTTGTAGTAGCTCAGCTTCGTTGATC
The DNA here is from genome assembly GCA_031772625.1 of Pinus tabuliformis. Lineage (NCBI taxonomy): Eukaryota > Viridiplantae > Streptophyta > Pinopsida > Pinales > Pinaceae > Pinus > Pinus tabuliformis. Next base: position 1,688,959,562 of record CM062817.1, read on the forward strand.
CGGATGAGCTCCTCCTTTTCTCCAAAACCTGCATTCACCAACAGTCAAACCATTAAATAGCACCTGATTATAACATAAAACAAAGCATATTCAACATATAGACCAAGGAGTACATGAAATAACTCATAAACAACAAGTTATTGAGAAGAATGGACTCATTTGCATTAATAGGTAACAGAAGGAACAATTACAACCTGAGCCTTGGTGTTGTGCAAGTTCCTCCCAGGGTCCTTCAAGAATTCTCCTTTACTTTGACAAAGCTCACCCACTTCCAAATAGAACAAGCAAAGATGACAATCTCTCCTCACAAGCTTCTAAATGGGAGTCCTAATTCCTACAGCATCTACCCTTAGAAATGTGTAGCTTTCAACCTCTTCTCCTTCTGGCCCAATGCCTGTATTTATAGTGCTCAAGAGGAAGTTAATCAAGTCCACCATCAATGGGATAATCCCCTCTTTGGATGGGATAGCTCCCTTATTGATGGGATAAGTTCCTCTTTGGTAGGGGTACATGAACCATCTGGAGGCGCTCAATACACGTCGAACAACCTTCTAGAATGCTCTAGAAATAACCACAAGTCACTTTTTAAAGATGAAACTTGCGCATTTTGACCTTTACAGGGGGACGCACCTGCCCCTTTACATACAGAGCGTCCAAAGACGCAGCTTTTGTGAACATTGGGTGCGTACCCGCAGGTAAGGTTGAGAGAACCTGCGTCCCCAAAGATAAATACATTTATAAAGACTTTCTCTCTTTTTGGAGTTTGACATGGAGAGCAGAGGCATAAGACTTGCCTAAGAGGATAGCATGACTGTTGATAGAGCCATACTAACTGTAAATAGTCATGGTGACATTTTTTAGTGTAACAGATTGCCCCCTAAAGTGCGAAGCCTGTAGTAGATTAGGGTTTTGTAAATCTAGAAAGGGTGAAGCGCTTTATCATTTCAAGGATTATCTCGTGGAGAGCCTGGTCAGAACCTGCAATTTTCAACACAAAATACATGTATAAGATTATATCATCACTGAGGTAGGCATTCCCATACTCAGATCAAAACTTTAACTAACAGACTAACTATTCTGATACAGGAATGATCTTGTAGTACATCATAATCATAGACTTTTGTAGACACAGTATGGGCGCAGCCATCTGTTTATGATTAGTCTATTTAGACAATGAATACAAAACTCCTCGCAGCCTGGATGGTGGAAATTAGATCCAGGGTCTTCATTTCTGCTTCCCGAATTGGTACGATTCTAGCCATGCGAATAAATGAGTTGATGTCGAACACCTTGTCCCTCTCTGCTATGTCAGGAAGTTCCAGAACCGCACTTGCAAACTCCCGCTGATATGTCTGTAGGTTCCCTGTCTATTTTATGAACTTAATCTTCATCCTTGCTTCCCATGTTTCATCCTGAGGACTGAAATGGGTCTGCAAAGATTTCTTCATGTCATCCCACGAAGTAATATCACCAGCACTGCCATTGGCAATCTGATCCATCCTCCTTCGCCACCACATCTTAGCATCCTTTGTTAAGAACTGAGTAGCTACCTTGACCTTCGTCTCATCATCAGATAGACCCAAGCGTTCCAAGCATTGCTCCATGTCCCATAGAAAGTTGCCAAGAGTCTTTGCACTCCTTGTACCATTGTAAGATTCTGGTTCCTTGACTTTCACATGAGGCACTCCTCCACCTGAGTTATGCCTCACGGCATTCTTCAACACCGCGATCTCATATCTGGCTTCGTCAAGAGATTTCTTCAAGTCCATGATCTCTGCAAGACCCTGGTCCCTTGCTTCTTCAACCACCTTGACCCTTACTTCAAGTTGTGTACACATAAGATCAGTGTACTCGTGTTGTGTTTGGAGTTCATCAAGTTCTTCCTTCATCTTCAAATTGGCCTCTTGCTCCTTAGCGAACAAGTCCATCTTCTTATCCGAGGAAGTCTCCATAACCTCCATTCTCACCAACACGTTTTCCATAAGTGTGACAGTAGCATCCTGGACACCGTGACTAGACCCAGCCTGAGATTCAGCTGCCATTGCTAACAGCTTCCTTCTTCTTTGTGATCTAGTTTTGACCATCCAACAGCTTCACCAAGATACCTGCAACCTGAACTAGCCCTTGTTCCACTTGTGTGAAACAACTTCATTCACCTGCAAGTACCTGCTTCACTGTCTTCAATTCCCAAGTGTTTCCACACCTGCACTTCGTCATGAGCAACCCTGCTCACCAACTCCAACCTCCGCTCTGATACCACCTGTCACGCACCCAAGCCGGTGGTAGTCTTTCAACCGCTCTTAGTGAGGTGTGGCACCACCGAACACTTTCTTTTCACCAATACTTATGTTCGTGGACTACGCCTAATTCACTTTTCCCTACTTAGTTTGTGTTTCGCAACCAAGTATTATTATGTTATCCTTTATACCAATGAACACCCATACACATTCATTATCAACAGCAATTATAAACGAGAACACAATTGCACAGTATAAAGGGAGGGGCAACTCCCTGAACAATGAGTCTGCTCGAAATATATGTATTAATCAATATTCAATATTACAAGCTTATACAAGTATACTTGGAAGTCCAAGTTTCATACTTAGCCAATTTTACAATCAAGGCAAACTCGGTTGCCTACCTTCGTTCACCTTCGTGCACACTTGCACGATGGGTGGACGCTCTCCCGAGTCACCAAGACACCCACACTAAGACTTAGCACTAACGGACATTACACATTCATCGTGCATGCCTCAACCGACCACCGGGCACGCCTTGGCCAACACCTTCACCCAACTCCAAGTGCAACTTCAAATCGTGCGGCTAAACCAAGACTAGCGCATGAGCTATGCGCCTTTCCTCTCTTGTTCCTGCGCACTAGAATCTGCGCACTTCTTCTTGTGCGAAGTGTTGATTGAATGCCTTTGAAACTCTCCAATGCATCCCTTATATATAGTCATCGTAAGTGGGGGTGGTGGCTTGCCCAGCCGACCACCCAATGCCCGTGCGCACACCCTTAACCAACGCCAAACGCCCAACACTTGAGTCGGCCCGCCCTCCATCGTAGTCGGCCTCCAAGTGCATCGCTCCATGCTCCAAGGTGTATAAACTCCATTGCATTTTTATTATGTCGCATGTATTTCGTCGCAAGTATCGTCGCACCTTAGTGTCGTGCCTCCGTCGCACAATCATCGTGTGGCCCGACTCGCCTCCTAACCGCGAGCACACCCAGCTCGCCCGTTTCCCAAATGCGTTGCACACCCGGGTAGAACCTCAGGACGTTACACAAGGGGTCGTGCCTCATAGCATTGTGATTTCCTTAAACCCAATGATCGACTGCGCCTCTGACTTCAGTCTGCTAAACTCTTTGTTTAGGGTAGCTTGGATATCTGCGATCCCCACATTCGAATTTTCATTGGAATGCTTAATGTACCAAGTCAGTGCGTGATCCTGCAGAGTGTTGACCAATGTTTCCTTCTTTATATTTTCATCCGTGACTCCTTGTGCTTCCCATACAGCCTTTATCATGAACCAAAACTGGTATGGATATTCATTTCCTATTCCCTTAAACACTGGAAACTTTATCGCGCTTGCCATATTGAATCGCGGTGGTGGCGGAGGTGGTATGGGCAAATATGGAGGTGAAGACGGTGAAATTGGCGGTGGTGTGGGTGTGGGTGGTATGCACGGAATCCTCTGCCTTATCAAATTGATCGCACTTCTTGGTGATACCTTCATGAGCTCTAGTTCTGCACTACCTTCGTTTCTGTAGATTCTCCCACTTCGCGTAGCCCCAAACATCAATTTATTCGCATAACCTGCTTTTCACACAGTAGCATTTTAATCCAAGTGTTCAAAGACTTAACGTACTTACCTCGCGGTCCTTTGAGGAAGCGTCACTCTGCCTTGCTATAGCTGACTGAAGTATCTACCACAAACTCAGTGATGAATCCTCCTATAATTCGATCGAGCCAGTGATCAACAGCGTGCGCGATTTTATCCTTCGATGCTTTCAAATTGTGCACCAATTATGGAGTCAACACAATAGGTCTGTCGAGCTTGCACCTTCCTTAAAATCTATTAAAAAAACTAGTAAATATTTTTAAAACATAATTAAATAAAAGGAGATACATAAAAAAAATATACGTTGTTGCAATTAAATGAGACTATGTCTTTAGTGTGGATATTATAATATTTTTATATTGTTTTTAATTCAGAAGTTGTTTCAATTAAATGCGACTATGTTTTTAGTTTGGATATCATAATATTTTATATTGTTTTTAATTCAGAAATTGTCCAAATAAAGCATACACTAGTTGTTTCGAACTTACTTTTTAAATTATTTTTTTATCATAATCTTTTATAAATTTTTAATCATTTTATTATTATATAATTTTGATATTGTTTATTTACAAAAATTAAATATAAATAAATAAATAGATGATGATGGATCCCGTTGGGATTCGAAACGTTGGCAGAAAAAATTTCTTACTGTGGATTCTCCGGTGACTAATTCATAAATAATGTACCACAGAGGTCTTAAATCCAGATATTTTTATAGTTTTGCTAATATTAAAAAATTGTAAATAAAATTAATTGGATAAAAATAAATTAAAATTAAATTTTTTATACAATTTATTTTTTTATTAAAAATAAAATATTATTTTAAAAATTCTATAAAAATGTATTAAAATACTGCACATGTGTTACACTTCTAAAGTAAAATAAATTAAATATCACAACATAAAATTACCATGCGAAGGTTAAGGGTTAAATGAATCTCTGTTTAAAATTAACGATTAACCTCAGAAAAGTCTGCTAAGAATTAAATATTACTTTACAATAATAATATATAACGAAACCATGAACATCCGAGAAAACGCTTAAATATGATAATATATGACAAAATCATGGGCATCTGTTGAACTGTATACAATATGTACAAGCATTACTCTTCAAATTCACCAAGGCGGATAAGAGGCCCTCGATTAAGACGCCTTCCGTTGTAGCATTTCTATGATGGTGTTCTCTTGAAATTGAATATATCCATGGCTTTTCCCACTGGCTCAAACCTCTATGTGATAAGCTCTAAAAACAATAAAATGAATATACCCACCATAACATGAAATATACAATTTTTTTTTATAAATCATAATCATCTAACATATAAAATTAAAAATAAAATCAAATAGAAAATCTATCTAACCTCTCAATGGCATCTTTAATCATATGCCTATAAGAGAAGCCTCTGCGTTGAAGCACAAGAGATGTTTGAAAATGACTCGGTGGCATGGTTCAACGACCAAAAAGCAAAGGAGTTATTTTTAGTGCGATTTTTTATGGTTTTTGGTGCTTGAATCTGATGGTAAAATTTGAAGTGAAATCTTGATTTGTGTTATTTAAACTCGTTTTTTGACTGGATATATGGATTCATCACCCTAAAAACCCTAGCACACTTTAATTTTGCAAAGTTATCTATCAAGCTTGTGATTTCAATAAATTCTTGCCTAGAGAAATTAGACCCGAAAAACCTACCAGAGAAACTTCCAAAAAATCTCACTAAAAACAACTCCTTTCAGATTCCGCATAAATAATGTCAACAGACCAGTTCAGGAGTAGAGCATGAATTCCCGGAAAAGAGGAATATTACTTTACAACAATTACTAAGGCATATGAAGGGGGTTTTCATCTTTGATTTTGCAGAACTGTCATATTGACAAACGAAGAATTGCTGAAGGATAACAGTGCTCATTGAGCAACCTTTTTCCATGGAGAGATGTGCACCAACCCATCGCCAGACCCAATAAAGGATCAAGATGCAATAAAATTTCATGGTAGGTAATGGGTTGTATCACTCAAAGAGCCAAATTCCATTCCATCCCTGCCTTTTTCTCAGACAGTTTCTGTGGTTGTGGATGGATATCACCGTACTCCACGTCTTAATGAGAAAAGTAATCAAGATTCTTGGCCGGAGAGTTTCTCTGTGGTTGTGGATGGATATCACTGGATTTGTTGAGATTTTTGGTTTTAGTAAAATAGGCAAAAATCTCAGTAGGTGACAACAATAAGATTGAGTTGCTATATTAGCTCTATTTTGTTGGGAGAGAGTTAATGTAGCCTATATTTGTTGTAAGAGGATTTATGAGGCAGTTAGATTCTCTTAGCTATAAAACAGGTGTCCATACGGATTGGTGTGGGTGTGTGAGAGTTTGTGAGGAAATTGAATATCTTGTAATCTCCTGTTTGATAATAAAGATTGCCGATGCCTATGTTTGGTGGACGTAGCCCAGAATGGTTGGGTGAACCACGTTAATCTTCTGTGTCTTTTGTGTATGCTTTTATGCTGTTGTTGTCTCTGGTTTTTTGCTGCGCACTGATTGCTCTAACAAGTGGTATCAGAGCAAGTTGAAGGAGTGGCGCAGCAGAGGTGTGGCAGGCTCACGTTGGCTGGAGGCTGGAGGAGCGTTGCTGTTAGCGTGGCTATCTATGAACTGCGCAAATGATGTTAGCAGCTGTCTATGAACTGCGCTTCCAAAATATTATGCGTATGATGGCATATGACTGCATAGATATTGGCTGGCTGAACGACGCTCCCAACCAAAAACATTCCATTGCTGCATAATAAAGGAATATGCACTCCATTGCTGCGTAATAAAGGAATTTTCGCTCCATTTCCGTGTAATAAAGGAATCTGCGCACGCCATCAAGATCACAAAACCATTGAAAATCCACGCGACATCAAATGGATCTGGATGGTGCGTATTGCACACTGGGTGCTGATGCGTGGTGCGTGTTGCGTATTGGGTGCTGATGCGAGGTGCGTATTGGGTATTGGGTGTTGGTCCGTATTGGGTGCTGGTAGCTTATATTGTGCTGCGTTTTTTTGTTTTGGGATTGGCACAGAATTTGGTAAATTGCGTTGGTAAAAAAATTGCAATTGTTTTTTGGTTTTTTGTTTTTTTTTTATTGTAATTCGCACAGCAAATTTTTTTTTTTTAAAAGCAAAGGTAGTGTAATATAAGGAATAGGCGGCTTGTATATATATTAACTTCTTTTATTTAAAAGTTGGATTTGAAGATTGTTTGTTTTTAAACGAGATGGCGAAAACGCAGAGTGCTCGGTTTGAAATTGAGAAGTTTAATGGCAAAAACAATTTCGAGATCTGGAAGGTAAAGATGCATGATCTGCTAATACAACAAGGCATGGCGAAGGCGTTGTTGGGCAGATCCAAATTGGCTCACCCCGTGACAGATGATGAATGGAATGAATTGGATGGAAGAGCCTTGAGCGGTATTCGACTGTGTTTGGCTGATGATGTTTTATTTAACATCGTGTCAGAGAAGACAGCTGCTGGTTTGTGGACAAAGTTGGAGAAGCTATATATGACAAAATCCTTGACAAATCGGATTCTCTTGAAGCGACAGCTATACAATTTGCAAATGAATGAAGGTACTTCCATTACTGATCATTTGAATGTTTTTAATACTCTAATGGTGCAATTAGAAAGCATAGAAGTAAAATTTGAATCCGAGGATAAAGCCATAACTTTATTGTGCTCGTTGCCCGAGTCGTGGGATCATTTTGTTACTTCTATAAGTCTTAGTTCATCCGAAACCATTGAATTTGATGATGTCGTCGGAGCTTTGTTGTCCGAGGAGACCAGGAAGCGGTCGAATGTTGACACCTCTACATCAGAGGAAATGATGGCTAGAGGTCGTTCTAGAGAAAGACGCTCTGTTAAGCACAGCGATTCACATTCAAAGTCAAAAGGAAAGAAGAGTAAAGTAAAGTGCTGCTTCTGCAGAAAATCGGGGCATTTGAAGAAGGATTGCTGGAAGCGACAACAATCTTCTAAAGAAGCTTCATCGACAGAAAAGAAGGAAGCAAACACGACCGATACAGGTTCGGCATCTGGTTCAGGTATGAGCGACGAAGTCTTATCAGTTAATTTGTCAAATCATGATCAACATTGGTTGGTAGATTCTGATGCATCAAACCACATGTGTATTCATAGAGAATGGTTTAAGACGTATAGGTCAGTTAATGATGGAGTCATGTACATGAGTAATGATGTGACATCTAATATTGTGGGAATAGGGAGTATACAGCTGCAAATGTATGATGGGGCAACTAAAATGTTAACTGATGTAAGACATGTACCAGATTTAAGGAAAAATCTAATTTCACTGGGAGAACTTGACATAAATGGATATAAAACTGTAATTCAAGGTGGAGTAATGAAAATTTACAAAGGTATTTTACTAGTAATGAAAGCTAAGAAAGTAGGAAATCTGTTTCAGTTAGAAGGAAGAACAGGGTCAGTTCATGTGTCTACGGTGTCTGAACATGATAGTAGTTCCATTTGCCTATGGCATCAAAGGTTGGGCCATATGAGCGAAAGAGGGTTAAAGATTTTGGCTGATCGCAAGTTACTTCCTAATCTAAGGTCTGGAAAGTTAGATTTCTGTAAACATTGTCTGTTTGGAAAACAAAGTAAACAAAAGTTTAAAACAGGCAAACATACTAGTAAAGGAATACTTGATTATATCCATTCAGATGTTTGGGGTCCAGCACCTACAACCTCGTATGGTGGCTCATCATATTTTGTATCGTTTATTGATGACTTTTCTAGGAAAGTGTGGGTCTACATGCTGAAAAGGAAGTCTGATGTTTTTACAGTTTTCAAGCAGTTTAGAGCATTGGTAGAAAACATCACTGGTAGAACTATAAAATGTTTAAGAAATGACAATGGTGGTGAGTTTACTTCCAAGAAGTTTGAAAACTATTGCAAGGATGCAGGGATCGAGAGACATAAGACTATTGTTTATACTCCTCAACAAAATGGAGTTGCTGAACGCATGAATAAGACTCTTTTGGAGAGAGCAAGGAGTATGCTGAGTAACGCTGGTTTGCAGAAGGAGTTGTGGACAGAAGCGGTGGCTACAGCTTGTTATGTGATAAATCGATCACCATCGACAGCGATAGGTTGCAAGATTCCTCAAGAGGTATGGAAAGGTCACCCTTGTGATTATTCTAAACTCAGAGTGTTTGGTTGTGATGCATATGCTCTAGTGCCTAAACATTAGCGAACTAAATTAGATCCAAAATAAAAAAGGTATATCTTTTTTGGGTATGGTGATGGAGCAATGGGATTTAGATTGTGGGATCCTACTACCCGCAAAATCATCATCAACAGAGATGTAAAGTTTGATGAATCCTCTCTTGTACAGTTAGATGTAGATAATAAATTGAAACAGGATGATGTATCTGATTTTCAGCACATTCAGTTTGACAACACTTCTAATGATAGTCATGATGACCATAGTTCAGATTCTAGTCATGAACAGGTTTCAGAATCAGATTATGAACAGGGTTCAGATGTAGGTCATGAACAGGTCTCAGATGGTGATCATGAAGAAGTTCCTATAGATGGTAGTCAGCCAATTGTGGAAGCACCAGAAACATCCTTAAGGAGGTCTACAAGGATCAAACGCCCTCCGAAAAGGTATGATGATTATGTTACTTCAGTTGCATTTACAGCTAATGACGATGAACCTCTGTGCTATCAGGAAGCTATAGAAGGTTCGAAAAGTGACAAATGGAAAGTAGCTATGAAGGACGAAATGATGGCCTTAGGTAAGAATGACACATGGGATCTGGTTGAACTTCCCAAAGGCAGGAAAACTGTGGGATGTAAATGGGTTTTCAAGGTGAAATGGGGTGTGAATGATACAGAGGATAGATACAAAGCGAGGCTAGTTGCAAAAGGGTTTTCTCAGAAAGCAGGCATTGACTTTCATGAGATATTTTCACCAATTGTTAAAATAGTTTCAATTCACATTGTGTTAGCATTAGTCTCTTTGCTTGATTTAGAATTACAACAACTAGATGTTAAGACTGCTTTTTGACATGGAGATTTAGATGAGGAAATTTATATGGAACAACCAGAAGGGTTTGTTTAGCATCGCAATAAGAAATTTGTCTGCAGGCTCAAGAAGTCATTTTATGGTCTGAAGCAGTCGCCTCGACAGTGGTACAAGAAATTTGATTCTTTCCTGTTGAGTCAAAAATATATAGGAAGTGAATATGATCATTGTGTTTACTTTAAGCAGTTAAGTAGTGGCATGCTCATTATCTTAGTGTTGTATGTTGATGATATGCTTTTAGCAAGCAAAAGCATTGAAGAAATCAACAGGTTAAAGACTCAGATGGCAAGGACATTTGATATGAAAGATCTAGGAGCAGCAAGACAGATTTTGGGCATGGAGATTTTCAGAGACAGGAGCAATGGTAAGTTGTGGCTATCACAACAGAAGTATATTGAGAAAATACTTGTGAGGTTTGGTATGAACAATGTGAAGCCTGTGTCAGTCCGTTTAGCTTCCCGTTTTAAGCTTTCTTCCAGTTTATGTCCTAATACAGATGAAGAAAAGGAGTATATGTCTCGAATTCCATATGCCAATGTAGTAGGATGTTTGATGTATGCGATGGTTTGTACTCGACCAGATATTTTACATGCAGTTGGGGTTGTCAGCAGGTATATGGCAAATCCGGGTAAAGAACACTGGTCAGCAGTGAAATGGGTGCTTCGGTATTTAAGAGGCACAAGTAGTTATTGTATCACTTACAATAAGAGTAGTGAATTTGTTTGCGGGTATGTTGATTCTGATTTTGCAGGTGATTTGGATAAGAGAAGGTCAACTTCAGGGTATGTATTTACTCTTGCAGGTGGAGCTATTAGCTGGATGTCAAAGCTACAAAACATTGTTGCTTTATCCACTACTAAAGCAGAATACATTGATGCTTCGCATGCTTGCAAAGAAGTGGTTTGGCTGAAAGGTTTGCTTGGTGAATTTGGTAGGTTACAGGACAACATCAAGTTACTTTGTGATAGTCAAAGTGCAATACATTTGGCTAAGAATCCGGCCTATCATAGTAAATCAAAGCATATTCCAATTAAGTACCATTTTGTAAGACAGGTTATCACTGAAAGGGGAGTCTCTCTTGAAAAGGTGCATACAAAGGAAAACTGTGCAGACATGTTCACGAAACCAGTTTTGTTAGAGAAGCTACGTTGGTGTTTGGCTTCTCTTGGCTTGTAGAAAAAATAAATAATAAAGAAACAGGACATCAGGCTAATTGTTGTCAAGGTGGAGATTGTTGAGATTTTCGGTTTTACTAAAATAGGCAAAAATCTCAGTAGGTGACAACAATAAGATTGAGTTGCTATATTAGCTCTATTTTTTTGGGAGAGAGTTAATGCAGCCTATATTTGTTGTAAGAGGATTTATGAGGCAGTTAGATTCTCTTAGCTATAAAACAGGTGTCCATACAGATTGGTGTGGGTTTGTGAGGAAGTTGAATATCTTGTAATCTCATGTTTGATAATAAAGATTGCCAATGCCTATGTTTGGTGGACGTAGCCCAGAATGGTTAGGTGAACCATTAATCTTTTGTGTCTTTTTTGTATGCTTTTATGTTGTTGTTGTCTCTGGTTTTTGTTGCACACTGATTGCTCTAACAAGAAAAGTAATCAAGATTCTTGGCCAGAGAGTTTCTCTGTGGTTGTGGATGGATATCACCAGATTCCATGTCTTAATGAGAAAAGTAATCAAGATTCTTGGCCAGTACGCTATCCACCAGCGACATTATTTTAGAAGTCAAAAATGTGCTTCACGAAAAAGATTGATGCGATAAAAGGATTTATATAAAACTAAGAAATACGCTTTGTGGTTTAGGGTCAACTTTTACCGTGGCAATGGATAGCTTTATTTCTTAAATACTTTTGGAATTAGTTTATTCTTCTTAATCTTTTTTAGTAAAAATCTAGATTTATCTTTTACAAATTAATTAATCAATATAGTTAAATTTGACTGTTGTATGTATATATATTATTAATTAATTAATTTACCTATTATAAATAATGCATAGTTTAATTTGACTATTATATGTATATATATTATTAATTTGCATAACCATATTACAAATATTAATGTAGTTAATATAGTCCAACAACTCATTTGTATCTATAATTAATAAATATGTAACGATAAAAATAATAGCACAAAAAAACTATTACAATAAAAATATTACTATTATCATTACAAATAATAATAATGACTTCTATATAATAATAATTATTTAATATTATAAACCCAAGGGATAATAATAACAATCCCTTAGGTATATTAATCTAAGGATGCATATTTCTAGGGTATAATACTATTCATAGGTTTATAATATTAATCTTTTAGGTTCATTATAAATCATAGTCATCTAAGGGTTTAAATACCTTGGATTTATAATATTAGTCCCTAGGGTTTATAATACCTTGGGGTTTTAGTATTAATCCTTGGGTTTAAAATATCAATCCCTTGGGTCTAATACTAAAACCACAAGGGATTATAAACCCAAGGCAATAATATAAACCCAAGAGAATAATAAAACCAGGGGATTAATACTAAAACCCAAAGGGATTATGAATCCAACGGAATAATATTAAACCCAAGGGATTATTATTATAAACCCAAGATATATAAACTCCAAGATAAATATTATAAACCCTAAAATAAACATGGATGGTTTTCATATTGAGAAAATCTTCACAATGCGACGTTGGACCATGGTTGACCACGGTTGATCTTCATATTGAGACAATGTTTGTCACAATGTGACCATAATTGACCATGGTTAATTTTCATATTGACCATGATTAACCATGGTTGACCATGGTTGATTTTCATATTGACTGTGATTAACCATGGCTGACCATGAATGACCATGATTGACTGTGGTCAACCATGATTGATTTTCATATTGAGACAATCTTTGTCACAATGCGATGTTGAACCATGTTCAACCTGGTTGAATCCTTAGATTAATAAATCCAAGTGTTTGATATTATAAACCTAAAAGAATAATAAACCCAAGGGATTAATACTAAAATCCCAAGGGATTACGAACCCAAGGGAATAATATTAAACCCAAGGGATATATATTATAAACCCAAGGTATATAAATCCTAGGATAAATATTTTAAACCCTAAAATAAACATGGTTGACCATGGATGATTTTCATATTGAAATAATCAATGTCACAATGCGACATTGGACCATGCTTAAGCGTGATTGATTTTCATATCGAGACAATCTTTGTCACAATGCGACATTGAACCATGGTTGACCATGGTTGGTTTTCATAATGAGACAATGCTTGTCACAATACAACGTCGGACCATGGTTGACCATGATTGATATTATAAACCCAAGGGATTAATACTAAAAACCCAAGGGATTATAAAAACCCAAGGAAATAATATTAAACCTTAGGAATATGGAACCTTACATTAATAAACCAAAGGAAATAATAAACTCAAAGAAAATAATAAACCTAATAAAATATGGTATAGTTTAATTTGACTGTTGTATGTATGTATATATATTATTAATTAATCAATATGCCTATTATGAATAATGTAGAGTTTAATTTAACCATTGTATGAATATATACTTTTACATGGATATATGTAAGTGTAAAAATATAGTGATCTTTTCATAGAATGATTAAATAGTTGGTATAATAGAATGTTGCCCTCTTTGTGGCTCCCACATGAAGATAATAAGATAAAGAATAAGCTCCCCACCTTTGGAACTCTATATAACTTATTAATTATTAGATATAAAATCAAAAAATATACCCATAGTTTCAATTGCTACAAATAGGGCTCATCAGACCCTAGTTTCAATTGCTACATACCCTATACAAGTCATCATATTGAATGTTTTCATCCATGAAAAGTTTCCTAGTTTGAAACCCTACTAAAATGCCTCTTTGGGACACCAACGTAGCCTTGGTGAGGGGAAATGCTCTGCACAGCAGGTAGGCCTATTTAGACCTGCGTTGCAGATCACTTAGGCCCACTTTAGCCTATGCTTGGCGAGGATGAACAAAATTGACATAGGATTCTAGGAATATTCCTTTATTCTAGAGCATTCTAGAAAGATGCCCAACTCTTATCTCATCCTATGAGCTCGATTTTGGATAGGCTCTGGATCATCCAACCCTCTATCCTCCCATCCATTTCTCCATGGAAACTAACTATCCAATTATGGAAAACCATTCAATGCCCTATTTATGACAAAACCACTTGCATTTCCCTATAAACTTGGATATTATATCTAGAAATATTGTTGTATTGAGACTTGAAATCATTGTCAATTAATGTTATGCTGCTGGATTGATGTGTTATTGGTGTGATGAGGGTTTGGACTAAGCTGGATGAGTGACATGGGATCGAACCACATTGGGTGTAACTCTCCTTCTATGAATCAATAAAGTTGTTTGTTCCTTTTCCAATACTTTTGTCTATACATATGATGAATGTATGTTCAAATGTTGTCAATTCCATTTGTTTACAGTAGATAGATCATATGCTTTGATTGTTATCGTCTTCTATTTATGTTGACAAGTACCAATTGACCGAATTTAGTTTGAGCGGGAGTGACGAGAGCAATTCAAAGGAGATCAAATGAAGCAAAGGATCACAAGTAGGTTCCTTTATATTATTTGTCTATTGTAGGAAAAGGTTAAACATCTTTAATTCTGTTGTTCTATGTGTAACTACCCACTTAGGGAAGATGTACTTATCCATAGGTATAAATTCTGTATAACAAATTGGCAACCATACTGGGGAACAACCATCATTCCTGGTAGTTTACCCTTATCATATTGCATCCTAGTATACTTTATATGACTTCATTGATCCCTTTTCAATCACATTGAATTTTTTTTTGTAAAAAAAGTGTGCTTAAATGTCTGCTCATTGTGCTCTCTATCATCAGCGCAGTGTTGTTCTTGACATAGTGTGCTGCAAAGCATCCTTAGCTTAGAGACAGTGCTCTGCAACGCACTGTCTCCCACTCAGGGCTTCGCTAATACCTATCAAGCCAAAAACCCCATCTTTTGCTTGATTTTTCCAAAGTTGCTTCTAATGTTGTTTGCTGAAAGATCAATGTTTTCTATGGCTCTGAAATCTGTTTGCATTTCCTTTCCTAGCCCTACTTTGACCTTGATTGTTTAGTGTTTCTTAAGAGATTTATTTACCATTATAAATTCATTGTCAAAGTTAGCTTACATTGATTAGTCTTTACTTTTCTGAAAATAATTGTCGTAAAGTCTTCATTTCTTTGAAAAATAAATTGTTGTAAATTCTTCGTTTCTTGTGAAAAGAATTGATTGATCATTTGTGCATTTAGTTTCTTTATGTTCATCTAAACATTAAACGAATGAAAAGAAAAACATGCATAATGCATTTAGAAGTTTGTGTGTTCTTGTAGGAATGGTATAGGGAAATTTGCATTAGATGTGCTCTATTCTCTTTGTTTAAAGACTCTGATTGCTCTATCCCTTTTAGTTATGGTTTTCATTGTTTAATTCAAATGAAAAGAATGTTTCTTATCATAGTTGCATTCTAGGAGTTTCAGAAACATCACGCGGTGAACCTGGAGGCAAACTTTTAAACAAGATCAACTAAAATTTATCTGAATTAACCTAATGGAGCATTGTAACTTAACGCATAACATTTAGAGGTCTAGGCTAGAGACGTGTTCTAGCATCGTTAAACATAGCAGTTGTCACTAATGGTCTGTGATACATTCTGATTGTGATACCTCATTCCATGTACGTAAGTATATCGTAGCTCGTTAACATACTTTCAGGTATATCAAGCGGTGTTACAGTACAAAAGTATAAAGGAATGCTCTCACTGTGCGGTTTTGCATTAGACACTGCTAACAAAGATTGGGCCTCCACGTACTTCTGGGTATATTTGGGAGGACTACATTAGGTTGATATCCATCCATAGGTAATCGATTCGGCTGCCTTGTGTATTGTGATACACCGAAACAACATTCGGGGAGATTACTTACATGTATGTTAAGTCCTTGGCTTCTTTGAGGCAATATATTGCAGTTCACAGTTACTTGGTAATCCTTTTGCCTAGATTACCCTCTTTTTGTTTATTTCTTTTTGTAATAAAATCAATTAGAAATCGTGGAGGAAAATCAACCTTTACCCTGTCATTCGCATAGGACAGTGAGTAAACCGACTTTACCTCCTGAAGTTACACCTAGTCGAAAAAGGTAGTCTCGTTTAACTGAGTCCAGTACATCACAAAATTTTGGTTCTTCATCTGATTTACCAGAGTCACCTATACAGGTACGTACTGGGATTCCAGTTACTCCTACTATTACTGGTTTATCTGCTACTGAAGTGGAACCTTTACAATTACCTGAGGAAACTAAAAGTGAACTTAGTGAAAGAGTAACTGAAGTTGACCAACAAGAAGTTGATCCTCAACCCAAATTTGTTCAACAATAAATTACTTCTGAACTTGAATCTCTTCAACCGGAAGTTGATCCCGAACCTATCATAGTTCAAACAGAAGTTACTTTTGAACCAGAAGTTGTTTAAGAAATTCATCCCAAACCCATTGTTCTTTTACCAGAACACTTGGATCCTAAAGTTGAACAATCAGAAGTTGTTCCCGTACCGGAAGACAATCGACCGGTTTAACCTCAAACATTTGTAACTGTTGAGACTTCTCCTTTGCCGCATAATCAAACACCGGAAATTTATTATGGACCTAATGGTGGAATCCTTCTACCCAGTTTAATTGATATTGAGGAGGAATCTAAAGAAGAAACTTCACCCAGAACTCCAACTCATTTTGGACCAAGGCTTTATCTTTATCCTTCTTATCCTCAGTTAACTGCTCTTTTTGATCCTGTTTACTTTCAAACTCCCATAGATTCATTAGGACAATTATTGATGTTGGCTTATTTGGACCTGACCCAGGTTCGAAGTTAAATAGGCAAACAAATCCCTGTACTACTTTCCCTTTCAGCAACAATCTGCAGAGCATAGACTGAGGTCTCACCCGAAGTAGTATGGGGGGCTGCTGGAACAAGGTTTCCATACCCTTGTGATGTTTGAGAGGTTTGAGTGGGTCCAACCATTAATCCCTTCGTGCAGGTTACTTCACGCACTTCCCTGTCCCTTGTGCCCTGATATACTTACCTTCGCGTAGCCCTAACCAGGGGTTGTGGGGCCTCCACACTGCTAGAGCAGTGCTCTGCACTATTTACTTATCTTCCTACACCAGTTAGTTATCTTCGCGTAATGGGATGCCTTATGTTATATTTATTTATACAACACATTCATATGAGTTCACGTAGCATATAAACAATACACTTGCAATTTATACCCATTAATACATAAAACAGGAAAAGATACACAAAAATATGGTAAAATTTCTCTTTATTAATTCTTCCCACGGTTACAGACTCGACCTGCCCTGCGCACTCAGTTGTAGGGGTCTGCGCACTCAGTTGCAGACTACTAGGCCTCTGCGCACTCAACTTCAGAGCCTTCTCCTACTCTACAACCCAAAGACACACTTTACACTTTGACTCAATCTCTTAAACTCATCATGCTTCTACTCTATTTCTTCCATTGATGTTTTCTACACTTAGAGCCTCGCTCTATTTATACAATCCCATGGTCCGCAGACCATGGGTAGGCATATCAAGCCGACATTACATTACAAGAACAAGGGCGAACAACCCTGTGACTCCATTATGACCTCGGGCTCCACCTCCACAAATCATGGAGCCTTTACAAAGGACTTGGTCAAAACTTGGGCTTTAAGCCCCAAAACATGCCTTGGCGAGATTCCATGCCCAATAGAACCCCAACACAAACATCGTGACTCACCATTGAGTCACCCTGTCGGTGCAGAGATCTTCATGCGGAGTCCCTCTAACTCTACTCAAACCACTTCAAGGTCGACAGTGCACTGAGCGGCTGCCTGTTGAATCTCTTGCATCCGTTGTTCCAAGACCGCGGTGTCGAAACTGCTTCCTTGCATCCGTTCCTGTGTCCCCTGCATTTGTGTGATCTTGCCCTCAATTGTTGTGGCAATGGTGAAGGCATCTTTTATCCAAGGCTGAACGCGTGCCTTCAGAATAGCTTATGGGTGTTGTGCAACGTCCACTTGCTCTTTCAGCGCTTTAGCGTGTTGCATTCGTGCGAGCCTCTGAGTTAGGGCCACCATCTACACAGTCCCTTTGGCACCGTCGTACTACTGCTGGAGCTCACGCACTTCTTTCTCTAAGCGTTGGATGTTAGGGTCCTCCTACAGATTTATGAGGACCTCAAAATACTCATCCAACATTTTGATGCAGTCCCTTACTGCACTGTCGATCTCTTCTAGCCCTGATGTAATAGCGTTGGCACGTTGTTCTCTTACTTCCACATGGGTGGACGGTTGCGCCTTCAACTGCAGCTCCGCTATCTGAAGGTTCAGCTCCCCCTGAACCTTAGTCATTTCTTCCTGTGCCTTGCGCACCCCTGCTGCTAGTCAGTGGATCTGCGCCTCTGCTGGTGCGTCTACTGGGATGTCCAGCTCAGGGACCATCTGACAGGATTCTTCTAGTACCTGTACCATCTACTTGTTCTGCGACACCACTTCGTCACGTTGCAAGCTCAACTACTCCATGTTGATCTTTTGCTCGCTTAGTACTTGCAGCGTGCGGCTCTCCCTAACCCGCAGTTCTGCAGTAATCCCATCCTCCAAAACATATAGTGTCTCCCGTGGGAGCACAGTGATGTTGATCCTGATACCTTTAAGTGCACTAATCATAGGCCTGTCAGCCTCATTTGTGGTGACCAGTGCCCCTTCAGGCAGCACAATGGTGTTTGTTGTCCAGGCACGCAACATCTGCTTTGTTGCAATCGTCCCTACTGTGAGGCTGGTCGAGAGGGTACTAGCCTAAGGAGTGCCCACCTGAAACTCCTGTAGTTGTGCTCTGAGGGCCCCCAACACAATCTGGTTCTCTTGTGTGAAGTTTTGGAGGGCCTTGGAGGTGACATCATGCACCGTCTCGCCGATGTCATGCAGATCACCCTCAGTAAGGGTGATCGAGTCAATAGACAACTTTGATGCCTTGACCTTCTTGCGCAGCCCCGTCTACTCACTTGGGTACTGGCACTTCAGTTGTGCTGACGCGTTTTTTGTGTCCACGCTGCTCTCCTCTTCCTTTGTTTCTTGGCCATGCGAACGTGACTTTTGGTCCTTGCGCACTGTTGAAAATATTGAGAGGGGGGATAAATCAGTATTTCTTATTATTATTATTTTTTAGTTGTTCTAGTGATTGCCAAAAGAATATATAGATATCTATATGTATACACAGAACACAAAAATCAACAGTTGGAATTAATGCTTTTATTAAAACTCAAGACAGTGCAATGAAATAAATACAATATAAGTATATATCTGATTGTGAATATTTGCCAAGCTCCAACTTGGACTTTAGTGAGGCTCCAACCTCCAGAGCACCAACTCTGTTTTGCAGTAGTTCTGCACTTAGGAGCACCTACCCCCAATGACTTCAATCCTGTTCAGTTCTGAGGCTCCAGCCCAACCTTGGTATAAACTGGTATGCTGCTACACTCTATTCAACTAAGGTTCTCTCACTCCTACTCTCCTACCTCTACTGCTTCTGTTGCCTCTACAGCTTCCGCTACTTCTGCTGCCTCTTCTGCCTCTTCTGCTTCTGCTACCTCACACTCTGGTTCTTCACCACAACAACAGCTACCAACAGTTCTCTATTTTTACTGTTTTATACATTCCTATGCCTTTGTCCATTCATTTCCACTTACACTGCCTCTTAGGCTTCCTCTTCGACCGCTGCGGATTCCTTTGCGCTGTGTAGGTTCACTGACTTTCTGGGGATACGTAGATTCATTAGACTGGTCCTAACGATCCACGGAGAACACATCCTCCCAGTTTACCATAACAATGCTCCTTTTGGCAATGATTGCGGCATACACAGAGTTCTTTCAATTAAACGGAGATGTTTTGTCTCAATCGCAATCACAATTGCCATGATTCTCCCCTTTTTCACTGACGTTCAGCCTTCTAAACTGTTGGAACAACAATCGTAAGCCTTTCGGCTTAAAACACCCCACACAAGCCAGACATTCCATTACACAGAGAATATGAGAAAAAACTATCAAACAAACTAAAAGGCAGACTTCAGGAAATATTACAATCACACCTATTCCTGTATCAAGTCTGCACTTAAATTGCAATCGGCGATTCGTGACTCTTGGTGGTCCTTTATATATCGGACCCATGACTCCACCGATGGCCGACGGCCGATCCTCCACTGCTCCGATGGACTGGATGTGATATGGTATTAAACCATAGTTAATATGCCCGTTGGGTCCACAGCCTGTCGCAGTCGGTGCTTCCAATGTCGCAAGGCTTTACGGCTTGCGATATGCAACAGATGTGATCATAGATTAAGTCATATTTGTAATGTGCGGTGGGTCCGCGTGGATATGCATTGCAGTCGGGAGTTTCCCTTGGCAGAGGTTCGATGCGATATTGCTATCTGCAATCGCAATGGACCGCTTGACATATTGTAGCTCCCACTTCCAAAGTGTCGATGCGATACTTGCTATCAGCGATCAAAAGTCGCACAGGGTCAAGGCTCGATGTTAACATAGACCCCTCATAGCGATGCAATGTGCCAAACCCGATACAACTCAACACTCCCATGTATAGAGTTTGAAGTCCACAATCTGTCTCCGACAGTGTATTTGCCCAAGAGCCAAGTCTTCCGCCTCCAATAGTGTTAAGCCTATGTATATGGGCTTTCTATCCATTGATAGTGTTAAATCATGCATACATGGGTTTTACAGGCTCAACAGTATAAATGTGTATATATATATATATATATATATATAAGGTTCTGTGTCTCCAATAGTGTAAAAACACGTATGTATGATATATGCTCCTCCGCTTGTATATTCATGCATATAATTCTTTTGTGGCCCGATAGCTCCCAATAATATAAATGCACCCATTGCTCCTCTGATGGCTCTGTCTGCTTCCTTATAGCTCTACTTGTTCCTGTGTTGCTTCGATGGTTGTCTGCGTCCTCTATTCTACTCCTCTTGGCTCCTTTTGCTCCTCGAATATTGCCATATTGACATCAATGACAATATGTGTCCAACAATCTCCCGCTTTGTTATTGATGGCAATATTCTTCTGCTCTCCCCCTTTGACATCAATGGCAAAGGAATGCATATGGACTTGCATTTACTAAACAGTCTCCTAGGAAGAATGCATTTACACTAGTACTTTTCCGATCATCTATACTTCCATAGCTCATAAGGATTTTTTTCACAATTTGGTCTTAATTGAGTTTGATTCAATGTATAGACAACTGTCCCTACTGCTTCTCTCCAGAATCTAGGCTGTAAGTCTGCTGCTGATAGCATTGTTCTTGCCATTTCTTGGACTGTTCAATTTCTTCTTTCAACTACCCCATTTTGCTGAGGTGTTCTGGCAGTAGAGAATTCCCTTTTAACTCCATGAATATTACAGAAGTCACTAAATTCGTTTGATGTCAATTCTCCCCCTCGGTCTATTATGAGGCACTTAACTTTTTAATCTTTTTCCTTTTCTACAAGGGCTTTTGGATTCTTAAAACGCTCAAAAGTTTTAGATTTAAACTTTATAAAATATATCCACATCATTCTAGTATAATCATTAACAAATAACACAAAGTACCTTTCTTCTTGGAGTCCCTGATTTCTAGTTGGCCCACACACATCAGCATGGATGATCTCGAAGGGCTTTGATGTAGAGAGCTCCTTTGTATTGTGGATGGTTCTAGTCTGCTTTCCATGTTGACATGGACCACATACTCCTTGATTTGGTTTGAACAGCCTTGGGATGTCTCGTACAGCTTTGATCTTGTTGATGTTGATCAGATTTTCGAAGCTTGTATGTCCAAGTTTCTTGTGCCACAGCCAACTCTCATCTGCCTGACTCAAGTAGCATTTATTTTCTTGAATCTTGTTCAAAATGTAAATTTTGTCTGATGTTCTCACCCCTTTTGCCACAAGTTCCCCTAAGGCAGAGTTCCTTATTTCATAGTCTTTGGTGCTAAAAACAACCTTATGTCCTTGATCACAGATTTGGCTGACACTCAGGAGGTTGTGTTTGATTCTGTCAACTTGCAGAGCATCTTGAGCTTTTCCTTTTCCATTGATCAGAGTCACTGTTCCTTTCCCTGCAATTCTACTAGATCCGCTTCCAAAGGACACATTCCCTTCCTTTTTTCTCAATGAGACAAACTTTCTTCTGTCTCCTCTCATGTGTCAGAGCACCATTATCCACAAACCAATGGTTTCCATTATTTTGAGCATATAGAGCCAGGCCGCATTTATCCATGCTGGAGTTCTTTCTACTTGTCTTTCTTCCTTTGAGTGGGCAGTCTTGTTCATAGTGTCCATTATTGTAGCAGAAAGAGAAAATCAGATCAAATTTGGTCAAGGGATCAAATGAATTGAAGGTTTTGATTTGTCCCTACCTTTTGGGGGCATATGAGTTGATTATTCAGTCCTTTAGCTTTTCTTTTCACTTCTGTGAGCCATACAATGTCTAGCTTGATGACCGAAGTTTTTAAAGTGAAAGCATTGTCCAAGAAAGATGGTTTTGTACCTGTTGAAGCAACCATGGTTTGAGTCGATTTCATTCCTGGGAATTACTCCTCCCTCATTCTTTGGATTTGCGATGGGCCCTTGGTGGAGTACAGGTTTGTATTTGTTGTAGTGTCCATGATTCGACTCCACATTCTTCTTTGGAGTAATTCTCTCTTCATTCTTGGGATCTGGGATGCACTTTTGATAACATACTTTTTCATCTTTTGGATTGGAGGAAAGTGCATCGGCATAGCTTTTCGCACTACGTAGTGCTTGAGGATTCTCCTTTGAAACCTATTCCAGACTTGTCATGTTGAGGTTTTTGATTTTCCAGAATAGTCTCAAGTATTTGAGAGCTTTTACAGCCCTTTTTAATTTACTCCAACTCCTTTCTCAGAGACACTATTTTGGCCTCACGTGCTTCACAAGTCTCTTATTTTTCTTTAAGCTTTGCTTCCAAGAGATCTTCTCTCCTTCTTATTTCTTCTTTTTCCACTTTGAGAGAAATGATTTTGTTCCGTAGTTTCTCATTTTCTTCCATGGCTCTTATTAACAGTTCCTCTACATTTCCTTCTAGCCCTGAGTCATCATCATCATCTGCTAGCGCCACGAATAATGTTTCTTGGCTTTCATCATGATCACTTTCCTCATCTGATTTCTTTTTGATGACCATAAATTCATCCTCATCAGACTCATCTTGCTTGGAGAAGAAGTTTTTCTTATTGAACCCTTTCTTTTTGTGTGCCATTCTTTTAAAATTTCCTTCATCATCACTCTCATGTTTATGAGGACATCTTGCTGCATAATGACCTATTTTACCACATTTAAAACAGATAAGAGGATACTTACCTTTAAGCTTAGATCCTCTCTTCAGCTTTCGTACAAATTGAGCCAATTCGGATTGCACATTTGACTCATCACTACAGTCATTCCTTTCTTTCCCCTTCTTTGACTTTGAGGCCTTGAATGCTCCATATTTGGAGCTTGGGCCACCTTTCCTCATTTCATAGGCAGTGATAATTCCATGAATTTCATCCATTTTGAGGGTATCTAGATCCTTTGCTTCTTCTATAGCGCTTATTTTGGAGTCAAATCTGTCTGGAAGAGACCTTAATACCTTTTGAACAATCGTACCTTCTTCAATTTTTTCGTCCAATCCTTTCAGGGAATTTACCACTTCAGCTACTCGGAGGAGGTATGCTACAATATCTTCTTCATCTTCCATCCTCAAACTTTCAAATTGTCTTCTATGAGTTTAAAGCTTTGCCTTTTTGACTTTTGAGTCTCCATCGTACAAGCCAACTAGCTTCTCCCACATTTCTTTGGCAGAGGTGTAGTGCATGACTTTTGTAAACTTGGAATCAATGATTCTACTAGTGATGGAGTTCAAGGCCTTTGCATTTGCGATGTAGGCTTTCCTGTCATCTAGGTCTGTTGGAAGAGTGGAAGTCATTTGGTATTCATTTTTAACAAAATGCCAGACTTTAGGTCCAAGGGACCTTAAGTAGTAGGTCATTCTTCTCTTCCAGAAACCAAAGTTAGTGCCATCGAACAAAGGAGGTCTTCCTTATGCTTCGTGATTCCTCATCATGGCTGCGGGTCTTTCTTCAAGCTGTTAGGCTAGTATGAAGAAGCCAGCTCTAATACCAATTGTTGGAAATACTGAGAGGGGGGTGAATCAATATTTCTTATTTTCTTTTTAATTGTTCTAGTGATTGCCAAAAGAATATATAGATATGTATATGTATACACAGAACACAGAAATCAACAGCTGGAATTAATGCTTTTATTAAAACTCAAGACAGTGCAATGAAATAAATACAATATAAGTATATCTGATTGTGAATAGTTGCCAAGCTCCAACTTGGACTTCAGTGAGGCTCCAACCTCCAGAGCACCAACTTTGTTTTGCAGTGGTTCTGCACTTAGGACCACCTACCCCAATGACTTCAATCCTGTTCAGTTCTGAGGCTCCTACCTCTTGGGCTCCAACCCAACCTTGGTATAAACTGGTATGCTACTACACTCTATTCAGCTGAGGTTCTCGCACTCCTACTCTCCTGCCTCTGCTGCTTCTGCTGCCTCTACAGCCTCCGCTGCTTCTGTTGCCTCTTATGCTTCTGCTACCTCACACTCTAGTTCTTCACCACAACAACAACTACCAATAGTTCTCTGTCTTTATTGTTTTATACATTCCCATGCCTCTGTCCATTTGTTTCCGCTTACACCGCCTCTTAGGCTTCCTCCTCGGTCGCTGCGGCTTCCTCTGCGCTATGTAGGTTCATTGACTTTTTGGGGATACGTGGATTCATTATACTGGTCCAAATGATCCACGGAGAGCACATCCTCCTGATTTACCGTAACAGTGCTCCTTTTGGCAACGATTGTGGCATACACAGAGTTCTTTCAATTAAATGGAGATGTTTTGTCTCGATCAAAATCATAATTGCCATGATTCTCCCCTTTTTCACTGACGTTCAACCTTCTGAACCGTCAGAACAGCCATCGTAAGCCTTTCGGCTTAAAACACCCCACGCAAGCCAAACATTCCATTACACTGAGAATATGAGAAAAATAGTCAAATAGACTAAAAGGTGGACTTCAGGAAATATTACAATCGCACTTATTCCTGTATCGAGTCCGTGCTTAAATCACAATCGGTGATTCGTGACTCCCAGGGGTCATTTATATACTGGACCCATGACTCTGCCGATGGCCGACGGCCGATCCTCCACTGCTCCGATGGACTGGACGCGATATGGTATTAAACCATTGTTAATATGCCTGTCAGGTCCACAGCCTATCGGAGTCAGTGCTACCAATGTGGCAAGGCTTTATAGCTTGTGATATGTGATGGATGCGATCATAGATTAAGTCATATTTGTAATGTGTGGCGGGTCCACGTGGATATGCATCACAGTCGGGAGTTGCCCTTGGCCGAGGTCCGATGTGATATCACTATCGGTGATTGCAATGGATCGCTTGACATATTGTAGCTCCCACTTTCGAAGTGTCGATGCGATACTCGCTATCGGCAATTGAAAGTCGCACAAGATCAGGGCTCGACGTTAACGTAGAAACCTCATAGCGATGTGATGTGTCGGACCCAATACAACTCAACACTCCCATGTATAGATTTTGAAGTCCGCAATCCGCCTCCGATAGTGTTAAGCCTATGTATATGGGCTTTCTGTCCGCTGATAGTGTTAAAGCATGCATACATGGGTTTTACGAGCCCGATAGTATATATATATATATATATATATATATATATATAAGGTTCTATGCCTCTGATAGTGTAAAAAAACATATGTATGATATATGCTCCTCCGCCTGTATCTTCATGCATATAATTCTTTTGTGGCCCGATAGCTCCCAATAATATAAATGCACCCGTTAATCCTCTGATGGCTCTGTCTGCTTCCTTATTGTTGGAAATAATACTGAGAGGGGGGGTGAATCAGTATTATCTAGCAATTTAATAAATCTTCCTTATTTGATCTTTGAATTATTTTTGCATGTCAGTTCCATAAAATAATGAGCATGAACAAAGAAAACAGATAGTCACACCAAAGAACACAAGATGTAAGGTGGAAACCCAATGTGGGTGAAAACCACCTGCTGCAATATGTCTCTATCTGCTTTCAAATTAGAAACTCCTTTTACAATGATTTTGTACTGGTGCAGTCCTTTACCAGTACGCAGGCTGCAACCTGCAGAGAGCTACAACTCTCTCTCTCTCTCTCGTTTTCCAGTCTCTCCTGGAAGGGAGCTACAACCCCCTACTTCTTCTCATAAGGCATCAAATGATCATCAAGTACATAACAGTTACTGTCTACTACAGTTATCAGATCAGCAATCACAGAATTAACCCAGAACACCTTATCAACAGAGAAATACAATCAACAGAACATCTTAAGACAGAGACGCAGTTTTCCCTTCTGTGGCCTGCGTATAGATGTTGTTCACCTTCTGCTTTCCTGCGGCCACCCGCAGAGATCCTTCTGCTGCGCTGCGTGCCCACGCACTGTTCCTTTAACTTCTCTGTGTCCTGTTGCTTCAGGGACGCAACCAAAAACACTATAGCGCCGCGTCCTGTTGCTGCAGGGACGCACCCAAAGACACTATCGTGCCGCGTCCTGTTGCTTCAGGGACGCACCTGAACCTTGGTCGCCCTGCGTCCCCACGCAGATCTCCAGTTACTGAACTGCGTCCCGAATGCACTTGAACTTCGTCTACCCTGCGTCCCCACGCAGGTCTCCTCCTACTGCACTGCGTCCCGGCGCACTTTTCTTTCACTGTACCTGCGTCCCTTCGGGTATGAATGATTTCAAGACTTTAAGTGTAACCCAAACAGTCAGATCTATAGATCTGAACTTGCGCCAAAGAGATCTCAGTCCTTCAGTAGATTCGCCTTTTAGATCTAGACCAGATCTCACCCATAAGATATTCAACCAAAGACATACACAAGCCAAATGATCTCCTTTGCTTTATATAGGCAAGCTCCTCCTCAAATCAAGGAACAATACCACGAGCCGACACCTTAAAAAAACACAATATCGTCGGCTGGATACCAAGAGTAAATCACAAGAAACCCCCACGTGTGCTTTTCTCTGCCTTAAAAAGTGTGCACTGGGTGGACGCACCTCCTGAACGGCTGGGCTGCGTCTCTGGACGCGGCTTCTGCATGGTTCACCTGCGGGTACGCACCTTCTGAACTGATTGCCTGCGTCCTTCTTAATTTTTCAATAAATTGAGAGCTGATCATCAACCTTTGCTGCTGACATGAAGAACAGTGATCTACCACCTGAATGGGTTGCCATCAAGGACAACACCTGAACCATAATGCCAACAATCTCCCCCTTTGGACTTGATGGCAACCTCATAATCTTCAGCTTCATTCTCCCCCTTTGACATCAAGGGCAAAGGGTATGCTCCCCCTAAGCTCATGCTCCTCCAGATCTGCAACAAATAACCAGAAATCCACCATGAAAGAGATAGAGACATATTGCAGCTATTTCCAAGATCTCCTTCTGAACATCCTCCATAATGCCAACAATGCATTATATGCTCCCCCTGAACCTGTACCATCAATCAGAAAAGGTTCAACAATAAGATGATGCATCAACAACCCCCAGCTTTTGCCTGAGGTATTCAAAAGTGTCCCTGGGCAATGGTTTGGTGAGAATATCCACAACTTGTTCCTTAGAAGGAACATACTCCAACTTGACCTTCTGTTCAAGTACTTGTTCCTGGAGAAAATGGTACTTGATTGGTATGTGCTTGGTTTTTGAATGCATAACAGGATTCTTTGAGATGTTGATTTCACTTGTGTTATCACATAAGATGGATATAGGTGGTGTACAAGTGATTTGAAAATCCTGCAAAGTCTGCATCATCCAAAGGAGTTGGGTGTAACAACATGCAGCAGCAACATATTCTGCTTCAGCTATAGACAAGGCAATCGAACTTTGTTTCTTGCTGAACCAAGATACCAGTCTGGAACCCATAAAGAATGCACCACCACTTGTGCTTTTCCTGTCATCCACGCTTCCGGCCCAATCTGCATCTGTATAAGCATGAAGTGTAAGATCTGTATCTCTAGGATACCATAAGCCATAATTTTGAGTCCCTTGAAGATATTTGAAAATTCTCTTCACTGCCTGAAGATGAGTCTCCTTCGGATTTGCCTGAAATCTTCCAACTATTCCAACTGCATGCATGATATCCGGTCGGGTACCTGTCAAATAAAGTAAACTTCCAATCATAGATCTATAGGTTGGTTGATGTACGGCTGCAGATTCATCATTTTCACTGAGGCTACATCCTGTGACCATGGGTGTACATACTGGTTTTGCATCTTCCATACCATATTTCTTCAAAATCTGTTTGAGATACTTGGTTTGAGATAAAAAGATTCCTCCTTCTTTTTGTTGGATTTGCAAACCAAGGAAATATGTCAGTTCTCCTAGCAAAGACATTTCAAATTCTTTCTGCATGACCAAGGCAAAGCTTTGACTCATAGCTTCTTCATTGCTGCCAAAAATAATGTCATCTACATACACAACAAGTATTAGCAATTTGTCATTTTTAGCTTTTATGTAAAGATTGCTATCCGTTGATCCTTTTGAGAAACCTTGTTGATGAAGATATTTGTCCAAACGGTAGTACCAAGCCCTTGGAGCTTGTTTGAGACCATAGAGAGCATTTTTCAATCTGCATACAAGATTTGGATCATTTCCAAGAATGAACCCATCTGGCTGTTCAATGTACACTTCTTCTTCTAAGTCTCCATTCAGAAAGGCTGATTTCACGTCCATTTGAAATACTTTGAAATTTTGAAAACTTGAGAGAGCAAGGAACATTCGGATGGCCTCAAGTCTTGCAACAGGAGCAAAGGTTTCTTCAAAGTCTATTCCTTCTTGCTGCGCATACCCTTTACAAACAAGTCTGGCTTTGTTTCTAATTACTTCTCCATTTTCATTCAATTTGTTTTTGAAGACCCATTTTGTCCCGATAACATTCTTATCTTTTGGTCTAGGAACCAGCTCCCAAGTGTTGTTCTTTTTTATCTGCTCAAGTTCTTCATCCATTTCTTTCACCCAACATTCATCTTTGCATGCCTCTTTCACATTTTGTGGTTCAGTTGAGGAGAGAAATGCCAAATAGCTTGAAGCTTCTGCAACTGTTCTTCTAGTTTGTACTCCTGCTTCTTTCTGCCCCATAATCTGAGATTCTGGATGATTCTTCTGAACATATCTGGATGGAGTCTTTTCTTCTATTCTTGTTTGCTCCTCTGGCTCTTCTTGAGGTTCTTCTTGAGGTTCTTCTTCTTCATCATTCTGTCTTTGAGGGTAGCCTTCATCTTCTTCGATGTCTTCATGATGGACTTGCCTAGGAATGTATCCCTTCTCATCAACCACTACATCAATGCTGTCAACAATTCTGCCAAGTCTTTTATTGTAGCACTTGTATGCTTTGCTATATGGAGAGTAACCAAGAAGAATGCCTTCATCTGCCCTAGGTTCACGTTTGCCAAGCTGTTCATCAATATTCTTGATATAGCATTTGCTCCCAAAGATTTTTAAGTGCTTTACCGAAGGAGTCCTGCCACTCCAAAGCTCATGAGGAGTTTGAGTGCTGTTCACCCGGACATTTGTTTTGTTGAGAATAACAACCGCAGCATGTGCAGCTTCACCCCAGAAAGTTGCGGGAGTTCCTGATTCATCAAGCATAACACGAGCCATTTGTTGGATTGTTCTGTTCATTCTTTCAACAACTCCATTTTGCTGAGGAGTTCTAGCTGTAGAGAATTCTCTCCTTATCCCATGTTCATCACAGAAATCGAAAAATTCATTTGAAGTAAATTCCCCACCTCTGTCGGATCTGAGGCACTTAATTTTGTGACCTGATTCATTTTCAACCAAGGCTTTGAAGGATTTGAATTTTTCGAATGCTTCATCTTTGTGCTTCATAAGTCCTAACCAGACAAACCTGGAGAAATCATCACTAAATAATATCAAGTATTCTTCTCCTCTAGGTGTTCTTTTCCTGAATGGACTGCATGTATCTGTATGTACTAGCTCGAGAGGCATGCTAGCTAATCCTTTCTTCTCTGGAAAGTTAGTTCTGGTTTGTTTTCCAAACTGACATGATTTGCATATGGTGTTGTCAGGAATTTTGATATCTGGAAGATCGCGAACTGCCTGATATTTGCATGCTTTCCTTATTTGTGAAAAGCTTAGATGCCCCAACCTCCGATGCCATAACCAGTTCTCATCATCCTTGCTCAGATAGCATTGTTGTTGTCCTTCTTCAAATATGTACATATTATTTGGAGTTCTTTTGACTTTGATCACTGTTTTACCTGTATCAAGATCACGAACAAGACATCCATTTGATCTGAATATAACCTCGGTTCTTTGATCACACATCTGGCTGACACTTAGAAGATTATGCTTCAATCCATCAACATACAAAACATTTCCAGCCTTGACCTTTTCTTTTAACTGAGCAATGCCCTTTCCTTTTATAGTTGCAAGAGTATCATTTCCAAAAGAGACTTTCTTTCCCTTTTCTAGAGCAGAATAAGATTCAAGTTTTTCTTTATCACCTGTCATATGCTTCGAACATCCACTGTCAATGTACCATAGATTTTCCTGTCCCTCTGCATAAAATGCTATCCCACATGTTTCTGTTTGAGGTTCCTTTATTCTCCATGTTTTGGTGCTTGAGGCTTGTTCCTTTTTCTGTTGAAACCTGCTCCTGCATTCAGATTATTTATGACCAAAGTTATTGCAAATAGAACATTCGACTTCATTTTCAAGAACCGAAAAGTTGTTATAGGTCCTTTTTGTAATCCCTGTCATACTTCTTTGTTTTTGAGCTTCCCTAGTCATGATTGTTTTATATGCAACACATTGAGCTGCTTTGTGACCAAAGTTATGACAAGAAAAGCATTGTCCATTGAAGAAACTTCTGCGGTTATCGAATCTACCAGCCAACTGATTGTAATTTCTATTTTCATCTATTCTTGAACCAAATTGAGAAGATTTTACCTGTGGCTGGTTCACCCTTAAGCTGGATTGCCCCTGATAGTTTCTGTTTGTAATTCGTCCCTGCTTTACCTGATGATCTTCATTGTTCTTTTGCTCATTTCTTCTTGCTGCATCAAGATAACTCTTTGAGGTGGATGCTTGAGAGGTTTCTTCATTGTAGCCCAGACCTGTCTTGTTTAGAGGAGACCACTACATATTGATAATCTTATCCAAAGTTTCAGATCCTTTTACAAACTTAAGATTAATAGCTTTTGTTTTCTCAATCTCTTTTCTAAGACCAACAATTTCTCCTTCTAGTTTTTCAAGATGTTTTTCCTTTTCATCAATTTGAAATTGTAGAGTATCAATGATCACATTCTTTTCTTCTATACATCTCTTGAGTCTAGTAATTTCATCATAAAGGTTATCCACATCTATAGCATCCATATAATCATCATCTTCAAATGCCATTAACAACTTATATTCATTACCTCGTTCATCTTCATCACTGTTCGATAGACCATCACTATCTTCATGGGTGTAGTAGCTTTTCTTATTTGCACTTTGTTTCTTGTTCCATCTAGCAGGTTCCTTTCCTTTATCCTTATAAGGACATTTTGCAGCATAATGACCTACTCTTCCACAAGCAAAGCATTTAAAAGGTAACTTACCTCTGAACCTTCCAGAACCTCTTTGAAGATTTCTGACAAAATTTGATTCTTCTTCCTCTTCTTCTGGGACGTGGCTTGCTCCATAATAATCTTCTTTACATGATGCCTTGAAAGCAACTTCTCTTCTGTCTGATGGACCTCCCTTTCTCATTTCATAAGCAGTTAGAATTCCATGTAGCTGAGACATAGTGAGAATTCGTAGATTTTCCTTTTCTTCTATAGCAAATACTTTAGATTCAAACTTGGGGAACAATGATCTTAGAACCTTTTCAACCACTATAGCCTCTCTTATTTCTTCACCCAAATTTTTCATACAATTAACAATCTCATCTACCCGAAGAAAATAATTAGCCACACTTTCATCATTATACATCTTGAGAGTCTCATACTGAATCCTCAGAGTTTGAAGTTTAGCACGCTTTACCTGTTCATCTCCTTCATAGCTTGTGACAATTTTGTCCCATATCTATTTTGCGGATTTGTAGTGCATTACCTTCATGAATTCCGTTTGGGATATACATCCTAACAGAGTACTGACTGCTTTTGCATTTGTTTCATACTTCTTTTTCTCAGCTGATTCTGTAGGAGTAGCTGAAGGAAAAGCGTAGCCTGTTTCTACAATGTCCCAAACTTCTGTACCAAGAGATTGAAGATATGCAGTAACTCTTACCTTCCAATAATTGAAGTTTGTCCCATCAAAAACCGGTGGCCTGATTGATGCTTCTCTCTCGTAGTTGCTCATGACGAACGATCTACCTTCAAGCAATCAAGCTTCTTTGAAGGACCTGCTCTGATACCAATTGTTGGAAATAATACTGAGAGGGGGGGTGAATCAGTATTATCTAGCAATTTAATAAATCTTCCGTATTTGATCTTTGAATTATTTTTGCATGTCAGTTCCATAAAATAATGAGCATGAACAAAGAAAACAGATAGTCACACCAAAGAACACAAGATGTAAGGTGGAAACCCAATGTGGGTGAAAACCACCTGCTGCAATATGTCTCTACCTTCTTTCAAATTAGAAACTCCTTTTACAATGATTTTGTACTGGTGCAGTGCTTTACCAGTACGCAGGCTGCAACCTACAGAGAGCTACAACTCTCTCTCTCTCTCGTTTTCCAGTCTCTCCTGGAAGGGAGCTACAACCCCCTACTTCTTTTCATAAAGCATCAAATGATCATCAGGTACATAACAGTTACTGTCTACTACAGTTATCAGATCAGCAATCACAGAATTAACCCAGAACACCTTATCAACAGAGAAATACAATCAACAGAACATCTTAAGACAGAGACGCAGTTTTCCCTTCTGTGGCCTGCGTATAGACGCAGTTCACCTTCTGCTTTCCTGCGGCCACCCGCAGAGATCCTTCTGCTGTGCTGCGTGCCCACGCACTGTTCCTTCAACTGCTCTACGTCCTGTTGCTTCAGGGACGCACCCAAAAACACTATAGCGCCGCGTCCTGTTGCTGCAGGGACGCACCCAAAGACACTATCGCACCGCGTCCTGTTGCTTCAGGGACGCACCTGAACCTTGGTCGCCCTGCGTCCCCACGCAGATCTCCAGTTACGGAACTACATCCCGGACGCACCTGAACTTCGTCTACCCTGCGTCCCCACGCAGGTCTCCTCCTACTGCACTACGTCCCGGCACACTTTTCTTTCACTGTACCTGCGTCCCTTCGGGTATGAATGATTTCAAGACTTTAAGTGTAACCCAAACAGTCAGATCTACAGATCTGAACTTGCACCAAAGAGATCTCAGTCCTTCAGTAGATTCGCCTTTTAGATCTAGACCAGATCTCACCCATAAGATATTCAACCAAAGACATACACAAGCCAAATGATCTCCTTTGCTTTATATAGGCAAGCTCCTCCTCAAATCAAGGAACAATACCACGAGCCGACACCTTAAAAACACAATACCGTCGGCTGGATACCAAGAGTAAATCACAAGAAACCCCCACGTGTGCTTTTCTCTGCCTTAAAAAGTGTGCACTGGGTGGATGCACCTCCTGAACGGCTGGGCTGCGTCTCTGGATGCGGCTTCTGCATGGTTCACCTGCGGGTACGCACCTTCTGAACTGATTGCTTGCGTCCTTCTTAATTTTTCAATAAATTGAGAGCTGATCATCAACCTTTGCTGCTGACATGAAGAACAGTGTTCTACCACCTGAATGGGTTGCCATCAAGGACAACACCTGAACCATAATGCCAACACTTATAGCTCTGCTTGTTACTTCGTTGTTGCAATGGCTGTCTGCATCCTCTGTTCTTCTCCTCTTGGCTCCTTTTGCTCCTCGAATATTTCCATATTGACATCAATGACAATCTATGTCCAACATTCGCCTTCTCAGCTGCCTCCTGTGTTGCTACTACTACTGCAGTCTTTTTCTATTATGCTGATGTCTATGCAGTGTCCCCTCCTCATGCACTTTTGTTGTTGTTGTTTCTTGCCTTCTCTTTTCTGCCAACTGCACCATGCGCAATTTGGCCTCCTCTTTCTTCTTCTTTGCCGCAATGTCTGGGGTGAGCCACTCCGGTGGCCATGTCTCCAGTACATCGAAAATTACATCGTCTGTGGCTACGAAGGGTAGCTCGCTCCATTTCTTAGCCCAGTCCTTGCGCGCTCTGATGTATATGTTGTGGAGGTATGCTTTAAGCTCTGCAAAACATTGCAGGCTATTGTAGACAGTGGGTGATAATCACGACTTGCAGTTAATCCCCATTCTGATGTTCATTTCCATGAACACCCATAATATCTTACTATCGTGCATCTGGTTCGTGTCCTTTATGGCCCAAAGCAAAGCATACTTCACTATATTCGACAGATCCCTGTCAATTATGGGGACTGACTGTCCTCTGGCAATTCCCCTGCCACGAGCACTATGGACAGCAAATTCCATGCATAGTGGAATGTTTTGCCTTGTTCCTAGGCCTCGCGGAAATTTTCCAGGAACTCCTTACAGAGGAACTCGAACCAGTTAAAATGGACCCCCTCCGCACACTACTCAGCATGTGCCACCACAGGCATGGGTACCTCATCCGCACGACACTTGTGTATAACTTTACTATCTAGTATTTTGGTTGCCACTTTAACTGCTTTGTTGTTGATGCTGGATATGGCGTAGCCCCTTTTCTTCTTTTCCAATTTCTATTTCTTCTTCATGGACTCCACGATGGCCAAGTCACTTCTCTTCCCCTCTGAGATGTCTACGGGGTCCTCTCCTTTGCAATGAAGCTGGGTAATGCAATGAATTAAGTGGTCCGTGATGGGGATGGGCTTCTCCAACCACAAACACCCACCATGCACCAGGCAGAGTGGCTACCTGATGATGAAAACTGCTATTGGGGTGCGGTGGAAATGAGGCACCCAGAGCAGGTTTAGTAACCCTTCTTTTTCCACTCCACGCAACCACTTTCACGGCTTCAATTCGATAACCCTCGCCACGGTGTTCTACTTGGGCTTCATGAGCTGTCTAGTCTCTAGGTGAGGGAACTTCTCGTGGTCAGCGAGATCCCAATCTTCAAATTTCAATCTATGCACTCGTCGCAGTTGCATGCCCTAAAAAATGATGTCTTCCAGGAGGAGCAGGGTCTAGAGAGAGCTCTTGCTCTTGTCAAGATCCTTGGGCACTTTTTCCTTCTCCTTCTGTGTGGGGATATAGGCGGGCAGCTTTGTTGGAGGGTGCACAGGCTCAGTTTCTACCACCATGCCTTCGTCCTTGTCCTCTTCAATGATAAGGTCCTCCAGGTCTTCCTCCTCCTCATCCGTTTCCAAGTTAACGACTTTCCCTTTCTCCTGTATCGTTAACCTGATGTGCAGCAGGTTTCACGGGGACACACATACAAGAACCATCGGCTATTTGTCTTTCTTTGGACTCAGCATGCGCAGTGATTTATGGATTTCTGCCACAATCTCGACACCTTTAGGGACATCCCCCACAATCAGGTCTTGCGCGGCCTCCTCAGTGGTCATCTCTGCAATTTCCATAACTTCCTCAGATGCTGCCATCTTGTCCGTCCAAAAATCTGTCACTCACTTAATCAGGGGCTCAATCAACGCTTTGCACAGGTCAAACAGGGCTCTGCTCAAAATATGCAGGGTACACAATAGCTCAATTCATAAATGACTAAGTGTTGTTTGCTGGGCATCCCTTTGTAATTTATAGCACCTTTTGAATTTGAATTCGACCATTACCCCCAAATCCGATTCATTAATGCTCCCTTGGCGGCATATTTTCCCAAATCTTGCCCATAAAGCGTGCCTTAAATGCCTGCCGCCCACTCCATTTGGCCTCAAGTCGAGCATCACATCATGAATAGTGACTCCAACAGTCACTTTCCAACCAACACGCACGGCAGCGCAACCCCCCTTGCACGGTCAAGGACCTTGTGACTCTTTGCTTATGCATGCAGCTCCAACATCGCGTAGCCCCTGGGCAGAGTAGTTTATAGTCCTGCGCCTCCTTTCAACTGCCATGAGTGCTAAGACTGTACCTCCTATGGTTAGTCAGGTGGCCGCGCCACCTATATATGGTTTCATCTGGTCATCCATCACTTTTCCTGGAACATACCCACTTTGTATCATTACTAGCTACGTCGCGCATCTTATCATCTGTAGCACACCACCATGGTCGATCCGTTTAGTAATATGTGGTCCAATCCAAGGCATCAGGCTGATTAATTCGAGGCGATAGTCCCCAAATTTATCAACATGATTGTGTGCACCTTGCTTTATCACCCTGGTCTCTTTATCGAGAAAATCCTTCTTGATCCTGTCCTCCAGCTTCTTGACTTCTGCTTCCACCTGAGCGCTTTTCTCCCTTAATCGCACCCTAACTTTCATAAGTTCTTGGAGCCTAAGGTCACCCAATCGAATTTCCCCATCAGGTCCCAAGTGTTCTGCTTCATTCAGCTACACTACCCCTTCTTTCAAGGTTCCACGAACTGTCGTATCTGTCAGTGCTGCTATACACGGACTAGGCATTTTATGCTCCATGGGGATTACAACGTTCGCTCCATACTCCAGCCTCGAAGCTTCTTGCGCCGTCAATTTCTTCCACATGGTCCTATAAGCCCATAGAACTGCTGGTACACACAAGTCCCAATCAGTCTACTACGCATTGTGTATCTTGTTCAGCGCTTCGCATACTTCGTTAAAGGCTTCTGTGTGGATAACCTTCTGCACACTTGGCCTTTCCATACTCCATGGTTCCAACCGGAGGGGTTGTTTTCACCATTGCCTTGCCCACACATGATTACAGACTGTGTCTTCTAAAGCGAAGACTGTGTGCATCTGCGCAGGTTTCGTACCATGTGCCTGTATCCATCTGGATAGGTGAGCATGTGGACCATTTCATCTAGCAATGTTTTCTATTAATCGTATCCGAGGCTTCCCAAATCGTATGCACATTGTTCTCCTACATTCGCGCCAGTCCCCGAAGCTTCCTTGGTGCATACCCCACCACCTCATGGGCATAGCGCACAGTACCCATTTAAAAGCTTTGAAACATTGTTTCCGGTACTTCTCTTTCAAATCTGTTTAGGAAGTCATCCACCTCACTTAACCCTTCATATTTAGGCAGATCCCTTACCTCCGTTAATACGCAGCATAGCGATATTGTCATCATGTTACAATTCAGTGTGGTTACCTCATGTAACCGGTTCTGCATTGTTCTATCTGTTTGTCAGAATCCGAGGTACAGGAGCTTTCGCGCTCCCTTGAGATTCATCCATCTGCGGTTGGATTCACCTAGTCTTGTTCTCATGTGGTTATCTTGTAGATGCAGTCCAAATCATCATCGCTGTCGTAGTTGTGCACTAGCTCCGCGTTGTGTGATCCTTCTACAGGGTCCAAAGGTACAACTACTTGTAGAGACATTTTCTCAAAAATCATCTTGGGCTTCTTCATAGTTATCACCCCATTCATGTCAGTGGCCCAATCTATTCCTAATAGCATGAGGTAAGGATTGTTTTCATCAACAATCTCTATTACCTCAAAATCGGCTAGCGTGCTTGCTCCTTCGATATCCATTGTGATTCCCTGCAATCTCCCCATAGGTAGGATCTTTTGCTAGTTTTCCATTCGTAGTTGGATAGGAGACCATTGTAGTGTAGGCCTTCCCATGTGCTACCATGTTTGCTTCGACAGAATGTTCGTGTCTGATCCTAGGTCCAGAATCACTTGGTCCATCTCATATTCTCCAATCTGCATGGTCAATTTCATTTCCCTTCCCGTTCGTGTCGTGTGCTTTCCGAGCTTCCAGATTACACACGGTTCTCCTACCACGGTCCCACCATATCTATTTATGAGTTCCTGTAGCCCCTTTACAACCTTGCTGTCGTGTAACAGCTTCATGCATGTTTCCAGGAATGTTGTAAGCATCGATGAGTCCATTTCCGGCTCCGGTTTGTCTTTACTTCCTGAAGTGGAGGCATCAACGAATCTCTTCTTCGATTCCATGAAGGTTTCCTTAGCGTGCTCCAAATCAAACTCTGGTTCCTTCGTTGGAGCCTTTCGAACCCAAGTACTTTCTTCTGGCTGCTTGCCTTTGTCATCCCCTATCGTAATTCCACTTCGGAGGACAATATTCACATTAGGGTCTTCCTCGCGCGGCTCAAACCTCATCATTTGCAGGTTCTGAGTTAGGGGAGGTTGGAGTGCTCCTTTATCACATAGCCTCACTATTAGTGTGGGACAATCCTCCATCTCATGATCCAGCAATGTATAATACAAGCATGATGGCCTCATTGTATTTGTACAATCGCGGGCATAATGTCCTAGCCCTTCGCAATTGTAACATATCAGTTGTCCGCGACCTCTTCCAGGCCCTCCTCCTCCTTGGCGTCATCCATGCCCCTAAAATCTAGTTCGCACCATCCCTGCATTCTGGTCAAGGGGCCGTGTTTCGACCTGAACTCTGTAGGTAAGAGTTCGATCTGTCATCAGCTCATAACTTCTACAGGTGCGATCATCATGCCCCACCGATCTACAGAAATTACAAAACAACGATTGTGAATTTTGTGTGTACTTCTGTAATAAATGGCAGTTATTTGTAGCATGCTTTCCTCCTATATGACAAAACACACACCATAATGCAAGCATCGCGCTCAGTCCTGCTTGTGCCTCTGGTCTCAATGGCATTGGTCCTCCTCCTACGAGGTAATTTGCAAACACCGAGCAATGGTCCTTGTCATGTCCCTGACCCTTGCACTTTATGCACCATACCTTGTCACGCACTTCTGGGCGAGCTGTTCT
The DNA here is from genome assembly GCA_031772625.1 of Pinus tabuliformis. NCBI lineage: Eukaryota > Viridiplantae > Streptophyta > Pinopsida > Pinales > Pinaceae > Pinus > Pinus tabuliformis. Next base: position 1,688,998,591 of record CM062817.1, read on the forward strand.
ATCTTGCTTCAGACTCTGCATCCCAAGGCACAAGTTCTTCAACTGCACGTGAATCTGCTGAACTCCCAGGTTGGGATACTATATCAGGGTCTCATGCAGTCTCATCATGACCTCCAAGGCCTCGGCCTAAGTTGTTAGCCTCTGTTGTGACAACGCGTTCCTTATATGCGGCGTTAATGATGCTACAAATGATTCGCAGTGTTGTCCATTCATCAACATCATGTTAGCTTCACGAATTGTGCACTTCAGTCTCTGATCCAGCTCCCAAGGGGTCATGCCTTGTAGCATTGTGATTTCCTTAAACCTAATGATCGACTGTGCCTCTGACTTCGGTCTACGAAATTCTTTGTTTAGGGTAGCTTGGATATCTGTGATCCCCGCATTTGAATTGTCATTGGAATGCTTAATGTACCAAGTCAGTGCGTGATCCTGCAGAGTACTGACCAATGTTGCCTTCTTTATATTTTCATCCGTGACTCCCTATGCTTCCCATACAGCCTTTATCATGAACCAAAACTGGTCTGGATCTTCATTTCCTATTGCCTTGAACACTAGAAACTTTATCGCGCTTGCCATATTGACTCGCAGTGGTGGCGGAGGTGGTATGGGCAAAGATGGAGGTGAAGACGGTGAAACTGGCGGTGGTGTGGGTGTGGGTGGTATGCACGGAATCCTCTGCCTTATCAAATTGATCACACTTCTTGGTGAGACCTTCATGAGCTCTCCCTCGTCCCCTCACAGAGGTGAAATCAAGGGGCTATTTTCTAGTTCTGCACTACCTTCGTTTCTATAGATTCTCCCACTTCGCGTAGCCCAAAACATCAATCTATTCGCATAACCTGCTTTTCACACAGTAGCATTTTAATCCAAGTCTTCAAAGACTTAACGTAATTACCTCATGGTCCTTTGAGGAAGCGTCGCTCTGCCTCGCTATAGCTGACTGAAGTATCTACCGCAAACTCAGTGATGAATCCTCCTATAATTCGATCGAGTCAGTGATCAACAGTGCGCGCGATCTTATCCTTCGATGTTTCCAATCTGTGCATCAATTATGGAGTCAACACAATAGATCTATCGAGCTTTCACCTCCCTTGGCTATCTGCCAGCTTCACGATCCACTCATATAGCTCAGTAGGGAAGGATGCGAAGAAAATTTCGTGGATATCTGTGTATAAGTAGTAGTCTAACCACTCTTCTTTTGATAGTCACGGATTCCTATTCTCCTGCGCCACGAACTCGTGAATCTTCCTATCCAACCAATCCTCAATTCCTTTCTTAGTTGGATTCTAGTGATACTGTTGGGTTGTGTTATATTCTTTCCACGACTAGACCACGTAGTTAACCGGGGGGTTTGGTGGGGGGGGGGGGGTGCGCGGAGCACCCCCTTCGTTGCACTGACTGCATAGTGAGGGTGTCACAGGGGGTTTGAGGGGTGCAGGTAACCCCTCTCTATGGGGTCCAGGCTAGCACCCTGGAAAATTTTGTTTTTGAGACCCTATATTAGGTTTGGAAGACTTACCTATGGTTTTGTGCATGATTTTCGCACATCATTTTGGACGCGATGGTTTTCGATCCATGGTTTTGGACACAATGGTTTTTGGTCCATGGTATTGGATGCTTCAGCATGCATAAATATGTATTGTAACATTGAAAGGAACATAATGAAAAATCAATTTGGTAGTCCTGGTTTTGGGATCCAGGGGAAAATTTCTGTGTATATGTGTTTTATGTGTTATGCTCTCGCATTGTTTATTTTTTGTGTTTTAGAATTCATATGCAGGTAATTTCTGTACAAGGTTAAAACCTATAGATACGACATCAGACATCTCTATGCAGATCCAGTCCCAACAACGAAACCATTTGTTGGCTTGTTAGGGCCTGACCCAGGTTCAGAGCTAAATATCCAAACAAATCCATGTACTACTGGCCCTTTCGGCAACAGTCCGCGAAGCGGAGATTGAGGTCTCACTTGAAGTAGTATTGGGGGGTGTTGGAACCAGGTTCCTGCACTCTTGAGATGTCTGAGAGGTTTGAGTGGGTTCAATTGTTAATCCCTTCGTGCACTTCCCTTTCCCTCACGCCCTGATATACTTACCTTCGCCCAGCCCTAAGCAGGGGTTGTGGGGCCTCCGCGTTGCTCGAGAAACGCTCTTCACTATTTACTTATCTTCCTAAACCAGTTAGTTATCTTTGCATAATTGGATGCCTTATGTTATATTTATTTATATAGCACATTCATATGAGTTTGCGCAACAAATAAATAGTGCACTTGCAATTTATACCCAATAATACATAAAACAGGAAAAGATACACAAAAATATGGTAAAACTTCTCTTTATTAATTCTTCCTGTGGTTACAAACTCGACCTGCACTATGCACTCAGCTGCAGGGGTCCACGGACTCAGTTGCTGACTATTAGGCCTCTACGCACTCAGCTGCAGAGCCTTCTCTTACTCTACGACCCAAAGACACACTTTACACTTCGACTCAATGTCTTAAACTCATCATGATTCTACTTTATTTCTTCATTGATGTTTTCCACACTTAGAGCCTCACTCTATTTATACAATCCCATGGTCCGTGGACCATGGGTAGGTCTATCAAGCCGACATTTGTTGGCTTATAGGGGCCTAACCCAGGTTTTAGAAGTTTATTAGCCGAACAAATCTTGCACTACCGGCCCTTTCAACAACAATCTGCGGAGCGTGGATTGAGGTCTCACCCGAGGTAGTATGGGAGGGTGCTAGAACTAGGTTTCTACACCCTTGGGATGTCTCTGGATGTGGTCTAGAGGGGTCGCGATCCGTATGCGACCTCGTGCCCCTCTGTATTGCTATCGGGCTTTTGCGTAGATCCGCGCAGACACACTTTCTTGTTAATAATATTATTACAGATCTGAGCTTTTTATTACAGTCTTTAAGCAAACATTTAAACTTAAAACCCCGTGCACGTAATTATAATAGATAATGCTTAAATTGAGAACATAAGCACTAAACAGATCCTCAAGAAAGCACACAGTGATTTAGAAATTCTTATCTTTATTAATCTTCTCCTCAGTACAACTAGATCCACCCTGCACATCTCCCCAAGAGGAGAAGGGACTAGGATTTCCCCCAAGGGGGAATCCTTGATTGGTGGACTCCATTTTCTCAACCTAACACCAACGAGGGAATAGTGACGTTATTCCAATTAAAATAAATTTTATGACGCTTTGACACAACTTGATTTTTCAATTTTTAAGAGTCGAGAAAAAGCTAAATATGACTCTAGTCGCCTTCAACTTTTAATGAGCTTGAAGTGACAAGTGCTCAAATGGACCTTTTCTTTTAAGGAGTCTAAAAAGGAACGAAAGTGACTAATCTAGAAATCTAGATAGAGGGATTACCAAACCAATCGCAAAACTGCAGAATACTTTTTACGGTACGACAGTCAATCTTCCCGAATGTTGTGTTCAGTGCATTGCGATTGATAGGGCGGCTGACATGGCTTCCTTAGGATAATGGATATAACCTATTGTGGTCTCCCAATATATACTTGACGGTACGTGGGAGCACAAGTCCATACTGGCACTTATTGTCTCAAAGAGGAGGAATCACCCAACCTACGATGAAAGCAATATTTACCAGGCTTTATGACGCCGGAATACGTCTCTATCCTAGACTTCTAAATGTTGTGCGTTAGGTTCCAAAGCATTTTTATGTTCATTGAAATTTATTTTACATTTGATCTTTCTTAAGAAGTTTGCCTTTAAGGTTCACTGTGTGATGTAGATATACAACTCCTAAATATGCAATCTAAGATGATAAACAGTCGTTTACTCTTCTTTTTGCAATGAAAATCCTAGCTACTAAGGAAAGAGAAGCGAAATTCTTTCAACATAGAGCAGAGAGCACACATTAAGATGCACTGTCCTAAATCAATATCAACAAGCAGTCTAAATGCAAAATGCACGTGCATGTATTTGTTTTCCACTTTCTTAGTGTGTGAATGACAAAAAGAATGCTAAGTACAAATCTGAACTATCTTTCTTTCAAAGCGATAGTACTAACAATTTTCTTTTCAAAAGCGAAAGGAAGACGAAGATGACACTTTGCGATTTCAAAATAAAAAACGAAAGGAAGACTGATCTAGATTTAAACAGGAACACAATAAAATACAGAGATAACCATAAACACAAAGATCCAGCGGAAATAATACTTCATTTCATTACTGTAAAATACTGAAATATGCTTACAACCAGAAATGGAAATAAACCAGCTAGGGCGATGGTAGCTTATCTCTGAGAAGAGATGTGCAGCTACATGCCTCTGAACTGTTCTAAACTATGTTACAATGAGGCTCGAAGGCCTATTTATTGTTGAGACACAATGGAAAACCCTTCACATCCCGAAACCTAACCCTAGAAGATGAAACGCCAAATTGTGGGCCCCCTTTGGGTAAATTGGTACATCAATTTCCCGGGGTCGTAACTTTGGCATACGATCTCTGTTTGACGCGTACGATAGCTCGTTAGAAAGATCTATCCGAGTACTACCACTTTGGGAGGCAACATCAGTCCATGGACCCACGTTGCCCCAGATTCCCAAAAAAACGTCATTTAGGGCCTCAAAACAGCTCTGGAAGTTCAGGACCCGAAAAACTGCTAAAAATAGTAAACTGTGCTACAATTTAGGAAACTGAAAAAGCTAAAAGAGACAGTTGTGGGGGTCCAAATGGGATAGGTGGGTGGCCACCAACATCCACCTGGATCATTCCTCCCCCCTTAGGAAGCAATGGTCCCCATTGCGTTGAGTTCCTCCATCTGTTGAACTTGTCCTGCAATCTCTGATGTGTCTAGTAATGGTGGGAAGCATGGTCGACGATGGTCCATATTGAACATTTTGTGCAGGCAAAGGAATGGAGGAATGATGTGCTTCAAAGCATTGTTTCTCGTAGCCTTGGTGCTGGTGTAAGGACCATGTCGAAGTGGTCTGAGTTTCTGATGGTTTCTGGGAAGGTGTTCTCTTTGCAAATGCAACCAGACATTGTTGCCCACTTTAAGCTTGTGTGGTACCCCTGTGGGTGAGGAGAAGTTGTTCCTGTGTTCTGTCATGACCGTATTCCTTTGCTGCTGCTGCTGCGTAGAGGAACCCTTTGCAGGGGTCATGGATGTAGCAACGATCTTCCCCTTACTTTGGGAGTGAACCAGACAGATGAATTTCCTGGTCTGTGATATGAGCTTGCTGCCTTTCTTAGCAGTGATCAAAGATGTGGCAGTAGGTGGGGCTACCTCCGGTATCCTGTATAATGAATTATTTAAAGAAGTAATGACAGCACGAGGCCTTGACTCATACACAGCATGCCGCCTCCACAAGTATGGTTGGCCTAATAATACATCACAAACATCCAGAGGTGTAACACCACACAATACCTCGTCTGTGAAGGGCTTGATGTTGTAAGGAAGGCGGCACTGCTGGCGAACTTTGAGATCTCATCCTTCATGAAGCCTCTCGATACTGTACGGCTGTGGGTGTGGTGTAGTCGGTAGGCCCAACCGCTTCATGACCTCTGCTGAAACGAGGTTCTTTTGGCTGCCACTGTCGACAATGAATTGTAGCGGCGAACCCTTCACCCACATCTGTGAGTGGAAAAGACGCTCCCCTTCCTCTGGATTTTCGGGCTCATCTTTCTGTATTTTGGCGATGGCAACAGTGGCACTGGGATCCGCATCAATGATCTGCTTCCCTTTGCCATTCCCCTTGTCGGGTTCTGGCTTAGGATCGGAACATGCATCTGATTCGGAAGCCTTCAACTCAGCCACCAGCGACTGCTTGGTCCGACACTCACTTGTGTTATGAGTGGGACTCTTGTGGAACTCACACCACTTTCCTGTGTCCTTCTTCGGCTTCGTGGTGTTGTTCTTTTCTTGTGGCTTCGACGGGTTGTCTTGGGTCACCCCGCCTTGGCTTTGTCCTCTGGGCTTCGGATTTGCAGATCCAAAGTCTCGCTTCTTCTGTTTGAACTTTTGCTCGATTTTGAAAATGTATCGGTATGCTGTGCCGAGTGAGGAGATGTTCAAGAACCCCATCTCTTCTTGGATGTATATGTGTAGGCAGCCACGGTATTTGAGTACCAGATGCAACTCAAAATCTTTGATACCCAACTGTGTGCGAAGGGTATGAAAAATGTTTGTGAACTCCGGCACATCTTGGTCTCATCCCTGCCGCAATGTGGTCCATTTGATGTATTTGTCCTCATAGCTTCCGACAGGGTAGTAGTGCTCCTTGATGGCATCCCGGAAGTCATTCCAAGTGGGTGCGGCTGAAAATAGTGAGCCTGTACTTTCATCCTTCTGCTCGCAGTAGGTTTCCCACCAGTCCTTGACGTGGGGGGCTGCTTTGAGAAGAGCGAAAACAACCTTTTCCCGATTTGAAAATTCATGAACAGAAAAATACCAATCTAGCAGATTTGACCATTTATCTACGACATTTGCGTCTATTTGACCCTCGAATATGGGGATTTCAAAATTAACTTGTACCTTGAAGGGTGTGGAATTTCCAGAGTCGCTGTTGGAAGCCGATGCGTCGCCTCTGGGTAGCCACTGAAGAATCTGCGCAAAGCTATCCATCATCACGTTCCTTTGTCGCTCGAGCGCTTCTTCGAGCAAGATTTTGATAGGATCTCCTTCCCCCTCGTCTTTCTTCTCATCCGCCATGGGAGTCCGTCGGGATTTGCGAGGCTGGTCTTGCAAAGGTTCGACCAATTCAAGCCCTAACTCCTTATATCCCGACCTCGTTGGGGACATGCAAAGAAAAACAGAGAAAAAGCAAACTGCTCTGATACCACTGATTTGGATTTAAAAAGGAACGCAATAAAATACAGAGATAACCATAAACACAAAGATGCAGCGGAAATAATACTTCATTTCATTACTGTAAAATACTGAAATATGCTTACAACCAGAAATGGAAATAAACCAGCTAGGGCGATGGTAGCTTATCTCTGAGAAGAGATGTGCGGCTACATGCCTCTGAACTGTTCTAAACTGTGTTACAATGAGGCTCGAAGGCCTATTTATTGTTGAGACACAATGAAAAACCCTTCACATCCCGAAACCTAACCCTAGAAGATGAAACGCCAAATTGTGGGCCCCGTTTGGGTAAATTGGTACATCAATTTCCCGGGGTCGTAACTTTGGCATACGATCTCCATTTGACGCGTATGATAGCTCGTTAGAAAGATATATCCGAGTACTACCACTTTGGGAGGCAACATCGCTCCATGGACCAATGTTTCCCCAGATTCCCAAAAAAACGTCATTTAGGGCCTCAAAACAGCTCCGGAAGTTCAGGACCCGAAAAACTGCTAAAAATAGTAAACTGTGCTACAATTTAGAAAACTGAAAAAGCTAAAAGAGACAATTGTGGGGGTCCAAATGGGATAGGTGGGTGGCCACCAACATCCACCTGGATCAAAGACTAAGACGATACTTTGCAATTTTGAATACAAAAAACGAAAGGAAGACTACTTTGCGATTTCGAATTCAAAAAACGAAAGGAAGGCTAAGACGACACTTTGCGATTTCGAATTTGAAAAATGAAAGGAAGGCTAAGAGCTACACTTTCAATTACACCTTGAAAACTACTTTCGACACTTCAAAGAATTTGATGATTCAAATAAAAAACAATGGCAAAAGTGTAATCAACTATTAGAAAGAGGAAGACTCTTTTCTTTCACAGAAAATGACACTTGCGACACTTTCAAATCAAAAGATGACAGTTCGATTAAGCTACTGTTTGCAAAGGAGAACTGTAAATGACAAAAAATACATAAAAAAAAACATTCACAATTCTTTGTACAATGGAGGCTGAATAATGAAAAGGAAGCGAGTTTCAACAGTGGTATATTGATCATAGACAACAAAACTCTGGAATAAAGCTGAAGACGATGAAGAAAAAACCAAAATATGGAGGCAGAAACAGTCTTATCTGATCATCGCACCTGTAACACAGGGAAATAGGGATGCATCTCACCTACAGCACACGGGAGGTGCGATGCATCCAGACTATCAAAGGGAGATAGTGCGATGGTCCAGGGACGAGACTGGGGTTGGTTTTTGCTCATAGTTTACAGCTTAGTTTGGGGATTTAAGCTGAGCTAATGATAGTCAGTAAACATAAAGTATAGGGGCTGATCTAATGAGGTTACTTGAGCTACCACCAGGGCTTTTAGGATGTTTGCAAATCAGTTGTTTAGTTTATAAACAAAACCCAAAGATAGACTGAAGCAACATTGATCTACTTTGCACTTGCATAGAAAATGCAGTTCGAAGGCTAGCTGGCTTAACTTCAGGCTCCATCTATAGTTTATAAAGTAAACAAATAAAGACAAGCAATCAAACTATTTTCTCCCTAGCGGAGTCACCATTTTGTTTTCGGGAAAACTAGTGTCCATTCAAAGTTGCTAGTCCCACTACGACGGGTAGCTATCTTAGAAACAAACAAACTAAAGTTACTTATGTTTTCCTTTATGAGAGATAGATGAGAGAAAAGAAGAGAGTACCAACCTCATTCTTTCGCTTGGCTCCTTGCTTGTTTCCTCCCTCCTTTGACAAAGCTTTGCCACTCCTTCCTTACTTTTCCCGCTTCAAAGAACACATGTAGAGTCAAAGCAACATAATACCATCAAAGCATAGATATCTATAACCATAAACAATATAGGATTAGATGAATATTAACAATACAGATGCATATATCAACACAAGATTCAAAGTTACACAAGAGCATGGAGGAAAACTCAAATAGATTTATGGATAGAAGTAGTAGAAGAGAGGATTACAACCCATTGGTCTGACCCAACGCCATCCTCCTAGCATGAAAGCCCTCTTCACCTCGTGAAAAGCTTAGATCACCCAACAATACGATGTTGCACAGAGAAACCAACAACACTTCCTTACAAAATACAAAATTCCAGCCTTTGGATCTCTAAGATGAGGGATCCATATATAGATGTTTGCAGGTGGGTGAGTTAGCTTCTGGGATTTTGATTAGTGTCATCGCTCTGATAGTTCTTGGTTTCACTTGGAGATTTCATGATCTCTTACTCATCCCTAGGTGAATTCAGAGAGGCAAGTGTCAAATGAGCAGCTTCTAGAAGATTCTCTGGGTTTCCACCAAGCCAACTGCCTTTACTATTTGTCTTCTCTCACTCATCGCACCCTACAAAAGGGCTTTTCAGTATGCATCGCACTTTTTTCTTGTGGCAGGTGAGATGCATCGTACCCTTAGCACTGAGTAGTCTGTATGGTCCAACTTTGACTAGTTCTGAGTAGTTTTTCATGGAGAACTTTTGGGAGATGATGTAATCAGCTGACCTTGCTCCTTTAGGGTATGAAACAACACTTTTAGGGACTTAGAAGCCCTTGGTTTATGGACATATGTGATTGGGGTTGTTGTGCCCAAATATGTCTATAACATAGGGTCCAGCGAGGTCTTAGTTTCCTTGGACTTCTCTCTAGACCCTCCCTTCTCCAGCTCTCATGGACGCTTAATGTGGGTGAATGTCTCCTAAGCGTCCACGCCATGCTGCTATGTTTCTTCTTCTTCAGTCTCAACTGAAGGTGCCCACGCCCCTTTGTCAGAGCCCCACTCAGTGCCACATATCTATTTTCCTGCCTCCTTTCCTGTCTGCTCCATCTGGGCCTTTTCACTGGCCTCCTTTTTCCTCTTCTCGACTAGCTGCGCCATTTTCGTCTTGGCCTCCTCCTCTTCTTCTGTGCAGCGGACTTTCTTCCATTCACTGCTAAGTCCATGGTAGTGCACCACTTCGTTGGCCATTGATCGAGCATCGCATCAATGGCATCATCTCTGGCTAGGTACAACAAGTCTTACCACTTATGCGCAGGGTCCTTTTATGCCCTGATTGACACTCAATGGAAATTGGCTTTGAACATGGCGTAGCTCTGCAGGTTAGCGTACATCGTGGGCGATAATAGCAGCTTGCGATTGATGGCCATATTGATATTAATTTACATCAAGATCCAGAATCTCTTGTTGTCCTGAACCCACTGCACATCCTTGGTCGCTGTCATGCGGAAAGAGTCAATTTTGCGGACAAAACCGACCTCCCTAGAAAACAAGGCTTTTCTAGTGACAAACAAAACAATCAAGCACTATATTTCCCTAAATATGCATTTAAAATAAAAGCAACCAGGTGTTTAAGGCTTACCTTTAGTCCAACGCTGTTTGTAGTAGCCAAGCCTCTTCGATCCAGATGAGCTCCTTCTCCTCGAAGCCTGCATACACTAACAAGCAAACGATTACATAGCACCTGAATAACTCATATAATAAAACATATTCATCATAAAGACCAAGGAGTTTATGAAACATATTATATATAACAACTTGTTGAGAAAAATGAACTTAATTGTATTAATTGGAAACAAAAGAAACCTTACAACCAGTGCCTTGGTGTTGTGCAGGTCCCTCCCAGGGTCCAGCAAGAGTTCTCCTCTACTTTGATCAGCTCACCCACTTCCAAATGAAGCTAAGAAAGGATTAGAATCTCTCCTCTCAAGCTCTATAAGGGAGTCCTAATTTCAGCAGCATCTACCCTTAGGAATGTTCAACTTTCAACCTCCTTTGCCTCTGGCCCAATGCCTGTATTTATAATGCTTTGGAGGAAGTTAAACAGGTCCACCATTAATGGGATAAGCCCCTCTTTTAAAGGGATAACTCCCCTCTTCATGGGATAAGTTCCTCTTTCATTGGGATGCATGAACCATCTGGAGGCGCTCAATCCACGTCAAACCATCTTCTAGAATGCTCTAGAATCGACTGCAAGTAAGTTTTTTGAAGTAAAACTTGCGCCTTTTGACTTTTACAGGGGTACGCACCCACCCCTTTACAGACAGAGCGTACAAGTACGCAGGTATTATGTACTTGAGGTGTGTGCCCGCAGGTAAGATTAAGAGAAAGCGCGGAACCAGAGTTATATTGATTTTTTAAAGGCTTTCTCTCTTTTTTGGAGTTTGACATGAGGAGCAGAGGTATAAGACTTGCCAAGGAGGACAGTATGGTTATTGATGGAGCCGTACTAACTGCAAATAGTCATGGTGACAAATTTTAGTGTAACAGATTGCCCCCTAAAGTGCGAGGTCTGTAGTAGATCAGTGTTTTATATCATCTAGGAAGGGTGAAGCACTTTATCATTTCGAGGATTATCTTGTGGAGAGCCCAGTTGGAACCTGCAAATATTCAACACAAAATACATATATGAGATCATATCATCGCTGAGGTAGGCATTCGCATACTCAGATCAAAAACTTAACTAACAAACTAACTACTGCTCTGATATAGGAATGATTTCGCAATACATCAGAATCATAGACACATGTAGACACGGTATGGACGCAGCCATCTGTTTATGATTAGTCTACTGTATAATGAATACAAAACTCCTTGCAGCCTGGATGGCGGAGACTAGATCCAGGGTCTTCATTTCTGCTTCCCGAAATAGTACGATTCTATCCATGCGAATAAATGAGTTGATGTCAAACATGGTAGAAACCACTTGATTACCAGTCAATGATGTAAACTGTTAACAAGTGTGAGAGAGACCACCAGTGATGGAAATGGTTCTCAAAGTACCCAGTACAATCCATGAGATGTGAATGAATGTGTTGATGTCGAACATGTCACAGAATCCTTCGATCAAAAGTCAATGATGTAAACTGTCGTCAAAGGCGAGAAACCTGCCATTGAGGCATGCAGATTTCAAGGTACTGATGATTCCTAGATCATCTTTCTAGATAATGTGCTGATGTCGATAGAAATTGACCCGTTGCAGGCAAGCCCACAACACGAAATCATAGATCAAGTTGAAGAAATGTAGCTGTAAGGACTGACTCAGGGATGGTCAAGATGGGTGACAGATATTTTGCAGATGAATGGTTTATTTGCAGTAACCTCTTGAACACATAACGACACAACAGATGGATTGGTGACAATTGACCCAAAGTTAATACCCAGAAACCGGCTGAAGACTTTCAATGTGGTTTGATCAACTGTTAGGCAAAGGATTTCCCAACCCAGGTGAATGAAAAGTGTCGTGTTCAAGAGTGGTGATAAGGTTTTCTCCCCAGACAAAGGATAACAAATAGGCTCATTTTTCTCTCTTTTCCCCCACCATTTCTGGCAAGTACCTCTTTATTTTTTACAAGCTTGAGGAGGATAACATTTGCTTGATTATAAGCTCATCCTTCGAATGAGTCCAACTTAGTTTAGATTCGAACCCTAAGAAGGAGTGGTCCGTTCCTGTTTGTAATCGAACAGGTCCTTTACTATGAAATTTTAACGAGTCCAGTATAGGAGAAACTCGGCGTTTTTCAATTTTAGAGAGTCTGAAAAAACTTAAGAAGACTCCAGGGTTGACCTTTTTCGTAGATTTGTGTCTCCCAAGCTCGAAAAGTATAAAATATTACTTGAGAGAACCGCTTGATCTTTTACGACCAAGGAGTACTTTTCATTATTAGTGTCATTGACCCGAAAAAGTAAAAAAGCGATCAACTACACGTCGTTTTATAACCAATATCGAATTTGAAACGACAAAAATCCGGTAATCTTTTCATGTTTTTTACGGTCGGAAAAGAGCTGTAAGTGGACCGTCTTTTTAGTTCCGTTTTAATGAGTTTAAAAAGAAAAAACTCGGCGATCTTTTCATGTTTTAGGAGTCAGAAAAGAGCTTAAAGGTGACTCTAAGGTTTCACTTTTTCGTAAGTTTTAACGAGTTCAAAAAAATGATAAAAATGTACTCATGGTTTTCATTTTTTCGTAAGTTTTGATGAGTTTGAAAAAATGATAAAAATGTACTCATATGGCCGACTTTCAATTTAATTTACGAGCAGGAAAAGACGAAAAGAACTCGGCATTTTCATTTGTTTTATGAGAATGAAAGATAGCAAAATAATCTCGGGATTTTCATGAGTTTAACGAGTCTTGAAAATAACTGAAATTGACTCGAGATAGGTTTCATTTTTACAAAAGCTTGAAACAGAGAAAAACTATGCTTCAAAGTAGTTTCATTTTTACACAAGATTGAAACAGAGAGAAAACTGTGCTTGATGACCCCTAAGCGTAACTGCTAGAGCGCATGCCCCCCAGCTTCATTTCATTCAACCAGGTGGATGAAATGAAGGTTTACTTTCGAAATCTTGGAAAGACTCGTGGGAGTTTTTTCATTTTTTAGTGAGGTTGACACAGGAAAAGAACTATCCTCAAAACCCTTGTTTCATTTTTTAAACGAGCTTGACACAAGATAAGGAACTATGCTCATGTCTACTCTCTACAATCTACCTATATAACCTACTATCTACCTGATTCATTTTTTAATGAGGTTGACTCAGTAACAGGAACTATCCTTGTACCTGATTCATTTTTTAACGAGGTTGACTCAGTAACAGGAACTATCCTCTTACCTGGTTCATTTTTTAAACGAGGTTGACACAGGAAAAGAATTGTCCTCATGACAGCCTGTTTCATTTTTTAACGAGGTTGATATAGGAAAAAACTATCCTCGCAAACGCCTGTTTCATTTTTTAACGAGGTTGATACAGGAAAAAACTATCCTCGCAAACACTGATCATGGCTTCCAACTGGAAGAAAGACATGTCAATGGACACACCTTGATCATGGCTTCCAAGAGGTCTTCATCAGAAGGAAGAATAGTTCTCTGGAAGGAACACATGTCAAGGGACTCAAAAGGGATAAGAACATCGTGTTCAAATAATCCCATAGAGTTTTCCATGTCAATTACCGGATCTACATCAAAGGAAGATGAGCAAACAGTGGGAGGCTCACGTACATCGGTAACTGAAAACATGGGACCAGTTGCCACATAATTAACCTGTGGCAGGGTAGATACCACTTTAGAATCAGGAACATTTAGGGGTGTCATATTATTAGTAGTTGAAACAAGACTAGGGAATGAAAGTGGGTCTACAGTCACAATACTGCCATTGTGAGGGAAAGACATCACGCGAAAGAGTGTCGATACGACAGCTTTCATTGCATAAACATAGTCTCGCCCAAGGAGTAAATTGAAATCCAAGGGACCTCGAACTACCATAAGATCAATATAAACAGTTTTACCTTCCAAGGTAATAGAAAACTTAGGAAGGATCCCTAAAGGTTCACTAATGGTTTTGTTAAAAGCTTTCAGATTCTGCGTAATAGGCGCAAGCTGAGGGGAACCTAAAGATTTCCAAGCAGTTGAGGATAAAATACTAACAGAAGCACCTTCATCTACCTGTGTTTGATGCATGTCCCTACCACCAGCCTTGAAAATGATTTGGAAAGGAATGGAGGAAGGAAGACGAGGTTCTGCCAGTCTATTCCAATCAAAGGAAAAGACCTCAGTACTTGGAGGGGGTTCTGTAGAAACATGTGAAATGTCCCCCGGCATAGAGGAATCTGATGTAACAAGAAGAACCTGAGTGGTATGAAGTTCACTCTCTAAAGGGAAAGTGGGATCGACCGAATGTGAAATTGAATCGACCACTTGATCAACTAATGGATCATCAACCTGAGTGATATGAGTTTCACTCTCCAATGGAAGAGTGTGATCGACTGTACTTGAAACTAGATCAATCACTCCATCAGTTGACGGTAGGTTGGGAGAAAGTTTACGGTAACCAGTTGGAAATTCTTGTTGCGGAACAAGAAGGTTTTCCAACAATTTTGAGGCTTCACCCATGTGAGGGAAAATGTGAGTTTGATGACTCCCTTTGCATAACTTACAAGGAAACCTAACTTTACCCTTTTTCCCAGGAACCTGACTATCACTGGTTGATGGATCAATGGAAAGTTGATGTGATTTTTCTGACCATACTTCCAAGACCTTTGGAATACCAGGACAATTGATAAGGAAGTGGTCACCCTTACAAAGCCTGCAAGGGTATTTGGGTTTACGATGCATGTCGGAGTTTTCCTCAACAAAACTAACACTTACAGTCGTGGTTGGTTGATTGACTTCTTTCTTAGCTTGCTTCTTCTTCTTCTTCTTCTTCTTCCCTTTCGTCTTCTTCTTAGCCACCTGGTTACTAGCATCAAGGCTTTTACCAAGCGAAGAGGAAGAAATGGAGGAAGAAAAATTAGGCGAAGAAGGTAAAGGGTCAACAGAAGGTTGGTGATGTTGAGATGGTGAACTCTGTTGAGGTGAAGCATTCGATTGAGGTGGAACAATTGGAGTATTTGGGGCCAACGAAGTTGAAAATAACCATATCAGTAAACCTATTGTAAATCTAGGTAATTACAAAGTAGCCATATAAGGAGGACCAACATTTCCAAAGAAAGGAAAAGTACTAGGATCCTCGTTAAGAGGGGTACCTTGGTCGGTAAATTCCGGAACAGTTGCCATTATATTCAACTTCAGTGAATTTAAAACTAAAATTAACAATTCACAATTCACACCTAACAATTAAAATTCACAATTCACACCTATGGTCTCTAAAAGTAAAAACAAACAAATTAACACGCGCTATCAAATCTAGGAGTCAAACCACACACAAACAGTAACTTTCCGTACTGAGAACACTAGTTGGTGATGAAATCCAACGTCACAGAATTCAATACAGAAATGGTGGTTGGAACAGTTACCCTGGCAACCTATTTAATGAATAGACTGGACCAAGTTCGTCCACTTAACCGTCTCGAGTGAAGTGAACCCCCCAGAAAATCCAAGTGAGTCTAGCCGACGTCTGCTCCAGGTACAGTGGGATCTTCCCACCACTGTCACCTTAGGAAGAATCCTAAAGAATATGGTCACTAAGGCTACCAACTGAGACAAATACACCTGGGGGAAGAGTCTACGATCCGATACACATGCAAGGGCAGAGTAGCAAGCTCAATCCCCTTGAAGGCTCCTTGACATAATCCAAGGTTTACCAACAAGTGACCCGAGGCTCCTCGACAATGGTTAATCCGAGTTTTACCGTTTTTAATACATGAATATCTGGCGTCATTCCCAATGAGGAAGGATTGATTCCCACACTGGTTCGGACACGATCTCGTGCTTCTCCTTTAAGAGGAGCTTTCCCAGAGCATAAATGCAACAATTGGATTTCTTCCCTACCACAAGATACAGCTACTTGTTTGTTTTTACTGTCTTGGAGAGTTAATTACTCTCCTACTCCAAGACACTAGCCTAAGCTATGTTGGTGTATCAGAGCCCTATAAATGTAAAAATTACTAGATGAATTTTAATTAAGCGTTGTGTTATTTAGGCTATTATTACTCAAAGGGGTAAATGGATACGAAACCAATGGTGTTATGACCTGACTCAAAACTGAATGCAATCAAATATGATAATGTAGTCCTTTCAATTCAATGAATCCTAACTAAAGTAAAGAGAGAGTTTCCATTCACTTCCAACAATGCAAAAAATTGATCACTAAGAGAAAATATAACAAATTCTCTAATGCACTAATTTCATCAAGAAAAACTAATGCTAATCAATTCCAAAATAGTTTTTTTATTTTTATTTTCGTGTAAATTCAAATCAAAGAAAACTGATCTAAATCTACGATTGATTTTTCAGAATGTAAACTATGCAATTGTAATCTATGCACAATTCACTTGAAAAGTATGCAAATGTAATCTATGCACATTTTTCATTAATATTCTGAAAATGAGAATTCTAATTATGTAAATGTGATCTATGCAAGAGAATTCTCAAACACAAGATGATTCTAATGTAATCTAAGAACCAATCAAGTGCAAGTCGAGAAAATTGGGTGAGAGTTCCAAAGATCAAAAAATAAAAACACTCAAAGGCGATTAACACTCATACACAATTAATGACCAAAGGAAATCAAATTAAGAATTTCTCAAAAAAGAGACTCAAAACACCCAATTGATAAAAGCTTAAAACAGGAATGCCAATGGAATTAACCAAGGAAAGTTTTTGACAGGGAACAAGACGGTCTGGGCAATGGCTAAAACCTATAAACAAATTCTAAACTGATAAAAAAGAGAAAAATTTAAAATTTTTCAAATTTTTGACAGGGTACGCAGGCAATCTGTTTACACAGGTGCGTCCATGCTCTGTGCACAAAGCAAAAGTGCGTACAGGTACGCACTGTGCTTAACTCAGAGGGTGCGTACCTCTCCCAAAACTATGAAAAATGAAAACTAACTCAAAATTAACTAAATTCACCCAATCCCACAATCATCAAGTCAAAAACAGAAACAGAAAATACAGTTTCTCAGGTCAAAGTATAGACAAAGAAAACAATCAAGTCCCCAGTATGGTCGCCATTTTGTCATGCGGAAAGAGTCAATTTTGCGGACAAAACCGACCTCCCTAGAAAACAAGGCTTTTCTAGTGACAAACAAAACAATCAAGCACTATCTTTCCCTAAATATGCATTTAAAATAAAAGCAACCAGGTGTTTAAGGCTTACCTTTAGTCCAACGTTGTTTGTAGTAGCCAAGCCTCTTCGATCCAGATGAGCTCCTTCTCCTCGAAGCCTGCATACACTAACAAGCAAACGATTACATAGCACCTGAATAACTCATATAATAAAACATATTCATCATAAATACCAAGGAGTTTATGAAACAAATTATATATAACAACTTGTTGAGAAAAATGAACTTAATTGTATTAATTGGAAACAAAAGAAACCTTACAACCAGTGCCTTGGTGTTGTGCAGGTCCCTCCCAGGGTCCAGCAAGAGTTCTCCTCTACTTTGATCAGCTCACCCACTTCCAAATGAAGCTAAGAAAGGATTGGAATCTCTCCTCTCAAGCTCTATAAGGGAGTCCTAATTTCAGCAACATCTACCCTTAGGAATGTTCAGCTTTCAACCTCCTGTGCCTCTGGCCCAATGCCTGTATTTATAATGCTTTGGAGGAAGTTAAACAGGTCCACCATCAATGGGATAAGCCCCTCTTTCAAAGGGATAGCTCCCCTCTTCATGGGATAAGTTCCTCTTTCATTGGGATGCATGAACCATCTGGAGGCGCTCAATCCACGTCAAACCATCTTCTAGAATGCTCTAGAATCGACTGCAAGTAAGTTTTTTGAAGTAAAACTTGCGCCTTTTGACTTTTACAGGGGTAAGAACCCACCCCTTTATAGATAGAGCGTACAAGTACGCAGGTATTATGTACTTGAGGTGCGTGCCCTCAGGTAAGAGTAAGAGAAAGTGCGGAACCAAAGTTATATTGATTTTTTAAAGGCTTTCTCTCTTTTTTGGAGTTTGACATGAGGAGCAGAGGTATAAGACTTGCCAAGGAGGATAATATGGTTATTGATGGAGCCATACTAACTGCAAAAAGTCATGGTGACAAATTTTAGTGTAACAGTCGCCCACAGCGAAGTGTACTTTGCTGCTTCAGGAAGGTTTGGTGCGATCGAAGGGAATTGGCTGTCTTCTGGTAGCTCCCATGCTACCAGCACAATCAATAGCAAGAGCCATGCATAGTGGAATTGCTTGCTGAGCTCTTGCACTTTGCGGCAGTTCGCCGGGAAGTCTTCGTGAAGGTAGTCAAACTATTTAAACTAGACTCCTCCCTCACACTGTCGTGCAAGTGCGATGACAGACGCTGCCACCTCATCAGTGTGGCACTTCCACATCACCTTCCTTATAAGGACATGCGTTTATACCTTCACAGTGGGATTGGAGATGCTGGAGATAGCGTACCCACATGGCTTCTTCACCAACTTGAATTTCTCCTTCATTGATTCTACGAGAGCCTACTCGCCACCCTTGCCACCAAATATCATTGCTGGATTCTCTCCTATATACGGCAGGCACATTATTCTTTAAATCAACATATCTGTGATGGGTATCGAATCCTCCAGCCACAAACACCCATCATGCACCAAGAACAACAATTGCTTGATGACCAGAACTGTCAACAAGGTGTGGTTATAGTGTGGCACCTAGAGCAGGTTGAGCAAACTTGCCTTCTCTACTCCCCTGAGCCACGCCTCCAATGATGTCATTCCCGTATTGGTATCTATGATGTGGCGCATCAACTGCTCGGTCACCAGGTGTGGGAACCTTTCATGGTCTGCCAAGTCCCAGTCTTCTAACTTTAGTATCGGCAGTCATGCCAAACGTAGACCATCGAAAGCAATTTCATTTGGTAGCAGGGGGGTTTGCAGGGGAGTCTTACTCTCATCGATGTCCTTTGGGACCTCGGATTTAGGCTTGCATAGAGCGACATACTCTGGAAACCATGTAATAGGGTCTGCACCCTGGGCTTCAACCTCCTCTATTTCCACTCCCACATCCTCATCTTCCATTGGGATGTGTTCGATATCCTCCTCCTTTGCTTCTAGGTTTATAGCCTTCCCTTTCTCCTCGGCAGTGGGCTTTGGTGAGTTTCAACTTGGTGAGGTGTGCACCAGTATGGCAAGTTGTTTGCCCTTCTTATCCTTTATAGTTTCTTTGGTTGGGGTTAGCTTCAATCTCAACGTTCTCGGGATTTAGGGACCTCCAGCAATACTTTGGCTACTTCTGGGGCAGCTGCTTCTAGAGCAGCTACTTCTTCCTATTTCTCCATCTCTTTTGTCGGCACTTCTACTACTTGTTGTGTATTGATAATTTCTGGGGGTGATGACATAACACTCTCTATCAGTTCTTGCAACGTCTCAGGCAAATTCGCAAATGCAGGAGTCTGTGTGAGAGCCTAGAAAAACTCTGGGTCCATAGGCGCCTTAGAGCTCAACAGCTGAATACTCAAAACGCTAAGTGTTTCTTGCTGGACAACCACTTGTAATTTATAGGGAATTTTGAATTCAAATCCAACCGTTTCCCCCAAAATCGGTTCATTAATCCTGGATTGGCAACATATTTTCAAGGATCTAATCCATAAATTACCTCTTAAATGTCAGCCGCCCGCTCCATTTGGCCTCACTTCTGCTTTCTTTTCATGAACAGTGAATTTAAGGGTCACTTTCCATCCAACCTGTGTGATTTCTCCTTGGGTAGCGCAACTCCCTCCACGCTACCGTGGACCTAGTGACACTTCCTTACTTCGCACCATCTTTTAATCGCACAGCTCCCCAACCCATGCAGTGTAGTTTATAGTCCCACGCCTCCCTTTAGCTTCCTGGAGCGCTAAGACTATGCCACCTTCATCTAGTCACATGGTCAGACCGCCAGTGTATGGCTTCAGGCGACTGCCATTCACCTTTTTGGGGAAGGGTTCTCCATTTAATTTGACTGGTTGTACCACTCCTCCATTGTTAATTTCCTTAATGACATAGGGCCCTAACTAGTGCATCCTGAATTTTCCTGGAAATTTATCAAACTTACTATCATATAGCAAAACCAAGTCATTTACCTTAAATGTGCACTTCTTAATATGTTGATCATGCCATTCCTTCTCGCGCTGCTTTTGGACCTGTTGGTGAAATCCAACTAAAAATCTCTCTTCCTCCAGTTCATCCAGCTGTGCGAGCCTCTCCTCTAGGGCTCCAGAATCCGTCATACCTATGAGCGTTGCTATGCGTAGACTAGGCACAATATACTCCATAGGAATTACCGCTTCAACACCATCGACGAGCCTAAAAGGGGTTTTCCAGTCAATTTATTGCATGTCATTCGATAAGCCTATAATACTACAGGTATGCGTAGGTCCCAATCAATTCGTTGAGCTTTGCAAACCTTGGTCAGTGTGCTTTTGATCACTTTGTTGAACATCTCCACTTTCCTGTTAGCCTATGGGTGATAAGGTGCGCTCTTCTGGTGGTATACTTGAAATTCCTCTGTCAGCACTCTGATCATCTCATTCAAGAAGTGTGTACCACAATCACTCATCAAGATCTTCGGACATCCAAATCACGTAAATACATGCTCAAAGAGGAATTTTGCAGTGATTGTGCCTGTGCAATCCTTCATAGGCTGTGTCTCCACCCAATGAGTCAAATACTCTATTATAGTGATAATATACCTTGCTCCTATCTTTCATTGTGGCTGAATAGGTCACATAAAATCTATTGCCCACTTCTCAAGGGGTTGCAACGTCATTTGTGGATTCAAAGGCATCTCATCCCTCTGTGATGGTCTGATGGTTCTTTGACACACATCGCATGCCTTGTAATATGCTTTTGAGTCCTAATGGAGGGTTGGCCACCACAAACCTACGCGTAGAATCTTCTACGCAGTTTCTCTTCTTGCATAATGTCCTCCCACGGCACCCCCATGAGCGCCTATGAAGATGTTGCTTCTTTCGAATTCAGGTACATACTGTCGCAATATCTCATCAGTCCCCATCTTGTACAGATGCCCAGCAATGGCAAAGAAATCTGCCACACGCACCACTAATTCCTCATTTTGTTGGGGAGCATACCCTTCTAGTGTAGTACCTGTCATTAGGAAGTGTATGATATCCTCGAAATGACCATCCATGACGTGCATTGCAAATAGCTGGGTGTCTGGCAATCCTTCTTCCAAGTTAGTAGGTTCCTCCCCTGTTTTGATGTGCGATAGATGGTCTGGTCCTACATTTAGTCATCTAGGCTTCACAACAACTTCAAAATCGTACTCCTAGAACAACAAGAGCCACCTACAGATTCTCCCCCCCCCCAACACAGGCTTATTGACTAGGTACTTCAGCGCAAAGTGATCCATATACATCTTAACGTAATCTCCCAACAAGTAGTGCCTATACTTCTAGAGCGCATACACCATAGCTAGCGCCTCGCAATCAGTTGTGGAATAATTATTCTCCACTTTGGATAATCTTCAGCTTGCAAACGTGATAGGATGGTCCAAGCCTTCTTCGCCAGCCTGTGTCAGTACTACTCCCAGCGATATACATGACAAATCGACATGCACATGAAACTCTTTCTTCTAGTTCGGGAAGACTAGAATTGGCGCGATGACCATCTTTTCTTTCAATATATCTAACGTCTTCTTACAATCTTCATTCTAGCAGAATGTGACATCCTTATTCAACAATTTCTCCATAGGCGCAGTGATCTAGGCATAGCCTTTGACAAACTTCCTGTAGTATACTGTATGTCCCAGGGTATCGCGCAACTATTTCACACTCCTTGGTTCTTCCAAGTTCAATTTCACCACTACCTTCGCGGGATCTACCATCAGTCCCTGTCCGCAAACCACATTCCCTAATAGGTTCCCAAATGGAACACAAAATAGATAGTTCTTGAGATTCAGCGTGATATGGTATCTTTGGCAGGTATCCAGCATTAGGCACAACCTTGCTACATGGCATTTAACCAGCCCAAATATAGTCCAGTCATCAAAATATACCTCCAAATGGCATGAAAACAACCCCACTCAGCCGCGAAGGTTGTCTTGCTCCTATCCTCTGGCGCAATTTTGATCTGGTGGTACCTAGAGAACCCATCAGTGAAGGAATATGCTTCCTAGCCACCTACAGTGTCCAAAACTTCATCAGTGAATGGAGTCGGAAAAGGATCATGCACAGAAGCATCATTCAACTTTCTGAGATCCACGCATATCCTTATTTCACCCTCCTACTTCTTCTCTTGCACCACCATTGGGCTTACCTAGTCAGATTCTTCCACAGGCTCAATGATACCGGTCACGAGCATCTTGTCTAGTTCTAAGCGGACCTTTTCCTTATATTTTGGATTGAGACGATAAGGTCTTTGCTTAACTGGATTTGCATCGGGTTTCAATGTAATCTTCATTATTCCCAGGTTCCCTATTATCCCTTTTAGATTCGTAAACTTGGTAGGGAATAAGTCTTGATATTCATGGATCAATTCAGCGACCTTATCCACCATCGCGTTGTCCTAGTAGTCTCCAATCTTTGCAAATTTTGGTTCTGCCTCCGTACCAATGTTCACTTGTTTTGTTTTCAATGGCGCAGTTATATCAGGGTTCTCAATCTATGGTCCTTTAACCTCGCGGTGACCTTCTGTTTCTGGAATGTTAATTTTCCATGGATCCTCATATTCTTCTTTAGCGGTCACGCTATAGCATTCCAGCACGTGACTTAGATGAGTAGCCCACTTAGGTTGAACCAGTTCCAAAGGATCCTGTGGTATCCGAAAGATAGCTGCTTTCACTTCTTGTAGCGCCTCATCAATACAGTCAAACCCATCTTCAAAACTAAATGTCATCACAAAGCCCTTGTGTAGAACATCCCACTCACCTATACCATGGAGGAGCTCTGTTTCTATGTACCAATTCATTGGGACAACATCTAGAGTGTGAGAGAACAAGTGTACCCACACCGATTGAGGCTTTTCCCCACAAGCCTGGGTTCATTTGGCCAAATGCACATGCGGATCATCCTGCTCATCATACTTGTATGTCATTTGCATCTTAGGCTTCCCAAATCATGTTCTCATCATCCTCCTACATTCACGCCAATCATCAAAGCTTCCTTTATGAGTACCCCACCATCTTGTGGGCATAACGCACAATGCCCAGTCCCATGCCTGGAAGCATTGCTTTTTTGGTACCTCCCTTTTAATTGCATCCAAAAATATATCTACCTCATTCATGACATCATAAGTAGGTACGTTTCTTACCTTTGAGGACACACAGTGTAGCAATCGAGTCATCATGTTGCAATTCAACGTAGTTACTTCATGTAGTCGATTCGGCGAGCGTTCTATCCCTTCATCGGAGTCCGAAGTGCAAGAACTCTCACAATCCCGTGTAATTCATCCATCCATGGTGGGATTTATCCAATCTTGGTCTCTCTCTGTTATCTTATAGATATAGTCTAGATCATCATCACTCTCATAATCGCGGACTGGTTTAGTACAACCTGATCCTTTAGAAGGATCTAGGGGCATTATTATGTGCAGCGATTTATTCTCGAAGATCATCTTCCACTTCTTTAGATTGATTACCCCGTTCATATCGGTATCCCATTCAATTCCCAGGAGCGCAGGATAGGGATTGTTGTCATCCACTATCTCTGTTACTTCAAAGTCAGCCAGTGTGCTTGTACCTTCAATATCCATAGTCACCCCCTGCATTCGTCCCATGGGGATGATCTTCTGCTGATTTGCCATCCTTAGCTGAATCAGAGACCATTTCAGCACAAGCCTCCCCATCCATTCCCAAGTCTGCTTTGGTAAGACATTCACATCTGACCCCAAGTTCAAAATGACCTCATCCATCTCATACTCTCCTATCTGCGAGGTCAGTATCATCTCCCGTCCTATCCTTATTTTATTCTTGCCAATCTTTCCTACTACACACGACTCACCTAACATGGTTCTAGCGCATCTATTGATGATCTCTTGTAACCCTTTCACGGCCTTACTATCGCGCAGTAACTTCATATAGGTCTCCAAGAAAGTTCTGAGCAAAGAGGGGTCCATCTCCTGATCAGGCTTATCCTTGCTTCCTAAGGTGGAGGCCTCAATGAAGCTCTTCTTAGCTTCCATGAAAGTTTCACAGTTGCACTCTAAATCGAACTTCGCTTCCTTTGCGGGAGGTTTGCGGACCCATGCACTATCTTCTGGTTGTTTCCCTTTGTCATCTCCTATCACGATTCCACTCATGAGCACTATATTTATGTTTAGATCTTCTTCGCATGGCTTAGGCCTCATCATCTGCAGGCTCTGAGTCAGCGGAGGTGGTAGCACCCCTTTGTCACGTATCATAACTATCAGCGTAGGACAATCTTTTGTTTCATGATCAAACAGCGTGAAATACTTGCACGACGGACATGTTGGATTAGTGCAATCACGAGCATAGTGTCCTAGTCCTATGCAATTGTAGCAAATCAACTTTCCTCGACATCTGCTAGGTCCTCCTCTACCTCGGCCTCGTCTGCACCCCTGAAATCCTGTCCAAGCCATCCCTGCACTTTGGTCAAGGGGCTGCGTTTCAGCCTGAACCCTATAGGCGGGAGTTCTATCCATCATCAATTCATAACTCCTGAAATTACACTCATCATGCCCTAACGACCTACAAAAGTTGTAGAACAGCTGTTATAGTGTCTATACAAACTTCTGTAGCATATGACAGTTATCTATGGCATGTTTTCCTGTGACCTGACAAATAGCGCACCACGGTGCAGGCCCCACACTAGGTCCTACTTTTGCTTTTGGCCTTAAAGGCATGGGCCTTCCTCCTACAATATATTTTGCAAAGACCCGGAAATGGTCCTTGTCATGACCTAACTCTTGCATTTCAGGCACCACACCTCCTCGCGCACCTCTGGTCGAACCATCCTATCCTACTTCAGACTTTGCATCTCAAGGCATAGATTCTTCAACTACGCATGTATCTATTGAAACCCCAAGTTTGGATCTTACATCGGAGTTTCATGCAGTCTCATTGAAATCTCCAAGGCCTCCACCTGAGTTGTTATCTTCTGCTGTGACAATGTGGCCCTTAAAAGTGGCAGTAGCGAAGCCACAACCCACTCGCGATGTTGTCCATCTATCAAGTTCATGTTGGCTTCGCGGATTGTACATTTTAACCTCTGATCTAGTTCCCAAGGCATCTCACTTGGTTGCATCGTGATCTCTTTAAATCCCATAATCGACTGTGCCTCAAATTTAGGCCTACTGAACTCTCTATTCAGTGTTGTCTGGATGTCTGTCACTCCGGCATTCGGGTTATCATTTGAGTACTTGATATTCTAGGTTAGTGCGTGATCTTGCAGGGAACTAACCAATGTCACCTTCTTTATATGATCATCTATAACACCTTGAGCTTCCCACACAGCTTTCACAATGAACCAGAATTGGTTTGGGTGCTCATTTCCCAAGCCTTTGAACAAAGGCAGCTTCACTACTTTTTCCATGCTAAACTGTGGTGGACGTGGAGGTGGTAAGGTGAAGTTGGCGGTGATGGTGGTGAAGTTGGAGATGGTGTGGGCGGAGGTGGTATTCGCAAGAATCCTTGTCTTATTAACTGAATATCACTTCACAAAGAAACCTTCACTATCCCTTCCTCGTCACCTCGCAGAGGTGAAATCAACGAACTATACTCCAAACCCTTTTGTCCTTTGTTCCTATAATTTTTTCCGCTTCGTGTAGTTATGCACATCAAGGTAGTTGCATAACTCTTTTTTCGCACAATAGCATTTTAATCCAAGTATTCAAAGATTTCACATACTTACCTCGTGGTCCTTTGAGAAAGTGTCGCTTCGGCTCGCTATAGCTGACTGAGGTGTTGACTGCAAATTCAATCACAAATCCTCCTATGACACGATCGAGCCAATGATCGACAGCGCGGGTGATCTTGTCCTTAGATGCTTCTAATTTATGTATTACCTCCGGGGTCCAAAAAATAGGATCATCAAGTTTCCACCTTCCTTGGTTGTCTGCTAGCTTCGTGATCCACTCGTATAGCTCAATAAGGAAGGAGCAAAAAAATATCTCGTCGATCTCTATATACATGTATCTTTCCAACCACTATTCCTTTGTCAGTCACGGGTTTCTGTTCTCTTGCATCGCAAATTCGTGGATTTTCCTATCCAACCAGTCTCCAATCTCTTTCGTAGTTGGATTCCAGTGATATGACATCAGACATCTCTTATGCACATTCTGGTCCCGGCAACGGAACCATTTTTTGGCTTGATGGGGCCTGACCCAGGTTTAGCATTAATTAGCCAAACAAATCCCTACAATACTGGCCCTTTCAGCATCAGCAACGGAGTATGGACTGAGGTCTCACTCGAAGCCATATGGGGGGATGCTGGAACCAAGTTTTCGCACCCTGAGATGGTTGTGATGTTTTTTGATTCCCTCTATTCCTGCCTTTGCGCAAGTCACTTCACTCTAGGGCTTACAAGATGAGCCCTCTATTCCATCATTCCGTACCTCCGCAAAAGGGTACGATTGACCTTCGCGCAGCCCTAACCTACTACTCAGGTACTTTCACGCTGCTTATGGCAACGTGCCGTGCAGAATCCTCAATTAATCTAAGTGATTTTCTTATCTCATTAAATACTTAAGGTTAAAAATGTGTAAATAGATATTTGTAATTGCATTCAATTATTCAATGTAACTGCATTTGTTCGCGCATCAGATAAGCGTAGTAAAGGAAATTCATACATAAAATATTCAAATGCATCAATAGAACAAGGTCACAGAAATTGCAGAATATCTCTCTTTATTAATATCTTCCTAGCGTTTACAAACTTTGTCCACCCTATGCACACAGGTGCATGGGTCCACGCACTCAACTACAGACTTCTACCCTAGGCCTCTGCACACTTAGCTTCAGAGCCTCTACCTATGCTACAACCCAATACGTAGACTTCTTACTCCAAAACTATGACTCTATTCCATCGTGTGTCATGATATGTCTCTCAAACTACTTAGAGCTTAGCTCTTTTTATACAATCCCATGGGCTACGAACCAGGGTAGATCTCTTACAGCCGACTTTACATTACAAAACTAAGGGCAGACTCCCTTTTTGACACATAACACCTTCATGCTCCTCGACCACAAAATGCAAAGTCTTTACAATTATATTACAAAAATTGACTTAAACACGGGTTTTTAGCCCAAAAACTGCCCTTGGGGGATCCTGATCCCAACACCTACAAACGACACAAAAACTCTAGCAAATGACTTTCCCAACCTTCTTTGAATTACCTAGAATTTTTATTGCGCCACAACTTATCTCTCCCACTAGTGCAAATTTCTCCAACATCTTGGCCACATGCAAACCTAAGAATTTAATTCCTATCCCAGCTTCAGAATGGCTCCAAAATGCCCAATTTATCTCCTATGGTACTCATGGTCCACTGAAGAAAGAGTGAGTTCTCCACCCAGAAATCGCCTTGTGTTAAATAACAAGGTGTTAACTGGGATGAGTAGCTCAAGCAAATAGAACACCCAGTTGTAAACTTATAAAAAAGTACCCAAATGGTGGCCTACCTACCTAATTTATAGAAATTGATCCTCTCTCCCTTGGTGGACCGATTTTCCACTAAATCGCACTCCTTTCTTTCTCTCTCTTCCTCCATCGGTGTGAGTTAACTTTAGGGGTTGCAATGCCTCCTTTTTGTGGTCCCCACATCCCACTAAGGCTGTAATTTCTCCTATTCTCCTGAGTCCTCATGTCTCCCACATCAAAATTTTCTCCAATGCTCGAATTGAAAAGATTTGTTATGCTTAGCACCATCCCAAGGATCCGACTTACCTCCTAAGATGAAAATTCAAAATTGGGGATTACATTGACCCATTGAATTTAAATCATTAGTTGCAATAGTTAGAAGTTAATTTTAGTTTTCACCGTATATAGGAATAATATAATATTTCATTTTCTCATCTAAAATTGAAGGGCCATGCCCTAACCTGGTGGGAAATCCACATGGAAACATTAAGGTTGAAAGGATATACTCCAATGACTAAGGGGGAGAATTTGAAGGCTCTTATAAAGTCACAATTTTATGCTATCAGATATGTAGAGGATCATTGGATCTAGTGGCATTACTTTACGTAAATTCAAGGGCATAGTGTATAGGAGTACACCACATAATTTAAAATGATAGCTATAATACTATATATCTCCCTAAAGAATGCAAATGCACTCCTCAAGTATTTTTGGGGGTCTGCAAAACTATTTGTGAAATCAAGTGATGTTGTGTAAACCTAAATTGGTGGACGAAGCTTATGTATAGGCACAATGACTAGAGCATGTGGGCCATCAGAAAGGGAAATCAAATGGGTCAAATTAGAAGAAGGACTATGTTAGGTCCCTATACTACTAGTGTAACCCCTTATTGTAATTAGTGCAACCCACTTATTGCATTATAGTTCCCATATAGTCCCCATGTTGTTATTATTATGCCCCATAGAAGCCCAATATGGTTATTGTTGTGCCCCTACAATATTATTGTTATGTAGGCTCTGATTGTATTAGGACCCCTTGGACCCTTATATAAATGAGGTCTTGTCATTTGTATCATCCAAGAATTGTTCATTTGTATAATGTAAAGGATGTTTCCCCCCTCGAAAAGGTTGATTCCTAAGTCATTAATCTATCTTTTCTATCTTTCTGTAAGCTGGTTTCATAACATTTGGTATCAGAGCTTTGGATTCTAGGGTTTCTCTGCTCCAAACATGTCATCATGGAATTTTCACTATAACGTTTTCTCTACGACATTTTAGAAGCTAGAAAACAAAACCCATTTGAGACAAAATCGTTCTGAACCTTGAGTCTCAATTTCAAATCTTTTCCCACTATCTTTTTGGAGATATGATCTGAGGAATTTAGGGTTTTTGCAAGATCCATAATTCCATCCCAAACAGATCTATCATCGTGGAATTTTCGCTTTAATTGTTTTTATATGCAGGTTTAGACTCTGAAATTAAAACCCATTTGAGCTGAACTCATGGTGAAGCTCAGGCCCAAATTTCAGATATTATTTTTCTATATTTTCGGAGATATGGTCCAAGACATTTAGGGTTTGTGCAGACTCCTGAATTACATTCCAACCAGGTGACCTTTGGAAACTCATCATAACTTTATCTCTAAGTATCATATTTAAATTTCGTAAAATGTAACAAAAATAGGATGGCCTATAGTTTTCTTTGTATTAGTTGCAGGTCTTAAGGTTGAAACAGTGACACTTGGAACTTCGTACAAGTTTGCTCTACTAAACCAGTGTATAATAAGGTCATCATGGGAGATTTAGCATATCTCTTCCTTGGAGAATCCAATATTGATCAAACTTACAGGTTTGGAAAGAAGACTCAGAGAGATACCACAGGACGCAATTTCAGAACTTGGAGATCAGAAATTACAAAGTTATAGTCATTTCAATATCGAGCTCCTAAAATTCAGTAAAAATCAATATGAGGAAGTTTGATGGCAAGGATCTAGTAAATTGGATACTATAGATGGAGCAACATTTTGATCTACATGATGTACAACTGTTACAAAAGGTACATATTGCATCATTATAATTAGAACAAAATCAGTTTGTATGGTATAGAGGGCTTTGTTCTCATAAACCACTTGTCACCTGGTCAATTTTCATGGAGGAAATGATAGCACGTTATGAGGATACAAAGAGCAACACCTTCTTTATCCAATTGATAAATCTCAAACAAAAGGGTTCAATGGTAGAGCACATTGAGGAATTCCAAAAATTGAATATAAGGGTAAATGATATTCTAGAGAAGAAAAGGATTGGTGTCTTCATGGGGACTTTAAAGGATAACATTCAACATGAGGTTCATCTTTGGGAGCTTGGTTCATTGGAGAAGGCATTCAGGTTGGCAAGAAAATTTGAAAGTGGAATTATGGAAACAAGGAATCCTACCACTCACAACTATAAATATGGAAGTGTTTTTTCTCCTACGCTTCCACAACCTACAAGGTTTACACCACAACATTTGGAAGAAAAAAGAGAGAAAGTGTTTTATTACGATTGTGATAGAAAATACACTAAAGGTCATAAGTGTACCGAGAAGAAATTATTTTACATAGATTGTGAAGAGGAGGAATAAAAGGATCAAGAAACATCAACGGAAGAGGATATACACCAGGAACCAACACCAAAGAAAGAAGAAATGAATCCGACCATATCTTGTAAAGCATTGGCAAAAATTACCACTCCTCAAACTATTAAGATAGAAGAACATATCAAGAAGAAAAAGGTTCAAGAAGTGAAAGATCACGTCGAGCATCAAGAAATGAATCGGACCATATATTGTAATGCATTGGTAGGAATTACCACTCAAACTCTCAATATAAAAGGACATATCAAGAAGAAAAAGGTTCAAACAGTGAAAGATCACATCGAGCATCAACAACAAGTTCTCCAACTTTTAAAGGATAACCCCACTTTGGTGCAGAATCGAATGAAACAATAGGCAGATCAACATCGTAGTGAAAGAAGTTTTGATATAGATGACTGGGTATTTCTATGACTACAACCATACAAACAAATGTCCCTCAAGCAACCTAAGGATGATAATTAATTATCACCAAAGTATTATGGTCCATACAAGGTGATACAAAATATTGGTACCATGGCATACAAATTGGAGCTTCATGCATCTTCCCGAGTGCACCCAGTTTTCCATGTTTCACGCTTAAATAAGGTTATAGGTGAGAAGATATCATTCAAATAATATTTCCAGAAATTGAAGAGGAAGGAAAAATCATATTGGAACCAGAAGCAGTCACAAAAAAAGAAAGAAATCGAGAGCTACGAAATCAATCACTTTTAGAATCTCTCATCAAGTGGAAGAACTTACCCGCTAAAGATTCCACACCGGAGGATGAGAATTTTATATAGAAGTATCCAGAACTACTCAAGCGTTGAGGACAACACTTTTTGAAGGTGAGGGGCATGTCAGGTCCCTATACTACTAGTGTAGCCCCTTATTGTTATTAGTGCAACCCACTTATTGTATTATTGGGCCCATATAGTCCCCATGTTGTTATTATTATGTCCCATAGAAGCCCATTATTGTTATTGTTGTGCCCCTACAATATTATTGTTATGTAGGCTCTGATTGTATTGGGACCCCTTAGACCCCTATATGTAGGAAGGATGGTATCATCCAAGAATTGTTCATTTGTGTAATGTAAAGGAGGTTGACCCCTCAAAGAGGCTGATTTGTAAGTCGTTGATCTATATTTTCTATATTTTTGTGAGCTGGTTTCATAATAGACTATGAAGCTTTCAATGAGGGGAAGAATAATCGGAAATGGGGAAAAGACAAAAATACAACACTCACGAAACACCAATGAAAATATCACAGCAACCACTGCAACCACTATCATATTAATGGGCATACAAAGGAGAAGTGTTGGAAATTTCATCCAATGCTAAACCTAAAGAACAAAAAAAAGGAACTTAAGAACAAAAATCTCATGGCCATAGATTCGAGGAACCAAGTGGAAAGCAACTTGGACATAGATGAGAATATTTTATGTATATCAATATAGAATGAGGTGAATCTAATTACGCTTCAGCAACATGAAGAGAATGAAATGACCAAACTCTTCTATATAAAGATACAGCTCAAGAAGACAAAAAATGATGCTCTATTTCACTCAAGATCACAGTAAAATATCATAGTAGTAGATCTAGCCAAGAAACAAGGACTAGAGACTCATGGCCATACTAGCCCATATCCATTGGGATAGTTAAATAAGAAGGCAAAGATAAAGATAACCAAATAGTGCAAAATCAAAGTTATTAGTTGAATTTATTGAAGAAATAAAATTGGATGTAGTTCTATTAGATATATGTGGTGTTGCATTTGGGACTCCCTATATTTACATGCGGGATGTAATCTTGATGCCAATATCCAACTAGAAACACTTTATGAAAGACAAAAAATCATTCATCATCAACATGCATGAAAGTCAAAGACCTCACTAGTAAGTGCTAATCAGACCAAAATGTTGATCATTTCTAGTAAGAAATGTGTTTTTTTATTTTTAAGGAAAGTCGGTAGAAGAGTCCATGAGAGATAAGTCATCACTAAAGGGGTGCTAAGTAATATAAATATAAATAAATAAATATATATATATATATATATATAGGAAATTAACAGTGTGTTCCAAGATCCTAAAGGGATACTGTTAGTGTTAGTATCTGCATACTTCCATCACGGATCAAATTTACTCTTTGCATTTTCATTTTAGGGCTCCCATACTGAAATTTTTACATCATTTCATTAGGTTATGTCAAGTTGATTCACTGATGGTTGTTTTCTCCTCAGAAAATGTAATTTCTCCCTCATAAAGTACACTTGTTTACCCATCTTTAGGTTGTATTCAGTCATGGTTTCATGGTCAAAATGCAATCATGTTTTCATTAGGTCTTAGGGCATGTTTTCATTAGGTCTTAGGGTTTCATTTCCAAGGTCAAAGGCATGATTTAAAGGTGTAAATAAAGGGCAGCAAGGGGATGAGGATGATAAATAAATCAAGAATGATTGCTAGTAAGTCATAGTCACTGTACAATTATCTTTTTAACTAATGTAATTTTCACCTCAAAAAACATGTTTTTGAGGTGAAAACAGAGTATTTTGAGTTAATTTATATTTTTATGTAATTTAAGTCACTTTATGTAATAAATGATCTTGGCTGCACCAAGGCATCTCTCCTTGCTACAAGACAATGAACCATTGCAAAAATCAGTTCAAATTGAGCATCATCCACCTGAAAAGGAACAATTAAGAAAAGGCATTAAAACAAAGATTTGAAAAAGGTCAGGAAACATTAGAAAGTGGGTTTTTCTAATGAAAAAATCAAAATCTACTCCTATATAAGGTGTCACATTTCATTTTCAAACTCATCATTCTCTTTTGGAAAAGAAGGAGTCAAAAGGTGAAGAAAATAGAAGTTGAGTGAGTTTTGGGCCAAGGAGAAGTGGCATTGCGCTTAGGGAGGTTGGCACTGCGTGTTTGGGGCAGTGGAGGTGACGTTGTGCGTTCAGGTCGGAGCGCTGCATGTACATGTTGAGTGCTTCACGTAGGGCGATTCTGGAAGTGTAAAAAACCACTGCACTGCGCGCTTAGGAGGGCCTTGCGCGCCTATAGCAGGCGTTGTACGTTGAGCCAACAAGGGCCAAAAAGCCTCTAGGTACCTAGAAACATCACAAATCACCCTCTCATCCCTCAAGCAAATAAGTTTCCTCACTATACTTTACCATTGGTTTGCAATTGAAGTTTTCAAAGGTAATTTACAATGGAAAAAGTGAAACCCTAGATTCTTCCTTAATTATACCCTAGAAACCCTAACCCCCATTATTTCTCCCATCACCTATCAGTAAAGCCCTGAACCCGTCCCCTATATCACTTCATAACAGTTTATATTCCTTTGTCCTTCATCCCACAAGCTATACTTCAAAAAGAGACCCAAGCCCCTCTCCCTCATTTTCATGATTCATACCCTCCCATTCATTTCCTAGCCCACCAAATACCTCACAAGGTCATCTTCCATTCCATTATTCCTAATCACTCTTGCTCACTCCCTTCATCCCTTTCTAGGAGTGCATAGCCTCAAAATTTGCAAACATGGACAGAGAAGACAGAGACTATGAGGAGGAGGAAAACACTGGCAGTGACAATTCAACAGATAGACCTAGGCATCAGATAAAACCACACAAGGGAGGCAAAATTATCAGGGAAGAGCTATCAAACCTTAGAAAGTTGCATGCTTCTCATTTGGCTATCACTTGTTTCAGGAATCTAGGGTGCTATGAGTTCTGTGATCAGGTAGAGAGAGTTCAACACCACCTTGAGCTCACTAGGCTTTTTGTAGCTGATCTTCAGAACAACAAGGTGACTCTTGCTGGGGTGACATTTACAGTTTCACCCTCCATTATTGCAGATGAAACCATGATTCCAAATGTAGGGGAGAAGTGGTACAAAGCATAAGACCTGGATGAACACTATTATGAGCCTTACATCAAACCCAGGTATAGAAATGAAGCAAAAAGACTTTTTCCTTTTAGGTTCCTTGAAGACAAGTATGCCCCCATGCTGAAAATCATCATGAAATATTTCACTTGGGAGGGCAGATTTTCCAGACTGTACACCTATCACATCAGGCTTCTCATGCATTTTACCAGGGTGAGGATGTTAAACCTCCCTTATTTCTTGTTCAGGAATATTGAGAAGATGGCCCACTTTGTGTAGAAAAAGCCATACCCTCAGCAGATGAGTAGTCTTTATCATTATTCCCTGATCAAGATAATTGTGATTCATCATCTTAACCTCCTCAACATCTCCTGGGAGACATTTATTGCTCATGACATCTTCAAGGGTCCTCAAATTCCTCCACCAGTGTCTCAAGAATCAGGAGGACCTTCTAGAAGTGCTTAGGTGAAGACAGATGAGAAGGCCAAAGAGATTAGAGCTACGGAGGTGCCCGGGACCTACATGACATACCAGAGTGGCACAAGAAGATTGTTTGCAGATGATAGGCAAGTGTTTTCTCCATAGGATGTGGAAGAGACCTTGCCTTCTTCATCAACTCATAGGCAAATGCTTGCTCCATAGGATGTGGAAGGGGCTTTGCCTTCTTCATCAACACAGCAGGGAACAGGTGCAACAATTGGACAAAGGGAAATAAAAGATGCAGGTGGAAGATCTTGATGATGAGGAGGAAGAAAGAGACTTTGATTTGACATAGCATGATGAGTCAGAGTAGCATTTTATTCATCATGTCATGGAGACAATTGACTTGGAGGCTCATGATGAAGCAACAATAAAAGATACCATCATACACGAAAAGGAGGCTCAAGTCCAAGCATTGATGGACAACTTGGCAAGAGTCAAGTATGTCATCACATATTTGGAACAAGAGAACAAGCCGCTAAGTGAAAAGTAGGTCCTCATGGAGCTGGAACTTCTCAAAATAAAAAGACAAGGTGACAAGGGTAAATCAGCAATGCAAGAGGAAGAGACACCGGTCACTTTGACTCCAATTGAGAAATAAATTAAGGGTGATAGAGATATTTGGCTTGAAAGAGTCAATTTGCACTTAGAGAAGATGTTGAAAAAGGAAAATAGGGACAACTAGATCATCAGGCACATGGCCTACCACTACGGGACCTGAAACAAAATTTGCAACATGAGGGTCAAATAAATGAAAGCAAGGCTAAGACGGGCTCTAAAAGCAAAAAAAGAGAAGGATAGGCTTAGGTTGCTTGCTGAATATTCCTTGGCTCATCAGGATACTTTATGATGGTCCTACTCACCAATTTTGAAAATTCTAAACACAGAAAATCTGGCTCAACGCACAATGCCACTGGCACTGCACTTTTCCTAGGGACACCCAACGGAAAAATAGCTTGAATTTTTGGATTCAGAGCGATGAGTACATGCACCCTATGCATTTTCTAAGAGTTTGGAGCAGAATAGATCTACCAAAAGGTCAAAAAACACCCCAAAAATGACCTTTTTGCCACCTTTTGGACACACAAAAGCAGTCTTGGGAGAATTAACTTTTGAGGGGTCAAATGAGCTTAAAATGAAGAAATTCTAGATGTTTTGCAAAATAGACTTGAAGATATTTCAAATGAGCTATCATGAGCTCAATTTGGATGCTAGGAAAGCTTCCAAAACGGACTTGAAAGTGGCGCTGCGTGTAGGACAAGTTTTGCACAGTATTGCCATTTCATTGTGTTTTGACTGCGATCATGGATTTTCTCTCGTGGAGGATGTTTTACTAATGTAAATGATGACTTGGCTTGTAAATATGATGGATAATTAGTATTAGAAGGTAGATTCATTAGATTAAAAGTCATTTTGAGCACAAATGAATTAGCTTCCTCACTTTTAGAGGCAAGTTGTTAGGATGCCTAGATTCTAGTTTCTTGTTCAGTGTTGGTTAGATTAGCTCCTCATCTTAGGGATTCGACCCCTGAGGATGGGAGGAGGTTGAATCAATGCCTATATCTTCTTATTTCTCATTGTAAAGGGTTGGACTGAGCTGGATGCTTATGCCTTGATTATACGTCATTTTGTAGCAATTTAGCAAGAGATTAATAAAAATTGCCGCTATTTCTTTGGGATCCATGTGGTATGAAGTTTAGTTTAGTATTCTTCTCTTGTGATCATATGAGAGAATGTTTTGTGTACTTCATTAATCATTTCATTGTTTCTAAGTGAATGTTTTCAAGTTGATAGGCATAATTCGTAACATCACTGCTTTGCTTTGGGGAAATATTCACCATTATATGTTTTCTACAGTCTAGGAAGGATCCATGGTAATCACATGCTCTTCCTAGCTTCTCACCATTCTTAAAAAACCTCACCCATCAAGCCCTAGAGTGTTAAACCTTATGCCTACCTTTCCCCATTGAACACCCTACAATTTTGACCTAATTCCCTAGCCCTAACTGTCCGGCTCCTCCTGATGCAGCAAAACCCCTTCAAAATCAAATAAAACCTTCTGCTACTATACCTAGCCTAATATCCTTTTCATGATCCAGTCATCTTGGCTGAGATCCTTATAGAGAGAGCCCTCTCCCAGCCTAGTAGGGCTAGCTACTTGGCTAAGCATGGTTTGTGGTTACCCTAGCATTGCCTTCGTCCAGCCTGAGGTTCAATCTAGGTGATAACAGATACCACCAAAGAGGGAAGTGGAGCATGAGATCCATTTATTTCCTGACTCTCTACTATCAAATATTGGGTTGTATAGGTGGTCTATTATAGAAGAAATTGCAAAAACTATTGGAATAGGGTGTCATTTGACCAACTACCTCACCATGTGGGTCACCATCGTCATTATGACAGCCTTGGCTACCATTCCCATCTATTGTAAATTAAATTAATTATGGGTTGATTGTAGGGACATGAATTCTAGATCTTAGGGGGGGAACTGCTTGGGATGTTGACTTGTTTGGTGGAAGCCATAGAAACTAATAGGTGTGAAAGCAATAGATAGAGGGTTAAGTGGCACTATGGTGATTGGCCTGCAGGATTTGGGTCGGAAGACACTAAACAAATTAGGGATGATAAGGAAAAGAAACAAAAAAATAATCAGGGGACAAAGATACATGTGGATCAACTCCTATTGGCCTAGAAGATTTGATCTAGATTGGAAAACAACCATAGGAGGAACTGGAACTGAAAGGAAATAGAGAAGACTGATTTTTCTAGACAAGGAATAAAAAAATAGCATCGAGAAGGAATATTTGGGGGAAAAGAGAATAAAAGAGAAGGCCGAGGAATGAAAATGCACGGGGGGAAGCTCTCCAATGTCATAATGGAAAATAAATATAGCTTCCACAACTTTCAAGAAGGCCTCGACTGAGGATGAAAGCAATGAAGAAGAGGAAGATGCCTTGCATGAATTTAACAAATTTAGGATAGAAAATCCCAAGGAAAAGAGAAATGGAAGTTCGAGGAAGCTGCAAGAGAAATATGCAAAGTATTAAAAGAAAGGGTGAAGAAGACATGGAAGAAACTTTAACTAAATTTTTCATTCAAATTTATAAAGAATTGGTAAAGTTGGTATTGAATAAAACAAGTTCCCGAAGCTTGGCCTTGAGGTTTTTCTAATGGGCCAAACTACAAATAAGATACACACATAACACTTTAACCTATAATAGGCATGTTATCAGTTTCTCTAAGGACATTGAACCCTATAGAAGAGTTTGAGAGAGATGTTACTTGCTTGTCGCAATTATTCTGTGAAAACATTTTCCTATACCACAACCTGGAATGATGATTTGGATGTGTTGAATAAATTCAATGAAATGATTGATAATTTGGAGATTTTTCCTAGACGATATGCTCATGAAATATTATTGCAACTCTTTGTGAAGAGAATCATGGTAATGCAACTTTATTCATATTGGAAAAAAAGGGTAAGTGCGAATAGTGGTCTGAGAGCATTCACTTATAACATTTTTTTGTGTAAATGACCAGATGCATAAGGTACATGTCCTATTTGAGATGATGGAGATCACAAGTTTCCCTCATGATTCAATGACCTATATGACCATGGTTTTAGTCATCTTTGTCATAGAAAACGATTCGTAGAGGTAGTCAAAGTTTTTGAGAGCATTGATTTATAGTGCTACCATCCAATTGCATTTACATATGATATAATGATTAATTCATCTTTCAATACAAGTAAGCTTGGAGGCACACTTCAGTTCTTCGATATAATGAAAGAAGAAGGGATTAAGCCTTTTTATGGTACTTATTCTCATCTTCGTGAGGGAATTATTTTAGCCAATGGTTTTGAAGAAGCATATTCATTCTTAATTCATCAGAGTGGAAAGGATCCCAATTTGGAATTAGCAAACTATGAGTATTTGATCATGGTCATCACAAATCAGGCCTAGAGGAAGAAGCATGTCATCTCTGACAGAGATGAAAGCTAAGGGTTGGAACTTCTGGATGATAAATTGTACACAAATATTTCACATGAGAAAAATGAGTCAAAACTAATATGACAATAATTTAATACAACCATTGATTTTCCATTTAATAAGGATATTCATCATTGCTATACCAACATATTCAATTGTGTTTATTGTAGGAATCTTGTCATTTTAGGTAGGAACCAAAGGGCTCGAAGGGTTGGGCACATAGGATCCATCGAATTCATTGGTAGCTATTGGTGGAATTCGTAAATTGTTAAAGGCCCTTGTGTAGAGCTAAGTGTTGTTTTTAGTTGGTGGGTAGAAGTGAGTAAACCTTTGGAGCCTATGTTTCATCTAAGTAACATCAGTTTAATATGTTAATAATTTTCCCTCCATGCTATAGAATATGGGTAAGGGGTTATTCGGCTTCAAGAAAAACTAAAATACTGCATGATCTAAGGTTGGGTAGAAAATCAAAGTCATAGACTCAGTTGCCAAATCATACTTTTAGAAAAGTATCTAGTCCATTTAGTATATTCCATGAAAATTCATGTTATAAAATATAGTTTTTTTTATTCCTAAGTCCTTGAGCATGGTTTCCTCAAGTTCATGTCAATTAGCTTGATGTTCTATTAATGATGTACTTAGAACATGGTTTCATTTATGTAGCCAAATTGATGCTAATTTGACCAATATTAGGTTATTGATGTGATTATTTTGGTTTCATTTGTAATGTTGACTTGTCAACCTACCTTGAAGGCCATAATATACAACCCTCTCTAAAGCATGCTCTTGATAGTGTATAAATATAATATTTTAGTCCATATAATGCTATGGAATGTAAGGAATATGAATGTTTATCTGGTTGGTTTAATACTACATTGTTGTATATTTTGTGTGTAATGAGGTTCATGTCACAAATTGGTCTTAAAACTAATACTCAACCTATAATTGTATCATTATCATAATTTGTTGAACCATAAATTCAAATGTTGAGATGGAAATTTCCGATAATAAGTTGTATTCCAGGTAATCAATATGACCTTGCTCCATTAGAAACATACAACATAAACCTGAGAGAAGAGATCTTGAACCTTGTGCGGGATATTGATTCTGGATTAATTACGACAAAAGAAAAAAAAATTATAGTCTTGGCACTTAGGATAGTTGTTTGGGCCTACATTACATAAATATGTATAGTGTAATTTATACATACCATGTTTACCCTACCAAAGGTATGTTTTTCACAATCATAGATTAGTTGCAACTATGTGGGAGCCTCAAGGATGCATTATAGTCCTTGAGTGGCTGGTGGTTTTATGATTTTTTATTGAACGTATATCTGAAATCTAAACAAGAAAAGTGAATACTATACGAGGGAAAATAATACATCATGTATGTAGACTTGGAAGCTAATCTTTATTGGGAAGAATGCTAGGTATTATGGCAATCTCCTAAGTGCCTACATATTTACATATCTACTATGATAATATACAAAAATGCAAACATACTCTAAGTCTCTTGCACATGTAAAGTGGGTCGAGTAAGCCAACCGTGAGATTGTTGAGATCAATGGAAGGATTTAACTAGTACAAGAAGCAACATTAGGAACATTTATCTTAAATTACCACATAGGAAATTAGGTAGGCACATATATAATTTATAGGCTTAAATGACAAGTTGTCAATAATTTCCAATACATCACCAAATTGCCTAGCATAACCAAGAAAGTCATTCATGCATGCACAGAGGCGTGCTTTCAATTGAATATATTGATCATGAATCATGGACCCAAAATAATGGTGGCCTACATTAATGAGACCAACATGGATCCAAGTAAAGAGAACACCAATAAATGTAATATTCTTTGGCTTCATGGAATCTGATAGTCTTTTCTCAAAGAGCTTAAGGGCATTCCAATATTGACGATCTAGCCATGGACCCACTTACCATGTTCAAGATCTAGCAATCTACCATAAACAACTAAAACATTTGAAAAGGAGAATTGAGTCACTCCTGTTCTTAATTGTTGCATTTGGTGAAATGTATTCAAAACTTTCTCACAATTATATTATCTTCTTGTACAGGAGATGCATTATGCACCCCCTCATCTTAATTTTCACTTGTACCTTGTCTACAATTCTATTGTTGGTTTTGTTGCTCGAGTATATTAATATTTATTTAATTTCATCTTACCTGTTTGTGTAGTTATGGACAAGCTCACATTTCCTATATTTTGAAGTGGCAGGATGTAAAAGGGTCTAATGAGGATTTTCAAATATGCAACTCAAATGAGGTAGGGATAGTCATTTTATAATTTATGTGCACCACCTGTGGCCATCCAAGAGGGTATAATGTCTTAATGGGGAATGCTCATGCCATTGGACAACTTCTTGAAGAAAGAAGAACTCCTAAGATAAAATATTGTTGGTGCAGGGAAATCCCCTAAGAGAAAAAGGGGATGGGACCTTTCAAGCTTGGAAATGCATGCATAGGAGTTGTGGTTTTTCCACTGCCATGCTAATTTCTAATTATTGTTGATATTTATTAGATAATGTTTGAATTATTGTCAAGTTTAAACTCTTGTCATTCTACATGTAGGAACATTTGGGTTTGTGCATGTTAATGAAAATTCCACGTTCAAATTCTAGTTAAATTACAAATAATAAAAGATAGTTACATCCTTTCACAGGAGATAGCAGATCCAATGTTGATCTGTAGGAACTATGAACTTTAGTGATATTGTCTGTAATACATGGTTTCAAGACTCAAACTCTTATTTTGACTTGCCAAATTTGATATACAAATTTGAAGACCAATATTAATTCTAGTGTCTAGAAAGCGCCTTAGTGAATACATTTACATCATGGTTCATGGTTAATGAATGAAACTGGGAACATATTAGAATGTCGTAATACATAATTAAAATGTAATCCTTTTGAAATTAGAAAGCATATTAGAGAGAATAGAAAATCCAGAAGCTAAATTTTGTTATTGAATTATGAGATATGATTTTAGAAACAAATACAATAGTAGATTTACTTCTATATTAGATTCCATAAGATTTGGGTGTAAGTTTAAAAAAAAAAATTGCAGAAATGTTACCTTGTGTCGGACTCTATTAAAATAATACTAAGTAAATTTTGTTTTTCAAAATGTCTTAAGGAAAGAATATTAACAAAACCCTTACATCCCATTCCAGAGGCAAAACATTGGGAATGAGTTCTTAACAATAACCACCTCTCCTTATTAGGGTGATAGGGGGTGTGTTGTAATCATGGTGCCAAAGAACAATGGGACTTGGTGGATGTGTATTGATTATAGGGCATTAAATAAAATCACTCAGGAAGAGGTACCCCATGCCCAGGATAGATGATTTATTGGAATAGTTGCAAAAATCCAAATACTTCACCAAGATAGACTTAAATTCAAGATATCACCAAGTTCATATCAAAGAAGAAGATACATGGAAAACTACCTTCAAAACCAAGCAAGGTTTGTATGAGTGGTTAGTCATGTTTTTTCTCATATGAAATGCACCATCTATGTTTATGAGGTTAATGGATGACATATTATTTCCTTTTATCGATTCATTTATTATTATCTATTTGGATGTTATATCTATATATAGTGCTACCT
Source organism: Pinus tabuliformis (assembly GCA_031772625.1). Taxonomy (NCBI): domain Eukaryota; kingdom Viridiplantae; phylum Streptophyta; class Pinopsida; order Pinales; family Pinaceae; genus Pinus; species Pinus tabuliformis. Next base: position 1,689,040,998 of record CM062817.1, read on the forward strand.
AGGAGGAACCTATCTCACGTTTGATGCAAGTGCTAGAGATATTAAAGAAGCACCAACTACAGACAAATCTCAAGAAGTGTGAGTTTTCACAGCAATATTTAGTGTATATGCGGTGTGTGATAGGTAGAGGAGAGATAAAGATAGACCCTATCAAGAAGGAGGCCATCATGAAGTGGTTGGTTCTTACTAATGTTTCTACGGTCAAGAATTTCAATGGGGCAACATACCACTTGAGGAAATCCATAGTGTCATTTTTAGCAGTGGTAACACCACTCTACACCCTAATAATGAGTGGAAAGAGTTTCCCATGGGGAAAGAGGCAGTGGAAGGCCTTTGAGAAGATCATCCAAGTCTTGATTATGCTCTTACTAAACTTGGAACAAGCATTCAAAGTGGGTATGTTATGGGAGTGGTCTTAACTCAACGAGGAAGGCCTATATGATACCATTTTGAATTATTTCATGGGGCGATTTTGAACTACCCCACCTATGACAAGGAGCTCTATGGCTTGGCGCAAGTTTTGAAGAAGTGGAAACATTACCCGATGGGAAAGGAGATAATATTCCACAGTGATCTTCAACCACTACAGTACTTATAGGCACAGAGCAAGCTACAACAGAACAAGAATTACAAGTGGATGGGTGTTATAGACATTTTTGGGCCCTACAACCCCAAGCATGAAATTTCCATAAACCAAGGGCTCCTAAGTCCCTAAAAGAGTTTTTCTAACCCCTAAAGGAACAAGGTCAACAGATTACAGCTTCTCCCAGAAGTTCTCCTTGAAAAACTGCTCAGAATTGGTCAAAACAAGATCATTTCAGCTGCTCCATTGGCTAAGTGCGTTGCATCTCACCTAAATACACTGTGTGGGTGCGTTGCATTTCAAAAATCCCTTCTGTGGGGTGCGATGGGCGAGAAATGACAAATGGCAGTGTCATTCCGCAAGGTGGAGAGGCAATGGAAGCTTCCAGAAACTTCTCCTGTGACACTTGCCTCACTGAATTCGACCAAGGATGAGTAAGAGACCATCAATCTCCAAGTGGAAGCAAGAACTATCAGAGGGAAGACACTAATCAAATCATGAGCTGACTCATCTCCATTATAGACATCTATATATGGATCCCTCATCCCAGAGATCCAGACGCTGGAATTTTGCATATTGTAAGGAATTGTTGTTGGTTTCTTGAGACAAACATCAGATTGTTGGGTGATCTAAGCTTTGTTTGAGGTGAAGAGGGGCTTCTTTGCTGGGAGGTCGATGCTGGGTCAGAACAACTGGTTGTAACTCCTCTTGGCTCTTTCTTGTTTATCAATAAAAGCTATTCAAGTTTTCCTCCATGCTCTTATGTCATTGATGCTTGCTACATTTGTATGGTCAATTTACATCTGATCCTAGATTGTTTATGATTATAGATCCATGTATTTGTATAGTGCTATGCTTCTGTGATCTTACAGGTACTTTGTGAAGCTGGGCATGCAAGGGAGCAGGTAGCTAAAGACTATCAAAGAAGAGAGGAATCAAATCAGGAGATTAGCGCAAGAGAGAGGTTGGTCTTCTTGTTCCTCTCTATTTATAATTCATAAAGGAAAAATGAAAGTAGCTTTTCTCTGTTTCTTTCTAAGGCAGCTGTCACACCTTAGTGGGATAGAGGAGTTCTATATAGACACTTTTCCTTGTAACAAATATGGCGACTCCACTGGGGAAGAATTAGTTTGTTTGTTTATCATTCCTTGTTGTCTATTTCATAAACTTACAGGTAGTATTCGAACTGCATTTGCCATAACAAATGCAAAGTAGATAAATGCTACTTCAATCCGTCTACTGGATCTGTTTATGATTTAAACAACTGATTCACAAACTATCTGATTGCCCTTGTGATAGCTCTTAGATCCTCCTTAGATCTACCCCTGATTGTTGCATTACTGATTGCTTTTTTCTCTGCAAAAACCCAAGAACTGAACTGCAAACTATGACCCGGAATCCAAACAGAGTCTCGTTTCTGGCCCAGCGCAGGTATTGTTCAGAGAATCTAAACTTCAGCGCACTTCCCGAGTGGACAAGCTGCACCGCATTTCAAATTCTCTGTGTTACAGGTGCGCTGATCAGGCTAGGCTCTGTGTAGTTTTGGTTTCTGTGATTCATTCTTTCCAGTTCTATTCCTGAATTTTGCTGCCTGTGATCAGTATATGTCTGTTTGAAACCCCTTTTCCTTGCTGTTATTCTGCCTCCTTTGTACAAAAGAAATGTAGATGTTTTTGTGTGTTTGTTCAGTCATTTTCAGTTCTCCTTTGCAAAAGTAGCATAATCGTACTGTCGTCCTTTGATTTGAAATTGTCGCAATTGTCGATTTCAATCGTAGGAAAGAGTTTGATTGTTGTTGATGGTCGATTATCCTGTTACTATTGCTTTTCGTCTAAATTTGTAATTTTCTAGTGTCAAGAACAAGTATTCATTTCAAAATCGTAAGGTGTTGTGATCGTCTCCATTTTTTATTTCGAAAAGAAACTTGTTGATATTTGTCGCTTGAAAAGAAATTCAGATTTGTGCATCAACTTTCTTTTTAGCATTCATATACTAAGAAAGTCAAAAACAAATACGTGCATGTGCATTTGCATATAGACAGTCTGATTGGCTTGATTTAGGAAAGTGCATTTAGAGTGTGCTCTTTTCTCTTTGTGAAAAGATTCTGTCTTTCTTTTCCTTAGTAGCTAGGATTTTCTTTGCACAAAGAAGATAAAAAGTTTGTTTATCATCTTAGATTGCATTTTAGGAATTACATCTACATCTCGCGGTGAACCTGAAAGGCAAACTTCATAAACAAGATCAACTTAAAATAAATTCAATGAATCTAACAACAGTTTGGAACCTAACGCACAACATTTAGAAGTCTAGGCTAGAGACGTATTCCAGCGTCATAAAGCCTGGTAAGTGTTGTTCTCACTGATGGTTGGGTGATTCCTCCACTTTGAGACGATAAGTGCCAGTACGGACTTGTGTTCCCACGTACCGTCGAGTATATTTTGGGAGACCTCAATAGGCTTAATCCTTTATCCATAGGAAGCCGTGTTTGCCGCCCTATCGATCGCAATGCACTGAATACATCATTCGGGAAGATTGACTGTCGTACCATAAAAAGTATTCTGCAGTTTTGCGATTGGTTTGGTAATCCCTCTACCTAGATTTCCATAGCAGTCCCTTTCATTCCTTTTCAGACTCCTTAACAGAAAAGGTCCATCTTAGCACTTGTCACTTCAGGCTCATTAAAAATCAAAGGAGACTAGAGTCATCTTTTGTTTTTTCTCGACTCTTAAAAATTGAAAAAACAAGTTGTTTCAAAGCATCTAAAATTCATTTAATTCGGAAACATACTTCCCCTTTATTTTTAGTTGATCGAGTAATCCGCAATCGTGGAAGAAAGTCAATTGAAACCCCGTCGTTCACGGAGGCTTACGAGTCAACCATCTTTGTCTCCAGAATCGAAGCTAGTACGGACGAAGCGAACTCGTTTAACGGGTTCCAAATCTCCTGTTAAAGTTAGAACAAGTGTTCCAACAACATCAGAGAATCTGGTTACTCCAAACATTTCTGGAATCCCTGCCTCTACAGAAGAAGTTCAACAACCACAGAAGGACAGTAGTACTGATCCTAGTCTGAGGATAAGCAGTTGTGTTGTCGAACCAGTTCCATTTACAACCGGTTCAGAGAGTCTTGCTCCTCAAACATCTGTCGTTGTCGATTCCATACCTTCTTCGGCACCAGAAATATTCTACGGACCTGACAGTCTACCCCTTCCACCTGGTCTGATTGCCATAGAAGAGATTGTGGAAGATCCTCCAATTAGTACTCCATCGCAATTTGGAGTCGGGATCACTCTGTATCCTTCGTCATCAGAAGTTAGTCTACCGCCAGCGGAAGCTCCTGTAGAATCGCTAGGTAATCTTTTGGATAGACTAGAAATGTCTGAACAACCGTCAACATCTAGGACTGTGTCGTCTGACACAACGACGGCAGAACTCCTTGCTATCACTCCAACAATGTTCGTCGGTATACCATCTGTCCCAACTAGCTCTCAACCGCTAGAAGGAGCCCACTCAGGGGCCATTTCGACAGTATGGTCTGTTCCTGTTTGTTCATTCGAAATAGTATCTGGAAACTCTTATGTTGAGTCTCAACAAATTGATCCATTTGGAGGTCAATTTAGGCAGTCTGGCCCTCAAGGGCAAACCATTCCCTTGAGTTCTGGATTACCACCATATGGGGGGCAATATACCCTTTCATTATCCCCTCTGGGAGGATATCCATACGGGAGTTCACAACAACATTCGGGTTATATTGGAATTACCTCAAGCGGTTGGGTACCGATACTACCTCAACAACCAAGAGTTATATATTCGATGCAACAATGCTTACCTATGTCAAATATACCAACTACGCCAGCTGTTGTGACGATGTCGCAAGTTCAAGCGCTGCCTGTTCTATGCCAACCTCAGGTTTCTCAGGTTGTAATGCAACAGCCCATTCACCCTGCGACTCAACCACAATCGCCGACTGGCGGAATGACACAGGTTCAGACGGGTACAATTACCCCTCATCTTGGTCGAACTGTTAGTATCGGGCAACATCACATGGCTTCACAACCATGGCTAGTACAACACCAACAACCGCAATTCCAACAAGTATACCAAGGTTCTGAGCAACAAATCTTTGCAAATAGTGGACAGCCGTATATTCAAAACGGTCAAAATCAACCATTTTACAATGGTCATGCCCACCAACCTTACCAAAGTTACCAGCATCAAATGCATTATGCCGGTATGCAAAGACCAACTGCTCAGGCAATCCCATCTTATCCTGGGTATGCTTCACCTAACCTGAATCAGCAGTTACCCTTTGTGGCAACTTTAGAGTTACCTGATTTAAATCGGTTAACAAACGATCCAATCGCTTACGCCCCTTGGTGGCCAGCGATTCCGCATAAACTTCCATTAGATATTCCTAAATTTAATGGAAATCCGGGTGAAGATCCATCGAATCATGTGATGACCTTTCATCTATGGTGTTCATCAAACACCCTAAATGATGATTCGATAAGACTTCACCTTTTTCAGAGGACATTAACAGGTCCGGCGGCAAAATGGTACATCGAATTGCCTAGAGCTTCATTCGACAACTTCAGTACCTTAGCGACAACCTTTTTAACCCATTTTCAATTACCAATAAGGTACGAAACGGGAAAAGAACTCCTTACCAACTTCAAACAGACGATGGCCACTCACATATCTAATCATATACATGAGTGGCGACGTCGCCGTAGAATGGTAAAAATGTATGCTCCCGATCAGCTCTTAGTTGAATGGTTTATCAAGTCATTACTACCTTCCATCACGGAATATGTGGCAAAGGGGGGAGTCATAAGAGAAGAGCAAGTTATCGCTCATGCGCAATATTTGGACTTGATTTACACTCAGTCTGGCACGCTCTACGATAAAATACCTGACGCCCCTAGACCGGAATTCTCAATTCCTCCTCCTCCTAAATCAAACAATGAATCTCATGCCGGTGATGGCGTGATTGGCACGACAGACACGAAATCGAAAAAGGCTACATCCAAAAAGGCCTGTAAGATTTCAGGTCAAAATGCAAAAGATGAGCTTCTTGCCTCGGAAGTAAATGCCGTATCGACAGATAAAGGCAAAGAAACCAAACAACCAGGGGGCAAGAAGAAAGGCAAAGGGAAGAAGAAGAAACATGAAGAATCATCACCTGAAAAATCTTCTGCAAACCCTCCTGGAGATAGGAAACCAAAAAATCCATGCCTTATATGCGATGAGGATCATTGGACCGCAAATTGTCCACACAGAGCTGAGCTTAAAAAATTCTTCAAGAATTCAAAAACCTCCACAGTGTTAACTGATCCGTTTCCAAATCCAGGAACAAATCTAGTTGAAAGTGGAAATGCTTCCCCGTCTCAAGTGCTAATGTTGTCGGTTTCAAAACAGCAAAATGATGCTTTGATATCGACAAGGAACAAAGATTATGGGAATCCACAGCTGTCGAACAACAAGGATAAAGATCAACCTAGTAGTTCGACAACAACTTCGACAGAAGTTGCACCGCCCATCATTCCTGAATTGACAATAAAACCGCCAAAGGGAGTAGTACACAAGTCGACGTTTAATCCCCGCGCTAGAGCAGCACAACATTATAATATAGTGGAATATTTGGCCCAATCGCCATCCGCTATGTCGAATCTTGAAGTACTACAGAATTGCCCATCCCAAAGGCAGGCTTTATTATCAACCATTGGTGGGATAGACCCAAAGGATTCCAATCTTGTATCCTTCGATCATAAAGGATACGATCCTCAATTACCAGCTCAACTAGCTTTCCTTGTTCAAGTGAAAGCCCTCAACAAAATTGTTCATCAAACAATTATTGATGAGGGGGCATCTACATGCATTATGTCGATGAGTTGCTGGAAAGCTTTAGGATCTCCAACCTTGTCACGATCTTCGACGGAAGGACATATACCCCATATGGTATTCTAAGTAACTTGAAAGTTGAACTAGGAGGGAAAACAGTAGAAATAGATGTTGAAGTAATAGATGGAAATCTTGATTACAACATCCTACTAGGAAGACCATGGATATATGCTATGGTTGTTGTTGTGTCGACCTATTTTAGGAAGATTGCATTTCCCTTTCAAGGAGGGATTACAATCGTCGATCAACAAAACTTCCTACCCAATGGTTCTCAAGTTACCAGAAGCATTCCTATGATCCATGGAAGCCCCCATTCGCTTCAAAATATCGTAGTAGGCCTACTAAAAGATCCTATATTAATGGGAACTTTCGCCCTTCCACCTCCAATCAATCTGGCGGAAGTAGCGTCCGTAGGGACCTGCAATATGATATCTTCTAAAAAGATCTCAGAAAACGATATCGACATGGATCATGCAATGGTTTTGCCTCCAAGCCCAACAGAAATATTGTAGCAATCAATGTTCCTACCATGGGAGGCAAACCCAAATCAACACTCATCAAGCGTTTGGATAGATAGGTCTAAAGAATATGGTACCCCTTCAGATCCTTGGTCGCGAATGCATGTCACCGACGAAGGAATTGTCCAATCAATGGTAATTGAAGGGGCACCATGGAATGATTCCCACCATCGTTCCCTTCTTCCAGATTGTGGAGAAGATACTCCTGATGACCTTTATCATCCTTCAATTTTTGATTTTCTATTAAATACTGTAAACATGGTGGATTCCGAGTGAAACTTGTCCAACATTGAAGAGACTATCGCCATAAATATCTCGACCAAAACAGGTGTTGTAGAGAATACTTATGTTGGCAAATGTTGTTCTCCTTCAGAACTAGAAATATATAACGCTCTTTTTCGCGAATTCAGAGATGTCTTTGCTTGGTCATATAGTGAAATGCCAGGCATTGACTCGAGTATCGTTGAACACGAAATTAAGATGTATCCAAATGTCAAACCGGTATGACAATGGCTACGATAGGTGCACCCCAAGAAAGCCGCTGCCATTAAGGCAAAAGTTGAGAAACTTCTCCATGCTGGTTTCATCTACCTGGTTCCTCTAACCGATTGGGTATCGAATATTGTCCCTGTTATGAAAAAACAAGGAACAATTAGAGTGTGCGTCGATTATAGGGATGTAAATCAAGCTTGTCCAAAAGACAACTACCCTACACCCTTTATCGACCAGATAATTGACGAATGTGCCGGATGCGAAATCTTTTCATTCATGGATGGATTCTCTAGGTATAATCAAATAAATATCCACCCACAGGACCAGTCAAAGACTGCATTTATTTGTCCATGGAGCACATTTGCATATCGAAAATTACCCTTTGGATTAAAGAACGCAGGGGCGACCTTTCAGAGGTCAATGAATTATGCTTTCCATGACATCAAAAACATTGTTCAACCATACCTCGACGACCTTTCGGCTCATTCGCGAAAGTGGACTGATCACCCACAGCATTTAAGAGCAATATTTCTACGTTGCCGACACTACAAGATACGACTCAATCCACACAAATGTGTATTTTGCGTCAGTTCTAGTCGTTTACTTAGCTTTGTAGTCTCAAAGGACGGGATTCGTCTCGACCCATGTAAGGTCCAGGCAATCATAAATTTGCCTCCACCTTCGAATTTGCTTCAGATTCAGAAACTCCAAGGGAAAGCAAACTTTCTGAGGAGGTTCATTCCAAATTACGCCGAACTTGCTAAAGGTTATACACGTCTTTTGAAAAAAGAAGTACCCTTTGTTTGGGATCAGGTTGCACAAGCTTCCTTTGATGCTTTAAAAGAATCCTTAATGAAAGCATCATTAATGTATGCTCCTGATTATCAAAAAGATTTTAACCTGTATCTGGCTGCAGTAGATATGACCATCGCAATGGTTTTAGTTCAAGAAGACGATGGAATCGAACATCTTATATATTATTTAAGTAAAAACTTAAATGACACAGAAAGCAAATATTCTTATGTTGAAAAGCTAGCGCTCACAGCTGTTCAAGCGATACAGAGATTTCGACACTATGTCCTCTTTCGAAAAATTACCATTCTGTCAGATTGCAACCCCATGACTTATATATTGTTGCGACAGTTGCTGGGGGGAAAATATTCAAAATGGATAGCAATCCTGCAAGAGTTTGATCTGGAATTTGTGAAATCCAAGTCAAAGAAATCTCTAGTTTTCACAGAATTATTATGCGATCTCCCATCGTCGTCCAACGATGAAACATCCGAAGAAACAATCATGGACGAAAGTTTTTTTCTGATATCTTCAAGCAATGAGTGGTATGGAGATATAATAATTTATCTCCAAACCTAAAAATATAGGCCAAATACCTCTCACTCCGAACAAAAACGTATTCGATACCAAGCAAAAGACTACATGATCGTCGGTGATACACTTTACCGTCGCGGTATTGATATAGTTCTGAGAAGGTGCCTCACTCATGAGGAGGCCGAAAAAGTCCTGAATGATTGCCATTCAGGTGCGTGTGGGGGGCATCAATCCGGTTATGCTACAGCGCAAAAAATTTTACGAGCAGGATACTTGTGGCCAACAATGTTTAAAGATTGCATAAACACAGTCAGAAGTTGCCATGCTTGTCAAATTTCCGATAGCAAAACCAGAAGACCACCCGCACCTCTATAGCCAATAGTTGTTGTCGGGCCATTCGCCAAATGGGGCATCGATTTCATGACATGTAACCCCACCTCAACCGGGGGGCATGGGTATATTATAGTTGCCATTGACTATTTTACCAAATGGGCCAAGGCGATGCCTACATTAGATAATACTGGTGAAACAGCTGCCCTCTTATTTTTCAATCATGTAGTCGCCAGATTCGGAATACCACAAGCTATAGTCACAGATCATGGATCACATTTTCGCAATCACATGATGGTTGAATTAGCTGCCAAACTAGGGTTGTCTCACGACAGCTCTACTCCATATTACCCGCAGGCCAACGGACAAGTTGAAGCAATCAACAAGGTCCTAAAACGCATGCTGCAAAGGATGATTGGAGTTCACAAAAGAAGATGGCACCTAATCCTGTACTCAGCTTTGTGGGCTTACCGAACATCGATAAGGAATGCAACCGGGTTTACACCTTTCCAATTGGTATATGGCCTGAAGCAGTCTTACCAATCCAGTGCGAAATCTCGTCTCTCAAACTCGCAATTGATCTCCTCCCCGAACTTCAGAAGAAGAAGCTCGTTTCTTGGAACTAATCCAATTGGATGAAACCCGTCGTGATGCCGCTTTGGCTAACGAAGCCCATAAGAAACGAGTCAAAGCACAGTTCGACAAAAATGTCAAACCCCGTGTCTTCTCAGAAGGTGACTTGGTCTTGCTTTATGACCAAGAATCCGATAAATTGGGAGCACGTAAATTTAAGTCCTTATGGATGGGCCCTTATATTGTTAAACGAGTGTTAGCAAAAGGAGCCTACGAGTTAATGGATTATGACGGAATTCCACTGGTGCAACCTCGTAATGGGTTGTACCTCAAGCGTTACTATGCGTAATGGTAACCTGTATGCTTTTGTTATGTTTTTGTTTTCGCTAAAGTGTTTATTTTGGTCAAGTAATCCACTTTTTACATTTGTTACAGATGTCAAACCTATTGGATTCATGTGTTGGATATGCCGATGGAGCAAGTCGTAGTTCGCGGAACCTATCCTCCGCAGCCTGGGCCATTTTTTATCCAAGCGGCGAGTTAGTAAGTTTAAGAGGGGTATGTATTGGTCGATCAACAAATAACATCGCTGAATATAGCGCGTTGATAGAACTTCTCTCTGATGCCATCACACATGGTATACGTCGACTGATTGTCAGGCTAGACTCACAACTCGTAATAGTACAACTCACTGGTATCTATTCTGTCTGAAATCCAGCTATTTATTGCATGTTCCTAAGGGTTAAGATTTTGGAAAGACAATTTGATTTTATTCAATATCAACATACTTCCAGAAACTTAAACACATTAACTGACTCATTGGCAAATTATGTGTTAGATAGACATTTGCAACATTTGTAAAAAGAAACATACCATCAATGTTTGCATTTGGATCATGTAACTTAACCAAAATAAAACTCCGAAAATCAAAAATATATATAATTGTTTGTGGTTTACACATAATGTTCTGTAACCAAGACAAAATCGGTCAAATGACCAAAAACCTCAAAATGCTAGGGGGCACCCTAGTCTAATGATGCTCGTGATAGCAAGTCACAGCCTGTGCGATCATGCATAAGAGACGAGTCCATCGTCTTGGCACACCAGTAGTATGCCGTTGCAACCTCAAGGGCAGCTCATCAGTCCTCACAACTGGAATACCAAGAGTGAGGCCCTCAACCTGCTCTTGTAATGCTGTGAGAGTCTCGGCTACATCAAGGTCATGAAGGATAGCCCTTCCCACAGCCTCTCCTGCTGGGGCGGCAGCTGGCACTCTTAGGCGAGTTACTAGATGAACAGGACCAATATCTGCATGTACACATGAGTTTGATTAAAGTCTTGATAGAATAAAGCACAAGGACATTATAAATGAAAAACGATAAACATGAATATGGTCAAAGATTTTACCAATGGCGCCCCACTGTTCACCATCCGGCAATACTAAATCTGGATCACCCTGGAAGTCCATGCCAGCATATGGATACTCGGAATAAACCATCTCCTGACGATCAAACCACCTGAAGAAGGTATCAGAAAATGAAATCTGAGATTGACCAGCATGCCTAGACATATGGTCAACCCATCTCTGCATACGTGGTTTAGTAGGTGAAGGTAAATCGAGTGCAATATACTACGACTGCATCAGTGGTATCTTCTCCAAGGCAAAGGCGGTCAAAATAGAACCATACCCAAAGTTCTTCAACCTCCCGCTCTTTATATTGGTCAACTGTTCTTTCAACACAAGAAGTACAGCATCGCACCAGTTGAACACCTTCGGTTGGAGGCATTCCAAGGCATACTGCATATAAGATCGGTTGGCTACATGAAGAGCCGCACCACCAGCCATCCTACCAAAAGTAAACAGAATAGTCCTGAGGGACCTATCAGTGACATCATGGATGATGATCTTGCCGTCTTTACTCGGCTGAGATCCCTCTCTGCAGTACCGGTGAACATAATCTCTCACGGAGGCACCTCCTCGGGCCGAACCTGATAAAGAGATGGGGGCACCCCGCCTCGACAAGCCAGTCAAGAAATAGATGTCTACTACAGTCAAGGGGATAGATTTGCCCCTGATCAGGAAAAACTGGTTGGTAGGATCCGAAGCATCGAGCAAATACTGCAGTAAGTTGATCTGTTGTCTCATGCTAGAAATGCGGAAAAACTTCAGCAAGCCACAATTCTGCAGTGCATTTACTTTAACCGGGTCATGTAGGGCAAGCATGTCCTCTTCTTCATGCTCACGTTCTCGCCATGTAATGGTCATCTTACTCCAAAGATCTCTGAAAAAGAAACAAGAGAAGAGTTAGATCCTAATTTTGGTAGGAAACGGGCAAAATTTCCATCAGAAACTGTGCACAAAATTCCTTTTCTGCGCCCATCGCACCTACAGTAGTGCTCTGGGTGCGTTGCATGTCAGATGGCCATTAGACAGACCAACATCAAATGCACCTTTCGATACACAGAGGGTGCGCTGAAGGCAGAACGAGTTTTTCAAACCCCAGAGGCTCAGAAAAACCAGGAATCAAGCTGAGAATGTAAAATGGAAAGCATGAAATGAAAGAGCTCAAGTTTAGATCCTACCTGGTCCAGACGGCACCGAGAATCGTCCACAGAATCTCCCGAAATCAGCTGATGAAAATCAACGGGGGAAAGCACCTCCAAAGCTCCAACAAACCAAAGTTCAAATGAAATGGTAAAATGAGAGGTAAAAACACTTTTTCATTACTTTTTACGTAGTTCAAAGTAAAATATTAGTGTTCTAACTCGTTTTTCAAGCATATATTTTTTATTACTGACTAGTTTGATGAAGCATTTGAAAATACAATACAATCTTTGAAAGAACAAAGCTACTTATGGTAAAATCAAAAAGACCATTTCATCGAGCAGTGTTACCGCAAGGTTCAAGCTCGTTAAAAAATAAACCCGCATCGAGCAGTTTTAGCACATAGTTCAAGCTCGTTAAAAAATAAACATAAGCCATGAGCAAATGTTTCCCCCCGCATTTTAGCTCATTAAAAAATGAACTATTCCCCGGTAAATAACCATCATGAATGTAGTACTTCAGCCATTAAAGCCTTGGTCGTGTTTGCACCGTCACCTCAATTTTGCATTGGCCGATCATTCACCCCCATTTGATTGTTTACCCATTTTGAGGAACAGCTGCGAAGAGTGATTTCACTAGCCATCCTTGTAACACTGCCATGATTGGAAAATTCCAAACCTTACGTGGAATCAGCTGCTACCCATTTTATCTCTCGTTCCTCAAAAGACGAGTCTCCTTTAAGCTCTTTTCAACTGACTCGTAAAATATGAAAAGATTGCAGAGCCATTGGCCTCTCCAGCTCGTTAAAGGGACAGGAAGTGCTACCCCTCCTCTAAATTTTAATCTTTTTGGACCTGAGGGATTATAACACAAAAATATCGAGTGCTTGTTTTGTTCGGCTCGTTAAAAGTATCAAAAATTCATCCCTTCTGTATTGTTTTATACTTTTTCGGACTTAAGGGATTAGATGATGAAAAAGGAATTTTGGAGTTACCTTTACGTTCCTTTTCAGACTCTCTAAAATTGAAAAGGACCGAGTTATATTTGTCATTAAACTCGTTAAAAGTGTAATAGCGACAAGCTTGTCTATAGATGAGAACGAGTTTCACTATCGCTAGGATCGTTAAAACATAGCGATGGGTTTGCCCGAAGGGAAAATTATAGAACAAGCATATGTTATCCTCCTCAAGCTTGTCAAAAATAAAGAGGTACTGGTCAGCAATGACTGGGGAAAATTGGGAAGAAAACTTGAAGAAACTTTGTTGGTAGCAAGTCGCTCTTGAACATGACACTTCCACTCTGTGTCCGAGTCGGGTTGGGTTGTTTCATTCACCGGCCACATCACCATGGTCCCATCATACCATCCACATTTGGGGTTAGTGCTACCAATCCATCACATCAGTGTCGCCGATATGTTCAAGAGAAGTCATTCAGAGAATTCACCTGTGTCTCACCCACTACCATACATTTATACTCCATTCTTTCATGACCGCCACCCTGAACCTTATATCACCAGATTGTTTTCACCTCCATTAAAATCATTTGCTCCATTCCGCGTCATTGATATGGGATTCATTAAGGCCCTCCTGTGACGGATCGCTTCTTGTCGACATCAACTCATTATCCAAGAAGTTGATCTAGGAACACCCCATTCAGTACTTTGAAGCTTGCATGCCTCAATGGCAAGTTTCTCACTTCTGGCGACAGGTTTACATCAATGGCCTTCGACCAAAAGATTTTGCGTGGTGTTCGACGCCAAGTCCTTTATTCACACCACGTGAATTGTACTGCAGTACCTTGAGGGTCATTATCATTATCGGTGACTCCTCTCGCGCCTGTTAACAGCTTACATCATTGGCTGGTGATCAGGCGATGTCTTTCCAGGTTCGACTCCAGAACAACTTTCACATGGATCGACTTGTACTTCGAGTGAAGATCGAACGAGATTGAAGACCCCAGATCTAGTTTCATCCATCGGGGCTGCGATATATATTCAGGGAAATAAAAACATCAAATGTACATCATTGCTACACAGATAATCATCCAATCAAAAGGATGATGGCTCTATCAGAATCATCAGTCTACACTCAGGCGATTCTCTGTCCTATGTACATGAAAATGAATTTATAAAGTTGAGCATGGGAATGCCCGCCTCAGCTAAATCATGAAAATATTATGAAGATAATGTATTGTATTGTATCTTATTGCAGGTCTCCTCCTAGCATTGAAAGAACTTCGGATCCTCATAATAAAGAATTTCACCCGACATCAAAAGATTAACGACCTCATGCTTTAGGGGGCAACTGTTATAGACATTTTTGGGCTCTACAACCCCAAGCATGAAATGTCCATAAACCAAGGGCTCCTAAGTCCCTAAAAGATTTGTTCTAACCCCTAAAGGAACAAGGTCAACAGATTACAGCTTCTCCCAGAAGTTCTCCATGAAAAACTGCTCAGAATTGGTCAAAACAGGATCATTTCAGCTGCTCCACTGGCTAAGTGCGTTGCATCTCACCTAAATACACTGTGTGGGTGCGTTGCATTTCAAAAATCCCTTCTGTGGGGTACGATGGGCGAGAAATGACAAATGGCAGTGTCATTCCGCAAGGTGGAGAGGCAATGGAAGCTTCCAGAAACTTCTCCTGTGACACTTGCCTCACTAAATTCGACGAAGGATGAGTAAGAGACCATCAATCTCCAAGTGGAAGCAAGAACTATCAGAGGGAAGACACTAATCAAATCATGAGCTGACTCATCTCCATTACAGACATCTATATATGGATCCCTCATCCCAGAGATCCAGAGGCTGGAATTTTGCATATTGTAAGGAATTGTTGTTGGTTTCTTGAGACAAACATTAGATTATTGGGTGATCTAAGCTTTGAGGTGAAGAGGGGCTTCTTTGCTGGGAGGTTGATGCTGGGTCAGAACAACTTGTTGTAACTCCTCTTGGCTCTTTCTTGTTTATCAATAAAAGCTATTCAAGTTTTCCTCCATGCTCTTGTGTCATTGATGCTTGCTACATTTGTATGGTCAATTTACATCTGATCCTAGATTGTTTATGATTATAGATCCATGTCTTTGTATAGTGCTATGCTTCTGTGATCTTACAGGTACTTTGTGAAGCTGGGCGTGCAAGGGAGCAGGTAGCTAAAGACTATCAAAGAAGAGAGGAATCAAATCAGGAGATTAGCGCAAGACAGAGGTTGGTCTTCTTGTTCCTCTCTATTTATAATTCATAAAGGAAAAACGAAAGTAGCTTTTCTCTGTTTGTTTCTAAGGCAGCTGTCACACCTTAGTGGGATAGAGCAGTTCTATATAGACACTTTTCCCTGTAACAATGGGGTTTCTACAATAGTTTTATTTAGTGATAAAGTATAAGAAGGGAAACATAAACAAATTGGGCTACATAGTTTCAAGGCCACCCACATCAAATATTACAACTTTGGGAACTCAGGTGCACATGGATACATTCACCCATGATGCATACATGAATGTCTAGTTAAACAATGATGACTTTAAGGAGACATTTCAATAGTTAGAGAACCAGAGTCATGTGTTTGATGGTAACGACACAATTTACTACCATCTTTAGCATGAGTTACTTACAATATGGATAAGTTATGTGTTCTTAGTAATGTTGAGCAACTACAACTAATTATAGAGACTCACACCTCCAAGGTTATAGAAAAATTTGGTGTAGGGAAGAAAATAGCCAACTTGGAGAGGTATGTGTAAGGCCTATAATGCAAGAACAGGTAGTTATGATCATAAGAGGATTCATGTTTTGTTATACCATTAATTCTAGTAACAGGGAACAGAGTCTATATGATCCCTTTCCCATAACCATTCATCCTTGGGAAAGCATTTATATTGACTTTGTGGGAGGTTTACCAACAACTCGGAAGGGACATGACTACCTTTTCATGGAAATTGAAGAGTTTAGCAAGATGTATGTTCTAATGCGTTGTAAAATACCATCAACAAGCAAGAAGAAAATAACTTGTTGTTTAGACATATCTAGGTGCACTTTAGGATACCAAGGAGCATCATTTTAGACAAGGACACACAATTTCTTAGTTTATTTTGGACTACATTGTGGGAGAAGCTGGATAGGAAGTTAAACATTACAATAATAACACTCAAATTTTTTCTTGGAAAACTTTCAGGTATTAAGGTAAACACTTTAATAAATTGATTATTTAGTGAACTGCTAAATACACTTGATGAAATTAACAACAAGACAATGTTTAAATAACATACACTTTTTTTATAACACTGAATTAGGGAAGGAGGGAAGGGAATAAAACACCACCACCCCGTGCAATCATAGCGTGCGATGTGCCTCGGTACTAAGGTCATATATATATTAAAAAAACTAATAAAAATTTTTAAAACGTAATTAAATAAAATGAGATACATAAAAAAAAATATACGCTGTTGCAATTAAATGAGACTGTGTTTTTAGTTTGGATATTATAATATTTTTATATTGTTTTTAATTCGGACGTTGTTTCAATTAAATGAGACTATGTTTTTAGTTTGGATATCATAATATTTTATATTGTTTTTAATTCAGAAATTGTCCAAATAAAGTATACACTAGTTTTTTCGAACTTACTTTTTAAATTAATTTTTTATTATAATTTTTATATTTTTTTAATTATTTTATTATTATATAATTTTGATGTTGTTTATTTAAAAAAAAATTAAATATAAATGAATAAATAAATATTTTTATAATTTTGCTAATATTAAAAAATTGTAAATAAAATTAATTGGATAAAAATAAATCAAAAAATTGTAAATAAAATTAATTGGATAAAAATAAATCAAAATTGTTATATAATTTATTTTTATATCAAAAATAAAATATTCTTTTAAAAATTATATAAAAATGTATTAAAAAACTGAACATGTGTTACACTTCTAAAGTAAAATAAATTAAATATACCATGCGAAGGTTAAGGGTTAAATGAATCTCTGTTTAAAATCAACGATTAACCTCGCAAATGTCTGCTAAGAATTAAATATTACTTTACGATAATATGATAATACATGACAAAACCATGGGCATCTGTTGAACTGTATACAATATGTACAAGCATTACTCTTCAAATTCACCAAGGCGGATAAGAGGCCCTCGTTGACATTTTATACTCTTCAAATTCACCAAGGCGGATAAGAGGCCCTCGTTGATATTTTATTCATGGTGTGGCAGTTAAGACGCCTTCCGTTGTAGCATTTCTATGATGGTGTTCTCTTGAAATTGAATATATCCATGGCTTTTCCCACTTGCTCCCAACTCCGGCCAAGACAGCATTGAGAAAGAATGCAAAAGAGTACAGTAGAAGTCCCCAGTCGTGGGGACTTTTCCCAAAGAATTCTAGCGAATTCTTCTTACTTAGAATATAACTGCCACCGATCCATTTCACCCACACCAGTATTCGAATAGCACCATGTGTCCATCTCGAGCATTCCCACCGACAATTCACATCTCCGTATAGGAGAAGCAAGCGGATCTGGAGGTACACTGACTCCCAAAGTATCACCAAAATAAATACTCTTTCCATGGAGTTGAAACATAGCCACGCAAGGGCGATACCACACAAGGCTGTTAGAAGTAAGGGTATCATCACCTGGAATGTCAAACTCACGGCCATCGAAATTAAAAATATCACCGACAGAACCATTTTATCCTTCCGGTTAGAGGATGGCCACATAATGACCAAAACAAGCAGGGCTGATACAACAGCAAAATATACAGAAACTTCGAGAATTGGAATGAATATCCAAATAAAGAAAAAGATATAGAGTAAACGAAAAGCGATAGAAGTAAGCCGAGTTAAAATAATGATAGAATCCATTCCCCAAGCAATACCAAGGGCTACTGTTGTCGGTACCTGCTGTGAGAAGGTAATGGCAGTGACAGATACAGATACAGTAAGAACAACCCAAGCAATAGAGCAAATCAAGTTCACACAACAGATTATAAATGATAAGGTTTTAATGCCTAGAAGATCACCCCTAAAGGTTAGTACTTGGCAGACCACTTGGAAATCAGACTTGACCACAGCTTTGGTTAGAAATGCATTCGCAGCGAATCCACTTCCTTTACTGTCCACCAGATAGTCTCTGACTGTCCTTCTCGCCACCAAAGAGCTAGAGAAGCCATCAACTCCGAACATAAAAGTCAGTAAAATGTTTATTAATGCTTCAGTCAACCTTGGAATTATGAACGACACCATGTTGTATTCTACCATGTTGTCTTCTACGCTTTTGCTCCAAGTTGGACGTCCAGCCAAGTAGTCTTCCAAAGCTTCAGAAGCCATGACTCTGACTCCTCTGCTTTCGGCATCTTTAGACCTCAAAGATCTTACCAGTAGCTCTGTCCACTTATCACGTCGGGCATCATTCATGGGAATGCAGATGCAAATGTGCCCTTTTCCGTTGATAGACCGGGCACTGATATCGTCGAGAATTTCAGATACCACCTTTGACTCATTCACTCTCACTTTGTACCCTTCATCGTCCTGCACCAACGGCAACAGGCTGCCCCAGTTGCAGCCATGGCAGCAATTTGTGAGGCAGGTAATACATGGCAGCAGGCAGAGGGAATTGGAGAGTCGTTTCAATGTCCCAGGCATCCGAAGACTAAGCATGTTAGTTATCTCTTCAATTGTCCAGAATACAATGCAGTTGCAATAATTGCATCCACACATCTCTATAGTGACTTCTGGAGTGACTACATCACCATCATTTATTGCATCTTGTAATGGAAGAAATCGCAGTAAAATGGAGTCCGCAATAGGGGCATTGATTTTCATGAACTCTTTGATCGACATATTGGGTTTGCCGTTAGAGAGCATCACAACAGAAGCGTTCTGTACACTTCCATTTTCATTAGAAGCGCTAGGTCGACGACCTGCAGAGGGGGTCTCAATATCTTCTTCTCTAAAACAAGGCATGTGGATACCCACTCGATGTCGAAGCCGTCTGAACAACTCGACCATCTTCTGGATGACCAGTCGATTTCGAAGCCGTTTGAATAAATCGACCATCTTCTTGATGCCCAGTCCATCTAGACGTCGTCCGAATGACTCGAACATCTTCCGGAGAGGAACTTTCTCGGAAGAAGCAGTTTGTTCTGTAATCAGTCCATTGCCATCTTCAATCCCATCTATGGTCTTGAGTTTGGCACTGACTAGAATGTCCAGGGCATCCCTGGCACCTATCTCTAGATCCAGCCTTCCTCTTATGAGACTTGTAACAAAAACACCCAAATTACCAAGGCATGTAATTCCTTGAACAGAAATAGTAACAAATCCACTCATACCTTCACTTATGTCCAATTGTGCTAAAGCGAAAGATGATAGCCATCCCAACCAGCAAACCAATTTTATAACAAAAACTTGCAGATTCTGAAGTAAACCCATTTCAAAATGCAGTTCAGAGAAAAAAATCACTCGACTTGCGATCACCAAAACTTTAACCTCCACTCAATCTACGCCCAGTCTATGTTGTGCCCGCAGACATTTATATAGAAAAACATATTCAAACTATGCCATCCATGAAGTTTCGCTTTATCATCCTCAGACTTACTTAGCAACTTCGTCATTTAGGTGTACAGCGTAGTAGGATCTTAACGCGGAGCAAATATAATGATGCTTCGGGGAAACCTCTTTTATTCCAAGGAACCAAACGATTCTTCTCGTGAAATAAAGAAATGAGGGATGATTTTAAGTAAGTATATCAAACCTCTATGTGATAAGCTCCAAAAACAATAAAATGAATATACCAACTATAACATGAAATATACAATTTTCCTTTTATAAATCATAATCATCTAACATATAAAATTAAAAATAATTTTCCTTTTATAAATCATAATCATCTAACATATAAAATTAAAAATAAAATCAAATAGAAAATCTACCTAACTTCTCAACGGCATCTTTAATCATATGCCTATTTTTCTCACCTCTCAACGGCATCTTTAATCATATGCCTATTTTTCTAACCTCTCAACGGTGTTTGAAAATGACTGGGTGGTGTTTGAAAATAGTTTTTTCATTTGTGTTATTTAAACTAGTTTTTGATTGGATATATAGATTCAGCACCATAAAAACCCTAGGGCACTTTAATTTTGCAAAGTTATCTATCAAGCTTGTGATTTCAGTAAATTCTTGCCGGATTATTTTAGAGAAATTAGACCGGAAAAACCTACCAGAAAATCTTCCAAAAAATCTCACTAAAAACAACTCCTTTACAGGAAATGATAAATTAATAAGACATACAAAGAGGGTTTTCATCTTTGATTTTGCAGAACTGTGATATTGACAAACGAAGAATTGCTGAAGGATAACAGACGTGCACCAACCCATCGCCAGACCCAATAATTGGTCAAGATGCAATAAAAGTTCATGGTAGGTAATGGGTTGTATCACTCAGAGCCAAATTCCATTCCATCCCTGCCTTTTTCTCGGACAGTTTCTGTGGTTGTGGATGGATATTACCGTACTCCACGTCTTAATGAGAAAAGTAATCAAGATTCTTGGCCGGAGAGTTTCTCTGTGGTTGTGGATGGATATTACCGGACTCCATGTCTTAATGAGAGTACGCTATCCACCAGCGACATTATTTTAGAAGTCAAAAACGTGCTTCACGAAAAAGATTGATGCGGTAAAAGGATTTATATAAAACTAAGAAATACGCTGTGGTTTAGGTTCGACTTTTACCGTGGCAATGGATAGCTTTATTTCTTAAATATTTTTGGAATTAGTTTATTTTCTTAATCTCTTTTGGAATGGATAGCTTTATTTCTTAAATACTTTTGGAATTAGTTTGTTCTTCTTAATCTTTTTTCGTAAAAATCCAGAATTATCTTTTACAAATTAATTAATCAATATAGTTAAATTTGACTGTGGTATGCATATATATTATTAATTAATTAATTTACTTATTATAAATAATGTAGAGTTTAACTTGACTATTATATGTATATAAATTATTAATTTGTATAACCATATCACAAATATTAATTAATGTAGTTAATATAGTCTAACAACTTATTTGTATCTATAATTAATAAATATGTAACAATAAAAATAATAGCACAAAAAAACTATTACAATAAAAATATTACTATTATCATTACAAATAATAATAATGATTTCTATATAATAATGATTATTTAATATTATAAACCCAAGGGATAATAGTAACAATCCCTTAGGTATATTAATCTAAGGATGCATATTTCTAGGGTCTAATACTATTCATAGGTTTATAATATTAATCTTTTAGGTTCATTATAAATCATAGTCATCTAAGGGTTTAAATACCTTGGATTTATAATATTAGTCCCTAGGGTTTATAATACTTTGGGGTTTTAGTATTAATCCTTGGGTTTAAAATATCAATCCCTTGGGTTTAATACTAAAACCACAAGGGATTATAAACCCAAGGCAATAATATAAACCCAAGAGAATAATAAACCCAAGGGATTAATACTAAAACCCCAAGGGATTATGAATCCAAGGGAATAATATTAAACCCAAGGGATTAATATTATAAACCTAAGATACATAAACCCCAAGATAAATATTATAAACCCTAAAATAAACATTGATGGTTTTCATATTGAGACAATCTTCACAATGCGATGTTGGACCATGGTTGATCTTCATATTGAGACAATGTTTGTCACAATGTGACCATAATTGACCATGGTTAATTTTCATATTGACCATGGTTGATTTTCATATTGACTATGATTAACCATGGCTGACCATGATTGACTGTGGTCGACCATGATTGATTTTCATATTGAGACAATCTTTGTCACAATGCGATGTTGAACCATGCTCAACCTGGTTGAATCCTTAGATTAATAAATCCAAGTGTTTGATATTATAAACCTAAAAGATTAATAAACCCAATGGATTAATACTAAAACCCTAAGGGATTACGAACCCAAAGGAATAATATTAAACCCAAGGGATATATATTATAAACCCAAGGTATATAAATCCTAGGATAAATATTATAAACCCTAAAATAAACATGGTTGACCACGGATGATTTTCATATCGAAATAATCAATGTCACAATGCGACATTGGACCATGCTTAAGCGTGATTGATTTTCATATCGAGACAATCTTTGTCACAATGAGACATTGAACCATGGTTGACCATGGTTGGCTTTCATATTGAGACAATGCTTGTCACAATACAACGTCGGACCATGGTTGACCATGATTCATATTATAAAACCAAGGGATTAATACTAAAAACCCAAGGGATTATAAAAACCCAAGGAAATAATATTAAACCTTAGGAATATGGAACCTTACATTAATAAACCAAAGGAAATAATAAACTCGAAGAAAATAATAAACCTAATAAAATATGGTATAGTTTAATTTGACTGTTGTATGCATGTATATATGTTATTAATTAATCAATATGCCTATTATGAATAATGTAGAGTTTAATTTAACCATGGTATGAATATATACTTTTACATGGATATATGTAAGTGTAAAAATATAGTGATCTTTTCATAGAATGATTTAATAGTTGGTATAATAGAATGTTACCCTCTTTGTGGCTCCCACATGAAGATAATAAGATAAAGAATAAGCTCCCCACCTTTGGAACTCTATAGAACTTATTAATTATTAGATATAAAATAAAAAAATATACCCATAGTTTATAATTTAATTATACTTTTAGTAAAATCACTTTGTTATATTTTATAGTTTAGATTATATATTTAAATACAAAAATAAATTTATTACTCTAAAAGACCTATCAATATATCAAAATCAAAGAACGTTCAATAGAAATAAAAATGCAAACTCAAAGAGTGTTCAATAGAAATAGAAATGCATGGAGTGGATGGTCTTTAGTCTTTCAATTCATTAAAGTGAATTTTCCTCGTCTTATAGCGGCTACAACACTCCTCCAAAAGTGTGTCTTAGCTTTGTTTTGGATCCTCCCTACCAACCTATTACAGATCTATTTGGGCACATCACTCCTGACGATCAGATTAATACAAACAGGGCTCATCAAACCCTAGTTTCAATTGTTACATACCCTATACAAGTCATCATATTGAATGTTTTCATCCATGAAAGTTTCCTAGTTTGAAACCCTACTGAAATGCCTCTTTGGGACACCAATGCAACCTTGGTGAGGGGAAATGCTCTGCACAACATGTAGGCCTATTCATACCTGCGTTGCAGATCACTTAGGCCCACTTTAGCTTGTGCTGGGCGAGGATGAACAAAATTGACATAGGATTCTACGAATATTCCTTTATTCTAGAGCATTCTAGAATGATGCCCAACACTTATCTCATCCTATGAGCTCTATTTTGGATAGGCTCTAGATCATCCAACCCTCTATCCTCTCATCCCTTTCTCCATGGAAACTAACTATCCAATTATGGAAAACCATTCAATGCCCTATTTATGACAAAACCACTTGCATTTCCCTATAAATTGACCACTCATCATAGTGATCTGGAGGCTATAACTTGGATATTATAGAGAAATATTGTTGGTTTGAGACTTGAAAGCATTCTCAAGTAATGTTATGCTACTGGATTGATGTGATATTGGTGTGATGAGGGTTTGGACTAAGCTGGATGAGTGACATGGGATCGAACCACATTGGGTGTAACTTTCCTCCTTTTGATTCAGTTATCGGAGAATCCACAGTATGAACATTTTTATGCCAACGTTTCAAATCCCAACTGGGATCCATCATCAGGGCTTATGATAAAAGAAGAGCCGCTAAGAAGGAAATAAATAATAATGAGGAAAATAAATTTTAGAATCAGTAGAAGTCGGCTGAATATTAATTATTAATTAATTTATTAATTAATTAATAATTCATTCAATTATTTTATTTATTTTAATTTTATTTTAATTTTTGAGTTTTATATATTTTTATTTATAGGGAAGTTAATAAATTAATTTAAAATTCAAAATCTAAATGGTAATACTAATAATAATTATTTAATATATGATAAAAAAAAAATTATTTTATTTTATTTAATTTATTTTATTTAATTTTTATTTTATTTATTCATTTAATTATTTATTGAATTATTTAATTGTGATTCAAGAAGGGAAAAGCTTATTTATTCTTATATAATAGTATTAAAGATTAGAGAAAATTATATTAATATTAATAATAATTAATAAATTAATATTAATAATAATTAAATAATTAATTAATTGTTATAAACTAATAATATATTAAATTAATCAATAAAAGTTAATAGATATTAATAGGGTTAAAATATTAATAATACTTAATTAATAAACATTTAATAATGAATTAACATTAATTAACATTAATAATAACTAATATATTAATTAATTGTTATATTAATTAATATATTAAGCTAATTAATATAAAAGTAAATGTTAAAATGTTAATAAATCAAAATTAATGATGATAAGAGATATTAGTAGAGTTAAAAATATTAATAATACCTAATTAATGTTGTTAATATATTAAATTAGTAATCACTTAATAATTAATTGACATTAATTAATATTAATAATAAATAATATATTAATTAATTTCTATATAAATTAATTAATATATTAAACTAATTAATATTAATAATGTTAATAAATCAATAATATTAATGATAATGGAAATTAATAGCGCTAATAAATACCTAATTAATTACTTAATAATTAATGAACCAAAGTTAATATTAAAACTTGATAATTAGTATTAATTAATATTACGACGTCATTAATAAATAATGTCAATAAATAAAATATTAACTTTTTATTAAGATTTATATATTTATTAAGAATTTATTTATTTATATAAATTTATTCGCTTATTTATTATTATAGTTATTATTAATTTTTAAGTTAAGAACTCTCCTCCTATCAATCAATAAAGTTGTTTGTTCCTTTTCCAATACTTTTGTCTATACATATGATGAATGTATATTCAAATGTTGTCTATTCCATTTGTTTACATTAAATAGATCATATGCTTTGATTGTTGTCGTCTTCTGTTTATGTTGACAAGTACCAATTGAGCGAATTTAGTTTGAGCAGGAGCGACGAGAGAAATTCAAAGGAGATCAAATGAAGCAAAGGATCACAAGTAGGTTCCTTTATCTTATTTGTCTATTGTAGGAAAAGGTTAAACATCTTTAATTCTATTGGTCTATGTGTAATTACCCAGTTAGGGAAGATGTACCTATTCGTAGCTATAAATTCTGTATAACAAATTGGCGACCATAGTGGGGAACAACCATTGTTCTTGGTAGTCTACCCTTATCATATTACATCCTAGTATACTTTACATGACTTCATTGATCCCTTTTCAATCATTTTGAATATTTTTGGTTAAAAAAGTGTGCTTAAATGTCTGCTCATTGTGCTCTCTATCATCAGTGCAATGTTGTTCTTGACATAGTGCACTACAGAGCATCCTTAGCTTAGAGATAGTGCTCTGCAACACATTGTCTCCCACTCAGGGCTGCGCTGATCCCTATCAAGCCAAAAAACCCTTCTTTTGCTTGATTTTTCCAAAGTTGCTTCTCATGTTGTTTGTTGAAAGATCAATGTTTTCTATGGCTCTGAAATCAGTTTGCATTTCCTTTCTTAGCCCTACTTTGACCTTGATTGTTTAATGTTTCTTAAGAGATTTATTTACCATTATCAATTCATTGTCAAAGTTAGCTTACATTGATTAGTCTTTAATTTTTTGAAAAGAATAGTCATAAAGTCTTCATTTCTTTGAAAAAGAAACCGTCGTAAAGTCTTCGTTTCTTGTGAAAAGCATTGATTGACCATTTGTGCATTTAGTTTCTTTATGTTCATCTAAACATTAAACGAATGAAAAGAAAAACATGCATAATGCATTTAGAAGTTTGTGTGTTCTTGTAGGAATGGTATAGGGAAATTTGCATTAGATGTGCTCTATTCTCTTTGTTTAAAGATTCCGATTGCTCTATCCCTTTTAGTTATGGTTTTCATTGTTTAAATCAAATGAAAAGAATGTTTCTTATCATAGTTGCATTCTAGGACTTTCAGAAACATCACGCGGTGAACCTGAAAGGCAAACTTTTAAACAAGATCAACTAAAATTTATCTGAATTAACCTAATGGAGCATTGTAACTTAATGCATAACATTTAGAGGTCTAGGCTAGAGACGTGTTTTGGCATCGTTAAACATAACAACTGTCTCTAATGGTTTGTGATACATTCTGATTGCGATACCTCATTCCACGTACGTAAGTATATCGTAGCTCGTTAACATACTTTTAGGTATATTGAGTGGTGTTATAGTACAAAAAGTATAAAGGAATGCTCTCACTGTGCAGTTTCGCATTAGACAATGCTAACACAGATTGGGCCTCCACATACTTCCGGGTATATTTGGGAGGACTACATTAGGTTCATATCCATCCATAGGTAACCGATTCGGCTGCCTTGTGTACTGTGATACACCGAAAACAACATTCGGGGAGATTACCTAAATGTATGTTAAATCCTTGGCTTCTCTGAGGCAATATATTGCAGTTCATAGTTACTTGGTAATCCTTTTGCCTAGATTACCCTCTTTTTGTTTATTTATTTTTATAATAAAATCAATCAACAATCGTGGAGGAAAATCAGCCTTTACCCTGTCATTCGCATAGGACAGTGAGTAAACCGACTTTACCTCCTGAAGCTACACCTAGTCGAAAAAATCAGTCTCGTTTAACTGAGTCCAGTACATCACAAACTTTTGGTTCTTCATCTGATTTACCAAAGTCACCTATACAGGTACGTACTGGGATTCTAGTTAATCCTACTATTACTGGTTTATCTGCTACTGAAGTGGAACCTTTATAATTACCTTAGGACACTAAAAGTGAACTTACTTAAATGGTAATTGAAGTTGTCCAACAAAAAGTTGATCCTCAACCCAAATTTGTTCAACAATAAATTACTTCTGAACTTGAATCTCTTCAACCGAAAGTTGATCCTAAACCTATCATAGTTCAAACAGAAGTTACTTTTGAACGAGAAGTTGTTCAAGAAATTCATCCTGAACCCGTTGTTCTTTTACCAAAACACTTGGATCCTGAAGTTGAACAATCAGAAGTTGTTCTCGTACCGGAAGACGATCGACCGATTTAACCTCAAACATCTGTAACTGTTGAGACTTCTCCTTTGCCACATAATCAAACACCGGAAATTTATTACGGACCTAATGGTGGAATCCTTCCGCCCGGTTTGATTCATATTGAATATGAATCTGAAGAATAAACTTCACCCAGAACTCCAACTCATTTTGGACCAGGGCTTTATCTTTATCCTTCTTATCCTCAGTTAACAGCTCCTTTTGATCCTGTTTACTTTCAAACTCCCATACATTCATTAGGACATTTATTAGTGTTGGCTTGTTGGGGCCTGACCCAGGTTTGGAGTTAAATAGCCAAACAAATCACTGTACTACTTTCCCTTTCAGCAACAATCTACAAAGCACAAACTGAGGTCTCACCCGAAGTAGTATGGGGGGGGGTGCTGGAACCAGGTTTCCACACCCTTGTGATATTTGAGAGGTTTGAGTGGGTCCAACCATTAATCCTTTTGTGTAGGTTACTTCGCGCACTTCCTTGTCCCTCGCGCCCTGATATACTTACCTTCGCGCAGCCCTAACCAAGGGTTGTGGGGCCTCCACGCTACTAGAGTAGTGCTCTGCACTATTTACTTATCTTCCTACACCAGTTAGTTATGTTCGCGTAATTGGATGCCTTATGTTATATTTATTTATACAACACATTCATATGAGTTCGCACAGCATATAAATAGTACACTTGCAATTTATACCCATTAATACATAAAATAGGAAAAGATACACAAAAATATGGTAAAACTTCTCTTTATTAATTCTTCCCATGGTTACAGACTTGACCCGACCTGTGCACTCAGCTATAGGGGTCCGCGCACTCAGCTGCGGACTACTAGGCCTCTGCGCACTCAACTTTAGAGCCCTCTCCTACTCTACGACCCAAAGACACACTTTACACTTTGACTCAATCTCTTAACTCATCATTCTTCTACTCTATTTCTTCCATTGATGTTTTCTACACTTAGAGCCTCGCTCTATTTATAAAATCCCATGGTCCACAAACCATGGGTAGGTTTATCAAGCTGACATTACATTACAAGAACAAGGGTAGACAACTGTGTGACTCTATTATGACTTAGCGCTCCGTGCCCAAAAATCGTGGAGCCTTTACAAAGGACTTTGTCAAAACTTGGGCTTTAAGCCCCAAAACATGCCTTGGGGGGATTCTGTGACACCACTTCGTCGCGCTGCAAGCTTAACTGCTCCATGTTGATCTTTTGCTCGCTTAGTACTTGTAACGCATGACTCCCTTTAGCCCACAGTTCTGTAGTAATCCCATCCCAAAAAACATATAGTGTCTCCCTGGGAGCGTAGCCATGTTGATCCTGATACCTTTAAGTGCACTAATTGTAGGCCTGTCGGCCTCATTTGTGGTGACCAGTGCCCCTTCAGGCAGCACGATGGTGTTTGTTGTTCGGGCACGCAACATCTGCTTTGTTGCAATTGTCCCTACTGCAAGGCTGGTCGAGAGGGTACCAGCCTGAGGAGTGCGCACCTGAAACTCCTGTAGCTATGCTCTGAGGGCCCCCAACACAATCTGGTTCTCTTGCGTGAAGTTTTGGAGGGCCTCGGAGGTGACATCGCGCACCGTCTCACCGATGTCATGCAAATCACCCTCAGTAAGGGTGATCGGGTCAATAGACAACTTTGATGCCTTGACCTTCTTGCGCAGCCCCGTCCACTCACTTGGGTGATAGCACTTTAGTTGTGTTGATGCATTTTGTGGGTCCACGCCGCCCTCCTCTTCGTTTGTTTCTTGGCCATGCGAAGGCGACTTTTGGCCCTCATGCGGTGTTGGAAATACTGAGAGGGGGGGTGAATCAATATTTCTTATTTCTTTTTTTTTAATTGTTTTAGTGATTGCCAAAAGCATATATAGATATGTATATGTATACACAGAACATAGAAATCAACAGCTGGAATTAATGCTTTTATTAAAACTCAATACAGTGCAATGAAATAAATACAATATTAGTATATATCTGATTGTGAATAGTTGCCAAGCTCCAACTTGGACTTCAGTGAGGCTCCAACCTCCAGAGCACCAACTCTGTTTTGCAGTGGTTCTGCACTTAGGAGCACCTACCCCCAATGACTTCAGTCCTGTTCAGTTTCGAGGCTCCAACCTCTTGGGCTCCAACCCAACCTTGGTATAGACTGGTATGCTCCTACACTCTATTCAACTGAGGTTCTCTCACTCCTACTCTCCTGCCTCTACTGCTTCTGCTGCCTCTATAGCCTCTGCTGCTTTTTTTGCCTCTTCTGCCTCTGCTACCTCACACTTTGGTTCTTCACCACAACAACAACTGCCAACAGTTCATGTTTTTACTATTTTATACATTTCCATGCCTTTGTCCATTTGTTTCCACTTACACCACCTCTTAGGCTTCCTCTTCGGTCGTTGCGGCTTCCTCTGCGCTATGCAAGTTCACTGACTTTATGGGGATACGTAGATTCATTAGACTGGTCCAAATGATCCACAGAGAACACATCCTCCCGGTTTACTGTAACAATGCTCCTTTTGGCAATGATTGTGGCATACACAGAGTTCTTTCAATTAAACGGAGATGTTTTGTCCCGATCGCAATCATAATTGCCATGATTCAACCCTTTTTCACTAACGTTCAGCCTTCTGAACCGTCGGAACAACCATCGTAAGCCTTTCAGTTTAAAGCACCCCACGGAAGCCAGACATTCCATTACACAGAGAATATGAGAAAAAACAGTCAAAAAGACTAAAAGGCGGACTTCAGGAAATATTACAATCACACCTATTCCTATATCGGGTCCGCGCTTAACTCGCAATCAGCGATTTGTGACTCCCACGTGTCCTTTATATATCAGACCCATGACTCCGCCGATGGCCGACGGCCAATCCTCCACTGCTCCGATGGACTAGATGCGATATGGTATTAAACCATAGTTAATATGCCCGTCAGGTCCACAGCCTATCGCAGTCGGTGCTTCCAATGTGGCAAGGCTTTACGGCTTGCGATATGCAATGGATGCAATCATAGATTAAGTCATATTTGTAATGTGTGGCGGGTCCACGTGGATATGCATTGCAGTCGAGAGTTGCCCCTGGCAGAGGTCCGATGCAATATCGCTGTTGATGATCGCAATGGACCGCTTGACATATTGTAGCTCCCACTTCCGAAGTGCCGATGCGATACTCGCAATCAGCGATCGAAAGTCGCGCAGGGTCAAGGCTCGACGTTAACATAGACCCCTCATAGCAATGTGATGTGCCAGACCTGATACAACTCAACACTCCCATGTATAGAGTTTCAAGTCCGTAATCCATCTCCGATAGTGTATTTTCCCTAGAGCCAAGTCTTCCACCTCCGATAGTGTTAAGCCTATGTATATGGGCTTTCTGTCCACCAATCGTATTAAAGCATGCATACATGGGTTTTACAGGCCTGACAGTATATATATATATATATATATATATATATATATATATATATATATATATATATATATATATATATATATATATATATATCTATATATCTATATATATATATATATATATATATATATCTATATATATATATATATATATATATATATATATATATATATATATATATAGATATATATATCTATATATCTATATATATATATATATATATATATATATATATATCTATATATATATATATATATATATATATATATATATATAGATATATATATATATATATATATATATATATAAGGTTTTATGCCTTCGATAGTGTAAAAACACATATGTATGATATATGCTCCTCCGCCTGTATCTTCATGCATATAATTCTTTTGTGGCCCGATAGCTCCCAATAATATAAATGCACCCATTGCTCCTCTGATGGCTCTGTCTGCTTCCTTATAGCTCTGCTTGTTCCTCTGTTGCTGTGATGGTTGTCTGCGTCCTTTGTTCTACTCCTCTTGGCTCATTTTTCTCCTCGAATATTGCCATATTGACATCAATGACAATCTGTGTACAACAATCTCCCCCTTTGTTATTGATGGAAATATTCTTCTGCTCTCCCCCTTTGACATCAATGGAAAAGGAATGCATATGGACTCCCCCTGTCAAACTGCTCCCCCTGTCCTGCTACATCTTTATGAATGAACTTGAGTGATGATAAAAAAATAACCCCCATATTTTGACGCAGATGTTCGAATGCTTCTTGAGGAAGAGGTTTTGTGAAAATATTAACTATCTGCTCCTTAGTACTGATATATTCCAGGAAATGTTTTTGTTCAGCTACTTGCTCATGGAGGAAATGATACTTGATTGGTATGTGTTTGGTTCTTGAGTGCATCACTGGATTTTTACTAAGACTGATAGCAGTTGTGTTGTCACAATAGATGGTAATCGGTTGATATATACATATGTCAACATCTTTTAGAGCTTCCTTCATCCATAGTATCTGAGTACAACAGTCTGCTGCAACAATATACTCGACTTTTGCTGTGGATAATGATATCGATGAATATTTTTTGCTGAGCCAGGATACTAAACAATATCCTAGGAAGAATGCATTTCCACTATTACTTTTCCGATGATCTATACTTCCAGCCCAATTAGCATCGGTGTATGCAGTGACAGTCAGTGTTGAGCTCTTTGGGTAACAAAGACCGAAATCAGAAGTTCCTTTAAGGTATCTGAGAATTCTCTTTACAGCTAATAAGTGGGATTGTTTGGGAGCATATTGAAATCTTCCCACCATTCCTACTTCTTGCATTATGTCTGGTCTTGTAGCTGTGAAGTATAGAAGGGCTCCAATCATTGACCTGTAATGAGTTGCATCTACTAGAGGGGAGTCATCATCTTTGCTCAGTTTGCAGTTTGTGGTCATAGGTGTGCTCATGGGTGCACAGTCCTCCATTCCAAATTTTTTGAGCATGTCTTTTGGATATTTGGTTTGAGATATACACAATCCTACTCTGGTTTGAGATACTTGAAGTCCAAGGAAGTGGGACAGCTCTCCTATCATTGACATCTCAAACTCTTTTGACATGCTTTGAGATAATTCACGGCTCATTTCATCATTATTACTAGCAAAAATTAGATCATTGACATAAACAAGAGCAACTAGTAACTTACCTTCATCTATATTTATGTATAGATTACTTCCAACCACTCCCTTTTTGAAGCCTTGTTGTTGTAGGTAGTGATCCGATCTTGCATGGCGCTTGTTTCAACCCATATAAAGCTTTTTTCAACTTACAGACTAAGTCCTTTCCTACTGTTAGATCAAAACCTTATGGCTGCTCCATGTAGACTTCGTCCTTGAGTTCCCCATTTAGAAATGCTTATTTCACGTCCATTTGATAGATTTTGAATCCCTTTGAGCAAGCAAATGCCAAGAACATCCTGGTCGCTTCCATACGGGCCACTGGTGCAAATGTCTCTTTGAAGTCAATTCCTTCAATTTGTGAATAGCCTTTGCAGACAAGTCTTGCCTTGTTTCTGATAACCTGTCCTTCCTCATTCATTTTATTTTTGAACACCCATTTGGTTCCTATTATGTTTTTGTCCTTTGGACGAGGTACCAGCTCCCATGTCTTGTTCTTCTCAATTTGGGACATTTCTTCTTCCATGGCTTTTACCCAATGAGGATCCTTACTTGCTTCTACAAATGTTTCTGGTTCTATCATAGATAGGAGGGCAAAGCTTTTCTCTTGGGTGTGATTGTTATCCTTCTTCGGGTCTGCACGCCTTCATCTCTATCGCCAATGATCTACTCTTTTGGATGATTTCTTTGGATATACTTCATCTTTGAAGGGGTATTAGGTGGTTCTCTTTCCTCTTCTTCTTCTTCTTCTTCTTCTTCCTCATCTATTTCTTCTTCTTTAGGTTCTTCTTCTTCAATGAGAAAGTCATCTTCATGTTCTTCAATTTCCTTTTCTGGAAGATCTTCATCAACCTTTACATCAATGCTTTCCACTATTTTCTTCAGTGAATAATTGTAGCACTTGTAATCCTTGCTCCGTGTAGAGTATCCAAGAAATATCCCTTCATCAACCCGAGAATCAAACTTTCCGGGTGAGCCATCATTTATTTTTATGAAGCACTTGCTTCAAAAGATGTTGAAGTAATTCATCGAAGTAGGTCTTCCTTTCCATAGCTCATAAGGTTTTTTTTCACAATTTGGTCTTAATTGAGTTCGATTCAATGTATAGATAGTTGTCCCTACTGCTTCTCTCCAGAATCTAGGCTGTAATTCTGCTGCTAATAGCATTGTTCTTGCCATTTCTTGGACTATTCAATTTCTTCTTTCAACTACCCCATTTTGCTGAGGTGTTCTTGCAGCAGAGAATTACCTTTTAATTCCATGAATATTATAGAAGTCACTAAATTCGTTTGATGTGAATTCTCCCCCTCGGTCTGTTCTAAGGCACTTAATTTTTTAATCTTTTTCATTTTCTACAAGGGCTTTTAGATTCTTAAAACACTCAAAAGTTTTAGATTTAAACTTTATAAAATATATCCACATCATTCTAGTATAATCATCAACAAATAACACAAAGTACCTTTCTCCTTGGAGTCCCTGATTTTTAGTTGGCCCACACACATCAGCATGGATGATCTCCAAGGGCTTCGATGTAGAGAGCTCCTTTGTCTTGTGGCTAGTTCTGGTTTGCTTTCCATGTTGACATGGACCACATACTCCTTGATTTGTTTTGAACAGCCTTGGGATGTCTTATACAGCTTTGATCTTGTTGATATTGATCAGATTTTCGAAGCTTGTATGTCCAAGTTGCTTGTGCCACAACCAACTCTCATATGTCTGACTCAAGTAGCATTTATTTTCTTGAATCTTGTTCAGAATGTAATTGTTGTCTGATGTTCTCACCCCTTTTGCCACAAGTTCCCCTGAGGCAGAGTTCCTTATTTCACAGTCTTTGGTGCAGAAAAAAACCTTATGTACTTGATCACAGATTTGGCTGACACTCAGGAGGTTGGGTTTGAGTCCATCAACTAGCAGAGCATCTTGAGATTTTCCTTTTCCATTGATCAGAGTCACTGTTCTTTTCCCTGCAATTCTGCTAGATCCGCTTCCAAAGGACACATTCCCTTCCTTTTTGCTCAATGAGACAAACTTTCTTCTGTCTCCTGTCATGTGTCTGGAGCACCCACTATCCACAAACCAATGGTTTCCATTATTTTGAGCATATAGAGCCAGGCCGCATTTATCCATGCTGGAGTTCTTGCTACTCGTCTTTCTTCCTTTGAGTGGGCAGTCTTGTTCATAGTGTCCATTATTGTAGCAGAAAGAGCAAATAAGATCAAATTTGGTCAAGGGATCAAATGAATTGAAGGTTTTGATTTGTCCCTACCTTTTGGGGGCATATGAGTTGATTATTCGTTCCTTTAGCTGTGCTTTTCACTTCTATGAGCCATACAATGTCTGTCTTGATGACCGAAGTTTTTATAGTGAAAGCAGTGTCCAAGAAAGATGGTTTTTTACCTATTGAAGCAACCACTGTTTGAGTTGATTTCCTGCCTGGGAATTACTACTCCCTCGTTCTTTGGGTTTGCGATGGGCCCTTGGTGGAGTACAGGTTTGTATTTGTTGTAGTGTCCATGATTCGACTCCACATTCTTCTTTGGAGTAATTCTCTCTTCATTCTTAGGATCTGGGATGCACTTTTGATAACATACCTTTTTCTTTTGGATTGTAGGAAAGTGCATCGGCATATCTTTTCACACTATTCTTAGTGCTTGAGGATTCTCCTTTGAAACCTATTCCAGA
Source organism: Pinus tabuliformis (assembly GCA_031772625.1). Lineage (NCBI taxonomy): Eukaryota > Viridiplantae > Streptophyta > Pinopsida > Pinales > Pinaceae > Pinus > Pinus tabuliformis. The sequence continues at coordinate 1,689,076,187 of CM062817.1, forward strand.
CTTAGTATTTGAAAGCTTTTACAACCCTTTTTAATTTGCTCCAACTCCTTTCTCAGAGACACTATTTTGGCCTCACATTCTTCACAAGTCTCTTATTTTTCTTTAAGCTTTGCTTCCAAGAGATCTTCTCTCCTTATTTCCTCGTTTTCCACTTTGAGAGAAATGATTTTGTTCCGTAGTTTCTCATTTTCTTCCATGGCGCTTATTAACAGTTCCTCTACATTTCCTTCTAGCCCCGAGTCATCATCATCTGCGAGTGCCATGAATAATGTTTCTTGGCTTTCATCATGATCACTTTCCTCATCTGATATCTTTTTGATGACCATAAACTCATCCTCATCAGAGTCATCTTGCTTGGAGAAGAAGTTTTTCTTATTGAACCCTTTCTTTTTGTGTGCCATTCTTTTAGAATTTCCTTCATCATCACTGTCATGTTTATGAGGACATCTTGCTGCATAATGACCTATTTTACCACATTTAAAACAGATAAGAGGATACTTACCTTTAAGCTTAGATCCTCTCTTCATCTTTCGTAAAAATTGAGCCAATTCAGATTCCACATCTGACTCATCACTACAGTCATTCATTTCTTTCCCCTTCTTTGAATTTGAGGCCTTGAACGCTGCATCTTTGGATCTTGGGCCACCTTTCCTCATTTCATAGGCAATGAGAATTCCATGGAGTTCATCCATTTTGAGGGTATCTAGATCCTTTTCTTCTTCTATAGCATTTATTTTGGAGTCAAATCTTTCTGAAAGAGACCTTAATACCTTTTGAACAATGGTACTTTCTTCAGTTTTTTCATCCAATCCTTTAAGGGAATTTACCACTTCAGCTACTCGGAGGAGGTATGCTGCAATATCTTCTTCATCTTCCATCCTCAAACTTTCAAATTGTATTTTATGAGTTTGAAGCTTTGCCTTTTTTACTTTTGAGTCCCCATCGTACAAACCAACTAGCTTCTCCCACATTTCTTTGGCAGAGGTGAAGTGCATGACTTTTGTAAACTCAGAATCAGTGATTCCATTAGTGATGGAATTCAAGGCCTTTGCATTTGTGATGTAGACTTTCCTCTCATTTGGGTCTATTGGAAGAGTGGAGGTCGTTTGGTATTCATTTTGAACAAAATGCCAGACTTCAGGTCCAAGGGAAATTAAGTAGTAGGTCATTCTTTTCTTCCAGAAACCAAAGTTAGTGCCATTGAACAAAGGAGGTCTTCCTGATGCTTCATGATTTCTCTTCATGGTTGCGTATCCTTCTTCAAGCTGTTAGGCTAGTATGAAGAAGCCAGCTCTGATACCAATTGTTGGAAATACTGAGAGGGGGGTGAATTAGTATTTCTTATTTTTTTTTTTAATTGTTCTAGTGATTGCCAAAAGAATATATAGATATGTATATGTATACACAGAACACAGAAATCAACAGTTGGAATTAATGGTTTTATTAAAACTCAAGACAGTGCAATGAAATAAATACAATATAAGTATATATCTGATTGTGAATAGTTGCCAAGCTCCAACTTGGAATTCAGTGAGGCTCCAACCTCCAGAGCACCAACTCTGTTTCGTAGTGGTTCTGCACTTAGGAGCACCTACACCCAATGACTTCAATCATGTTCAGTTCTGAGGATCCAACCTCTTGGGCTCCAACCCAACCTTGGTATGAACTGGTATGCTGCTACACTCTATTCAACTAAGGTTCTCTCACTCCTACTCTCCTACCTCTGCTGCTTCTACTGCCTCTACAGCCTCCGCTGCTTCTGCTACCTCTTCTACCTCTTTTGCTTCTGCTACCTCACACTCTGGCTCTTCACCACAACAACAACTACCAACAGTTCTCTATTTTTACTGTTTTATACATTCCCATGCCTCTGTCCATTCATTTTTGCTTACACCACCTCTTAGGCTTCCTCCTTGGTCGCTGTAGCTTTCTCTACATTGTGCAGGTTCACTGACTTTGTGGGGATATGTAGATTCAATAGACTGGTCCAAACGATCCACGGAGAACACATCCTCCCGCTTTACTATAACAGTGCTCCTTTTGGCAATGATTGCAGCATACACAGGGTTCTTTCAATGAAACGGAGATGTTTTGTCCCAATCACAATCATAATTGCCATGATTCTCCCCTTTTTCACTGACGTTCAGCCTTCTGAACCATCGGAATAGCCATTGTAGGCCTTTCGGCTTAAAACACCCCACGCAAGACAGACATTCCATTACACAGAGAATATGAGAAAAAGCAGTCAAACAGACTAAAAGGCGGACTTCAGGAAATATTACAATCGCACCTATTCCTATATCGAGTCCGCGCTTAAATTGTAATCGACGATTCGTGACTCCCTAGGGTCCTTTATATATTAGACCCATGAGTCCGCTGATGGTCAACGGCCGATCCTACATTGCTCTGATGGACTGGATGTGAAATGGTACTAAACCATAGTTAATATGCCCATCGGGTCCAAAGCCTATCGTAGTCGGTACTTCCAATGTGGCAAGGCTTTATGGCTTGTGATATGTGACAGATGCGATCATAGATTAAGTCATATTTGTAATGTGTGGCGGGTCCGCATGGATATGCATTGTAGTTGTGAGTTTCCCCTGGTGGAGGTCCAATGCGATATCGCTATCAGTGATTGCAATGGACCGCTTGACATATTGTAGCTCCCACTTCTGAAGTGCTGATGCGATACTCGCTATCGGTGATCGAAAGTCACACAGGGTTAGGGCTCGACGTTAACGTAGACCCCTCATAGCGATGCGATGTTCCGCACCCGATACAACTTAACACTCCCATGTATAGAGTTTCAAGTCCGCAATCCACCTCCGATAGTGTATTTTCCCTAGAGCCAAGTCTTTCGCCTCCGATAGTGTTAAGCCTATGTATATGGGCATTCTGTCCGCTGATAGTGTTAAAGCATGCATACATGGGCTTTATGGGCTCGATAGCTCTGTCTGATTCCTTATAGCCCTGCTTGTTCCTCTGTTGTTGCGATGGTTGTCTGCGTCCTCTGTTCTGCTCCTCGAATATTGCCATATTGACATCAATGACAATCTGTGTCCAGCACGCACCTTCTCAGTTGCCTCCTATCCTACTGCTGTTTCTACAGTCTTTTTCCGTTCTGCTATTGTCTGTGTAGTGTCTCACGCCTCCTGCACTTTTGTTGTTGTTGTTTCTTGCCTTCTCTTTTTTTCCAACTGCGCCATGTGCAGCTTGGCCTCCTCTTTCTTCTTCTTTGCCGCAGACTTCTCCATTACCGCGATGTCTGGGGCGAGCCACTCCGGCAGCCATGTCTCTAGTACATCAAAAATTACATTGTCTATGGCTATGAAGGGTAGCTTACTCCATTTCTTAGCCGGGTCCTTGCACACTTTGATGTATATGCTGTGGAGGTCTGCTTTAAGCTCTGCAAAACATTGCAGGCTGTTGTAGATAGTGGGTGATAATCGCGGCTTGCATTTAATCCCAATTTTGATGTTCATTTCCATGAACACCCATAATATCTTACTGTCGCAAATCTGGTTCGTGTCCTTTATGGCCCAGAACAAAGCATACTTCGCGGCCTTCGATAGATCCCTGTCAATTATGGGGACTGACTGTCCTCCAACAATTCCCCTGCCACGAGCACTATGGACAATAGATTCCATACATAGTGGAATGTTTTGCCTTGTTCTTGGGCCTCGCGGAAATTTTCTAGGAACTCCTTAGAGAGGAACTCGAACTAGTTAAAATGGACCCCATCCACACACTGCTCAGTAAGTGCCACCACGGGCACGGGTACCTCATCGGCACGACACTTGTGCATAACTTTACTCTCCAGTATTTTTCTCGCCACTTTAACTGCTTTGTTGTTGATGCTGGATATGGCGTAGCCCCTTTTATTCTTTTCAAATTTGTATTTCTTCTTCATGGACTCCGCGATGACCAAGTCACTTCTCTTCCCCTCTGAGATGTCTGTGGGATCCTCTACTTTGCAGGGAAGCTGGGTAATGCGATGAATTAAGTGGTCTGTGATGGGGATGGGCTCCTCCAACCACAAACACCCACCATGCACTAGGCAGAGCAACTTCCTAATGATGAAAATCGTTATTAGGGCACAGTGGAAATGAGGCACCCAGAGCAGGTTTAGTAACCCTGTTTTTTCCACTCTGTGCAACCACTTTCACAGCTCCAATTCGATAACCCTTGCCGCGGTGTTCTGCTTGGGCTTCATGAGCTGTGCAGCCTCTAGGTGAGGGAACTTCTCGTGGTCAGTGAGATCCCAATCTTCAAATTTCAATCTAGACACCCGTCCCAGGTGCATGCCCTCAAAAATGATGTCTTCCAGGAGGAGTGGGGTCTGGAGAGAGCTCTTGCTCTCGTCGAGATCCTTGGGCACTTTTGCCTTCCCCTTCTGCAGGGGGATATAGGTGGGAAACTTTGTTGGAGGGTGCACAGGATTAGTTTCTACCACCATGCCTTTGTCCTTGTCCTCTTCAATGATAAGGTCCTTCAGGTCTTCCTCCTCCTCGTCCGTTTCCAAGTTAACGGCTTTCCCTTTCTCCTGCATCGTTAACCTGGTGTGCAGCGGGTTTCGCGGGGACAGACGTACGAGAACCATCAGCTATTTGTCTTTCTTTGGCCTTGGCATGCATGGTGATTTATGGATTTCTGCCACAATCCCAGTGCCTTCAGGGACATCCCCCACAATCAGGGCCTGCGCGGCCTCCTCGGCGGTCATCTTTGCAATTTCCATAACTTTCTCAGATGCTGCCATCTTGTTCGTCGAGAAATCTATCACTTGCATAATTAGGGCTCAATCAACACTTTGCACAGGTCAAACACGGCTCTCTCAGAATATGCAGGGTACACAATAGCTCAATTCACAAATAACCAAGTGTTGTTTGTTGGGCATCCCTTTGTAATTTATAGCGCCTTTTGAATATGAATTCGACCGTTACCCCCAAATCTGGTTCATTAATGCTCCCTTGGCAGCATATTTTCTCAAATCTTGCCCATAAAGCATGCCTTAAATGCCTGCCACCCACTCCATTTGGCCTCAAGTTGAGCATCACATCATGAATAGTGACTCCAACGGTCACTTTCCAACCAACACATGCTGCAGTGCAACCCCCCTTGCGCGGTCACGGACCTTGTGACTCTTTGCTTCTGCGCTCAGCTCCAACATTGCGTAGCACCTGAGCAGAGTCGTTTATAGTCCCACGCCTCCTTTCAACTACCTGGAGCGCTAAGACTGTACCTCCTATGGTTAGTCAGGTGGTCATGCCACCTATATAGGGTTTCATCTGGTCATCCATCACTTTTCTTGTAACATACCCAATTTGTATCGTTACTGGCTGTGTCGCACATTTTATCATTTGCAGCACGCCACCATGGTCGATCTATTTAGTAATATGTGGTCCAATCCAAGGCATCAGGCTGATCAATTCGAGGTGACAGTCCCCAAATTTATCAATGTGATTGTGTGCACCCTGCTTTATCACCATGGTCTGTTTATTGAGAAAATCCTTCTTGATCCCATCCTCTAGCTTCTTGACTTCTGCTTCCACTAGAGTGATTTTCTCCATTAATCGCACCCTATCATTCATAAGTTCTTGGAGCCTAAGGTCACCCTGTCGGATTTCCCCATCAGGTCCCAAGTGTTTTGCTTCATTCAGCTACACTACCCCTTCTTTCAAGGTTCCGCGAACTGTCATATCTGTCAGTGTTTCTATATGCGGACTAGGCATTTTATGATCCATGGGGATTACAATGTTCACTTCATACTCCAGCCTCAGAGGTGCTTGCACTGTCAATTTCTTGCACGTGGTCCTATAAGCCCATAGAACGACTGGTACACACAAGCCCTAATCAGTCTAATGTGCATTATGTATCTTGTTCAGTGCTTCGCATACTTTGTTAAAGGCTTCTGCATGGATAACCTTTTGCGCACTTGGCCTTTCCATACTCCATGGTTCCAATTGGAGGGGTCGTTCGCACTATTTCCTTGCCCGCACATGCTTACTGACTGTGTCTTCTAAAGCGAAGACTGTGTGCATCCACACAGATTTCATACCATGTGCCTGTATCCAGCTGGATAGGTGAGCGCGTGGACCATTTTGCTTGGCAATATTTTTTGTTAATCGTATCTGAGGCTTCCCAAATCGTATGCGCATTGTTCTCCTACATTCGCGCCAGTCCCCAAAGCTTCCTTGGTGCGTACCCCACAACCTCATGGGCGTAGTGCACAGTACCCATTTAAAAGCTTTGAAACATTGTTTCCAACACTTTTCTTTCAAATATGTTCAGGAAATCATCCACCTCACTTAACCCTTCATATGTAGGCATATCCCTTACCTCCATCAATACGCAGCATAGAAATCTTGTCATCATGTTACAGTTCAGTGTGGTTACCTCGTGTAACCGGTTCTGCATTGTTCTATCTCTTTGTCAGAATCCGGGGTGTAGGAGCTTTCGCGCTCCCATGAGATTCATCCATCTGTGGTTGGATTCACCCAGTCTTGTTCTTGTGCGGTTATCTTGTAGATGTAGTCCAAATCGTCATCGTTGCTGTAGTTGTGCACTGGCTCCGTGTTGTGTGATCCTTCTATAGGGTCCAAAGGTACAACTACGCGCAGAGATGTTTTCTCAAAAATCATCTTGCGCTTCTTCAGAGTTATCACCCCATCCATGTCAGTGTCCCAATCTATTCCTAATAGCACGAGGTAGGGATTGTTGTCATCAACAATCTCTATTACTCCGAAATTGGCTAGTGCACTTGCTCCTTCGATATCCACTATGATTGCCTGCAATCTCCCCATAGGTAGGATCTTTTGCTAGTTTGCTATTCGTAGTTGGATAGGAGACCATTGCAGTGTATGCCTTCCCATGTGCTCCCATGTTTGCTTCGGCAGAATGTTTGCGTCTGATCCTAGGTCCAAAATCACTTGGTCCATCTCATATTCTCTAATCTGCACGGTCAATCTCATTTCCCTTCCCGTTCGCGTCGTTTGCTTTCCGAGCTTCCGGACTACACACGGTTCTCCTGGCGCGCTCCCAGCGCATCTATTTATGAGTTCCTGTAGCCCCTTTACAGCCTTGCTGTCACACAGCAGCTTCATGCATGTTTCCAGGAACGTTGTGAGCATCGATGGGTCCATTTCCAGCTCTAGTCTGTCTTTACTTCCTAAAGTGGAGGCATCAACGAATCTCTTCTTGGCTTCCATGAAGGTTTCCTTAGCGTGCTCCAAATCAAACTCTGGTTCCTTCATTGGAGCCTTGCGAACCTAAGTACTTTCTTCAAGCTGCTTTCCTTTGTCATCGCCTATCATAATTCCACTTCGAAGGAAAATATTCACATTAGGGTCTTCCTTGAGCGGCTCAGACCTCATCATTTGCAAGTTCTGATTCAGGGGAGGTTGGAGCGCTCCTTTATCATGCAACCTCACTATCAGTGTGGGACAATCCTCCGTCTCATGATCAAGCAATGTACAATACAAGCATGATGGCCTTGTTGTATTTGTACAATCACGTGCATAATGTCCTGGCCCTCCGCAATTGTAACATATCAGCTGTCCGCGACCTCTTCCAGGCCCTCCTCCACCTCGGCCTCATCCATGCCCCTAAAATCTAGTTCGCACCATCCCTGCATTCTGGTCAAGGGGCCGTGTTTCGACCTGAACTCTGTAGGTAAGAGTTTGATCCATCATCAGCTCATAACTTCTATAGGTGCGATCATCATGCCCCACTGATCTGAAGAAATTACAGAACAATGGTTTTGAATTATGTGTGTACTTCTATAATAAATGGCAGTTATTTGTAGCATGCTTTCCTCCTATCTGACAAAATGCGCACCATAATGCAAGCATCGTGCTCGGTCCTACTTGTGCCTCTATTCTCAATGGCATTGGTCCTCCACCCACGAAGTAATTTGCAAACACCAAGCAGTGGTCCTTGTCGTGTCCCTGACCCTTGCACTTTATGCACCATACCTCGTCGCACACTTCTAGGCAAGCTTTTCTATCTTGCTTTAGACTCTGCATCTCAAGGCACAAGTTCTTCAACTATGCGTGAATTTCTTGAACTCCCAGGTTGGGATCCTGTTTCAGGGTCTTGTGCAGTCTCATCGTGACCTCCAAGGCCTCGGCCCGAGTTGTTAGCCTCTATTGTGACAGTGCATTCCTTAGATGCGACGTTAATGATGCTACAAACCATTCGTAGTTTTGTCCATTCATCAATGTCATGTTAGCTTTAAGAATTGTGCACTTCTGTCTGTAATCTTGCTCCCAAAGGGTCGCATCTCATAGCATTGTGATTTCCTTAAACCCCATGATCGACTGTGCCTCTGACTTCCGTCTGCTAAATTCTTTGTTTAGGGTAGCTTGGATATCTGCGATCCCCACATTCGAATTGTCATCGGAATGCTTAATGTACAAAGTCAGTGCGCGATCCTGCAGAGTGTCGACCAATGTTACCTTATTTATATTTTCATTCGTGTCTCCCTGCGCTTCCCATACAACCTTTATCATGAACCAAAACTGGTTCGGATCTTCATTTCCTATTCCCTTGAACACTGGAAACTTTATCGCGCTTGCCGGTGAAGACGGTGAAACTGGCAGTGGTGTGGGTGTGGGTGGTATGCGCGAAATCCTCTGCCTTATCAAATTGATTGCACTTCTTGGTGAGACCTTCGTGAGCTCTCCCCCATCTCCTCGCAGAGGTGAAAGCAAGGGGCTAGTTTCTCGTTCTGCACTACCTTCGTTTCTGTAGATTATCCCACTTTGCATAGCCCCAAACATCAATCTATTTACATAACCTGCTTTTCACACAGTAGCATTTTAATCCTAGTGTTAAAAGACTTAACGTACTTACCTCGTGTCCTTTGAGGAAGCATCGCTCTACCTCACTATAGTTGACTGAAGTATCTACCGCAAACTCAGTGATGAATCCTCTTATAATTTGATCGAGCCAGTGATCAACCGTGCATGCGATCTTATCCTTCGATGCTTCCAATCTGTGCACCAATTATGGAGTCAACATAATAGGTCATCGAGCTTGCACCTTCCTTGGCTATCTGCCAGCTTCGCAATCCACTCATATAGCTCAGTAGGGAAGGATGCGAAGAAAATTTCATGGATATTTGTGTATAAGTAGCAGTCTAACCACTCTTCTTTTGATAGTCACGGATTCCTATTTCCCTATGCCACGAACTCATGAATCTTCCTATCCAACCAATCCTCAATTCCTTTCTTAGGTGGATTCCAGTGATACTGTTGGGTTGTGTTATATTCTTTCCATGACTAGACCACGTAGTTAACCAGGGGGTTAGAGGGGGGGCGGAGCCCCCCCTTCGTTGCACCAATTGCACAGTGGGGGTGTCATAGGGGGTTTGAGGGGTGCAAGTAACCCCCCACTATGGGGTCTGGTGTAGCGCCCTAGAAATTTATTTTTTTTGGACCCTATATTAGGTTTGGAAAACCTACCTATGCTTTTGTGCATGATTTTCGCACATCGTTTTGGACGCGATGGTTTTCGGTCCATGGTTTTAGACACGATGGTTTTTGGTCCATGGTATTAGATGCTTCGGCATGCATAAATATGTATTGTAACATTGAAAGGAACATAATGAAAAATCAAGTTGGTAGTCCTGGTTTTGGGATCCAAGGGAGAATTTCTGTGTATATGTGTTTTATGTGTTATGCTCTCGCATTGTTTATTTTTTGTGTTCTAGAATTTGTATGCAGGTAATTTCTGTATAGGGTTAAAACCTACAGATATGAAATCAGACATTTCTATGCAGATCCAGTCCTGACAATGAAACCATTTGTTGGCTTGTTGGGGCTTGACTTAGATTCGGAGCTAAATATCCAAACAAATCCATGTACCACTGGCCCTTTCGGCAACAGTCTGTGAAGTGCAGATTGAGGTCTCACCCGAAGTAGTATTGGGGGGTGTTGGAACCAGGTTTCCGCACCCTTGAGATGTCTGAGAGGTTTGAGTGGGTTCAACCGTTAATCCCTTTGTGCAGGTTACTTCGCGCACTTCCTTGTCCCTTGCGCCCTGATATACTTACCTTCGCGTAGCCCTAAGCATGGGTTGTGGGGCCTCCACATTGTTGGAGCAATGCTCTTCACTATTTACCTATCTTACTACACTAGTTAGTTATCTTCGTGTAATTGGATGCCCTATGTTATATTTATTTATACAGCACATTCATATGAGCTCGCACAACAAATAAACAGTACACTTGCAATTTATACCCAATAATACATAAAACAGGAAAAGATACACATAAATATGGTAAAACTTTTCTTTATTAATTATTCCCACAGTTATAGACTCGACCTGCCTTGCGCACTCAGTTGCAGGGGTCCACGCACTCAGTTACGGACTATTAGGCCTTTGCGCACTCAGCTCCAGAGCCTTCTCCTACTCTACGACCCAAAGACACACTTTACACTTCGACTCAATCTCTTAAACTCGTCATGATTCTACTTTATTTCTTCCATTGATGTTTTCTACACTTAGAGCCTCACTCTATTTATACAATCCCATGGTCCACGGACTATGGGTAGGTCTATCAAGCTGACATTTGTTGGTTTATAGGGGCTTTACCCAAGTTTTAGAAGTGTATTAGCTGAACAAATCTCACAATACTGGCCCTTTCGGCAACAGTCTGTGGAGCGCAGACTGAGGTCTCACTCGAGGTAGTATGGGAGGGTGCTAGAACCAAGTTTCCACACCCTTGGGATGTCTCTGGATGTGGTCTGGAGGGGTCGCGATTTGTATGTGGCCTCGCGCCCCTCTGTATTGCTAATGGGCTTTCACGTAGATCCATGTAGATGCACTTTCTTATTAATAATATTATTACAGATTTGAGCTTTTTATTACAGTCTTTATGAAAACATTTAAACTTAAAACCCCGTGCACGTAATTATAATAGATAATGCATAAATTCAAAACATAAGCACTAAACAGAGCCTCAAGAAAACACACAGTGATTTAGAAATTCTTATCTTTAGTGATCTTCTCCTCAATACAACCAGATCCACCCTGTGCACTCAGTTGCACGGGTCTGTGCACACAGCTGCGGACTCTACTAGGCCTTTGTGCACATAGTTGTAGAGCCTCTATCTATCTACCAACACCCTTGACTTTGACTCACACACGCTCCCAAACTTCTTTCTTCATAAACCCCTTACATTCTAGATCAAAAAAACATACTTAAAAAACTAACTTATAACCATAGAGCCGTGCTCTATTTATACATTTCCATGGTCTGTGGATCATGGGCAGGCCAACTCATTTTACATTACTTTTGGGTGGACAACCCTTTGAATTGACTCATTACACTTCGTGCTCCGCTTATCTCATAGATTCTTTACCATACTTTTTCCCCAAAATTGCGAGATTTGAGCCCCAAAAAGATTATGCGGGGCCTTCGCTACCCAATAGGCCCCCAACACAATCATCGTGACTCATCTTGAGTCACTCAGTTGGTGCGACAATCTTCATGCAGAGGTCGGTCAACAACTTCTGTGCTTTTCTTGTACTTGCAGCAAACTCTTCCGCATCCTCTGTACCTGTTCTACGTGAGCCACTGACACATAAGTATCTATTTCAGCTGCTTTGCTGGGTGCGTATTCTGCCTGCATGTGTGCCACCTTACGCTCAATGGTGACGAAAACTGCAAATGCCTCATCAAGCCATGGCTGGAGACATTCTTTAATCACTGCTTCCTTTTGTCGGGCAGTGTTAGCTTGTACCTTCAGGGCCTAGGCCTCCCTTATCTTGGCCAAGTGCCACGTAATAGCAACCATCTACCCAGTCCCTCTGACATTATCATAGGATTTTTGGAGCTCCCTTACCTCTATTTCCAATCACTGTAAGGTTGGATCTTCCTAGAGTGAAGTGAGCATAATAAGTGACTGATCCAACAAGTCGGCGCACTCCTTCATGGCACATGTGATCATTTCCCGCTCGGATTGAATGATGCCTCTACGCTGCTTGGTGACCTCTAGTGGTGTCGAAGGTTGTACTTGCAGTTTTAGCTCTGTAATCTATAGGTTGAGGGCCAACTGAACCCTCGTGGCTTCTTCCTTTGCTTCGCGAAACCCACTAGCCAACTTGTGGATTTGTATGCTGACAAGTAACTCGACTGCAATTTCCAGCTCAGGGGCACGAGCACATGCTTCTCCTACAACTTGTTCCAATTGTTGATTTTGTGCTATGACTTCGTCTCGTTGGAGGCTCAACTGTTCTATATTAATGCACTACTCACTGAGTACCTGTACCGCACGTCCTTCCCTAGTGCAGAGCTCCCTCGTTGCACTTTCCTGGAGCTGGTAAAAGCTTCCGTGAGGGAGGGCAGCCAAATTTAATCCAAGTCCCTCAAGCTGGCCCACCATAGCTCTGTCTTCCGCATTTTCTATTTTCACTTCTCCTACTGGAAGTGGGATAGTGTTAGCCAATTTGGCCTGTAGCAACTGCTCAGTGGTTGACAGACCCAAAGCTCCATAGGTAGCAATGGTGCCTGGTTACGAGACCCGTATCCCGAGTTCCTGCAGTTGCGCGCAGAGTGCCCCCAACACAGTCTATTGCTCTGACATGGCTTCGTCAAGCGCCTCCCAGGTGACTTCACGAATGGTATCCCCTATGTCACTAAGATCGCCCTCGGTCAATGTAATAAGTTCCCCATCCCATTTAGACGCCTTGGCCTTCTTTCGTGGCTTCTTTCATTCTATTGGCCTTGGCCGTTTTAAGGGTGACCCCGTGGTGGTTGGCACTGTTCCCTCCATTTCTGTATCTGTAGCCAGCTTTGTGGCCACTTTTGAACTGCTTCCATCCTTTGTTGTTGCAGCCCCTCCCGCTGGTGCCTTGCCTGTCAGAGTCTGCGCCACCTCTTGGGTCGCCCGTACTTCCACTGTGTGTTGTTTGTTTTGCTTTGCTATGCTGCATGCTTAGCTTCAACCTTCTATTTTTGGATAGCGGCCTCATCTCACCCCACCGCATCTGGTCCGCACCATTCCGGTCGCCAGGTATCCAATACTTCATAGATAGCTTCATCAATTGCAATGAAAGGAAGTGTGGTCCACGTCTGTTCGGGGTCCTTGCGTGCCCGGATGTAGACAAAGTGCTTATCAGCCTTAAATTCGGCTACGTTCTTTACACTGTCATATACCTCGATGGACAAATAGGGTTGCTGGTTGATCCATTGGAGGATGCTCGCATCCATGAGTATCTAGAAAATCTTGATGTCCGATATTCTGGCAACATCCTTGGTCGCCCAAAGTGATGCATATTTGGCGGCTTCTGGCCAATCCTGGTCCAAGGAGGGAAACTAGCTATCTTCGGGTAATTCACTGGTAACCAGCATGATGGACAACAGTAGCCACGCGTAGTAGAAGGTCTTTCCCTCCTCTTAGACCTCCCTACAGTTGGTCAGGAATTCATCACAGAGGAACTGCGCCCAATTGAACCGTTCCCCTACTGCATATTACTCAGCTAGGCTGACGACTATCACTGGAACCTCATTGTCGTGACATTTCCGCATCACTTTCCCTGCCAGAAATTGGGTAGAAATGAGTACCGCTTTTTCTGGAATACTATCAATATCATCTCCTTGCTGCCCTTTCTCCAGCTTATATTTCTTTTTCAGGGTTTCTGTCATCGTCACATCGCCACTCTTATCAACGATTTCCATGGGGTCTCTTCCTTCATAGGGAAGCTATGAGATCCTATGAATGAGTTGTGCCATGATGTGGATGCGGTTTTCTATCCATAAGTATCCATCATGTACTAGACATAGTAGCTGTATGATGACAAATATTGTAATAGGGGGCTGGAGAAAATGGGGAATGGATAGGAGACAGAGAAACCCGTCTTCCTCCACCTTTTGCAGCCATTCCTTTGGCTGAAGTGTCGTAACCATCCCTTTCGTGCTTTACTCCATCAGTTCGCTAGTCGCCAAATGGGGAAATTTTTCTGTATCTGCAAGGTCCCAATCTTCAAATTTCATCGTCAAGATGCGGCCAGTCACCGTGCCTTCAAGTGGAACCCCTTTTGGAAGAGACAGGGTGATGATTATGTTTCCCATGGCATCCAAATCGTTAGGGATCTCCCTATCACTGTGGTCGACCATGATTGATTTTCATATTGAGACAATCTTTGTCACAATGTGACGTCGAACCATGCTCAACCTAGTTGAATCCTTAGATTAATAAATCCAAGTGTTTGATATTGTAAACCTAAAAGAATAATAAACCCAAGGGATTAATACTAAAACCCCAAGGGACTATGAACCCAAGGGAATAATATTAAACCCAAGGGATATATATTATAAACCCAAGGTATATAAACCCTGGGATAAATATTATAAACCCTAAAATAAACATGGTTGACCATGGATGATTTTCATATTGAAATAATCAATGTCACAATGCAACATTGGACCATGCTTAAGCGTGATTGATTTTCATATCGAGACAATCTTTGTCACAATGCGACATTAAACCATGGTTGACCATGGTTGGTTTTCATATTGAGATAATGCTTGTCACAATACAACGTCAGACCATGGTTGACCATGATTGATTTTACAAAACATGGTTGACCATGATTGATATTATAAACCCAAGGGATTAATACTAAAAACCCAAGGGATTATAAAAACCCAAGGAAATAATATTAAACCCTAGGAATATGGAACCTTACACTAATAAACCAAAGGAAATAATAAACCCGAAGAAAATAATAAACCTAATAAAATATGGTATAGTTTAATTTGACTATTGTATGTATGTATATATGTTATTAATTAATCAATATGCCTATTATGAATAATGTAGAGTTTAATTTAACCATTGTATGTAGATATACTTTTACATGGATATATGTAAGTGTAAAAATATAGTGATCTTTTCATAGAATGATTAAATAGTTGGTATAATAGATGTTACCCTCTTTGTGGCTCCCACATGAAGATAATAAGATTAAGAATAAGCTCCCCACCTTTGGAACTCTATATAACTTATTAATTATTAGATATAAAATAAAAAAATATACCCATAGTTTATAATTTAATTATACTTTTAGTAAAATCAGTTTGTTATATTTTATAGTTTAGATTATATATTTATAAACAAAAACAAATTTATTACTCTAAAATACCTATCAACGTATCAAAATCAAAGAACTTTCAATAGAAATAAAAATTCAAACTCAAACAGCGTTCAATAGAAATAGAAATGCATGGAGTGGATGGTATTTAGCCTTTGAATTCATTAAAGTGAATTTTCCTCATGTTGTAGCAGCTACAACACTCCTCCAAAAGTTTGTCATAGCTTTATTTTGGATCCTTCCTACCAACATGCTACAGATATATTTGGGCACATCACTCCCGACGATCAGATCAATACAGATAGGGCTCATCAAACCCTAGTTTCAATTGCTACATACCCTATACAAGCCATCATATTGAATGTTTTCATCCATGAAAGTTTCCTAGTTTGAAACCCTACTGAAATGCCTCTTTGGGACACCAACGTAGCCTTGGTCAGGGGAAATGCTCTGCACAGCAGGTAGGCCTATTCAGACCTACGTTGCAGATCACTTAGGCCCACTTTAGCCTGCGCTGGGCGAGGATGAACGAAATTGACATATGATTCTACGAATATTCCTTTATTCTAGAGCATTCTATAATGATGCCCAACTCTTATGTCATCCTATGAGCTTGATTTTGGATAGGCTCTGGATCATCCAACCCTCTATCCTCTCATCCCTTTCTCCATGGAAACTAACTATCCAATTATGGAAAACCATTTAATGCCCTATTTATGACAAAATGACTTGCATTTCCCTATAAATTGAGCACTCATCATAGTGATCTAGAGATTAGCACTTGGATATTATAGACAAATAATGTTGGTTTGAGACTTGAAATCATTGTCAAGTAATGTTATGCTGCTAGATTGATGTGTTATTGGTGTGATGAGGGTTTGGACTAAGTTGGATGAGTGACATGGGATCAAACCACATTGGGTGTAACTCTCCTTCTATCAGTCAATAAAGTTGTTTGTTCCTTTTCCAATACTTTTGTCTATACATATGATGAACATATGTTCAAATGTTGTCGATTCCATTTGTTTACAGTAGATAGATCATATGCTTTGATTGTTGTTCTCTTCTCTTTATGTTGACAAGTACCAATTGAGCGAATTTAGTTTGAGCGGGAGCAACGAGAGCAATTAAAAGGAGATCAAATGAAGCAAAGGATCACAAGTAGGTTCCTTTATCTTATTTTTCTATTATAGGAAAAGGTTAAACATTTTTAATTATGTTGTTCTATGTGTAACTACCCACGTAGGGAAGATGTACCTATCCGTAGGTATAAATTATGTATAACAAATTGGCGACCATACTGGGGAACAACCATCGTTCCTGGTAGTTTACCCTTATCATATTACATCCTAGTATACTTTACATGACTTCATCGATCCCTTTTCAGTCATTTTGAATTTTTTCTGGTTAAAAAAGTGTGCTTAAATGTCTGCTCATTGTGCTCTCTATCATCAGTGCAATGTTGTTCTTGACATAGTGCACTGCAGAGCATCCTTAGCTTAGAGATAGTGCTCTGCAACACATTGTCTCCCACTCAGGGCTGCGCTTATCCCTATCAAGCCAAAAACCCCATCTTTTGCTTGATTTTTCCAAAGTTGCTTTTCATGTTGTTTGTTGAAAGATCAATGTTTTCTATGGCTCTGAAATCAATTTGCATTTCCTTTCCTAGCCCTACTTTGACCTTGATTGTTTAATTTTTCTTAAGAGATTTATTTACCATTATCAATTCATTGTCAAAGTTAGCTTACATTGATTAGTCTTTACTTTTTTGAAAAGAATAGTCATCAAGTCTTCATTTCTTTGAAAAAGAAACTGTCGTAAAGTCTTCGTTTCTTGTGAAAAGCATTGATTGACCATTTGTGCATTTAATTTCTTTATGTTCATCTAAACATTAAACGAATGAAAAGAAAAACATGCATAATGCATTTAGAAGTTTGTGTGTTCTTGTAGGAATGGTATAGGGAAATTTCCATTAGATGTGCTCTATTCTCTTTGTTTAAAGATTCTGATTGCTCTATCCCTTTTAGTTATGGTTTTCATTGTTTAAATCAAATGAAAATAATGTTTCTTATCATAGTTGCATTCTAGGAGTTTCAGAAACATCACACGGTGAACCTGAAAGGAAAAATTTTAAACAAGATCAACTAAAATTTATCTGAATTAACCTAATGGAGCATTGTAACTTAATGCATAACATTTAGAGGTCTAGGCTAGAGACGTGTTCTGGCATCGTTAAACATAGCAGCTGTCTCTAATGGTTTGTGATACATTCTGATTGTGATACCTCATTCCACATATGTAAGTATATCGTAGCTTGTTAACGTACTTTCAGGTATATCGAGCGGTGTTATAGTACAAAAAGTATAAAGGAATGCTCTCACTGTGCGGTTTCGCATTAGACAACGCTAACATAGATTGGGCCTCCACGTACTTCCGGGTATATTTTGGAGGACGACATTAGGTTGATATCCATCCATAGGTAACCGATTCGGCTGCCTTGTGTACCGTGGTACACCGAAAACAACATTCGGGGTGATTACCTACATGTATGTTAAGTCCTTGGCTTCTCTGAGGCAATATATTGCAGTTCACAGTTACTTGGTAATACTTTTGCCTAGATTACCCTCTTTTTGTAATAAAATCAATCAGCTATCGTGGAGGAAAATCAACCTTTACCCTGTCATTCGCATAGGACAGTGAGTAAACCGACTTTACCTCCTCAAGCTACACCTAGTCGAAAAAAGTAGTCTCGTTTAACTGAGTCTAGTATATCACAAACTTTTGGTTCTTCATCTGATTTACCAAAGTCACCTATACAGGTATGTACTGGGATTCCAATTACTCCTACTATTACTGGTTTATCTACTACTGAAATGGAACCTTTATAATTACCTTAGGACACTAAAAGTGAACTTAGTGAAATGATAACTGAAGTTGTCCAACAAGAAGTCGATCCTCAACCCAAATTTGTTCAATAAGAAATTACTTCTGAACTTGAATCTCTTCAACAGGAAGTTGATCCTAAACCTATCATAGTTCAAACAGAAGTTACTTTTGAACCAGAAGTCGTTCAAGAAATTCATCCTGAACCCGTTATTATTTTACTAGAACACTTGGATCCTGAAGTTGAACAATCAGAAGTTGTTCTCATACTAGAATACGATCGACCGGTTTAACCTCAAACATCTGTAACTATTGAGACTTCTCCTTTGCTGCATAATCAAACACCGGAATTTTATTACATACCTGATGGTGGAATCCTTCCACCTGGTTTTATTGCTATTGAATAGGAATCTAAAGAAGAAACTTCACCAAGAACTCCAACTCATTTTGGACTAGGGCTTTATATTTATCCTTCTTATCCTCAGTTAACTGCTCCTTTTGATCCTGTTTACTTTCAAACTCCCATAGATTCATTAGGACATTTATTAGTGTTGGCTTGCTGGGGCCTGACCCAAGTTCGGAGTTAAATAACCAAACAAATCCCTGTGCTACTTTCCCTTTCAGCAAAAATTTGCGGAGCACGGACTGAGGTCTCACCCGAAGTAGTATGGGGGGGTGTTGGAACCAGTTTTCCACAACCTTGTGATGTTTGAGAGGTTTAAGTGGGTCCAGCCATTAATCCTTTTGTGCAGGTTACTTCACGCACTTCCTTGTCCCTCATGCCCTGATATACTTACCTTCGCACAACCCTAACCAGGGGTTGTGGGGCCTCCACGCTGCTAGAGCAGTGCTCTGCACTATTTACTTATCTTCCTACACCAGTTAGCTATGTTCGCGTAATTGGATGCCTTATGTTATATTTATTTATACAGAACATTCATATGAGTTCGTGCAGCATATAAACAATACACTTGCAATTTATACCCATTAATACATAAAACAGGAAAAGATACACAAAAATATGGTAAAACTTCTCTTTATTAATTCTTCCCATGGTTATAGACTCGACCTGCCCTGCACACTCAACTGCAAGGGTCCGCACACTCAGCTGCGAACTACTAGGCCTCTATGCACTCAACTTCAGAGCCTTCTCCTACTCTACAACCCAAAGACACACTTTACACTTTGACTCAATCTCTTAAACTCATCATGCTTCTACTCTATCTCTTCCATTGATGTTTTCTACACTTAGAGCCTCGCTCTATTTATAAAATCCCATGGTCTGCAAACCATGGGTTGGTCTATCAAGCTGACATCACATTACAAGAACAAGGGTAGAAAACCCTGTGACTCTATTATGACTTCGCGCTCCGCGCCCACAAGTCGCGGAGCCTTTACAAAGGACTTGATCAAAACTTCGGCTTTAAGCCCCAAAACTTGCCTTGGGGGGATTCCATGCCCAACAGGTCCCCAACACAAACATCGTGACTCACCCCTATGTCACTCTATTGGTGCAAAGATCTTCATGCGGAGTCCCTCAAACTCTGCTCAAACCACTTCAAGGTCGGCAGCGCACTGAGCGGCTGCCTGCTGAATCTCCTGCACCCACTGTTCCGAGACCACAGTGTCAAAATTGCTTCCTTGCATCCATTCCTACATCCCCTGCATTTGTGTGATCTTGCCTTCAATTGTTGCGGTAATATCGAAGGCATCTTCTATCCATGGCTGAATGTGTGCCTTCAGAATTACTTCTCGGTGTTGTGCAATGTCCACTTGCTCTTTCAGCGCTTTAGCATGTTGCATTCATTCGAGCCTCTGAGTTAGGGACACCATCTACGTGGTCCATTTGGCACTGTCGTACTGTCGCTGGAGCTCACGCACTTCTGTCTGTAAGCACTGGATGTTAGGGTCCTCCTACAGATTTATGAGGACCTCAAAATACTCGTCCAACATTCTGATGCAGTCCCTTACTGCACTGTCGATTTCTTCAAGCCCTGATGTAATAGTGTTGGCACATTGTTCTCTTACTGCCATAAGGGTGGACGGTTGCACCTTCAACTACAGCTCTGCTATTTGAAGGTTCAGCTCCACCTGAACCTTAGTCATTTCTTAGTCAGTGGATGTGCACCTCTGCTGGTGCGTCTGCAGCGCACGGCTCTCCCTAGCCCGTAGATCTGCAGTAATCCCATCCTGCAAAACATATAGTGTCTCCTATGGCAGCGCAGCCATGTTGATCCTGATACCTTTAAGTACGAGGCTGGTCGAGAGGGTACCAGCCTGAGGAGTGCCCACCTGAAACTCTTGTAGCTTCGCTCTGAGGGCCACCAACATAATCTGGTTCTCTTGCGTGAAGTCCTGGAGGGCCTCGGAGGTGACATCGCGCACCATCTCGCCGATGTCGTGTAGATCACCGTCAGTAAGGGTGATCGGGTCAATAGACAACTTTGATGCCTTGAACTTCTTGCGCGGCCCCGTCCACTCACTTAGGTGCTAGCACTTCAATTGTGTTGACGTGTTTTGTGGGTCCATGCTGCCCTCCTCTTCCTTTGTTTCTTGGCCATGCGAAGGCGACTTCTGGTCCTCGCACGCTATTGGAAATACTGAGAGGGGGGATGAATCAGTATTTATTATTATTATTTTTTTTTAATTATTCTAGTGATTGCCAGAAGCATATATAGATATCTATATGTATACACAGAACACAGAAATCAATAGCTGGAATTAATGCTTTTATTAAAACTCAAGACAGTGCAATGAAATAAATACAATATAAGTATATATCTGATTGTGAATAGTTGCCAAGCTCCAACTTGGACTTCAGTGAGGCTCCAACCTCCAGAGCACCAACTCTGTTTTGTAGTGGTTCTGCACATAGGACCACCTACATTGAATGACTTCAATCCTGTTCAGTTCTGAGGCTCCAACCTCTTGGGCTCCAGCCCACCCTTGGTATAGACTAGTATGTTGCTACACTCTATTCAACTGAGGTTCTCTCACTCCTACTCTCTTGCCTCTGTTTCTTCTGCTGCCTCTACAGCCTCCGCTGCTTCTGCTACCTCTTTTGCCTCTTCTGCTTCTGCTACCTCAGACTCTGGTCCTTCACGACAACAACAGCTGCAACAGTTCTTTGTTTTTACTATTTTTATACATTCCCATGCCTCTGTCCATTCGTTTCCACTTACACCACCTCTTAGGCTTCCTCCTCGGTTGTTGCGGCTTCCTCTACACTGTGCAGGTTCACTAAAATTCTGGGGATACATAGATTCATTAGACTGGTCCAAACGATCCACGGAGAACACATCATCCTGGTTTACCGTAACAATGCTCCTTTTGGCAATGATTGCGGCATACAAAGAGTTCTTTCAAATAAATGGAGATGTTTTGTCCTGATTGCAATCACAATTGCCATGATTCTCCCCTTATTCATTGACATTCAACCTTCTGAATTGTTGGAACAGCCATCGTAAGCCTTTCGGCCTAAAACACCCCGTGCAAGCTAGACATTCCATTACACAGAGAATATGAGAAAAAACAGTCAAACAGACTAAAAGGCGGACTTCAGGAAATATTGCAATCGCACATATTCATGTATCGGGTCCACGCTTAAATCGCAATCGGCGATTCGTGACTCCCGGGGTCCTTTATATATTGGACCCATGACTCTGCCGATGGCCAATGGCCGATCCTCCACTGCTCCGATGGACTGGATGTGATATGGTATTAAACCATAGTTAATATGCCCATCGGGTCCACAGCCTATCGCAGTCGGTGCTTCCAATGTGGCAAGGCTTTACGGCTTGCAATATGCGACGGATGCGATCATAGATTAAGTCATATTTGTAATGTGCGGCGAGTCCGCGTGGATATGCATTGCAGTCAGGAGTTGCCCCTGGTGAAGGTCCAATGCGATATTGCTATCGGTGATCGCAATGGACCGCTTGACATATTGTAGCTCCCACTTCCGAAGTGCCGATGCGATAATCGCTATCAGCAATCGAAAGTCGCACAGGGTCAGGGATTGATGTTAACATAGACCCCTCATAGTGATGCGATGTACCGGACCCAATACAACTAAACACTCCCATGTATAGAGTTTCAAGTCTACAATCCGTCTCCAATAGTGTATTTGCCCTAGAGCCAAGTCTTCCACCTATGATAGTGTTAGGCCTATGTATATGGGCTTTCTGTCCGCCGATAGTGTTAAATCATGCATACATGGGTTTTAAAGGCCCGACAATATAAATATATATATATATATATATAAGGTTCTGTGCCTCTGATAGTGTAAAAACACATATGTATGATATATGCTCCTCCGCCTGTATCTTCATGAATATAATTCTTTTGTGGCCCGATAGCTCCCGATAATATAAATGCACCCATTGTTCCTTTGATGGCTCTGTCTGCTTCCTTATAGCTCTGCTTGTTCCTCTGTTGTTGCGATGGTTGTCTGCGTCCTCTATTCTATTCCTCTTAGCTCCTTTTGCTCCTCGAATATTGCCATATTGACATCAACGAAAATCTGTGTCCAACAATCTCCCCCTTGTTATTGATGGCAATATTCTTCTGCTCTCCCCCTTTGACATCAATGCCAAAGGAATGCATATGGACTCCCCCTATCAAACTGCTCCCCCTATCCTGCTACATCTTTATCAATGAACTTGAGTGATGATAAAGAAATAACCCCCATCTTTGACGCAGATATTCGAATGCTTCTCGAGGAAGAGGTTTTGTGAAAATATCAGCTATCTGCTCCTTCGTGCTGATATATTCCAGGACAATGTTTTCTTTAGCTACTTGCTCATGGAGGAAATGATACTTGATTGGTATGTATTTGTTTCTTGAGTACATCATTAGATTTTTGCTGAGACTGATAGCACTTGTGTTGTCACAATAGATAGTAATCGGTTGATCTGTACATATGTCGACATCTTTTAAAGATTCCTTCATCCATAGTATCTGAGTATAACAGTCTGCTGCAACAATATACTCGACTTCGGTTGTGGATAATGATATGGATGACTGTATTTTTCTGAGCCAGGATACTAAACAGTCTCCTAGGAAGAACGCATTTCCACTAGTACTTTTCCGATCATCTATACTTCCAGCCCAATCAGTATCGGTGTATGCAGTGACAGTCAGTGTTGAGCTCTTTGGGTAACAAAGACCGAAATCAAAAGTTCCTTTCAGGTATCTAAGAATTCTTTTTACAGCTAATAAGTGGGATTGTTTGGGAGTAGATTGAAATCTTCCCACCATTCCTATTGCCTGCATTATGTCTGGTCTTGTAGCTGTTAAGTATAGAAGGGCTCCAATCATTGACCTGTAATGAGTTGCATCTACTAGAGGGGAGTCATCATCTTTTCTCAGTTTGCAGTTTGTGGTCATAGGTGTGCTCATGGGTGCACACTCCTCCATTCCATATTTTTTGAGCATGTCTTTTGGATATTTGGTTTGAGATATACACAATCCTGCTCTAGTTTGAGATACTTGAAGTCCAAGGAAGTGGGAAAGTTCTCATATCATTGACATCTCAAACTCTTTTGACATGCTTTAAGAAAATTCACAGCCCATTTCATCATTATTACTAGCAAAAATCATATCATCGACATAAACAAGAGCAACTAGTAACTTACCTTCATCTATCTTTATGTATAGATTACTTCCAGCCAATCCCTTTTTGAAGCCTTGTTGTTGTAGGTAGTGATCCAATCTTGCATACCAAGCTCTAGGAGGTTGTTTCAACCCATATAAAGCTTTTTTCAACTTACAAACTAAGTCCTTTCCTGCTGTTAGATCAAAACCTTCTCGCTGCTCCATGTAGACTTCCTCCTTGAGTTCCCCATTTAGAAATGATGATTTCATGTCCATTTGATAGATTTTGAATCCTTTTGAGCAAGAAAATGCCAAGAACATCCTGATAGCTTCCATATGGGCCATTGGTGCAAATATCTCTTCGAAGTCAATTCCTTCAATTTATGAATAACCTTTGCAGATAAGTCTTGCGTTGTTTCTGATAACCTATCCTTCCTCATTAATTTTATTTTTGAACACCCATTTGGTTCCTATTATGTTTTTGTCCTTTGGACGAGGTACCAGCTCCCATGTCTTGTTCTTCTCAATTTTGGACATTTCTTCTTCCATGGTTTTTACGCAATGAGGATCCTTACTTGCTTCTGCAAATGTTTCTGGTTCTATCATAGATAGGAGGGCAGAGATTTTTCTCTTGGGTGTGATTGTTATCCTTCTTCGGGTCTGCACACCTTCATCTCTATCGCCAATGATCTGCTCTTCTGGATGATGTCTTTGGACATACTTCATCTTTGAAGGGGTATTAGGTGGTTCTCTTTCCTCTTCTTCTTCTTCTTCTTCCTCATCTATTTCTTCTTCTTTAGGTTCTTCTTCTTCATTAACAAAGTCATCTTCATGTTCTTCAATTTGCTTTTGTGGAAGATCTTCATCAACCTTTACATCAATGCTTTCCACTATTTTCTTCAGTCAATAATTGTAGCACTTGTAAGCCTTGCTCCGTGTAGAGTATCCAAGAAATATCCCTTCATCAACCCGAGAATCAAACTTTCCGGGTGAGCCATCATTTAATTTTATGAAGCACTTGCTTCCAAAGATGTTGAAATACTTCACCAAAGTAGATCTTCCTTTCCATAGCTCATAAGGAGTTTTTTCACAATTTGGTCTTAATTGAGTTCAATTCAATGTATAGACAGCTGTCCCTATTGCTTCTCTCCAGAATCTAGGTTGTAAGTCTGCTGCTAATAGCATTGTTCTTACCATTTCTTGGAATGTTCAATTTCTTCTTTCAACTACCCCATTTTGCTGAGGTGTTCTGGCAGCAGAGAATTCCCTTTTAATACCATGAATATTACAGAAGTCAATAAATTTGTTTGATGTGAATTCTCCCCCTCGGTCTGTTCTGAGGCACTTAATTTTTTAATCCTTTTCATTTTCTACAAGAGCTTTTAGATTCTTAAAAAACTTAAAAGTTTCAGATTTAAACTTTATAAAATATATCCACATCATTCTAGTATAATCATCAACAAATAACACAAAGTACCTTTCTCCTTGGAGTCCCTGATTTCTAGTTGGCCCACACACATCAACATGGATGATCTCCAAGGGCTTTGATGTAGAGAGCTCCTTTGTCTTGTGGTTGGTTCTAGTCTACTTTCCATGTTGACATGGACCACATACTCCTTGATTTGGTTTGAACATCCTTGGGATGCCTCGTACAGCTTTGATCTTTTTGATATTGATTAGATTTTCGAAGCTTGTATGTCCAAGTTGCTTGTGCCATAGCCAAATCTCATCTGTATGACTCAAGTAGCATTTATTTTCTTGAATCTTGTTCAGAATGTAAATGTTGTTTGATGTTCTCACCCCTTTTGCCACAAGTTCCCCTGAGGCGGAGTTCCTTATTTCATAGTCTTTGGTGCTAAAAACAACCTTATGTCCTTGATCATAGATTTGGTTGACACTCAGGAGGTTTTGTTTGATTCCGTCAACTAGCAGAGCATCTTGAGCTTTTCCTTTTCCATTGATCAGAGTCACTGTTCCTTTCCCTGCAATTCTGCCAGATCCACTTCCAAAGGACACATTCCCTTCCTTTTTGCTCAATGAGACAAACTTTCTTCTGTCTCCTGTCATGTGTCGGAGCACCCACTATCCACAAACCAATGGTTTCCATTATTTTGAGCATATAGAGCCAGGCCGCATTTATCCATGATGGAGTTCTTGCTACTCGTCTTTCTTCCTTTGAGGGGAAGTCTTGTTCATAGTGTCCATTATTGTAGCAGAAAGAGCAAATAAGATCAAATTTGGTCAAGGGATCAAATGAATTGAAGTTTTTGATTTGTCCCTACCTTTTGAGGGCATATGAGCTGGTTATTCGATCCTTTATCTTTTTTTTTCACTTCTATGAGCCATACAATGTCTGGCTTGATGACCGAAGTTTTTACAGTGAAAGTAGTGTCCAAGAAAGATGGTTTTGTACAT
Organism: Pinus tabuliformis; assembly: GCA_031772625.1. Lineage (NCBI taxonomy): Eukaryota > Viridiplantae > Streptophyta > Pinopsida > Pinales > Pinaceae > Pinus > Pinus tabuliformis. Next base: position 1,689,102,176 of record CM062817.1, read on the forward strand.
GTTGAAGCAACCATGGTTTGAGTCGATTTCCTTCTTGGGAATTACTCCTCCCTCGTTGTTTGGATTTACGATGGGCCCTTGGTGGAGTACAGGTTTTTATTTGTTGTAGTGTCCATGATTCGACTCCACATTCTTCTTTGGAGTAATTCTCTCTTCATTCTTGGGATCTGGGATGCAGTTTTGATAACATACTTTTTCATTTTTGGATTGCAAGAAAGTGCATCGACATAGATTTTTGCACTATTCTTAGTGCTTGAGGATTCTCCTTTGAAACCTATTCCAGACTTGTCATGTTGAGGTTTTTGATTTTTCATAATAGTCTCAAGTATTTGAGAGCTTTTACAGCCCTTTTTAATTTGCTCCAACTCCTTTCTCAGAGACACTATTTCGGCCTCACGTTCTTTACAAGTCCCTTCTTTTTCTTTAAGCTTTTCTTCCAAGAGATCTTCTCTCCTTCTTATTTCCTCATTTTCCACTTTGAGAGAAATGATTTGTTCCATAGTTTCTCATTTTCTTCCATGGCTCTTATTAACAGTTCCTCTACATTTCCCTCCAGCCGTGAGTCATCATCATCTGCGAGTGCCATGAATAATGTTTCCTGGCTTTCCTCATGATCACTTTCCTCATCTGATTTCTTTTTGATGACCATAAACTCATCCTCATCAGACTCATCTTGCTTGGTGAAGAAGTTTTTCTTATTGAACCCTTTCTTTTTGTGTGCCATTCTTTTAGAATTTCCTTCATCATCACTGTCATGTTTATGAGGACATATTGCTGCATAATGACCTATTTTACCACATTTAAAACAGATAAGAGGATACTTACCTTTAAGCTTAGATCCTCTCTTCAGCCTTCGTACAAATTGAGCCAAGTCGGATTCCACATCTGACTCATCACTACAGTCATTCCTTTCTTTCCCCTTCTTTGACTTTGAGGCCTTGAATGCTGCATCTTTGGAGCTTGGGCCACCTTTCCTCATTTCATAGGTAGTGAGAATTCCATGGAGTTCATCCATTTTGAGGGTATCTAGATCCTTTGCTTCTTCTATAGCACTTATTTTGGAGTCAAATCTATCTGGAAGAGACCTTAATACCTTTTGAACAATGGTACTTTCTTCAATTTTTTCATCCAATCCTTTCAAGGAATTTACCACTTTAGCTACTCGGAGGAGGTATGCTACAATATCTTCTTCATCTTCCATCCTCAAACTTTCAAATTGTCTTCTGTGATTTTGAAGCTTTTCCTTTTTGACTTTTGAGTCTCCATCATACAAGCCAACTAGCTTCTCCCACATTTCTTTGGTAGAGGTGTAGTGCATGACTTTTGTAAACTCAGAATCAGTGATGGAGTTCAAGGCCTTTGCATTTGCGATGTAGGCTTTCCTCTTGTATGGGTCTATTGGACGAGTGGAAGTCATTTGGTATTCATTTTGAACAAAATTATAGACTTCAGGTCCAAGGGACATTAAGTAGTAGGTCATTCTTCTCTTCCAGAAACCAAAGTTAGTGCCATCGAACAAAGGAGGTCTTCCTGATGCTTCATGATTTCTCATCATGGTTGTGGATCCTTCTTCAAGCTGTTAGGCTAGTATGAAGAAGCCGGCTCTGATACCAGTTGTTGGAAATATTGAGAGGGGGGTGAACTAGTTTTTATTTTTTTAATTGTTCTAGTGATTTCCAAAAGCATATATAGATATCTATATGTATACACAAAACACAAAAATCAACAATTCGAATTAATGCTTTTATTAAAACTCAAGACAGTGCAATGAAATAAATATAATATAAGTATATATCTGATTGTGAATAGTTGCCAAGCTCCAACTTGGACTTCAGTGAGGCTCCAACCTCCAGAGCACCAACTCTGTTTTGCAGTCGTTCTAGACTTAGGACCACCTACCCCCAATGACTTCAATCCTGTTCAGTTCTGAGGCTCCAACCTCTTGGGCTCCAACCCAACCTTGGTATAAAATGGTATGATGCTACACTCTATTCAGATGAGGTTCTCTCACTCCTACTCTCTTGCCTTTGCTGCTTCTGATGCCTCTACAGCCTCTGCTGCTTCCACTGACTCTTCTGCCTCTTCTTCTTTTGCTACCTCACACTCTGGTTCTTCACCACAAAAATAGCTGCCAACAATTCTCTGTTTTTATTGTTTTATACATTCCCATGCCTCTGTCCATTTGTTTCTGCTTACACCGCCTCTTAGGCTTCCTCCTCGGTTGCTGTGGCTTCCTCTGTGCTATGTAGGTTCACTGACTTTTTGGGGATACGTAGATTCATTAGATTGGTCCAAACAATCCACGGAGAACACATCCTCTCGGTTTACCATAACAGTACTCGTTTTGGCAATGATTGTGGCATACACAGAGTTCTTTCAATTAAACGGAGATGTTTTGTCTCGATCGCAATCATAATTTCCATGATTCTACCCTTTTCCACTAACATTCAGCCTTCTGAACCATCGGAACAACTATCGTAAGCCTTTCAGCTTAAAACACCCCACGCAAGCCAAACATTCCATTACATAGAGAATATGAGAAAAAACAGTCAAACAGACTAAAAGGCGGACTTCAGGAAATATTACAATCGCACCTATTCCTGTATCGAGTCCACGCTTAAATCGCAATTGGCGATTCGTGACTCTCGGGGGTCCTATATATATCGGACCCATGACTTCGCTGATGGTCGATGGTCGATCGTCCACTGCTCCGATGGACTGGATGCGATATGGTATTAAACCATAGTTAATATGCCCGTCGGGTCCACAGCCTATCGTAGTCGGTGCTACCAATGTGGCAAGGCTTTACGGCTTGCGGTACGTGACGGATGCGATCATAGATTAAGTCATATTTGTAATGTGTGGTGGGTTCGCATGGATATGCATCGCAATCAAGAGTTTCCCTTGGCAGGGGTCTGATGCAATATCGCTATCGGTGATTGCAATGGACCGCTTGACATATTGTAGCTCCCACTTCCGAAGTGACGATGCGATACTCCCTATCGGTGATCGAAAGTCACACAGGGTCAAGGCTCGATGTTAACGTAGACACCTCATAGCGATGCGATGTTCCGGACCCGATACAACTCAAAACTCCCATGTATAGAGTTTCAAGTTCGCAATCCGCCTCCGATAGTTTTAAACCTATGTATATGGGCTTTTTGTCCGCTGATAGTGTTAAAGCATGCATACATGGGTTTTACGGTCCTAATAGTATATATATATATATATATATATATATATATATATATAAGTTCTATGCCTTTGATAGTGTAAAAAAAACATATGTATGATATATGCTCCTCCGCCTGTATCTTCATGCATATAATATTTTTGTGGCTCGATAGCTCCCGATAATACAAATGCACCGATTGCTCCTCTGCTGGCTTTGTCTGCTTCCTTATAGCTCTGCTTGTTACTCTGTTGTTGCGATGGTTGTTTGCGTCCTCTGTTCTGCTCTTCTTGGCTCCTTTTGCTCCTCAAATATTGACATATTGACATCAATGACAATCTGTGTCCAACACGTGCCTTCTCAGCTGCCTCCTGTGTTGCTACTTCTGTTACAATCTTTTTCTATTATGCTGCTATCTATGCAGTGTCACGTGCCTCCTGCACTTTTGTTATTGTTGTTTCTTGCCTTCTCTTTTTTGCCAACTGCACCATGCGCAGTTTGGCCTCCTCTTTCTTCTTCTTTGCCGTAGATTTCTCCATTGCCGTGATGTTTGGGGCGAGCCACTCCGGCAGCCATGTCTCCAGTACATCGAAAATTACATCGTCTATGGCTATGAAGGGTAGCTCGCTCCGTTTCTTAGCTGGGTCCTTGCACGCTCTGATGTATATGCTGTGGAGGTCTGCTTTAAGCTCTGCAAAACATTGCAGGCTGTTGTAGACAGTGGGTGATAATCGTGGCTTGCAGTTAATCCCCATTCTGATGTTCATTTCCATGAACACCCATAATATCTTACTATTGCGAATTTGGTTCCCGTCCTTTATGGTCCAGAGCGAAGCATACTTCATGACCCCCGATAGATCCCTGTCAATTATGGGGACTGACTGTCCTCTGGAAATTCCCCTGCCACGAGCACCATGGATAGCAGATTCCATGCATAGTGGAATGTTTTGCCTTGTTCCTGGGCCTTGCGGAAATTTTCCAAGAACTCCTTACAAAGGAACTCGAACCAGTTAAAATGGACCCCCTCCACACACTGCTTAATAAGTGCCACCATGGGCACGGGTACCTCATCCGCACGACACTTGTGCATAACTTTACTCTCTAGTATTTTGGTCACCACTTTAACTGCTTTATTGTTGATGTTGGATATGGCGTAGACCCTTTTCTTCTTTTCCAATTTGTATTTCTTCTCTTCCCCTCTGAGATGTCTACGGGGTCCTCCCCTTTGCAGGGAAGTCGAGTAATGCGATGAATTAAGTTGTCCGTGATGGGGATGGGCTCCTCCAACCACAAACACCCACCATGCACCAGGCAGAGTAGCTGCCTGATGATGAAAATTGTTATTGGGGCACGATGGAAATGAGGCACCCAGGGCAAGTTTAGTAACCCTGCTTTTTCCACTTCACGCAACCACTTTCACGGCTCCAATTCGATAACCCCCGTGGAGGTGTTCTACTTGGGCTTCATGAGCTGAGCAGTCTCTAGGTGAGGGAACTTCTCATGATCAACGAGATCCCAATCTTCAAATTTCAATCTAGGCACCCGTCCCAAGTGCATGCCCTAAAAAATGATGTCTTCCAAAAGGAGCGGGGTCTAGAGAGAGCTCTTGCTCTCGTCGAGATCCTTGGGCACTTTTGCCTTCCCCTTCTGTGGGGGGATATATACGGGCATCTCTTTTGAAGGGTGCACAGGCTCAGTTTCTACCACCATGCCTTCATCCTTGTCCTCTTCAATGATGAGGTCCTCCAGGTTTTCCTCCTCCTTGTCCGTTTCCAAGTTAACGACTTTCCCTTTCAACTGCATCATTAACCTGGTGTGTAGCGGGTTTCGCGGGGACACACATACGAGAACCATCGGCTATTTGTCTTTCTTTGGCCTTGGCATGCGTAGTGATTTATGTATTTATGCCACAATCTCGGCTACCTCAGGGACATCCCCCACAATCAGGGCCCGCGCGGCCTCCTCAGCGGTCATCTCTGCAATTTCCATAACGTCCTCAGATGCTTCCATCTTGTCTGTCCAAAAATCTATCACTCGCGTAATCAGGGGCTCAATCAATGCTTTGCACAGGTTGAACAAGGCTCTACTCAGAATATGTAGGGTACAATAGCTCAATTTGCAAATGACTAAGTGTTGTTTTCTAGGCTTCCCTTTGTAATTTATAGCGCTTTTTGAATTTGAATTCGACCGTTACCCCCAAATCGTATGTGCATTGTTCTCCTACATTCGCGCCAGTCCTCGAAGCTTCAGACTCTGCATCTCAAGGCACAAGTTCTTCAACTGCATGTGAATCTACTGAACTCCTAGGTTGGGATCCTGTATCAGGGTCTCATGTAGTCTCATCGTGACCTCCAAGGCCTCGGCCTAAGTTGTTAGCCTCTGTTGTGATAGCGCATTCCTTAGATGCATCGTTAATGATGCTATAAATCATTCACAGTGTTGTCCATTCATCAACGTCATGTTAGCTTCACGAGTTGTGCACTTGAGTCTCTGATCCAGCTTCCAAGGGGTCATGCCTCGTAGCATTGTGATTTCCTTAAACCCAATGATCGACTGCGCCTCTGACTTCAGTCTGCTAAATTCTTTGTTTAGGATAGCTTGGATATCTGTGATCCCGCATTCGAATTGTCATTGGAATGCTTAATGTACCAAGTCAGTGCGTGATCTTGCAGAGTGCTGACCAATGTTGCCTTCTTTATATTTTCATCCGTGACTCCCTGTGCTTCCCATACAGCCTTTATCATGAACCAAAACTGGTCCGGATCTTCATTTCCTATTCCCTTAAACACTGGAAAATTTATTGCGCTTGCCATATTGACTTGCGGTGGTGGCAGAGGTGGTATGGGCAAAGATGGAGGTGAAGATGGTGAAACTGGCGGTGGTGTGGGTGCAGGTGGTATGCGCAGAATCCTTTGCCTTATAAAATTGATCGCACTTCTTGATGGTACCTTCATGAGCTCTCCCTCATCCCCTCGTAGAGGTGAAATCAAGGGGCTAGTTTCTAATTCTGCACTACCTTCGTTTCTGTAGATTCTCCCACTTCGCGTAGCCCCAAACATCAATCTATTTGCATAACCTGCTTTTCACACAGTAGCATTTTAATCCAAGTGTTCAAAGACTTAACGTATTTACCTCGCGGTCCTTTGAGGAAGCGTCGCTCTGCCTCGCTATAGCTGACTGAAGTATCTACCGCAAATTCAGTGATGAATCCTCCTATAATTCCATCGAGCCAGTGATCAACAACTCATGCGATCTTATCCTTCGATGCTTCCAATATGTGCACCAATTATGGAGTCAACACAATAGGTCTGTCAAGCTCACACCTTCCTTAAAATATATTTAAAAAACTAATAAATATTTTTAAAACGTAATTAAATAGAATGAGATACATAAAAAAAATATACATTGTTGCAATTAAATGAGACTATGTTTTTAGTTTGGATATTATAATATTTTTATATTGTTTTTAATTCAGAAGTTGTTTCAATTAAATGAGACTATGTTTTTAGTTTGGATATCATAATATTTTATATTGTTTTTAATTAAGAAATTGTCCAAATAAAGTATACGCTAGTTGTTTCGAACTTACTTTTTAAATTATTTTTTTATTATAATTTTTATATATTTTTTAATTATTTTATTATTATATAATTTTGATATTGTTTATTTACAAAAATTAAATATAAATGAATAAATAGATATTTTTATAGTTTTGCTAATAGTAAAAAATTGTAAATAAAATTAATCGGATAAAAATAAATTAAAATTAAAATTTTTATATAATTTATTTTTTTATTAAAAATAAAATATTATTTTAAAATTTTTGTAAAAATGTATTAAAAAACTGAACATGTGTTACACTTCTAAAGTAAAATAAATTAAATATCACAACATAAAATTACCATGCGAAGGTTAAGGGTTAGATGAATCTCTGTTTAAAATTAACGATTAACCTCGGAAATGTTTGCTAAGAATTAAATATTACTTTACGATAATAAATATGTAACAATAAAAATAATAGCACAAAAAACCATTACAATAAAAATATTACTATTATCATTACAAATAATAATAATGATTTCTATATAATAATTATTATTTAATATTATAAACCCAAGGGATAATAATAACAATCCCTTAGGTATATTAATCTAAGGATGCATATTTCTAGGGTATAATACTATTCATAGGTTTATAATATTAATCTTTTAGGTTCATTATAAATCATAGTCATCTAAGGGTTTAAATACCTTGGATTTATAATATTAGTCCCTAGGGTTTATAATACCTCGGGGTTTTAGTATTAATCATTGGGTTTAAATTATCAATCCCTTGGGTTTAATACTAAAACCACAAGGGATTATAAACCCAAGGCACTAATATAAACCCAAGAGAATAATAAATCCAGGGGATTAATAATAAAACCCCAAGGGATTATGAATCCAAGGGAATAATATTAAACCCAAGGGATTAATATTATAAACCCAAGATATATAAACCCCAAGATAAATATTATAAACCCTAAAATAAACATGGATGGTTTTCATATTGAGACAATCTTCACAATGCGACGTTGGACCATGGTTGACCATGGTTGATCTTCATATTGAGACAATGTTTGCCACAATGTGACCATAATTGACCATGGTTAATTTTCATATTGACCATGATTAGCCATGGTTGACCATGGTTGATTTTCATATTGACTGTGATTAACCATGGCTCACCATGATTGATTGTGGTCGACCATGATTGATTTTCATATTGAGACAATCTTTGTCACAATGCGATGTTGAACCATGCTCAACCTGGTTGAATCCTTAGATTAATAAATCCAAGTGTTTGATATTATATACCTAAATGAATAATATACCCAAGGGATTAATACTAAAACCCCAAGGAATTACGAACCCAAGGGAATAATATTAAACCCAAGGGATATATATTATAAACCCAAGGTATATAAATCCTAGGATAAATATTATAAACCCTAAAATAAACATGGTTGACCATGGATGATTTTCATATTGAAATAATCAATGTCACAATGCGACATTGGACCATGCTTAAGCATGATTGATTTTCATATCGAGACAATCTTTGTCACAATGCAACATTGAACCATGGTTGACCATGGTTGGTTTTCATATTGAGACAATGCTTGTCACAATACAACATTGGACCATGGTTGACCATGATTGATATTATAAACCCAAGGGATTAATACTAAAAACCCAAGGAAATAATATTAAACCCTAGGAGCAAAGGGGGAGCAATATTGTTCATAACAGAACGATGGAGCGATTGAGACTGAACTAGGGTTCGAAGAACGAAACCCTCGACGGAGTACTCTGCACAGCAGATCAGGATCAGGCTCTGTCCATCATACGCTGCAGCGGGACAGAGCTGCAGAGAAGCAGTGAACGGCAATGGTTCAACCCCCGGGGGGGGCGTCAAAGCCCTCCCCCTCACAGCACAGCACGGGACCTGAAGTCATATTTGGATCAGTGGATCCGGACATACTGAGCAAAGGGAAAAAGCAACAGGAAGACGACAATGATAAACCAGAAGCACAAGAGACCCAGGCGAATGAACCGCAGGTCACCTCCTCTACCTGCCGACCGGTAGCCAAGGTTAGGCCGCGCATAGAACTGCCTGGAGATAAGATTGACAGCAGGATTGAGTTCATGACAGACCATGCAATCATTGGTAAATTTATAGGGTTTTGGCCAACCGAACGTGCCCTAAATGGATGGATCGCGGCAAAGTGGAAGCCTAAGGGAGACGTCTCTCTCCAGCTAGGGCCGAAGGGCTTCTTCACCGCCATCTTTTATTGCCTAGAAGATAAATACAGGATCCTAGGAGGGGGTCCGTATTTCTTCAACTCAGCAGGCCTCTATATCACAAACTGGAAACCCAGATTTAACCCTGACAAGGAAGATCTCACATGGGCTCCGGTCTGGATCAGGTTATACTCTCTCCCCGATGAATACTGGGAAGAGGAAAGCTTGAAGCGCATAGGTGACGTTGTAGGACAATACATCAGAGCATCTGAGGAAACCTTAACCCGTAAGTATATTTCCTATGCAAGGATCTGTGTTTTTATTCGTCTCAATGAAGCCTTACCTGATTCAATGACCTTAGCCCATCGCGACGAGGAATGGATCCAGCCCCTGGATTATGAACATGTGCCGTTTAGATGTCGAAGATGCCATGCAATAGGGCATCTGTTCAGGGATTGTCCTCTAGCTGCAAAAACTAGTTCGAATGAAACTTCTGACTCTCCATCTCCGGATGGCTTTACCCAGGTCGCCAATAGAAAGCGTGTGCATAAGAAGCCTTTGAATGTGTCCAAATCTCAACCTCCTAACACCCACAACCCTGCTTCCAAGAACAGCTTTGAGTCCCTCCGCGATCTCCCTGAAGATCAACCCCTGCACTACAAAAATATCCCTGCCCGACCTTCCTCCTCCACCCACCCCTCCCCCTCCAGTCCCCCTCCCACATCTAACGCCCCCATTCTAACCCCGACCATCCTTAGCAGGCCCCAGAAAATTCCAGAGGAGAGCCCCAAAGCAAAGGAAAGGAATGAGTCATCGAATCCCCCAAGGAACTCAGAGATTACTCAAGAAGACACAGGTCAAACTCAAATAATGGAGGTTGAACCTGAAAGCATCGATCTCCACGGTCTGGACATCATTGGACTGGAGCTAGCTTGCAGGAAAGAGGCATATGACTCCATTACAGAGACTGATTTAGAAAAGCTAGAAGAAGTCATATCCAGAGCCTTCCAACAACAGCAACTAGGTATTCAACCTGACAGCGCTTGGGACAGTAATCTGCGTCCAAAGGACTCCAAAAAAAGAGGGAGAAAGACAGATCATAAGAGAACAATGGAGGTAGGCAAGCTCCTCGTGGACTCAGGGAGATATGCGAAGCTTACGAAGTACTTTAGCCCTACCCAAATCAGTTATCCATGAAGCTTATCTCCTGGAATCTAAGAGGGCTTAACAGCCCAGCAAAATCAAGAATGCTAAAAAATATGATCAAGTAGGAAAAACCGCAAATGTGTTTCTTCCAAGAAACCAAATGCAATAGTCAAACGCTGGGTCGAATCCTTTCAAAGGCCTGGCCAGGTTGTCGCTCAGTTGCTGTGGATGCAACGGGAGCTTCAGGAGGGCTAGAAATAGCCTGGAACACCCAGGCAATATCGCTTACAGACTTCCACGCCTCCCATAACCTCATCCAAGCGGCTTTCCACATTCTCGGCACCAATGTTCATGGAAATTTAACCAACGTCTACTTTTCGCAGGACGGTGGAAGCAAAAAAGTGCTCCTCGACACCATTGAAACGCTGAACGCCAACAGGCAGTATCCGCTATGGATAGTCGCAGGGGATTTCAATATGATCACCAAAATCGAGGACAAAATTGGAGGGAGATCAAAACTGGAACTGGAAGTGGAACATTTCAAGGACTTCATCCAGAATGCCTCCCTCATTGACCTGTCCTTCTGCAATGGAACCTTCACTTGGAGCAACCACAGAGGGGGCAAGCATCAAATCGCCTCCAAACTAGATCGCTTTTTGATTTCGGACAATGCAGTACATCTAGGTGGCGAGTTTACTGCGGAGATCCTGGCACACTCGGGCTCAGATCACTGGTCGATAGCTCTGCATTGGCAGCGACCAGGGGACAAAACCAAAAAACCATTCCGCTTTGAAGGTTTTTGGTTAACACACCCAGCTTTCAAGGACCTCGTCAGAACCATATGGACATCCTTTGTCCCACCAGAAGGCTCAAGGATGTATCAGCTACAACAGAAATTGCGCTTCCTAAAAGGTCATCTCAAACGATGGAATCGGGAAACCTTTGGGAACATTTTTGAAGCACAACAGGAGCTCAACCATGAACTCAAGGACCTACACCAAACTGTAATTAACACAGGGCACACGGAGGCAACCCTGAACAAAGAGAAGCACATTTATAACCAGCTCGAAGAAAGGAGGAAGCAGGAAGAGATCTACTAGAAGCAAAAATCAAGGATCAGGTGGCTAAAAGAAGGGGAACGCAACACCAAGTTCTTTCACAACACTACAGTGCAAAGAAGAATGCACAACAAAATTCCTTTCATCCAAAGTCCAGAGGGGATCAAAGAAGAAGAGCATGAAAAGATTGAGGAAATCCTCATCAATCACTTCCAGCAGGTACACCAGGAGCAGATGGTAGATCGGAAGAGGGTGATTGAGAAGATCACAAACAACATTCCGCGGCTGGTCACAGAGGAACACAACGAGCTGCTCATGCGCCCAATTCTCATCCACGAGGTAGACGAAGCAATGGCGCAGCTCAAAGAAGGTAAAGCCCCTGGCCCTGATGGTTTTACAACTACGTTCTTTCATGCTTTCTGGGACCTGATTAAAGTGGAGGTTTGGCAAATAGTTGAAGAATCCAGAGCCCTTCGCTGGCTGCTCCCCTCCCTTAACTCCACTTTTATAGCTCTCATCCCCAAAGAGGAAAACTCCATCACCCCTGATAAATTCAGGCCCATTGCTCTCTGTAATGTCCTTTACAAAGTCATATCCAAAGTCATAGCAAACAGGCTCAAACCCCTTCTACCTATGCTCATCTCTCCGGAGCAATCGGGATACGTTGAGGGTAGACAGATCATGGACGGTATCATCCTCACTCACGAAATCATTCATTCACTCAAGCAATCCAACCAAGCTGGAATGTTATTGAAGATCGATCTGTCTAAGGCCTTCGACAAGCTCAGTTGGTCTTATATACAACAAATGCTGAAAGCTTTTGGATTCTGTGACTCTTGGGTAAGATGGATCATGAGCCTCATCTCATCCACCCATTTCTCCATTCTAGTTAATGGGCTGCCCTCCCGTCCTTTCAAGCCCTCCAGGGGTATCAGACAAGGGGACCCCCTGTCCCCTTTCCTTTTTGTGATTATGGCGGAAGGACTTGGTAGGCACATCAAGCATGCCTTCCTCTCTAACCATCTCAAAGGGATCTCTATTCATAGCACCCCGACTTCCTCTCATCAACAATTTGTTGATGACACTATGCTCTATGGCTATCCTTCAGCTCAAGAAGCCTCTCATCTGAAATCCCTGCTCAACGATTTCTCAAATGCCTCAGGCACTCATGTCAACAGCTCCAAATCTCAAATATTCTTCTTCCATACCCCCCCTCCTGTCAAACTCGTAGTCTCCCGTATTCTTGGATTCAAATCCGCTTCTCTCCCCTCTACATATTTGGGAGCTCCCCTCACTGACTCAACCATAAAGCAACCTGCATGGCGGGCTCTCTTGGAGAAGCTTGAGTCCAAGCTCAACCTCTGGACCAACCGTTCCCTTAATCTAGCTAGCCGAGTTGTGCTTATCAAGTCCATCCTTCAGGCCATGCCTCTCTATCTCTTCTCCATCCTTGCCGCTCCCAAATGGGTCTTAAAAAGATTGAGAAATCTGCAACGCGACTTTCTCTGGGGAAGTACAGCTACCAATCGCAAGTGGGCACTAGTTAAATGGGACACTGTTTGTCAGCCTAAAAACAAAGGAGGCATTGGTCTTCGGGATTCGGAGCATAGCAATATCATCATGACAGCTAAAATATGGTGGCAATGGGTCACTAATCTAGACAAACTTTGGGCCAAAATTTGGACCGCCAAATATACTAATAACACGCCTCAAGCAGACCTCATCAGATTCACGCCCGCTACCAATGGGTCACTTATTTGGAACGTAGCCAAACAACATCATCAGCTCGTCCAGAAACACAGCTTCTGGGAAATACGGAATGGTCACAGTGCAAGGTTTTGGAATGATGCCTGGAATCAGTTGCCTAAACTCTCAAATGCTCTCCCAGCAATGATCATTCCAAGTAGCCCGGAGCAGCAACAGAAAACGGTGCATCAATTTTGGAACCAGGAAGTGGAGAACGGATTTCGGAAATGGCAATCGAGTAATCAAATAAACAATAGCACCAGCCTCCAGGAAATAGCAGTGCTGGAGAACGAGTTAAAGAAACGAAGAATCAGGGTTGACAACAAGGAGGACATACTAAGATGGGGCTACTTACCAAAAGGCGCATACTCTACCTCAGAAGCCTACAATCTGTCAGGCAATTTCTCCACTAGACGGGATCCTCTATGGGAAAGGATATGGAGCCTCAAAGCCTGGCCTAAAATATCTCATTTTCTATGGTTGGTTGGGCACAAAAAGATTCTCACCTGGGACAAATTAAGGAAAAGACATTTTCAAGGATCGTCAATATGCCACAACTGCTTCCAAGATGAGGAAACACTGCAGCATCTTCTGAACACCTGCACAATCGCCAAACAACTATGGGAAAAGGTAGAATTCAGATGTCAAAGACGATGCAGAGAAGCTGAAGGGATCATAGACACAATCCGCCAATGGCCAAAAAGACCTTACAACTGTGAGATTCTCAATCACTTATGGAATATCATTCCGGGCATACTACTATGGAACATTTGGAAGGAAAGGAATCGGCACATATTCAAGAATCAAGGTATGCCCACTAAGAACATCTGGAGCAGAATACACAGCAACCTCCAAGAAACCATGCTGCTGAGAACCTGGACTAAAGAAGATCTCCCCACAACAGACAACGAGAAAAACATCCTAGAAAACTGGAAGCTACAGCTGCACCAAGAGCTCGCCATGCATCAATCAACGAAGAGCAAAAGCAAAGAGGTTAAGGGTTGGGTTGCCCCACCCTTCAACTCGTACAAAATCAACTTCGATGGAGCCTCGAAAGGAAACCCTGGGCCAGCAGGATTTGGGGGCATCATAAGGAATCACAAAGGCTCCCTCCTGCAGATCTACGTAGGCAATATAGGCTGGGATACCAACAACTCAGCGGAGTTCGAAGGATTGTGGCAAGGGCTTCTGGTAGCAAAACGCCTCAATCTTCAACTGCTGATGGTGGAGGGCGACTCTCAAATCCTTATAAACATGGCAACGCGAATTCAGAATGGCTCTTAAGCCAGAAAGGTAGCTGATAGCTGGAGGCTCGAGGCTAGGCTAAGTAGCATAGCTCTCGAACTGCGCAACCACAATGCCCTTTCCTTCAATCATACTAAAAGAGAGGGTAATAAGGTAGCTGATCTCCTGGCAAACATTGGGGTAGAATGTGATCAGACCCTCCTAGAAGGCAAACTGGACATCATTCTAAGAAACCAACAGAAACAGGACTGTGAAAGTCTACTCCACAGAGATGCTGTAACCCCGGATGCGGGTGATGATTTGGCAAGGGAGGACGTGCCACATGCTTAGCATGTGCCGCCCCGTGGAAGACTTTGGGAGTTGGATTAAATCGCCGTCAAAGTTTAATGCGTCTGCAACAAAACGATGGCTCTTCAATGCTAAGCAGAAGTTCTCAATGGTGGCGCAAAACGCAGTTAATGCTCAACTGCAGAGAAGGTTTGGCAAGCAATATCAAGGCAGGATGGGAGTGCATGGGCAATTTGAATGCCGAAGGGTGCGAGAGCAGAGAGGCAGAGAGTTGGTGGATGCTGAAGCCTCCCACTGCCGCATTTCAAGCTGTGGCTGCAGGAAGGGAGGGCAATTCGAAGGATATCTGGTTCAATTGGGGGCGAGCGAGATCAATTTTCGAGCAAGAGAAGGGTGCTCAAAAATCGTGGGTGGGAGAAGTCTGTACATTGTTCATTTCTACCAATTCTCTCAGGCCTTCGTGGGTGGCAGCGGAGGAATTATGGTTAAACTGTGGGAACGCCAGCCAAGTAGACGGGGACCAAGGAGGGGATCCTCGTCTAGAACCCCTGCAGCAGAGGAACATCACCACTGCTGTTGCTGTTTTTGTCATAGGAGGGCTAGAGCCACTCAGCTCCCAGTTGGGCAATTCATGGAGGTCGGCAGTTCTAAAGAAGGTGGGCCATTGCTCCTGGCTTTCGGCTCTGTGGTGTTCACTCTGGGCAGCCCAACGGAAGATGCAGGACTCAATGCCCATATCTCAGTCCTCTTCACAAAAATCCCGGAGGGAATTGGAGCCGGAAATCCTCTGGACTCGGTGGAGAACCCTCCAGATGGCGTGGGCAAGGAAGCAATGGAGAAGCCTCCGGATAATTCAGGCAATAACAGCCCTGTTCTGGGTAGCCCTGAGGGGTTGGCACCGAACGAGGCAGGCAACTCGAGCAAGGAGCCTGTGCCATTGGGACCGGCACCTCCGGGCATGGATGAAGACAAGTGGAAAGCGATGTGGGCAGGAGTCCCTGAGGGACAGGGGTGGAGCTATGTGGTGGAAGACCCGAGCCTCTACGAGGACCAGAACGCTGAACCCGGGCTCAACGCATGTCCTCCTCACCCAGCCGGAAATCAGGATTAAAGCTTTTGCGGGTATGTCGGCTCCGGATTTCACCACGTCTTTTGGTTGGATATCCATGTGTCTGTCGGTCTGGTCTATGTATGTCGGGTCTAGTGTTAATTTTCTTCACTGCTGGGTTCAGTTAGTTTTTGTTGAACGCCCCTGCGAGGGCAGTTACAGATCTGATCAGTGCAAAGAGGCCCCTTAGTATGTTAATTCTCACGCCTTTCGGGCCTCCAGAAACCAATAGATTTTGGAGGGACTCTGTTAGTCTGAAAAGAGATCTTAGAAGTACTGTAGGTGCTGCCCCTGCGAGGGATATTTTTGGTTTCAAGTTAAGACATCCAAGGTGCAACTGCTGGCCTTGGAAAGACAGTTTCACTGCTTGTAAAGTTTATTTGTATATATAATACAATAGCCTAGCTAGTCTTTTAACGATAAAAAAAAAAATATTAAACCCTAGGAATATGGAACCTTACATTAATAAACCAAAGGAAATAATAAACTTGAAGAAAATAATAAACCTAATAAAATATGGCATAGTTTAATTTGACTGTTGTATGTATGTATATCTTATTAATTAATCAATATGCCTATTATGAATAATGTAGAGTTTAATTTAACCATTGTATGAATATATACTTTTACATGGATATATGTAAGTGTAAAAATATAGTGATCTTTTCATAGAATGATTAAATAGTTGGTACAATAGAATGGTACCCTCTTTGTGGCTCCCACATGAAGATAATAAGATAAAGAATAAGATCCCCACCTTTGGAACTCTATATAACTTATTAATTATTAGATATAAAATAAAAAAATATACCCATAGTTTATAATTTAATTATAATTTTAGTAAAATTAGTTTGTTATATTTGATAGTTTAGATTATATATTTAAATACAAAAAAAAAATTATTACTCTAAAATACCTATCAACATATCAAAATCAAAGAACGTTCAATAGAAATAAAATGCAAACTCAAAGAGCGTTCAATAGAAATAGAAATGCATGGAGTGGATGGTCTTTAGTCTTTGAATTCATTAAAGTGAATTTTCCTCGTGTTGTAGCGGCTACAACACTCCTCCAAAAGTTTGTCTTAGCTTTGTTTTGGATCCTCCCTACCAACCTATTACAGATCTATTTGGGCACATCACTCCTGACGATCAGATCAGTACAAATAGGGCTCATCAAACCCTAGTTTCAATTGCTACATACCCTATACAAGTCATCATATTGAATGTTTTCATCCATGAAAGTTTCCTAGTTTGAAACCCTACTGAAATGCCTCTTTGGGACACCAACGTAGCCTTGGTCAGGGGAAATGCTCTGCACAGCAGGTAGGCCTATTCAAACCTGCGTTGCAGATCACTTAGGCCCACTTTAGCCTACGCTAGGCGAGGATGAACGAAATTGACATAGGATTCTAGGAATATTCCTTTATTCTAGAGCATTCTAGAATGATGCCCAACTCTTATCTCATCCTATGAGCTTGATTTTGGACAGGCTCTGGATCATCCAACCCTCTATCCTCTCATCCCTTTCTCCATGGAAACTAACTATCCAATTATGGAAAACCATTCAATGCCCTATATATGACAAAACCACTTGCACTTCCCTATAAATTGACCACTCATCATAGTGATCTGGAGGCTAGAACTTGGATATTATAGAGAAATATTGTTGGTTTGAGACTTGAAATCATTGTCAAGTAATGTTATGCTGCTGGATTGATGTGTTATTGGTGTGATGAGGGTTTGGACTAAGCTGGATGAGTGACATGGGATCGAACCACATTGGGTGTAACTTCTCCTTCTATCAATCAATAAAGTTGTTTGTTCCTTTTCCAATACTTTTGTCTATACCTATGATGAATGTATGTTCAAATGTTGTCGATTCCATTTGTTTACAGTAGATAGATCATATGCTTTGATTGTTGTCGTCTTCTGTTTATGTTGACAAGTACCAATTGAGAGAATTTAGTTTGAGCGAGAGCGACGAGAGCAATTCAAAGGAGATCAAATGAAGCAAAGGATCACAAGTAGGTTCCTTTATCTTATTTGTCTGTTGTTTCATGTGTAGCTACCCACTTAGGGAAGATGTACTTATCCATAGGTATAAATTCTGTATAACAAATTGGCGACCATACTGGGGAACAACCATCATTCCTGGTAGTTCCCCAGATAGCGTACCCACGTGGCTTCTTCACCAACTTGAATTTCTCCTTCATTGATTCTATGAGAGCCTACTCGCCACCCTTGCCACCAAAGATCATTGCTGGATTCTCGCCTATATACAACAGGCACGTTATTCTTTAAATCAACATATCTGTGATGGGTATCGACTCCTCCAGCCACAGACACCCATCATGTACCAAGCACAATAGTTGCTTGATGACCAGAACTGTCACCGAGGTGTGGTTATAGTGTGGCACCTAGAGTAGGTTGAGCAACCCTGCCTTCTCTACTCCCCTGAGCCACACCTCCAATGATGTCATTCCTGTATTGGTATCTATGATGTGGCACATCAACTGCTTGGTCACCAAGTGTGGGAACTTTTCGTGGTCTGCAAAGTCCTAGTCTTCTAGCATTACTATCGGTAGTCATGCCAAACATGGACCGTCGAAAGCAATTTCATCTGGTAGCAGGGGGGTTTGTAGGGGAGTCTTACTCTCATCGATGTCCTTTGGGACCTTTGATTTAGGCTTGCACAGAGGGACATACTATGGAAACCGTGTAATAGGGTCCGCACCCTGGGCTTCAACCTCCTCTATTTCCACTCCCACATCCTCATCTTCCATTGGGATGTCTTTGATATCCTCCTCCTCTACTTCTAGGTTCATAGCCTTCCCTTTCTCCTTAGCAATGGGCTTTGGTGAGTTTCAACTTGGCAAGGTGTGCACCAGTATGGCAAGCTGCTTGCCCTTCTTATCCTTTACAGTTTCTTTGGTTGGGATTGGCTTCAATCTCAGTGTTCTTGAGATTTAGGGACCTCCGGCAATACTTTGGCTACTTCTGGGGCAACTACTTCTGGAGCAGCTACTTCTTCCTATTTCTCCATCTCTTGTGTCGACTCTTCTACTACTTGCTGTGTATTGATAATTTCTGGGGGTGATGACATAACACTCTCTATCAGTTCTCGCAACGCCTCAGGCAAATTTGCAAATTCATGAGTCTGTGTGAGAGCCTCGAAAAAATTTGGGTCCATAGGCACCTTAGAGCTCAATAGCTGAATACTCAAAATTCTAAGTGTTTCTTGTTGGACAACCACTTGTAATTTATAGGGAATTTTGAATTCAAATCCAACCATTTCCCCCAAAATCGGTTCATTAATGCCGGATTGGTGGCATATTTTCAAGGATCTAAGCCATAAATTAAGTCTTAAATGCCAGCCGCCCACTCCATTTGGCCTCACTTCTGATGTCTTTTCATGAATAGTGACTTTAACGGTCACTTTCCATCCAACCTATGTGATTTCTCCCTGGGTAGCGCAACTCCCTCCATGCTACTACAAACCCAATGACACTTCCTTACTTCTCACCATCTTCCAATCGCATAGCTCCCCAACCCATGCAATGTAGTTTATAGTCCCACGCCTCCTTTCAGCTTCTTGGAGTGCTAAGACTATGCCACCTTCATCTACTCACATGCTCGGACCGCTGGTGTATGGCTTCAGGCGACTGCCATTCACCTTTCTGGGGAAGGGTTCTCCACTTAATTTGACCAGCTGTACCACTCCTCCATTGGTAATTTCCTTAATGACATAGGGCCCTAACCAGTGCATCCTGAATTCTCCTAGAAATTTATCAAACTTACTATCATATAGAAAAACCAAGTCATTTACCTTAAATGTGCGCAACTTAATATGTTGATCATGCCATGCCTTCTCTTACTGCTTTTGACCTATTGATGAAATCCAACTAAAAATCTCTCTTCCTCCAGTTCATCCAGCTGTGCGAGCCTCTCCTCTAGGGCTCCACGATCCGTCATACCTATGAGCGTTGCTATGTGCAAACTAGGCACAATATACTCCATAGGAATTACCGCCTCAACATCGTAGACGAGCCTAAAAGGGGTTTGTCCAGTCAACTTCTTGCATGTCGTTCAATAAGCCTATAATACTACAAGTATGCGTAGGTCCCAATCACTTCTTTGAGCATTGCAAACCTTGGTCAGTGTGCTATTGATCACTTTGTTGAACGCCTCCATGTTCCTGTTAGCCTGTGGGTGATAAGGTGCGCTCTTCTTGTGGTATACTTGAAATTCCTCCATCAGCATACTGATCATCTCATTTAGGAAGTGTGTACCGCGATCACTCATCAAGATCTCCGGACATCCAAATCACGTCAATACATGCTCAAAGAGGAATTTTGAAGTGATTGCGCCTGTGCAATCCTTCATAGGCTGTGTCTCCACCCAATGAGTCAAATACTCTGTTGTAGTGATAATATACCTTGCTCCTATCTTTCATTATGGTTGAGTAGGTCCCACAAAATCTATTGCCCACTTCTCAAAGGGTTGCAATGTCATTTGTGGATTCAAAGTCATCTCATCCCTCTGCGATGGTCTGATGGTTCTTTGACACACATCGCATGCCTTGCTATATGCTTTTGAGTCTTGATGGAGGGTTGGCCACCACAACCCTGCGCGTAGAATCTTCTACGCAGTTGCTCTTCTTGCATAATGTCCTCCCGTGGCACCCCCATGAGTGCCTGCGATAATTCTGCTTCTTTCGAACTTAGGTACATACTGTTGCAATATCTCATTAGTCCCCATCTTGTACAGATGCCCAACAATGGCAAAGAAATCTGCCATGTGCACCACTAATTCCTTATTTTATTGGGGAGCGTACCCTTCCAGTGTAGTACCTGTCATTAGGAAGTGTATGATATCCTCGAAATGACCATTCGTGATGCGCATTGCAAATAGCTGCGTGTCTGGCAATCCTTCTTCCAAGTTAGTAGGTTCCTCCCCTGTTTCGATGTGCGATAGATGGTCTGGTCCTATGTTCAGTCGTCTAGGCTTCACAACAACTTCAAAATCATACTCCTAGAATAACAAGAGCCACTTGCAAATTCCCCCCCCCCCCCCCCCCCCCCAACACAGGCTTATTGACTAGGTACTTTAGTGCAGAGTGATCCATATACATCTTAAAGTGATCTCCCAACAAGTAGTGCCTATACATCTAGAGCACATACACCATAGCTAACCCCTCATGCTCAATTGTGGAATAATTCTTCTCCACTTTGGGTAATATTCAGCTTGCAAATGTGATAGGATGGTCCAAGCCTTCTTCACCAGCCTGTGTCAGTATTGCTCCCAATGATATACATGACACATCGACATGCACATGAAACTCTTTCATCTAGTTCGGTAAGACTAGAATCGGCGTGATGACCATATTTTCTTTCATTATATCCGACCTCTTCTTACAATCTTCACTCCAACAAAATGTGACATCCTTCTTCGACAATTTCTCCACAGGCGCAGTGATCTGGGCATAGCCTTTGATAAACTTCCTGTAGTATACTGTATGTCCCAGGGTATCGCACAACTGTTTCACACTCCTTGGTTGTTCCAAGTTCAATATCACCACTACCTTCGTGGGATCTACCATCAGTCCCTGTCTACAAACCACATTCCCTAACAGGTTCCCAAATGGAACACAAAATAGAAGCTTCTTGAGATTGAGCGCAATTTGGTATCTTCAGTAGGTATCCAGTATTAGGCGCAACCTCGCTACATGGTGTTTAACCAGCACAAATATAGTCCAATCATTAAAATATACCTACAGGAACTTATGAATAAATTCCTTGAACGCAATAACAACTACGCGTGAGAAGATCACAGGCACATTCTTTAATCCAAATGGCATGACAATGTACTGAAAACAACCCCACTCGACCACAAAGGTTGTCTTGCTCTTATCCTCTGGCATGATTTTTATTTAGTGGTACCTAGAGAACCCATCAGTGAAGGAATATGCTTCCTGGCCACCTACAGTGTCCAAAACTTCATCAGTGAATGGAGCTGGAAAAGGATCATGCACACAAGCATCATTCAACTTTCTCAGTTCCAAGCATATCCTCATTTCATCCTCCTACTTCTTCTCTTGCACCACCATTGGGCTTACCTAGTCAAATTCTTCCACAGTCTCAATGATATCGGTCACAAGCATCTTGTCTAGCTCTAAGTGGACCTTTTCCTTATATTTTGGATTGAAACAGTAAGGTCTTTGCTTAACCAGATTTGCGTCAGGTTTCAATGTAATCTTCATTATTCCCAGGTCCTCGATTATCCCTTTTATATTCGTAAACATGGTAGGGAAAAAGTCTTGATATTCGTGGAGCAATTCAGTGACCTTATCCACCATCGCATTGTCCTAGTAGTCTCCAATCTTTGTGAATTTGGGTTCTACCTTCGTACCAATGTTCACTTGTTTTGTTTTCAATGGCACAGTTATATTAGGGTTCTCAATCTATGGTCCTTTAACCTCGCGATGACCTTCTATTTCTGGAATGTTAATTTTCCATGGATCCTCATATTCTTCTTCAGCGGTCACGCTATAGCATTCATGCACGCGACTTAGAGGAGTAGCCTAGTCAGGCTGAACCAGTTCCAAAGGATCCTGTGGTATCCAAAAGATAGCTGCTTTCACTTCTTGTAGCGCCTCACCAATACAGTCAAACCCATCTTCAAAACTAAATTTCATCACAAAGCCCTTGTGCAGAACATCCCGCTCACCTGTACCATGGAGGAGATCTGTTTCTATGTACCAATTCATTGGGACAACATCTAGGGTGTGAGGGAACAAGTGTACCCACTCCAGTTGAGGCTTTTCCCCACAAGCCTGGGTTCATTTGGCCAAATGCACATGCGGATCATCTTGCTCATCATACTTGTCTGTCATTCGCATCTTAGGCTTTCGAAATCATGTTCTCATCATCCTCCTACATTCACGCCAATCATCAAAGCTTCCTTTATGCGTAACTCACCATCTTGTGGGCATAACATGCAATGCCCAGTCCCATGCCTGGAAGTGTTGCTTTTCTGGTACCTCCCTTTCAATTGCATCCAAAAAGATATCTATCTCATTCAGGACATCATAAGTAGGTAGGTTTCTTACCTCTGAGGACACACAGTGGAGCGATCGAGTCATCATGTTGCAATTCAATGTAGTTACTTCATGTAGTCGATTCTGCGTGCGTTCTATCTCTTCATCGGAGTCCGAAGTGCAAGAACTCTCATGATCCCATGTAATTCGTCCATCCATGATGGGATTTATCCAATCTTGGTCTCTCGTTGTTATCTTATAGATACAGTCTAGATCATCATCACTCTCATAATCGCAGACTAGTTCAGTATAGCCCAATCCTTTAGCTGGATCTAGGGGTATTATTACGTGCAGTGATTTATTCTCAAAGATCATCTTCCGCTTCTCTAGATTGATTACCCCGTTCATATCAGTATCCCATTCAATTCCTAGGAGCGCAGGACAGGGATTGTTGTCGTCAAATATCTCTATTACTTCAAAGTCAGCCAGCATGCTTGCACCTTCGATATCCACAGTCACCCCCTGCATTCATCCCATGGGGATGATCTTCTGCTGATTTGCCATCCTTAGCTGAATCGGAGACCATTTCAGTACAGGCCTCCCCATCCATTCCCAAGTATGCTTTGGTAAGACATTCACATCTGACCCCAAGTTCAAAATGACCTCATCCATCTCATAATCTCCTATCTGCGAGGTCAGTATCATCTCCCATCTTGTCCTTATTTTATGCTTTCCAATCTTTCGTACTACGCGTGGCTCACCTAGCATGGTTCTAGCGCATCTATTGATGAGCTCTTGTAAACCTTTCACGGCCTTACTATCGCAGAGTAACTTCATACATGTCTCCAGGAAAGTTCTGAGCATAGAGGGGTCCATCTCCTGATCAGGCTTATTCTTGCTTCCTAAGGTGGAGGGCTTAATGAAGCTCTTCTTAGCTTCCATGAAATTTTGAGAGGTGCGCTCCAAATCGAACTTCGCTTTCTTCACGGGAGATTTGCGGACCCACACACTATCTTCTGGTTGTTCCCCTTTATCATCTCCTATCACGATTCCACTCCTGAGCACTATATTTATGTTTGGATCTTCTTCGCATGGCTTAGACCTCATCATCTACAGGCTCTAAGTCAGCGGAGGTGGTAGAGTTCCTTTGTCACATATCGCAACTATCAGCGTAGGACAATCTTTTGCTTCATGATCAAACAACGTGCAATACTTGCACGATGGACATGTTGGATTAGTGCAATCATGAGCATAGTGTCCCGATCCTCCGCAATTGTAGAAAATCAACTTTCCTCGACATCTGCTAGGTCCTCCTCTGCCTCGGCCTCGCCCGGACCCCTGAAATCCTATCCAAGCCATCTCTGCGCTTTGGTCAAGGGGCTACGTTTCAGCCTGAACCCTATAGGTGGAAGTTCTATCCATCATCAGTTCATAACTCCTGCAATTACGCTCATCATGCCCTACCGACCTACAAAAGTTGTAGAACAGTTATCATGGTGTCTATACAAACTTCTGTAGCATATGATAGTTATCTGTTGCATGTTTTCCTGCTACCTAACAGATTGCGCACCACAGTGCAGGCCCCGCGCTAGGTCCTACTTGAGCTTTTGGCCTTAAAGGCATGGGCCTTCCTCCTACAATATAGTTTGCAAAGACCGGGAAATGGTCCTTATCATGACCCTAACTCTTGCATTTCAGGCACCACACCTCCTCGCGCACCTCTGGTCGAACCATCCTATCCTACTTCAGACTTTGCATCTCAAGGCATAGATTCTTCAACTACGCATGGATCTGCTGAACTCCCAGGTTTGGATCTTACATCTGAGTTTCATGTAGTCTCATTGAAATTTCCAAGTCCTCCACCTAAGTTGTTATCTTCTGCTGCGATAGTGCGGCCCTTAAAAGTGGCAGTAGCGAAGCCACAAACCACTCGCGATGTTTTCCATCTATCAAGTTCATGTTGGCTTCACGGATTGTACATTTTAACCTCTGATCTAGTTCCCAAGGTGTCTCACTTGGTTGCATCACGATCTCTTTAAATCCCACAGTCGATTGTGCCTCAGATTTAGGCCTACTAAACTCTCTATTCAGTGTTGTCTGGATGTCTGTCACTCCGGCATTCAGGTTATCATTTGAGTACTTGATATTCCAGGTTAGCGCTTGATTTTGCAGGGTACTAACCAATGCCACCTTCTTTATATGATCATCTGTAACACCTTGAGCTTCCCACATAGCTTTCACAATGAACCAGAATTGGTTTGGGTGCTCATTCCCCAAGCCTTTGAACAAAGGCAGCTTCACTATGTTTTCCATGCTAAACTGCGGTGGATGTGGAGGTGGTAAGGTGAAGTTGGCAGAGATGGTGATGAAGTTGGAGATGGTGTGGGTGGAGGTGGTATTCGTTGGAATCCTTGTCTTATTAACTGAGTAGCACTTCACAAAGAAACCTTCGCTATCCCTTCCTCGTCACCTTGCAGAGGTGAAATCAACGAACTATACTCTAAACCCTTTTGTACTTTGTTCATGTAATTTTTTTCACTTCGTCTAGTTATGCACATCAAGATAGCTACATAACTCGTTTTTTGTACAATAGCATTTTAATCCAAGTATTCAAAGATTTCACATACTTACCTCACGGTCCTTTGAGAAAGTGTCACTTCGCCTCGCTGTAGCTGACTGAGGTGTCGACCGCAAATTCAGTCACAAATCCTCCTGTGACGCGATCAAGCCAATGATCGACAGCATGGGTGATCTTGTCCTTAGATACTTCTAATTTATGTATTAGCTACGGGGTCCAAAAAATAAGATCATCAAGTTTCCACCTTCCTTGGCTCTCTACTAGCTTCGTGATCCACTCGTATAGCTCAATAAGGAAGGAGCAGAAAAATATCTCATGGATCTCTATATACAGGTATCTTTCCAACAACTATTCCTTTGTCAGTCATGGGTTTCTGTTCTCTTTCACTACGAATTCATGGATCTTCCTATCCAACCAGTCTCCAATCTCTTTCTTAGTTTGATTCCAGTGATACGACATCAGACATCTCTTATGCACATTCTAGTCCTGGTAACGGAACCATTTGTTGGCTTGATGGGGCCTGACCTAGGTTTAGCGTTAATTAGCCAAACAAATCCCTACAATACTGGCCCTTTCGGCATCAGTTGCGGAGTACGGACTGAGGTCTCACTCGAAGCCATATGGGGGGATGTTGGAACCAACTTTCCACACCCTGAGATGGTTGTGATGTCGTTTGATTCCCTCTATTCCTGCCTTTGCGCAAGTCGCTTCACTCTAGGGCTTACAAGATGAGCCCTCTATTCCATCATTCCATACCTCCGCAAAAGGGTACGATTGACCTTCACGCAGCCATAACCTACTACTCAGGTACTTTTGCGCTACTTATGGCAACATGTCGTGTAGATTCCTCAATTAATCTAAGTGATTTTATTATCTCATTAAATACTTAAGGTTAAAACCGCGTAAACAGATATTTGTAATTACGTTCAATTATTCAATGTAACTGCATTTGTTCACGCATCAGATAAGCATAATAAAGGAAATTCATACATAAAATATCCAGATGCATCAATAGAACAAGGACATAGAAATTGCAGAATATATCTCTTTATTAGTATCTTCCGAGTGTTTACAAACTCTGTCTGCCCTATGCACACAGGTGCAGGGGTCCGCGCACTCAACTACGGACTTCTACCCTAGGCCTCACCACACTCAGCTGCAGAGCCTCTACCTATGCTACAACCCAAAACTTAGACTTCTTGCTCCAAAACTATGACTCTATTCCATCGTGTGTCATGATATGTCTCTCAAACTACTTAGAGCTTAGCTCTTTTTATACAATCCCATGGTCTACGAACCATGGGTAGATCTCTTACAGCTGACTTTACATTACAAAACTAAGGGCGGACTACCCTTTTTGACACATAACACCTTCGTGCTCCGTGACCACTAAATGTGGAGTGTTTACAATTATACTAGCATTTGCACCTTATGTTGCAAAGGAAACGCCGTAAGGCATAGAGTGGGGAAGAATAGCGACATTTGAATGGACATTGTTGAAAACAAGGGTGGATGATAATGAGTTACAATTGCAATAGTTAGTTATGTGTACTCTGAAAATGAATATTTTGCTATGGTCAATCTAACACATTCATTAATTAGATGACAACGAAAGAGTTTCGAGCCCAAGATGAACCAACACGAATCTTTTCTACAAGACTGAAATTGCCTAAATTATTCCTCAATCAGTGGAAATAACCATTTCCCTCCTCTGATACCTAAAATACATTGTAGGAGACTAATTTAATATAACTAACAATTGCCCCAAAAGATGCAAAGAGAGGTCGATAAAAATGTTAAATTGAAAGAATTGCATTTTGGTTCAAAATAATAAATATTATAATAATTCAATCATTCAAACTAAACCTAGTCAATAAATTGCCTAAAATAAAATAAATCCTTAATCAAAATTATACAAATTATTATTCTTCGTTTATCTCAATTATTTATATAATAAAATCCAATCAATCATTCAAAATTGAGCACATCAGGCAGGCGAGTTCGCTTTGCCTACAATAAAAGTCATTGGGTTTCCAAATCCATAGGTTGAGGACGACGAATGGCATAGTGCACCCATCCACGAGACTGCTGAACTCCAATGCTTGCCATTCGTTCTGGACCAAAAAGAATATCAATTTGGTTAAAATTATTAATATGTTTATAATAATAAAAATAAAAAATAAAACAAACAAACAGATTATCGCATTAAAAATGGCATTTGAAAACAAATTAGGCGTTGATTACCACATTGGGAAGTTGGCAAAACAGATGCATTTGCATTAAAAATAGCATTTGAGAAAAAAATGCGGTGCTTACCTCATTGAGAAGTCAGTTCTTGGGAAGCAATTTGGCAGTGTCCGGAGGGAGAACCACATGTTAGGAGATGACACATAATGCCCAATCATCAAAATAATCCATTTGGGTGAAATAAAACCCTAATTACATATATTCAACTCACCACCTAGACAACCAGCAATCAAGCATACCCACACTCAAAGATAAAACTATAAATATCTCAAAGAAACTTTGATATGCATCTGATTGTAACTGACCAAAAGCAGTGGTCAGGCATTTATTTAATATATGTCCAAACTTCCAAGAAATGATTTGAAATGTAAGAACAACATGGACACATCGTCTCCTTCTATGCATTTATTTAAATACCTAGCATTCTAACTTTAAAGGGACCTATATAAATTCATGGAAAACCTTCAATCTAGACATCAATAGGTTGTCTTGGGTGGAGGGCCATGATGACAAAGAATTTCGAATACATCTTATAAGGAGATTTTGAAGTTAACAGATATGATTGCAGGATTGGAACAATCGTCGATCCTTCAGTTTAGCAAAAGAAAATTTCTTAATAAATTCCAGATATCATGGGCGACGATTCCTTCAATTTTATTAAGATATTTGACATTACATCCTTTTATATACTCACTGTGAGGTTCTTATTTTCACTTGACAGAAATCAAGCAGGTCTAAAACCAAAGGCTTGTCCAACAAAGAATGAAAAGCTCAAAATTGGATGCAGGGTTTGCCCTTGGCTTAAGGCCTATTCCACAACTAAGAATACATGGTAATTCATGATAGGCATCACTAACATGGTTTGAATACTTGAAATCTTGTGTTTCTTTTATCGCTTAAGTGTTTGGAGTAAGCTTGTTCTCTGTCGCATTAAAAATGGCATTTGAAAAGAAATTAGGTGCTGATTACACCTTGGGAAGTTGGAAAAACAAATGCATTTGCATTAAAAATGGCATTTGAAAACAAATTAGGTGCTGATTACCACATTGGGAAGTTGGTAGAACAGATGCATTTGCATTGAAAATAGCATTTGAGAACAAAAATGTGGTGCTTACTTCATTGAGAAGTCGGTTGTTGGGAAGCAATATGGCAGTTTCTGAAGGGAGAACCACATGTCTGGAGATGACACACAATGCCCAATCATCAAAATAATCCATTAGGGTGAAATAAAACCCTAATTATAGATATTCAACTCACCACCTAGATAGCCAGCAATCAAGCATACCCACACTCAAAGATAAAACTATAAATATCTCAAAGAAACTTTGATATGCATCTGATTGTAACTGACCAAAAGCAGTTATCAGGAATTTATTTAATATATGTCCAAACTTCCAAGAAATTATTTGCAACGTAAGAACAACGTGGACACATCGTCTCCTTCTCTGCATTTATTTAATTACTTGGCATTTTAACTTTAAAGGGACCTACATAAATTCATAGAAAACCTTCAATCTAGACATCATTAGGTTGTCTTGGGTGGAGGGCCATGATGACAAAGAATTTCAAATACATCTTATAAGGAGATTTTGAAGTTAACAGATGTGATTGCAAGATTGGAACAGTCGTCGATCCTTTATCTCGGCAAAAGCAAATTTCTTAATAAATTCCAAATATCATGGGCAACAATTCCTTCAATTTTATTAAGATATTTGACATTACATCCTTTTATATACTGACTGTGAGGTTCTTATTTTCACTTGACAGAAATCAAGCAGGTCTAAAAACAAAGGCTTGTCCAACAAAAAATGAAAAGCACAAAATTGGATCCAGGGTCTGCCCTTGGCTTAAGGCCTATTCTACGACTAAGAATACATGTAAATTCATGACAGGCATCACTAACACGGTTTGATAGTGTTGATTATTAAGCATACATCTATTCCATAGAAAAAGACAGAAAGTGAGTACATGACCAAGCCTTTGTATGTTCGCAACATAAACTAACCCCATCATTAAATCCACACACGAAAAAGTATTACAATATTTGAAGAATGCACCAAACCCCATAGAAACTAGGTGTCTAAGAGATGAAACTATCATTTTGCTCAACGATCAACGATCAAACTTCGTTCAATAGTCTAACACCACAAATCTACGGTCAACAATAGGACACGGCATCAATTGAGGCAATTCATTTCAAAGGGAAATGCTATTTTTTAATATAATTTTTTTATTTAATTTTTTATATTAATATTGAAAAAATATATTTTTAATTTATTTATATTTATATTGAACTTTAATTCAGCATTATTTATTATTTATTTTGATAAATTTTAAATATATATTAGTGAATAATTTATTATTTATTTTGTTTTTTTTAATTAAAAAAAAATGAAAAAATAGATGAGTTTTAGTACCTTTTAAAATTCATTGACTTTTTTGGGTTTTGGCTTAGAAAATGACACTAGAACAAAAATCTCGGCTTATAAAGTTGACGAGGTGACATTTAATCTTCATTTTAGGTAGATAATGTATTGATTTATTTTTCTTTTAATTTCAATCTTTCCAAATTTTAATGTTACACCTAAAAACTATATATTGAAATATTTCTTAATATTATAAAATTTAATATATTTTTTTAATAAAATATTTAGAACAGTTTATCAATCAAATTTGAAATAAATTTAAATCCAAAATTTTATCATTGAATTTTGGTTAAAAATAGGAAAAAGAAAATTCTACTTCAGACAACAAAAGATTTCCGATTAACTTTAGTCTCTGGATACTTCAGGCACAGCTCCACTCAGATTTCTCAAGTTACTCACCGCCGATGCACAATTTATCGATTTTCGTCATTGCAGGCGCAACCGTCTCAAATCTCATCTTCCAAGGTATATATAATTACTATCTTCTTGAATGTTGATCTATACAGTACAATCCTAAACAAGTAAAATATGAATTTCGGTGGCTTTGTTAAGCTGCATATGTTGATGTAGACCGCCGGAAACAACTTATTACCCTCATTTTTACAAGGTTGTTGCAGAGCCCCATTTTTCTGGGCATTAATTCTTGATGCATAGATGTATGTAAAATGTTGAATAGCAGACTGGATTTTGTAGCTAATAGATACTTTGTTCTTGGCTCTGCAGTTAAATCATACCGGGTTAATATCAAGACATGGTCGAGGAATGTTTTTTTTTTCAATATGGAAGCCTGCAAGAAAGCTTAATGGAGAAAGAACCCAATCTGTATAAACCACAGGCTGCAAAATTCACAAAGAGTTTTCCCCTGTTGCTAACCAATCAAACCAATAGGAGTTCCTTCATCCAAGACATAGCATTTCTTCCTCAGGAAGTCCTCTTCTTAGTACGCCTGTCTTCTGCAAACTCCAATCTGATATCCCACAAATCATCCCCCAGCTGTTCATTCTCGCAACAAATCCATACACCAGTGAATGCCATCGAGTATTTACAATTTGGATATTCTATCCAACCACGAGCTGCAGTCGGATGCCAGGTTCCTCCCCCTGCAACCCATTGGTCTGCAACATCAGTGGCCGTAGTGGACACAACTAATTATAGCTCAGATTTACCAGAGATCATCACAGCAAAATTGGGTTACTTTGATCATTCCAGACCCATCAAATGGGATTATATGGTATATGAGAGCTTGGCCACAGAGAGGGATATTGTTGTATTTTCCAAAGGGATTAACCATAGACAAGGACTCAACATTGAAACCAAATATCTACGCTGCATATTCAACAATACCATTGAAACTATGGTCACACTCTGCACAAGAAGTCATTAGACGCGAGCATCCCAATGAATGAGTTCGTTATCAGCTCATTGCCTCCGAAATCACTCTTCGAATCCATGGGAAATCCATTCCTTCCGTCGCTTATTATAAAATCCCACCATCTCATCATTCAAGCAAAAGTAGTACTCAAGATAATGCACAGAAAATGAGACTACTCTGTGCCTGCACCATGGTGTTCATTGGCCCTTATTTCCTTTCCGTTATGTTATGTGGATAAAAACACTGTATCGTTTAATTGAAATTTATGGATGGATTTGAATCATTGGCCCTTATTTCCTTTCTTTGGGTTCAGATCATTCAAGCCTTTAGTTCGCTTGACCAGGATGCCTCAAATTCAGTACTCAGATAAATACACCGTTGATACTTATGAATACAGGTTTGTAACTCAAAGCTTGCGCTATTTTTTTTGTTAAAGAAAATATTTTTTTTGCTTTTTGGCTAGATGGTGGACTTTCAGATCCACTCAACCAACCGCATACTACATCTATCATTGACAACCTCCTATTGATTTAACCCTACAGATACATACAATTGCAGTTTCCCTTCATTGCCACTGTAATTTGGAGCCTGGTTCTTTATCATTCAAAGTTGCAGGGAAAGGAAGCTGAAGCGCTACAAATCCATACTTCTTTTGGAAGCTGCCTCTCGTAAGTTGCTCAATGTAATACACCTATTTTAGTTGAAGAAGGCATACAAAACAGTGTATGTGAAGGCCCAGAGAAGAGTGATCAATCACTACAAGTACCAGGCTTGGAGTGAATTCAAGGCTAAGTTTCGAAGGAGGGTGTCTGCGTATGTCATGGATTGGAAAGAGTCTAGGGATGTTGTGTCCCAAGATCGAGCTCCAGGCCTTGGCAACAGGGCCATCAAACCCCATGAATGGGAAAATATGTTCTGCCAAGTGAATGACAGTGCATTGAAGGAGTTTACACGTAGAGCGTTTTCTTTGAATGATAAAGAACCAGGCTCCAAATTACAGTGGCAATGAAGGGAAACTGCAATTGTATGTATCTATAGGGTTAAATCAATAGGAGGTTGTCAATGATAGATGTAGTATGCGGTTCGTTGAGTGGATCTGAAAGTCCACCATCTAGCAAAAAAGAAAAACAAATATTTTATTTAACAAAAAAAATAGTGCAAGCTCTGAGTTACAAACCTGTATTCATAAGTATCATCCGTGTATTTATCTGAGTACTGAATTTGAGGCATCCTGGTCAAGCAAACTATACCATCTATAAGGTACAAATTTGAATGATTTGATGAATTGAGAGGTTCCTTTGAGAACAGATGAAATTAATTTGTCTGTAATCTGCACGCAGGAAGATGTTCAACTTCTTAAATAAACAGGAATGGGCGTGTATCATTTTTCTATTTCCTGGCAATGTATATTTCCTAGTAAGTTGAATTAACGAGCAGTGATATCGTTATAAATAAATCTCCAATGTATTTTAAGTAACTGTTGGATTCCATAATTCTCACATTTCCATTATTTGTAAATTTATAGAGGGTTCTCCAAGACACAACAGAGTCGATGAACATGGAATTTCTCATTATAATAATCTTAACAATGAGTTGTTCTCAGAATGGTATTTAAAACTCAAATTATTTTTTGCCTTGCACAGAGATTTACATGTATGTGGCTTTCCTACACACGAATATGATTTTTCATGCAGGTATAGAGCCTTTTGTGACTCTGTTTCACTGGGACATGCCACAAACTCTGGAAGACGAGTATGGGGGATTCCGTAGCAAAAGAGTCATGTAAGATTCATCGCCATAATTCTGTTGCATGCTTCTAAAACATAAAAATAGATCCCAATTATGATATATATTTTCTTTTTGGTCTAGGGAGGACTCTGGCATATTTATAGAAGAATGCTTTCGATATTTTGGAGACCACGTTAAGTACTGTATAACTATAAATGAACTGTTCACCACTTGTTATCTAGGCTACAATGTGGGGCTTCATGCGCCAGGTTGTTGTTCCCCCGGATTTGGAAATTTCACAGCCTACAATTCTGCAACAGAGCTTTATATTGTATCCCACAATATGCTTCTTGCACATAATGACACTGTCAAAATATATAAGATTATATCCTTTTTTAAATCAGAGTACTAAAATTGAATTAGAGAGAGCAGACTCAAACTCATAAACACAACAACTTAAAACACTTAGAACTTTAGAACCTCGTAACTTATCTTCATTTAATCACTTATCTTCATTCAATCACTGAACTGATTTTTATACACAGAGGAAATTTCTGGAATATCCAGCTCTTCAGACTTCTTCTCCAGAAGGCGCCGACTTCTCTAGAAGACGCTAGGTTCTGTATTAATGTTGGTGGTTGGATTTATCAATGTTTTCCAACAAATTGAATATGGGTTCATACAAGTCTTGACTAAATGTTGGAAAATGAAATTCAGGGAAAGCAGAAAGGTTCCATAGGCATGTCACTTATTGTGAACTGGATGGTGCCATTCAAAAAATCATTGCTTGTTTAATAGGCTACCCAGAGAAAAATTGACTTCAAAATAGGATGGTATGTGAAGCGTGCAATTTGTTCTGCCAAGTGAATGACAGTGCATTGAAGGAGTTTACAGGTAGAGCGTTTTCTTTGAATAATAAAGAACCAGGCTCCAAATTACAGTGGCAATGAAGGGCAACTGCAATTGTATGTATGTATAGGGTTAAATCAATAGGAGGTTGTCAATGATAGATGTAGTATGCGGTTCGTTGAGTGGATCTGAAAGTCCACCATCCAGCCAAAAAGCAAAACAAATATTTTATTTAACAAAAAAAATAGCGCAAGCTCTGAGTTACAGACCTATATTCATAAGTATCATCAGTGTATTTATCTGAGTACTGAATTTGAGGCATCCTGGTCGAGCGAACTAAAGGCTGGAATGATTTGAACACAAAGAAAGGAAATAAGGGCCAATGATTCAAATCCATCTAGAAATTGCAATTAAACGATAAAATATTTTTACCCAGACTAGCATTTAAGACAAAATAACGATAAACCCAGAAGTAATCCCCGTAAAGCCTGATTAAATATATAAAATGAAGGAATCTGTTCTACCGTGATCAATTCATAGCCTGAAATACAAAAATTTAAACAGGCTTTTTATAGATCCGAAAAATGTGGGTAAAGGGTTAGTTAATGCCAACCTGGTGTATAGCGGATAGGTCGAATTCCGCCCTGAGAACTTGAAATGCCCTGCAAACAGCGGTGGAAAGCTCTGACAAAACCTTGAACCAAAAATTAGTGAGCGAGAACCTGAGATTGGGCGAATGAGATGGTGCGTAAAAGGTCGAAATGATGAACTTAGTGAGGAATAAACTAACTAGCGCGCAAGGGCAAAAGGAATACAATCGGGAGAATGACAGGAAAACTGCTTTTAATCGCGATCTTCGGCTTCCCACGATCAACGATCAAACTTTGTTTAATCGTCTAACACCACAAATTAACGGTTAACAATAGGACACGGTGTCAGCTGGGTCAATTCACTTCAAAAGGAAACGCCTTACGGCGTAAACCAGGAGAATGACAGGAAAACTGCTTTTAATCGTTAGGCTTCCCACGATCTTCGGCTTCCCACGATCAACGATCAAACTTTGTTTAATCGTCTAACACCACACATCAATGGTTAACAATAGGACACGGTGTCAGCTGGTTCAATTCACTTCAAAAAGAAACGCCTTACGGCTTAAAAAATAAAATGAATAGAAAATATTACGGATATATTATCCAAATTTTTTAGAAATACAATTTTTATCATATAATAACGAACTCGAATCCAAATTCGAAGTTGGTAATTATTGTTAATATTGACAATATCATGTGTTGCCCACCTTTGTTTTCAGGGATTACAATGGATACCAACATGATACTATAATATTCATCAATTGGAAGCACCACGTGAAGTTTAAATATGGTACAACCAGTTATCATTCTTGTTAAAATGTGGTTCAAGTGTTTTGTTCTCCATTTCGTCCAATCCGTATCCACAACAACCTGCGAACACTTATCTTCCTACTTTTGAAATGTTGGAGCTGTTATCACTCCACTCCATGCCTTCGCGTTTATTCGAAATCGCGCTACCTGCCACCAAATCCCCATTGTGGATGCCAACATCCTCTGTAATGGAAATAGAATCCTTATCCTCATCTCTAAGAGCCTCTTTGAGCTCTGCCACTATCTCAACCACACTCGGCCTACAAGACGGCACAGTTTGAACACATCTCATGGCTACTTTGGCAACACGAGTCATGGATTTCATGTCGTAACTTCCACCCAACCTCTTGTCTATGATTTCTATTATTTCGCCACCATTTTCACCCATCTCTACCAGATATGGTGTCACCTGTAAATATGCCAATTCTTATTGTTAGCAACCACCAGAAGATACCGTACGAATTATTCTATTGATAAAGTTTATAGTTTGGATGAGTGATGGTAAGATTCATTACCCATCGAACAATGTTTACTTTTTCTTCAGCCAGTTTTATATCTATGGGTGCTCGCCCGCATATGATCTCTAACAAAACTACTCCAAAACTATACACGTCACTCTTCTCCGTCAACATTTGAGTGTTGAAATATCTGTAAAAATTTGCTAGAAAGAATTAGCTGACAATTAAGGTAAAAAAAGGTCATAAGATTTCAGAATATTCTAGAGAGGTGTTGAAAAAAGGTTATCAGAATTTCAAAATATTCTCCATTCTAGAGAGAGGTTGAGTTCATAAGATTTCCAAAATAGTTCAAAATCTACCCACTCAAATCTCAATAATATATTAAATTCTTTTAATATAAAATATTTAAAAAATAATTACACATACTCTGGATCCAGGTATCCAAACGTTCCTTTCACTGCGGTGGTAATGTGAGTAGCCTCCCCATCAATAGCCATCCTTGAAAGACCGAAATCAGCCAATTTTCCATTCAAATTGCTGTCTAAAAGTATGTTGGCGGTCTTGATGTCCCTGTGAATTATCTTTGGGGCGCAACCCACGTGCAGGTATTCCAGGCCTTCACATACAAATCGCAGGTCGATCCCATGAGATATATGGTTACCCATCATTTGTCTTATCTACTATCCTGTTACTGTCTAGAACATACATATATGTACTGTACATCAAAATAATGAAGAGAATGAGTTACCCTGCGCTGCATCTAAAGCTATTTTCAGCCTTCTTTTCCAACTCAGTTCGGAATTTTCTGCAGTGGGACCTGGAAAATAATACAAGAACCAAATGCGTGTCAGTTACCTTGGCCTAATCTTTCGACCAAAATAAGGACATATTTTCCAGCAATATTTACCATGAAGGTGGTCTCTCAAGCACCCCCCTGACATGTACTCGTAGATCAACATTACTTCTTTGGTTTCGTTACAATAACCCAACAAAGATACCAGGTTCCTATGGTTGATTTTAGAGAGAAGATCAACCTGATCATGGGAAAAAATATATACATATGTAAATATCTAGGGTGCAGAAAAATTCATAGATTGAATACAAATTGGACCGTATTACAAGATATCTCTGAGAATTACCTCATTCAAGAACTCCTTAATTCCTTGTCGTGAGAACAAGGAGAGCACTTTTACAGCTACAACTTGTCCTTGTGGCAATTCACCAAGAAACACCGACCCAAATCCACCTCGTCCGATCTCCTGACTAAAGCTGTGTGTGGCTGCTACGAAAGCAGAAAAGTTCCATAGGCATGTCACTTATGGTGAACTGGATGGTGCCATTCAAAAAATCATTGCTTGTTTAATAGGCTACCTTCTTCTCAATTTCATGCAGATCATCTGTCATTAAATATCAATCACAGATCATCTGTTAATTGGAATTAATCGCATGGTTGTTGGTAGCAGAAGCGTTCTGGCAGAAGAAGTGTTCCAGACAATGGATAGTCCAGAGCAAGCGCTACCGCTACCAGTCTTAATCGCACGGTTAATTGGAATTAATTGCATGGTCGTAATTAGAATTAATCGCACGGTTGAAACTATTTTAATCGTCTAACATTAGAAATCAAAGGCGCACAAATGTACACGTAATGCCAGAGGGGAGTCGTTTCCGCCTTAGGGTGTAATTACAAAAATTGACTTAAACACAGGTTTTCAGCCCAAAAATTACCCTTGGGGGATCCTGATCCCAACACCTACAAACGACACAAAAACTCTAGCAAATGACTTTCCCAACCTTCTTTGAATTACCTAGAATTTTTATTGCACCATAACTTATCTCTCCCACTAGTGCTAATTTCTCCAACATCTTGGCCACATGCAAACCTAAGAATTTAATTCCTATCCCAGCTTCAGAATGGCTCCAAAATGCCCAATTTCTCTTCTATGGTGGTACTCATGGTCCACTGAAGAAAGAGTGAGTTCTCCACCCAGAAGTCTCCTTGTGTTAAATAACAAGGTGTTAACTGGGATGAGTAGCTCAAGCAAATAGAACACCTAGTTGTAAACTTATAAAAAAGAACCAAAATGGTGGCCTCCCTACCTAATTTATAGAAATTGATCCTCTCTCCCTTGGTGGACCCATTTTCCACTAAATCACACTCCTTTCTTTCTCTCTCTTCCTCCATCAGTGTGAGTTAACTTTAGGGGTTGCAATGCCTCCTTTTTTTGGTCCCCACATCCCACTAAGGCTGTAAT
Source organism: Pinus tabuliformis (assembly GCA_031772625.1). Taxonomy (NCBI): domain Eukaryota; kingdom Viridiplantae; phylum Streptophyta; class Pinopsida; order Pinales; family Pinaceae; genus Pinus; species Pinus tabuliformis. The sequence goes on from CM062817.1 coordinate 1,689,140,070, forward strand.
TTCTCCTATTCTCTTGAGTCCTCATGTCTCCCACATCAAAATTTTCTCCAATGCTTGAATTGAAAAAATTTGTTATGCTTAGCACCATCCCAAGGATCCGGCTTACCTCCTAAGATGAAAATTCAAAATTGGTGATTACATTGACCCAATGAATTTAAATCATTAGTTACAATAGTTAGAAGTTAATTTTAGTTTTCACCGTATATAGGAAGAATATAATATTTCATTTTTTCATCTAAAATTAAAGGGCCATGCCCTAACCTGGTGGGAAATCCACATGGAAACATTAAGGTTGAAAGGAAATCCTCCAGTGACTAAGGGAGAGAATTTGAAGGCTCTTATAAAGTCACAATTTTATGCTATTAGATATGTAGGGGATCATTGGATCTAGTGGCATTACTTTAGGTAAATTCAAGGGCATAGTGTATAGGAGTACACCACATAATTTAAAATGATAGCTATAATACTATGTATCTCCCTAAAGAAAGAAAATGCACTCCTCAAGTATTTTTGGGGGTCTGCAAAACTATTTGTGAAATCAAGTAATGTTGTGTAAACCTAAGTTGGTGTACGAAGCTTATGTATAGGCACAATGACTAGAGCATGCAGGCCGTCAGAAAGGGAAATCAAATGGGTCAAATTAGAAGAAGGACTATGTTAGGTCCCTATACTACTAGTGTAACCCCTTATTGTAATTAGTGCAACCCACTTATTGCATTATAGTTCCCATATAGTCCCCATGTTGTTATTATTATGCCCCATAGAAGCCCACTATTGTTATTGTTGTGCCCCTACAATATTATTGTTATGTAGGCTCTGATTATATTGGGACCCCTTAGACCCTTATATAAATGAGGTCTTGTCATTTGTATCATCCAAGAATTGTTCATTTGTATAATGTAAAGGAGGTTTCCCCCCTCAAATAGGCTGATTTCTAAGTCATTAATCTATATTTTCTATCTTTTTGTAAGCTGGTTTCATAACATTTGGTATCAGAGCTTTGGATTCTAGGGTTTCGCTGCTCCAAACATGTCATCATGGAATTTGCACTATAATGTTTTCTCCACGACATTTTAGAAGCTAGAAAACAAAACCCATTTGAGACGAAATCGTTCTGAACCTCGGGTCTGAATTTCAAATCTTTTCCTACTATCTTTTCGGAGATATGATATGAGGAATTTAGGGTTTTTGCAAGATCCTGAATTCCATATCAAACAGGTCATCGTGGAATTCTCGCTTTAATTTCTTTTGTATGCAAGTTCAGACTCTGAAGTTAAAACCGATTTGAGCTGAACTCATGGTGAAGCCCAGTCCCAAATTTCAGATATTGTTTTTCTATATTTTCGGAGATATGGTCCAAGACATTTAGGGTTTGTGCAGACTCCCAAATTACATTCCAACTGGGTGACCTTGGGAAACTCATCATATTGAAATTTCGTAATATGTAACAAAAATAGGATGGCCTATAGTTTTCTTTGTATTAGTTGCAGTTCTTAAGGTTGAAACAGTGACACTTGGAACTTCGTACAAGTTTGCTCTACTGAACCACTCTATAATCGGGTCATCCTGGGAGATTTAGCATAACTCTTCCTTGGAGAATCCAATATTGATCAAACTTACAGGTTTGGAAAGAAGACTCAGAGAGATACCATAGGACGCAATTTCAGAACTTGGAGATCAGAAATTACAAAGTTACAGTCATTTCAATATCGAGCTCCTAAAATCAAGAAAAATAAATATGAGGAAGTTTGATGGCAAGGATCCAGTAAATTGGATACTACAGATGGAGCAATATTTTGATCTACATTATGTACAATTGTTACAAAAGGTACATATTGCATCATTATAATTAGAACAAAATCAGTTTGTATGGTATATAGGACTTTGTTCTCGTAAACCACTTGTCACCTAGTCAATTTTCACGGAGGAAATGATAGCACGTTATGAGGATAGAAAGAGCAACACCTTCTTTAGCCAATTGATAAATCTCAAACAAAAGGGTTCAATGGCAGAGCACATTGAGGAATTCCAAAAATTGAATATAATGGTAAATGATATTCTAGAGAAGAAAAGGATTGATGTGTTCATAGGGACTTTAAAGGATAACATTCAACATGAGGTTCATATTTGGGAGCTTGATTCATTGGAGAAGGCATTCAGGTTGGCAAGAAAATTTGAAAGTGGAATTATGGAAACAAGGAATCCTACCACTCACAACTATAAATATGGAAGTGTTTTTGCTCCTACCCTTCCACAACCTACAAGGTTTACACCACAACATTTGGAATAAAAAAGAGAATTTTTTTTTTGTTATGATTGTGATAGAAAATACACTAAAGGTCATAAGTGTACCGAGAAGAAATTATTTTACATAGATTGTGAAGAGGAGGAATAAAAGGATCAAGAAACATCAAAGGAAGATGATAGACACCAGGAACCAACCCCAAATAAAGAAGAAGTGAATCCAACCATATATTGTAAAGCATTGGCAAGAATTACCACTCCTCAAACTCTTAAGATAGAAGAACATATCAAGAAGAAAAAGGTTCAAGAAGTGAAAGATCACGTTGAGCATCAGGAAATGAATCTGACCATATCTTGTAATGCATTGGCAAGAATTACCACTCCTCAAACTCTCAATATAGAAGGACATATCAAGAAGAAAAAGGTTCAAGCAGTGAAAGATCACATCGAGCATGAACAACAAGTTCTCCAACTTTTAAAGGATAACCCCACTTTGGTGCAGAATGGAATGAAACAATAGGTAGATCAACATCGCAGTGAAAGAAGTTTTGATGTAGACGACTGGGTATTTCTTCGACTACAACCGTACAAACAAATGTCCCTCAAGCAACTTAAGAATGATAATTAATTATCACCAAAGTATTATGGTCCATACAAGGTGTTGCAAAATATTGGTACTATGGCATACAAATTGGAGCTTCATGCATCTTGTTGAGTGCACCCAGTTTTCCATGTTTCACACTTAAAGAAGGTTATAGGTGAGAAGATATCATTCAAATAATATTTCCAGAAATTGAAGAGGAAGGAAAAATCATATTGGAACCAGAAGCAGTCGCAAAAAAAGAAAGAAATCGATAGCTACGAAATCGATCACTTTTAGAATATCTCATCAAGTGGAAGAACTTACCCATTGAAGATTCCACACCGGAGGATGAGAATTTTATATAGAAGCATCCAAAGCTACTCAAGCATTGAGGACAACACTTTTTGAAGGTGAGGGGCATGTTAGGTCCCTATGCTACTAGTGTAACCCCCTATTGTTATTAGTGCAACCCACTTATTGTATTATTGGGCCCATATAGTCCCCATGTTGTTATTATTATGTCCCATAGAAGCTCATTATTGTTATTGTTGTGCCCCTACAATATTATTGTTATGTAGGCTCTGATTGTATTGGGACCCCTTAGACCCCTATATGTAGGAAGGAGTTATTGTCATTTGCATCATCCAAGAATTGTTCATTTGTGTAATGTAAAGGAGGTTGACCCCTCGAAGAGGTTGATTTCTAAGTCGTTGATCTATATTTTCTATATTTTTGTGAGCTGGTTTCATAATAGACTATGAAGCTTTCAGTGAGGGGAAGAATAATTGGAAAGGGGGAAAGACAAAAATACAACACTCACGAAACACCAATGAAAATATCACAGCAACCACTGCAACCAGTATCACATTAATGGGCATACAAAGGAGAAGCGTTGGAAATTTCATCCAATGCTAAACCTAAAGAACAAAAAAAAGGAACTTAAGAACAAAAATATCATGGCCATAGATTCGAGGAACCAAGTGGAAAGCAACTTGGACATAGATGAGAATATTTTATGTATATCAATATAGAATGAGGTGAATCTAATTAGGCTTCAGCAACATGAAGAGAATGAAATTACCAAACTCTTCCATATAAAGATACAGCTCAAGAAGACAAAAAATGATGCTCTATTTCACTCAAGATCACAATAAAATATCATAGTATTAGATCTAGCCAAGAAACAAGGACTGGAGACTCATTGCCATACTAGCCCATATCCATTGGGATAGTTAAATAAGGAGGCAAAATCAAAGTTATTAGTTGAATTTATTGAAGAAATAAAATTGGATGTAGTTTTATTAGATCTATGTGGTGTTGCATTTGGGACTCCCTATATTTACATGTAGGATGTAATCTTGATGCCAATATCCAACTAGAAACACTTTATGAAAGACAAAAAATCATTCTTCATCAACATGCATGAAAGTCAAAGACCTCACTAGTAAGTGCTAATCAGACCAAAATGTTGATCATTTCTAGTAGGAAATGTGTTTTGTTATTTTTAAGGAAAGTCAGTAGAAGAGTCGATGAGAGATAAGTCATCACTAAAGGGGTGCTACGTAATATATATATATATAAATATGAATATATATATATATATATATATATATATATATATATATATATATATATATATATATATATATATAGATATATATAGATATAGATATAGAAGTTTATACAGGCAATTAACAGTGTGGTCCAAGATCCCAAAGGGATATTGTTAGTGTCAGTATCTGCATACTTCCATCGCGGATCAAATTTGCTCTTTGCATTTTCATTTTAGGGGTCCCATACTGAAATTTTTACATCATTTCATTAGGTTGTGTCAAATTGATTCACTGATAGTTGTTTTCTCCTTAGAAAATGTAATTTCTCCCTCATAAAGTACACTTTTTGACCCATCTTCAGGTTGTATTCAGTCATGGTTTCATGGTCAAAATGCAATAATGTTTTTATTAGGTCTTAGGGCATGTTTTCATTAGGTCTTAGGGTTTGATTTCCAAGGTCAAAGGCATGATTTAAAGGTGTAAATAAAGGGCAGAAAGGGGATGAGGATGATAAATAAATCAAGAATGATTGCTAGTAAGTCATAGTCACTATACAATTATCTTTTTAACTAATGTAATTTTCACCTCAAAAAACATGTTTTTGAGGTGAAAACAGAGTATTTTGAGTTAATTTATATTTTTATGTAATTTAAGTCACTTTATGTAATAAATGATCCTGGCTGCACCAAGGCATCTCTCCTTGCTACAAGACAATGAACGACTACAAAAATCAATTAAAATTGAGCATCATCCACCTGAAAAGGAACAATGAAGAAAAGGCATTAAAACAAAGATTTGAAAAAGGTCAGGAAACATTAGAAAGTGGGTTTTTCTAATGAAAAAATCAAAATCTACTCCTATATAAGGTGTCACATTTCATTTTCAAACTCATCATTCTATTTTCGAAAAGAAGGAGTCAAATGGTGAAGAAAATAGGAGAAGTTGAGTGAGTTTTGGGCCAAGGAGAAGTGGCATTGTGCTTAGGGAGGTTGGCGTTGCGCGTTTGGGGTAGTGGAGGTGGCGCTACGTGTTCAGGTCAGAGCGCTACACGTGCATGCTGAGCGCTGCGCGTAGGGCGATTCTGGAAGTGTAAAAAACCACTACACTGTGCGTTCAGGAGGGCACTCCGTGCCTGTAGCAGGCATTGTGCGTTGAGCCAGCAAGGGCCAAAAAGCCTCCAGCTACCTAGAAACATCAAAAATCACCCTCTCTTCCCTCAAGCAAGTAAGTTTCCTCACTATACTTCATCATTGGTTTGCAATTGAAGTTTTTAAAGGTAATTTACAATGGAATAAGTGAAACCCTATATTCTTCCTTAATTATACCCTAGAAACCCTAACCCCCGTTATTTCTCTCATCACCTATCACTAAAGCCCTTAACCCCTCCCCTATATCACTTCATAACATTTTATATTCCTTTGTCCTTCATCCCATAAGCTATACTTAGAAAAAGGACCCAAGCCCCTCTCCCTCATTTTCATGATTCATACCCTCCCATTCATTTCCTAGCCCACCAAAAACCTCACAAGGTCATCTTCCATTCCATTATTCCTAATCACTCTTGCTCACTCCCTTCATCCCTTTATAGGAGTGAACAGCCTCAAAATTTGCAAACATGGATAGAGAAGACAAAGACTATGAGGAGGAGGCAAACACTGGTAGTGACAATTCAACAGATAGACCTAGGCATTAGAGAAAACCACCCAAGGGAGGCAGTAATATCAGGGAAGAGCCATCAAACCTCAAAGAGTTGCAGGCTTCTCATTTTACTATCGCTTGTTTCAGGCATCTAGGGTGCTATGAGTTCTGTGATCAGGCAGAGAGAGTTAAAAACCACCCTGAGCTCACCAGGCTTTTTGTAGCCAATCTTCGGAACAACAAGGTGACTCTTGTTGGGGTGACATTTACAGTTTCACCCTCCATTATTACAGATGCAACCAGGATTCCAAATGTAGGGGAGAAATGGTACAAGGCATAAGACCTGGATGAACACTATAATGAGCCTTACATCAAACCCAGGTAAAGAAATGAAGCAAAAATGCTTTTTCCTTTCAGGTTCCTTGAAGACAAGTATGCCCCCATGATGAAAATCATCATGAAATATTTCACTTGTGAGGGCAGATTTTCCAAACTGTACACCTATCACATCAGGCTTATCATGCATTTTACCAGGGTGAGGATGTTAAACCTCCCCTATTTCTTATTCAGGAATATTGATAAGATGGCCCACTTTGTGCAGAAAAATCAATACCCTCAGCAGATGAGTAGTCTTTATCATTATTTCCTGATCAAGATAATTGTGCTTCATCATCTTAACCTCCTCAACATCTCCTGGGAGACATTTATTGCTCATGACATCTTTAGGGGTCCTCAAATTCCTCCACCAGTGTCCCAAGAATCAAGAGGACCTTCTAGCAGTGCTCAGGTGAAGACAGATGAGAAGGCCAAAGAGATTAGAGCTATTGAGGTGCCCGAGACCTACATGACATACCAGAGGGGCACAAGAAGATTGTTTGCAGCTGATAGGCAAGTGTTTTCTCCATAGGATGTGGAAGAGACCTTGCCTTCTTCATCAACTCATAGGCAAATGCTTGCTCCACAGGATGTGGAAGGGGATTTGCCTTCTTCATCAACACAGTAGGGAACAGGTGCAACAGCTGCACAAAGGGAAATGAAAGATGTAGGTGCAAGATCTTGATGATGAGGAGGAAGAAAGAGACTTTGATTTGACAGAGCATGATGAGTCAGAGCAGCATTATATTCATTATGTCATGGAGAAAATTGACTTGGAGGCTTATGATGAAGCAACAGTAAAAGACACCATCATACAGGAAAAGGAGGCTCAAGTCCAAGCATTGATGGACAACTTGGCAAGAGCCAAGGATGTCATCACATATTTGGAACAAGAGAACAAGCAGCTAAATGAAAAGTAGGTCCTCATGGAGCCAAAACTTCTCAAAATAAAAAGACAAGGTGACAAGGGTAAATTAGCAATGCAAGAGGAAGAGACATCGGTCACTTTGACTCCAATTGAGAAAGAAATTGAGGGTGATAGAGAGATTTGGATTGAAAGAGTCAATTTTCACTTAGAGAAGATGTTGAAAACAAATAGGGATAACTAGATCATCAGGCACATGGCCTACCACTACGGGACCCGGAACAAAGTTTGCAACATGAGGGTCAAATAAATGAAAGCAAGGCTAAGACGGGCTCTAAAAGGTAAAAAAGAGGAGGATAGGCTTAGGTTGCTTGCTGAATCTTCCTTGGCTCATCAATATACTTTATGATGGTGCTGCTCACCAATTTTGGTCAATTTTGGAGGAGCTTCTTTTTGCAAATTTTGAAAATTCTAAATACAAAAAATCTGGCTCAACGCGCAACGGCACTGGCACTGCACTTTTCCTAGGGACACCCAACGGACAAATAGCTTGAATTTGTGGATTCAGAGTGATGATTACATGCACCCTATGCATTTTCTAAGAGTTTGGAGCAGAACAGGTCTACCAAAAGGTCAAAAAACACCCCAAAAATGACATTTCTGCCACTTTTTGGACACACAGAAGCAGTCTTGGGAGAAATAAATTTTGAGGGGTCAAATGAGCTTGAAATGAAGAAATTCTAGATTTTTTGCAAAGTCGACTTGAAGATATTTCCAATGAGCTATCATGAACTCAATTTGGATGCCAGGAAAGCCTCCAAAAGGGACCTGAAAGTGGCGCTACGCGTAGGACAAGTTTTGCACAGGATTGCCATTTCACTGTGTTTTGACTGTGATCATGGATTTTCTCTCAAGGAGGATGTTTTACTAATGTAAATGATGACTTGGCTTGTAAATATGATGGATAATTAGTAGTAGAAGGTAGATTCATTAGATTAAAAGTCATTTTGAGCACAAATGAATAAGTTTCATCACTTTTAGAGGCAAGTTGTTAGGATGCCTAGATTCTAGTTTCTTGTTCAGTGTCGGTGAGATTAGCTCCTCATCTTAGGGATTCGAACCCTAAGGATGGGAGGAGGTTGAATCAATGCCTATATCTTCTTCTTCTTGTTTCTCATTGTAAAGGGTTGGACTTAGCTGGATGCTTATGCCTTGATTGTACGTCATTTTGTAGCAATTTAGCAAGAGATTAATAAAAATTGCCGCTATTTCTTTGGGATCCATGTGGTATGAAGTTTATTTCAGTATTCTTCTCTTGTGATGATATGAGAGAATGTTTTGTGTACTTCATTAATCATTTCATTTCTTCTAAGTGAATGTTTTCAAGTTGATAGGCATAATTCATAACATCACTGCTCTGCTTTGGGGAAATATTCACCATTATATGTTTTATACAGTCTAGGAAGGATCCATGGTAATCACATGCTCTTCCTAGCTTCTCACCATTCTTAAAAAACCTCACCCATCAAGCCCTAGAGTGCTAAACCTTATGCCTACCTTGCCCCATTGAACACCCTGCAATTTTGACCTAATTCCCTAGCCCTAACTGTCTGGCTCCTCCTAATGCAACAAAACCCCTTCAAAATCAAATCAAACCTTCTGCTACTATACCTAGCCTAATATCCTTTTCTTGATCCAGTCATCTTGGCTAAGATCCTTACGGAGAGAGCCCTCTCCCAGCCTAGTAGGGCTAGCTACTTGGCTAATCATGGTTTGTGGTTACCCTAGCATTTCCTTCCTTCAGCCTGAGGTTCGATCTAGGTGATAACAAATACCACCAAAGAGGGAAGTGGTGCATGATATCCATTTATTTCCTGACTCTCTACTATCAAATATTGGGTTGTATAGGTGGTATATTATAGAAGCAATTGTAAAAACTATTGGAACAAGGTGTCATTCGACCAACTACCTCACCATGTGGGTCACCATCGTCATTATGACAACCCTGGCTACTATTACCATTTATTGTAAATTAAATTAATTATGTATTGGTTGATTGTGGGGACATGAATTCTAGATCTTAGGGGGGAAACTGCTTGGGATGTTGACTTGTTTGGTGGAAGACATAGAAACTAACAGGTGTGAAAGCAATATATAGAGGGTTAAGTGGCACTATGGTGATTGGCCTGTAGGATTCGAGTCGGAAGACACTAAACAAATTGGGTATGATAAGGAAAAGAAGCAAAAAAATAATCAGGGGACAAAGATACATGTGGATCAACTCCTATTGGCTTAGAAGATTTGATCTAGATTGGAAAAAAACCATAGGAGGAACTTTCACGAAGGCCTTGACAGAGGATGAAAACAATGAAGAAGAAGAAGATGCCTTGCATGAATTTAACAAATTTAGGATAGAAAATCCCAAGGAAAAGAGAAATGGAAGTTGGAGGAATCCGCAAGAGAAATATGCAAAGTATTAAAAGAAAGGGTGAAGAAGACATGGAAGAAACTTTAACTAAATTTTCCATTCAAATTTATGAAGAATTGGTAACGCTGGTATTGAATAAAACAACTTCCCCAAGCTTGGCCTTGAGGTTTTTCCAATAGGCCAAACTACAAATAAGATACATACATAACACTTTAACCCATAATGGGCATGTTCTCAGTTTCTCTAAGGACATTGAACCCTACATAAGAGTTTGAGAGAGATGTTACTTGCTTGTCGCAATTATTCTGTGAAAACATTTTCCTATACCACAACCTGGAATGATGATTTGGATATGATGAATAAATTCATTGAAATGATTGATAATTTGGAGATTTTTCCTAGACGATATGCTCATGAAATATTATTGCAACTCTTTGTGAAGAGAATCATGCCAACGCAACTTTATTCATATTGGAAAAAAAGGGTAAGTGTGAATAGTGGTCTGAGAGCATTCACTTATAACATTTTTTTGTCTAAATGACCAGATGCATAAGGTACATGTCCTATTTGAGATGATGGAGATCACAAGTTTCCCTCATGATTCAATGACCTATATGACCACAGTTTTAGTAATCTTTGTCATAGAAAACGATTCGTAGAGGTAGTCAAAGTTTTTGAGAGCATTGATTTATAGTGCTACCATCCAATTGCATTTACATATGATATAATGATTAATTCATCTTCCAATACAAGTAAGCTTGGAGGCACACTTTAGTTCTTCGATATAATGAAAGAAGAAGGGATTAAGCCTTTTTATGGTACTTATGCTCATCTTCATGAGGGAATTATTTTATCCAATGGTTTTGAAGAAGCATATTCATTCTTAATTCATCAGAGTGGAATGGATCCCAATTTGGAATTAGCAAACTATGAGTATTTGATCATGGTCATCACAAATCAGGCCTAGAGGAAGAAGCATGTCATCTCTAACATAGATGAAAGCTAAGGGTTGGAACTTTTGGATGATAAATTGTACACAAATATTTCACATGAGAAAAATGAGTCAAAACTAATATGACAATAATTTAATACAACCATTTGATTTTCCATTTAATAAGGCTATACCAACATATTCAATTGTGTTTATTGTAGGAATCTTGTCATTTTAGGTAGGAACCAAAGGGCTAAAAGGGTTGGGCACATAGGATCCATCGAATTTATTGGTAGCTATTGGTGGAATTTGTAAATCGTTAAAGGCCCTTGTGTAGAGCTAAGTGTTGTTTTTAGTTGGTGGGTAGAAGTGAGTGAACCTTTGGAGCCTATGTTTCATCTAAGTAACATTAGTTTAATCTGTTAATAATTTTCCCTCCATGCTATAGAATATGGGTAAGGGGTTATTCGGCTTCAAGAAAAACTAAAATACTGCATGATCTAAGGTTGGGTAGAAAATCAAAGTCATAGACTCAGTTGCCAAATCATGCTTTTAGAAAAGTATCTAGTCCATTTAGTATATTCCATGAAAATTCATGTTATAAAATATAGTTTTTTTTATTCCTAAGTCCTTGAGCATGGTTTCCTCATGTTCATGTTAATTAGCTTGATGTTCTATTAATGATGTACTTAGAACATGGTTTCATTTATGTAGCCAAATTGATGCTAATTTGACCAATATTAGGTTATTGATGTGATTACTCTGGTTTCATTTGTAATGTTGAGTTGTCGACCTACCTTGAAGGCCATAATATACAACCCTCTCTAAAGCATGCTCTTGATAGTGTATAAATATAATATTTTAGTCCATATAATGCTATGGAATGTAAGGAATATGAATGTTTATCTGGTTGGTTTAATACTACATTGTTGTATATTTTGTGTGTAATGAGGTTCATGTCACAAAATTGGTCTTAAAACTAATACTCAACCTATAATTGTATCATTATCATAATTTGTTGAACCATAACTTCAAATGTTGAGATGGAAATTTCCAATAATAAGTTGTATTCCAAGTAATCAATATGACCTTGCTCCATTAGAAACATACTACATAAACCTGAGAGAAGAGATCTTGAACCTTGTGCAGGATATTGATTCTGGATTAATTACAACAAAAGAAAAAAAATTATAGTCTTGGCACTTAGGATAATTGTTTGGGCCTACATTACATAAATATGTATAGTGTAATTTATACATACCATGTTTACCCTGCCAAAGGTATGTTGTTCACAATCATAGATTAGTTGCAACTATGTGGGAGCCTCAAGGATGCATTATAGTCCTTGAGTGGCGGGTGGTTTCATGATTTTTTATTGAACGTATATCTGAAATTTAAACAAGGAAAGTGAATACTATACGAGGGAAAATAATACATCATGTATGTAGACTTGGAAGCTAATCTTTATTGGGAAGAATGCTAGGTATTATGGCAATATCCTAAGTGCCTACATATTTACACATCTAATATGATAATATACAAAAATGCAAACATACTCTAAGTCTCTTGCACGTGTAAAGTGGGTCAAGTAAGCCAACCGTGAGATTGTTGAGATCAATGGAAGGATTTAACCAGTACAAGAAGCAACATTAGGAACATTTATCTTAAATTACCACACAGGAAATTAGGCAGGCACGTAGATAATTTATAGGCTTAAATGACAAGTTGTCAATAATTTCCTCTACATCACCAAATTTCCTAGCATAACCAAGAAATTCATTCATGCATGCACAGTGGTGTGATTTTGATTGAATATAATGATCATGAATCATGGACCCAAAATAATGGTGGCCTACATTAATGAGACCAACATGGATCCAAGTAAAGAGAACACCAATAAATGTAATATTATTTGGCTTCGTGGAATTTGATAGCCTTTTTTCAAAGAGCTTAAGGGCATTCCAATATTGACGATCTAGCCATGGACCCACTTACCATGTTCAAGAGCTAGCAAGCTACCATAAGCAACTAAAACATTTGAAAAGGAGAATTGAGTCACTCTGGTTCTTAATTGTTGCATTTGGTGAAATGTATTCAAAAATTTCTCACAATTATATTATCTTCTTGTACAGGAGATGCATTATGCACCCCCTCATCTTAATTTTCACCTGTACCTTGTCTACAATTCTATTGTTGGTTTTGTTGCTCAAGTATATTAATATCTATTTAGTTTCAACTTACTTGCTTGTGTAGTTATGGAAAAGCTCACATTTCCTATATTTTGAAGTGGCAAGATGTAAAATGGTCTAATGAGGATTTTCAAATATGCAACTCAAATGAGGTAGGGATAGTCATTTTATAATTTATATGCACCACCTGTGGCCATCCAAGAGGGTATAATGTCTTAATGGGGAATGCTCATGCCATTGGACAACTTCTTGAAGAAAGAAGAAGTCCTAAGATAAAAAATTATTGGTGCAGGGAAATCCCCTAAGAGAAAAAGGGGATGGGACCTTTCAAGCCTAGAAATGCATGCATAGGAGTTGTGGTTTTTCCACTTCCATGCTAATTTCTAATTATTGTTGATATTTATTAGATAATGTTTGAATTATTGTCAAGTTTAAACTCTTGTCTTTCTACATGTAGGACCATTTGGGTTTGTGCATGTTAATGAAAATTCCACGTTCAAATTCTGGTTAAATTACAAATAATAAAATATAGTTACATCCTTTCTTAGGAGATAACAGATCCAATGTTGATCTGTAGGAACTATGAACTTTAGTGATATTATCTGTAATACATGGTTTCAAGACTCAAACTATTATTTTGACTTGCCAAATTTGATATACAAATTTGAGGACCGATATTAATTCTAGTATCTAGAAAGCGCTTTAGTGAATACATTTACATCATGGTTCATGGTTAATGAATGAGACTGGGAACATATTAGAATGTCATAATACATAATTAAAACGTAATCCTTTTGAAATTAGAAAGCATATTAGAGAGAATAGAAAATCCAAAAGCTACATTTTGTTATTGAATTATGAGATATGATTTTAGAAACAAATACAACAGTAGATTTACTTCTATATTAGATTCCATAAGATTTGGGTGTAAGTTAAAAAAAAAAAATTGCAGAAATGTTACCTTGTGTTGGACTCTATTAAAATAATACTAAGTAAATTTTGTTTTTCAAAATGACTTAAGGAAATAATATTAACAAAACCCTTACATCCCATTCCAGAGGAAAAACATTGGGAACCAATTCTTCACAATAACCACCTCTCCTTATTAGGGTGATAGGGGGTGTGTTATAATCATGGTGCCAAAGAACGATGGGACTTGGTGGATGTGCATTGATTATAGGGCATTAAATAAAATCACTCAAGAAGAGGTACCCCATGCCCAGGATAGATAATTTATTGGAACAGTTGCAAAAATCCAAATACTTCACCAAGCTAGACTTAAATTCAGGATATCACCAAGTTCATATCAAAGAAGAAGATACATGGAAAACCAAGCAAGGTTTGTATGAGTGGTTAGTCATGTTTTTTCTCATATGAAATGCACCATCTATGTTTATGAGGTTAATGAATGACATATTATTTCCTTTTATCGATTCGTGTATTATTATCTATTTGGATGTTATATCTATATATAGTGCTACCTAGGAGGAACCTATCTTACATTTGATGCAAGTGCTAGAGATATTAAAGAAGCACCAACTACAGACAAATCTCAAGAAGTGTGAGTTTTCGCAGCAATATTTAGTGTATATGGGGTGTGTGATAAGTAGAGGAGAGCTAAACATAGACCCTACCAAGAAGTAGGCCATCATGAAGTGGTTGGTGCTTACTAATGTTTCTATGGTCAAGAATTTCATTGGGGCAACATAGCACTTGAGGAAATCAATAATGTCATTTTTAGCAGTGGTAGCACCACTCTACACCCTAATAATGAGTGGAAAGAGTTTGCCATGGGGAAAGAGGTAGTGGAAGGCCTTTGAGAAGATCATCCAAGTCTTGATTCTGTTCTTACTAAACTTGGAACAAGCATTCAAAGTGAGTATGTTATGGGAGTGGTCTTAACTCAGCGAGGAAGGCCTATATGATACCATTTTGAATTATTTCATGGGGAGATTTTGAACTACCCCACCTATGACAAGGAGCTCTATGGCTTGGCGCAAGTTTTGAAGAAGTGGAAACATTACCCGATGGGAAAGGATATAATATTCCATAGTGATCATCAACCACTACAGTACTTATAGGCACAGAGCAAGCTACAAACCAATTTTATAACAAAAACTTGCCATAGCCATCCCAACCAAAGTGGAGTACGGTAATAGCCATCCAAACCAGCAAACCAATTTTATAACAAAAACTTGCAGATTCTGAAGTAAACCCATTTCAAAATGCAGTTCAGAGAAAAAATCACCTGACTTGCGATCACCAAAAATTTAACCTCCACTTAATCTACGCCCAGTCTATGTTGTGCCCGCAGACATTTATATAGAAAAACATATTCCAAGGAACCAAATGATTCTTGTCGTGAAATAAAGAAATGAGGGATGATTTTACCTAAGTATATCAAACCTCTATGTGATAAGCTCCAAAAACAATAAAATGAATATACCAACTATAACATGAAATATACAATTTTCTTTTTATAAATCATAATCATCTAACATATAAAATTAAAAATAAAATCAAATAGAAAATCTACCTAACCTCTCAATGGCATCTTTAATCATATGTCTATTTTTCTAACCTCTCAACGGCATCTTTGAAGCACAAGAGAGGTTTGAAATTGACTCGGTGACACTTTTATTTTGGAGTTATTTTTAGTGCGATTTTTTAGGTTTTTTGGTGCTTAAATTTGATGGCAAAATTTGAAGTGAAATCTTGATTTGTGTTATTTAAACTCGTTTTTTGATTGGATATATGGATTCAGCACCCTAAAAACCCTAGGACACTTTAATTTTGCAAAGTTATCTATCAAGCTTGTGATTTCAATAAATTCTTGCCAGATTATTTTAGAGAAATTAGACCGGAAAAACCTACCAGAGAAACTTCCAAAAAGTCTCACTAAAAACAACTCCTTTACACAAAGATGATAAATTAGCCATGCCGTATAAATAATGTCAACCGACCAAAATAATGTCAACAAACCAGTTCAGGAGTAGAGCATGAATTCCCGGAAAAGAGGAATATTATTTTACAACAATTACTAAGGCATATGAAGGGGGTTTTCATCTTTGATTTTGCAGAATTGTCATATTGACAAACAAAGAATTGCTGAAGGATAATAGTGCTCATTGAGCAACCTTTTTCCATGGAGAGACGTGCACCAACGCATCGCCAGACCCAATAATTGGTCAAGATGCAATAAAAGTTCATGGTAGGTAATGGGTTGTATCACTCAAAGAGCCAAATTCCATTCCATCCCTGCCTTTTTCTCGGACAGTTTCTGTGGTTGTGGATGGATATTACCGTACTCCACGTCTTAATTAGAAAAGTAATGAAGATTCTCTGTGGTTGTGGATGGATATTACCGTACTCCTATCCACCGGCGACATTATTTTAGAAGTCAAAAACGTGCTTCACAAAAAAGATTGATGCGGTAAAAGGATTTATATAAAACTAAGAAATACGCTTTGTGGTTTAGGTTCGACTTTTACCGTGGCAATGGATAGCTTTATTTCTTAAATACTTTTGGAATTAGTTTATTCTTCTTAATCTTTTTTTAGTAAAAATCTAGAATTATCTTTTACAAATTAATTAATTAATATAGTTAAATTTGACTGTTGTATGTATATATATTATTAATTAATTAATTTACCTATTATAAATAATGTATAGTTTAATTTGACTATTATATGTATATGTATTATTAATTTGCATAACCATATTACAAATATCAATGTAGTTAATATAGTCCAACAACTCATTTGTATCTATAATTAATAAATATGTAACAATAAAAATAAAAGCACAAAAAAACTATTACAATAAAAATATTACGATTATCATTACAAATAATAATAATGATTTCTATATAATAATAATTATTTAATATTATAAACCCAATGGATAATAATAACAATCCCTTAGGTATATTAATCTAAGGATGCATATTTCTAGGGTATAATATTATTCATAGGTGTATAATATTAATCTTTTAGGTTCATTATAAATCATAGTCATGTAAGGGTTTAAATACCTTGGATTTATAATATTAGTCCCTAGGGTTTTTAATACCTTGGGGTTTTAGTATTAATACTTGGGTTTAAAATATCAATCCCTTGGGTTTAATACTAAAACCACAAGGGATTATAAACCCAAGGCAATAATATAAACCCAAGAGAATAATAAACCCAAGGGATTAATACTAAAACCCCAAGGGATTATGAATCCAAGGGAATAGTATTAAACCCAAGGGATTAATATTATAAACCCAAGATATATTAACCCCAAGATAAATATTATAAACCCTAAAATAAACATGGATGGTTTTCATATTGAGACAATATTCACAATGCAACGTTGGACCATCGTTGACCATGGTTGATCTTCATATTGAGACAATGTTTGTCACAATGTGACCATAATTAACCATGGTTAATTTTCATATTGACCATGATTAGCCATGGTTGACCATGGTTGATTTTCATATTGACTGTGATTAACCATGGCTGACCATGAATGACCATGATTGACTATGGTCGACCATGATTGATTTTCATATTGAGACAATCTTTGTCACAATGTGATGTTGAACCATGCTCAACCTGGTTGAATCCTTAGATTAATAAATCCAAGTGTTTGATATTATAAACCTAAAAGAATAATAAACCCAAGGGATTAATACTAAAACCCCAAGGCATTACAAACCCAAGGGATATATATTATAAACCCAAGGTATATAAATGCTAGGATAAATATTATAAACCCTAAAATAAACATGGTTGACCATGGATGATTTTAATATTGAAATAATCAATGTCACAATGTGACATTGGACCATGCTTAAGCGTGATTGATTTTCATATTGAGACAATCTTTGTCACAATGAGACATTGAACCATGGTTGACCATGGTTGGTTTTCATATTGAGACAATGCTTGTCACAATACAACGTTGGACCATGGTTGACCATGATTGATATTATAAGCCCAAGGGATTAATACTAAAAACCCAAAGGATTATAAAAATCCAAGGAAATAATAATAAACCCTAGGAATATGGAACCTTACATTAATAAACCAAAGGAAATAATAAACTCGAAGAAAACAATAAACCTAATAAAATATGATATAGTTTATTTTGACTGTTGTATTTATGTATATATGTTATTAATTAATCAATATGCCTATTATGAATAATGTAGAGTTTAATTTAACCATTGTATGAATATATACTTTTACATGGATATATGTAAGTGTAAAAATATAGTGATCTTTTCATAGAATGATTAAATAGTTGGTATAATAGAATGTTACCCTCTTTGTGGCTCCCACATGAAGATAATAAGATAAAGAATGAACTCGCCACCTTTGGAACTCTATATAACTTATTAATTATTAAATATAAAATAAAAAAATATACCCATAGTTTATAATTTAATTATACTTTTAATAAAATCAGTTTGTTATATTTTATAGTTTAGATTATATATTTAAATACAAAAATAAATTTATTACTCTAAAATACCTATCAACATATCAAAATCAAAGAACGTTCAATAGAAATAAAAATGCAAACTCAAAGAACGTTCAATAGAAATAAAAATGCAAACTCAAAGAGCGTTCAATAGAAATAGAAATGCATGGAGTGGATGGTCTTTAGTCTTTGAGTTCATTAAAGTGAATTTTCCTCGTGTTGTAGCGGCTACAACACTCCTCCAAAAGTTTGTCTTAGCTTTGTTTTGGATCCTCCCTACCAACCTATTACAGATCTATTTGGGCACATCACTCCTGATGATCAGATCAGTACAAATAGGGCTCATCAAACCCTAGTTTCAATTGCTACATACCCTACACAAGTCATCATATTGAATGTTTTCATCCATGAAAGTTTCCTAGTTTGAAACCCTACTGAAATGCCTCTTTGGGACACCAACGCAACCTTGGTCAGGGGAAATGCTCTACACAATAGGTAGGCCTATTCAGACTTGCATTGCAGATCACTTAGGCCCACTTTAGCCTGCGCTGGGCGAGGATGAACAAAATTGACATAGGATTCTAGGAATATTCCTTTATTCTAGAGCATTCTAGAATGATGCCCAACTCTTATCTCATCCTATGAGCTTGATTTTGGATAGGCTCTGGATCATCCAACCCTCTATCCTCTCATCCCTTTCTCCATGGGAACTAACTATCCAATTATGGAAAACCATTCAATGCCCTCTTTATGACAAAACCACTTGCATTTCCCTATAAATTGACCACTCATCATAGTGATCTGGAGGCTAGAACTTGGATATTATAGAGAAATATTGTTGGTTTGAGACTTGAAATCATTGTCAAGTAATGTTATGCTGCTGGATTGATGTGTTATTGGTGTGATGAGGGTTTGTACTAAGCTAGATGAGTGACATGGGATCAAACCACAATGGGTGTAACTCTCCTTCTATCAATCAATAAAGTTGTTTGTTCCTTTTCTAATACTTTTGTCTATACATATGATGAATGTATGTTCAAATGTTGTCGATTCCATTTGTTTACAGTATATAGATCATATGCTTTGATTGTTGTCGTCTTCTGTTTATGTTGACAAGTACCAATTGAGTGAATTTAGTTTGATCGGGAGCGATGAGAGCAATTCAAAGGAGATCAAATGAAGCAAAGGATCACAAGTAGGTTCCTTTATCTTATTTGTCTATTGTAGGAAAAGGTTAAACATCTTTAATTTTGTTGTTCTATGTGTAGCTACCTACTTAGGGAAGATGTACTTATCCATAGGTATAAATTATGTATAACAAATTGGTGACCATACTGGGGAACAACCATCATTCCTGGTAGTTTACCCTTATCATATTACATCCTAGTATACTTTACATGACTTCATTAATCCCTTTTCAGTCATTTTGAATTTTTTTTGGTCAAAAAAGTGTGCTTAAATGTTTGCTCATTGTGCTCTCTATCATGAGCGCAGTGTTGTTCTTGACATAGTGTGCTGCAAAGCATCCTTAGCTTAGAGACAGTGCTCTGCAATGCACTGTCTCCCACTCAGGGCTGCGCTAATCCCTATCAAGCCAAAAACCCCATCTTTTGCTTGATTTTTCCAAAGTTGCTTCTGATGTTGTTTGCTGAAAGATCAATGTTTTCTATGGCTCTAAAATCAGTTTACATTTCCTTTCCTAGCCCTACTTTGACCTTGATTGTTTAGTTTTTCTTAAGAGATTTATTTACCATTATCAATTCATTGTCAAAGTTAGCTTACATTGATTAGTCTTTACTTTTCTGAAAATAATTGTCGTAAAGTCTTCATTTCTTTGAAAAAGAAACGGTCGTAAAGTCTTCGTTTCTTGTGAAAAGAATTGATTGATCATTTGTGAATTTAGTTTCTTTATGTTCATCTAAACATTAAACGAATGAAAAGAAAAACATGCATAATGCATTTAGAAGTTTGTGTGTTCTTGTAGGAATGGTATAGGGAAATTTGCATTAGATGTACTCTATTCTCTTTGTTTAAAGATTCTGATTGCTCTATCCCTTTTAGTTATGGCTTTCATTGTTTAATTCAAATGAAAAGAATGTTTCTTATCATAGTTGCATTCTAGGAGTTTCAGAAACATCACACGGTGAACCTGAAAGGCAAACTTTTAAACAAGGTCAACTAAAATTTATCTAAATTAACCTAATGGAGCATTGTAACTTAACTCATAACATTTAGAGGTCTAGGCTAGAGACATGTTCTAGTATCGTTAAACATAGCAGCTGTCACTAATGGTCTGTGATACATTCTGATTGTGATACCTCATTCCATGTACGTAAGTATATCGTAGCTCGTTAACGTACTTTCAGGTATATTGAGCGGTGTTATAGTACAAAAAGTATAAAGGAATGCTCTCACTGTGTGGTTTCGCATTAGATAATGCTAACACAGATTGGGCCTCCACGTACTTCTGGGTATATTTGGGAGGACTACATTAGGTTGATATCCATCCATAGGTAACCGATTCAGCCGCCTTGTGTACTGTGATACACTGAAAACAACATTCGGGGAGATTACCTACATGTATGTTAAGTCCTTGGCTTCTCTGAGGCAATATATTGCAGTTCACAGTTACTTGGTAATCCTTTTGCCTAGATTACCCTCTTTTTGTTTATTTCTTTTTGTAATAAAATCAATCAGCAATCGTGGAGGAAAATCAACCTTTACCCTGTCATTCGCATAGGATAGTGAGTAAACTGACTTTATCTCCTGAAGCTACACCTAGTCGAAAAAAGTAGTCTCGTTTAACTGAGTCCAGTACATCACAACATTTTGGTTCTTCATCTGATTTACCAGAGTCACCTATACAGGTACGTACTGTGATTCCAGTTACTCCTACTATTATTGGTTTATCTGCTACTGAAGTGGAACCTTTACAATTACCTGAGGACACTAAAAGTGAACTTAGTGAAATAGTAACTGAAGTTGTCCAACAAGAAGTTGATCCTCAACCTAAATTTGTTCAACAATAAATTACTTATGAACTTGAATCTCTTCAACCGGAAGTTGATCTCGAACCTATCATAGTTCAAACAGAAGTTACTTTTGAACCAGAAGTCATTCAAGAAATTCATCCTGAACCCGTTGTTCTTTTACTAGAACACTTGGATCCTGAAGTTGAACAATTAGAAGTTATTCCCATACCGGAAGACAATCAACCAGAAACATTTGTAATTGTTGAGACTTCTCCTTTGCCACATAATCAAACACCGGAAATTTATTACGGACCTAATGATGGAATCCTTCCAGCCAGTTTAATTGCTATTGAAGAGGAATCTGAAGAAGAAACTTCACCCAAAACTCCAACTCATTTTGTACCAAGGCTTTATCTTTGTCCTTTTATCCTTAGTTAACTGCTCCTTTTGATCCTGTTTACTTTCAAACTCCCATAGACTCATTAGGACATTTCTTGGTGTTGGCTTGTTGGGGCCTGACCCAAGTTCAGAGTTAAATAGCCAAACAAATCCTTGTACTACTTTCCCTTTCAGCAACAGTCTGTGGAGCACGAACTGAGGTCTCACCCGAAGTAGTATGGGGGGGTGCTGGAACAAGGTTTCCATACCCTTGTGATGTCTGAGAGGTTTGAGTGGGTCCAACTGTTAATCCCTTCATGTAGGTTACTTCATGCACTTCCCTGTCCCTCGCGCCCTGATATACTTACCTTCGCGCAGCCCTAACCAGGGGTTGTGGGGCCTCCATGCTGCTAGAGCAGTGCTCTGCACTATTTACTTATCTTCCTACACCAGTTAGTTATCTTCGTGTAATGGGATGCCTTATGTTATATTTATTTATATAGCACATCCATATGAGTTCGCACAGCATATAAACAATACACTTGCAATTTATACCCATTAATACATAAAACAGGAAAAGATACACAAAAATATGGTAAAACTTCTCTTTATTAATTCTTCCCACGGTTACAGACTCGACCTGCCCTATGCACTCAGTTGCAGGGGTCCGCGCACACAGCTGTGGACTACTAGGCCTTTGCGCACTCAACTTCAGAGCCTTTTCCTACTTTATAACCCAAAAACACACTTTACACTTTGACTCAATCTCTTAAACTCATCTTGCTTCTACTCTATTTCTTCCATTGATGTTTTCTACACTTAGAGCCTCGCTCTATTTATATAATCCCATGGTCCGCGGATCATGGGTAGGTCTATCAAGCAGAAATTACATTACAAGAACAAGGGCAGACAACCCTATGACTCTATTATGACTTCGCGCTTTGCGCCCTCAAATCGCAGAGCCTTTACAAAGGATTTGGTCAAAACTTGGGCTTTAAGCCCCAAAACATGCCTTGGGGGGATTCCATGCCCAACAGGCCCCCAACACAAACATCGTGACTCACCGTTGAGTTACCCTGTCGGTGCAGAGATCTTCATGTGGAGCCCCTCCAACTCTTCTCAAACCACTTCAAGGTCGGCAGCGCACTGAGCGACTGCCTGCTGAATCTCCTGCATCCACTGTTACGAGACCGCGGTGTCGAAACTGCTTCCTTGCATCTGTTCCTGCATCCCCTGCATTTGTGTGATCTTGCCTTCAATTGTTGCGGTAATGGTGAAGGCATCTTCTATCCTAGGCTGAACGTGCGCCTTCAGAATTGCTTATGGGTGTTGTGCAATGTCCACTTGCTCTTTCAGCGCTTTAGTGTGTTACATTCGTGCGAGCCTCTGAGTTAGGGCCACCATCTACGCAATCCCTTTGGCACTGTCATACTGCTGCTGGAGCTCACGCACTTCTGTCTCTAAGCGCTAGATGTTAGGGTCCCCTTACAGATTTATGAGGACCTCAAAATAGTCCTCCAACATTCTGATGCAGTCCCTTATTGCACTGTCGATCTCTTCTAGCCCTGATGTAATAGTGTTGGCATGTTGTTCTCTTACTTCCAGAGGGGTGGACGGTTGTGCCTTCAACTACAGCTCTGCTATCTGAAGGTTTAGCTCCACTTGAACCTTAGTCATTTCTTCCCGTGCCTTGCGCACCCCTGCTACTAGTCAGTGGATATGCGCCTCTGCTGGTGCGCCTACTGGGATGTCTAGTTCAGGGACCATCTGACAGGCTTCTTCCAGTACCTGTACCATCTGCTTGTTTTGCGACACCACTTCGTCACGTTGCAAGCTCAACTGCTCCATGTTGATCTTTTGCTCACTTAGTACTTGCAGTGCGTGGCTCTCCCTAGCCCGCAGTTCTGCAGTAATCCCATCCTCCAAAACATATAGTGTCTCCCGTGGGAGCACAGCCATGTTGATCCTGATACCTTTAAGTGCACTAATCGTAGGCCTGTCAGCCTCATTTGTGGTGACCAGTGCCCCTTCAGGCAGCACAATGGTGTTTGTTGTCCGGACACACAACATCTTCTTTGTTGTAATCGTCCCTACTGCGAGGCTGGTCGAGAGGGTACCAGCCTGAGGAGTGCCCACCTGAAACTCCTGTAGCTGCGCTCTGAGGGCCCCCAACACGATCTGGCTCTCTTGTGTGAAGTTTTGGAGGGCCTTGGAGGTGACATCACGCACCGTCTCGCCGATGTCATGCAGATCACCCTCAGCAAGGGTGATCGAGGCAATAGACAACTTTGATGCCTTGACCTTCTTGCGCAGCCCCGTCTACTCACTTGGGTGTTGGAACTTCAGTTTTGTTGACGCGTTTTGTGTGTCCACGCTGCTTTCCTCTTCCTTTGTTTCTTGGGCATGCGAAGGCGACTTTTGGTCCTCGCGCACTGTTGAAAATATTGAGAGGGGGGATGAATCAATATTTCTTATTATTATATTTTTTTATTTGTTCTAGTGATTGCCAAAAGCATATATAGATATCTATATGTATACACAGAACACAAAAATCAACAGCTGGAATTAATGCTTTTATTAAAACTCAAGACAGTGCAATGAAATAAATACAATATAAGTATATATCTGATTGTGAATATTTGCCAAGCTCCAACTTGGACTTTAGTGAGGCTCCAACCTCCAGAGCACCAACTCTGTTTTGCAGTGATTCTACACTTAGGAGCACCTACCCCCAATGACTTCAATCATGTTCAATTCTGAGGCTCCAACCTCTTGGGCTCCAGCCCAACCTTGGTATAAGCTGGTATGCTACTACACTCTATTCATCTGAGGTTCTCTCACTCCTACTTTCCTGCCTCTGTTGATTCTGCTGCCTCTACTGCTTCTGCTGCCTCTTCTGCCTCTTCTGCTTCTGCTACCTCACACTCTGGTTCTTCACCACAACAACAGCTGCCAATAGTTCTCTATTTTTACTGTTTTATACATTCCCGTGCCTTTGTCCATTCATTTCCACTTACACCGCCTCTTAGGCTTCCTCCTTGGTTGTTGCAGCTTCCTCTGCGCTGTGTAGGTTCATTGACTTTCTGGGGATACGTAGATTCATTAGACTGGTCCAAATGATCCACGGAGAACACATCCTCCGAGGTTACTGTAACAATGCTCCTTTTGGCAATGATTGCGGCATACATAGAGTTCTTTCAATTAAACAGAGATGTTTTGTCTTGATCGCAATCACAATTGCCATGATTCTCCCCTTTTTCAGTAACGTTCAGCCTTCTGAACCATTGGAATAGCCATCATAAGCCTTTCGGCTTAAAACACCCCGCGCAAGCCAGACATTCCATTACACAAAGAATATGAGAAAAACATTCAAACAGACTAAAAGGCAGACTTCAGGAAATATTACAATCACACCTATTCCTGTATCACGTCCGTGCTTAAATGGAAATCGACGATTCGTGACTCCCAGGGGTACTTTATATATCGGACCCATGACTCTGTCGATGGCCAACGGTTGATCCTCCACTGCTCTGATGGACTGGATGCAATATGGTATTAAACCATAGTTAATATGCCTGTTAGGTCCACAGCCTATCGCAGTCAGTGCTTCCAATGTGGCAAGCCTTTACGGCTTGCAATATGCGACAGATGCGATCATAGATTAAGTTATATTTGTAATGTGCGGTGGGTCCGTGTGGATATGCAATGCATTCGGGAGTTGCCCCTAGCGGAGGTCCGACGCGATATTGCTATCGGCGATAGCAATGGACCACTTGACATATTGTAGCTCCCACTTCCGAAGTGCCGATGCGATACTCGCTATCAACGATTGAAAGTCACACAGGGTCAGGGCTCGACATTAACATAGACCACTCATAGCGATGCAATGTGCCAGACCTGATACAACTCAACACTCCCATGTATAGGGTTTCAAGTCTGCAATCCATCTCCTATAGTGTTAAGCCTATGTATATGGGCTTTCTGTCCGCCGATAGTGTTAAATAATGCATACATGGGTTTTATAGGCCCAACAGTATAAATGTATATATATAAGGTTCCGTGTCTCCAATAGTGTAAAAACACATATGTATGATATATGCTCCTCTGCTTGTATCTTCATGTATATAATTCTTTTGTGGCCCGATAGCTCCCAATAATATAAATGCACCCATTGCTCCTCCAATGGCTCTGTTTTCTTCCTTTATTCTACTCCTCTTGGCTCCTTTTGCTCCTTGAATATTTCCATATTGACATCAATGACAATCTGTGTCCAACAATCTCCCCCTTTGTTATTGATGTCAATATTCTTCTGCTCTCCCCCTTTGACATCAATGGCAAAGGAATGCATATGGACTTCCCTTGTCAAACTGCTCCCCCTCTCCTGCTACATCTTTATGAATGAACTTGAGTGATGATAAAGAAATAACCCCCATCTTTTGACGCAGTTGTTCAAATGCTTCTTGAGGAAGAGGTTTTGTGAAAATATCAGCTATCTGCTCCTTAGTACTGATATATTCCAGGACGATGTTTTGTTCAGCTACTTGCTCATGGAGGAAATGATACTTGATTGGTATGTGTTTGGTTCTTGAGTGCATCACTGGATTTTTGCTGAGACTGATAGCACTTGTGTTGTCACAATAGATGGTAATCGATTGATCTGTATAGATGTTGACATCTTTTAGAGCTTCCTTCATCCATAGTATCTAAGTACAATAGTCTTATGTAGCAATATACTCGACTTCGACTGTGGATAATGATATGGATGACTGTTTTTTGCTGAGCCAGGATACTAAACAGTCTCCTAGGAAGAATGCATTTCCACTAGTACTTTTCCGATCATCTATACTTCCAGCCCAATCAACATTGGTGTATGCAGTGACAGTCAGTGTTGAGCTCTTTGGGTAACAAAGACCGAAATCAGAAGTTCCTTTATGGTATCTGAGAATTCTTTTTACAGCTAATAAGTGGGATTGTTTGGGAGAAAATTGAAATCTTCCCACCATTCCTATTGCCTGCATTATGTCTAGTCTTGTAGCTGTTAATTATAGAAGGGCTCCAATCATTGACCTGTAATGAGTTTCATCTACTAGAGGGGAGTCATCATCTTTGCTCAGTTTGCAGTTTGTGGTCATAGGTGTGCTCATGGGTGCACACTCCTCCATTCCATATTTTTTGAGCATGTCTTTTAGCTATTTGGTTTTAGATATACACAATCTTGCTCTGGTTTGAGATACTTGAAGTCCAAGGAAGTGGGACAGCTCTCCTATCATTGACATCTCAAACTCTTTTGACATGCTTCGAGAAAATTCACGGCTCATTTCATCATTATTACTAGCAAAAATTAGATCATCGACATAAACAAGAGCAACTAGTAACTTACCTTCATCTATCTTTATGTATAGATTATTTCCAGCCACTCCCTTTTTGAAGCCTTGTTGTTGTAGGTAGTGATCCAACCTTGCATACCAAGCTCTAGGAGCTTGTTTCAACCCATATAAATCTTTTTTCAAGTTACAGACTAAGTCCTTTCCTGCTGTTAGATCAAAACCTTTTGGCTGCTCCATGTGGACTTCCTCCTTGAGTTCCCCATTTAGAAATGTTGATTTCATGTCCATTTGATAGATTTTGAATCCTTTTGAGCAAGAAAATGCCAAGAACATCCTGATAGCTTCCATATGGGCCACTGTTGCAAATGTCTCTTCGAAATCAATTCCTTCAATTTGTGAATAGCCTTTGCAGACAAGTCTTTCCTTGTTTCTGATAACCTATCCTTCCTCATTCATTTTATTCTTGAACACCCATTTGGTTCCTATTATGTTTTTGTCCTCTGGACGAGGTACCAACTCCCATGTCTCGTTCTTCTCAATTTGGGACATTTCTTCTTCCGTGGCTTTTACCCAATGAGGATCCTTAATTGCTTCTACAAATGCTTCTGGTTCTATCATAGATAGGAGGGCAAAGACTTTTCTCTTGGGTGTGATTGTTATCCTTCTTCGGGTCTGCACACCTTCATCTCTATCGCCAATGATCTGCTCTTCTGGATGATGTCTTTTGACATACTTCATCTTTGAAGGCGTATTAGGTGGTTCTCTTTCCTCTTCTTCTTCTTCTTCTTCCTCATCTATTTCTTCTTCTTTATGTTCTTCTTCTTCACTGACAAAGTCATCTTCATGTTCTTCAATTTCCTTTTGTGGAAGATCTTCATCAACCTTTACATCAATGCTTTCCACTATTTTCTTCATTCAATAATTATAGCACTTGTAAGCCTTGCTCCGTGTAGAGTATCCAAGAAATATCCCTTCATCAACCCAAGAATCAAACTTCCTGGGTGAGCCATCATTTATTTTTATGAAGCACTTGCTTCCAAGGATGTTGAAGTACTTACCGAAGTAGGTCTTCCTTTCCATAGCTCATAAGGAGTTTTTTCACAATTTGGTCTTAATTGAGTTCGATTCAATGTATAGACAGCTGCCCCTACTGCTTATCTCCAGAATCTAGGCTGTAAGTCTGCTGCTAATAGCATTGTTCTTGCCATTTCTTGGACTGTTCAATTTCTTCTTTCAACTACCCCATTTTTCTGAGGTTTTCTGGTAGCAGAGAATTCCCTTTTAATTCCATGAATATTACAGAAGTCACTAAATTCGTTTGATGTGAATTCTCCCCCTCGGTCTGTTCTGAGGCACTTAATTTTTTAATCTTTTTCTTTTTCTACAAGGGCTTTTAGATTCTTAAAACACTCAAAAGTTTCAGATTTAAACTTTATAAAATATATCCACATCATTCTAGTATAATCGTCAACAAATAACACAAAGTAATTTTCTCCTTGGAGTCCCTGATTTCTAGTTGGCCCACACACATCAGCATGGATGATCTCCAAGGGCTTTGATGTAGAGAGCTCCTTTGTCTTGTGGCAGGTTCTAGTCTGCTTTCCATGTTGACATGGACCACATACTCCTTGATTTGGTTTGAACAGCCTTGGGATGTCTCGTACAACTTTGATATTGTTGATATTGATCAGATTTCCGAAGCTTGTATGTCCAAGATGCTTGTGCCACAACCAACTCTCATCTGTTTGACTCAAGTAGCATTTATTTTCTTGAATCTTGTTCAGAATGTAAGTGTTATATGATGTTCTCACCCCTTTTGCCACAAGTTCCCCTAAGGCAGAGTTCCTTATTTCATAGTCTTTGGTGCTGAAAACAACCTTATGTCCTTGATCACAGATTTGGCTGACACTCAGGAGGTTGTGTTTGATTCCGTCAACTAGCGGAGCATCTTGAGCTTTTCCTTTTCCATTGATCAGAGTCACTGTTCCTTTCCTTGCAATTCTGCTAGATCTGCTTCCAAAGGACACATTCCCTGCCTTTTTGCTCAATGAGACAAACTTTCTTCTGTCTCCTGTCATGTGTCGGAGCATCACTATCAAAAAACCAATGGTTTCCATTATTTTGAGCATATAGAGCCAGGCTGCATTTATCCATGCTGGAGTTCTTGCTACTCATCCTTCTTCCTTTGAGTATGTAGTCTTGTTCATAGTGTCCATTATTGTAGCGGAAAGAGCAAATCAAATCAAATTTGGTCAAGGTATCAAATGAATTGAAGGTTTTGATTTGTCCCTACCTTTTGGGGGCATATGAGTTGATTATTTGGTCCTTTAGCTTTACTTTTCACTTCTGTGAGCCATACAATGTCTGGCTTGATGATCGAAGTTTTTACAATGAAAGAAATGTCCAAGAAAGATGGTTTTGTACCTGTTGAAGCAACCACGGTTTGAGTCGATTTCCTTCCTAGGAATTACTCCTCCTTTGTTCTTTGGATTTGCGATGGGCCCTTGGTGGAGTACAGGTTTGTATTTGTTGTAGTGTCCATGATTTGACTCCACATTCTTCGTTGGAGTAATTCTCTCTTCATTCTTGGGATTTGGGATGCACTTTTGATAACATACTTTTTCATCTTTTGGATTGCAGGAAAGTGCATCGGCATAGCTTTTCACACTATTCTTAGTGCTTGAGGATTCTCCTTTGAAACCTATTCCAGACTTGTCATGCTGAGGTTTTTGATTTTTCAGAATAGTCTCAAGTATTTAAGAGCTTTTACACCACTTTTTAATTTGCTCCAACTCCTTTCTCAGAGACACTATTTCAGCCTCACGTTCTTCACAAGTCTCTTCTTTTTCTTTAAGCTTTGCTTCCAAGAGATCTTCTCTCCTTCTTATTTCCTCTTTTTCCACTTTGAGAGAAATGATTTTGTTTCATAGTTTCTCATTTTCTTCCATGGCTCTTATTAACAGTTCCTCTACATTTCCTTCTAGCCTTGAGTCATCATCATCTACGAGTGCCATGAATAATGTTTCTTGGCTTTCATCATGATCACTTTCCTCATCTGATTTCTTTTTGATGACCATAAACTCATCCTCATCAGACTCATCTTGCTTGGAGAAGAAGTTTTTCTTATTGAACCCTTTCTTTTTGTGTGCCATTCTTTTAGAATTTCCTTCATCATCACTGTCATGTTTATGAGGACATATTGCTGCATAATGACCTATTTTACCACATTTAAAACAGATAAGAGGATACTTACCTTTAAGCTTAGATCTTCTCTTTAGCTTTCGTACAAATTGAGCCAATTCAGATTCCACATCTGACTCATCACTACAGTCATTCCTTTTTTTCCCCTTCTTTGACTTTGAGGCCTTGAATGATGCATCTTTGGAGCTTGGGCCACCTTTCCTCATTTCATAGGTAGTGAGAATTCCATGAAGTTCATCCATTTTTAGGGTATCTAGATCCTTTGCTTCTTCTACAGTGATTATTTTGGAGTCAAATCTGTCTGGAAGAGACCTTAATACCTTTTGAACAATGGTACTTTCTTCAATTTTTTCGTCCAATCCTTTCAAGGAATTTACCACTTCAGCTATTCGGAGGAGGTATGCTACAATATCTTCTTCATCTTCCATCCTCAAACTTTCAAATTGTCTTCTGTGAGTTTGAAGCTTTTCCTTTTTGACTTTTGAGTCTCCATCGTACAAGCCAACTAGCTTCTCCCACATTTCTTTGGCAAAGGTGCAAGGCATGACTTCTGTAAACTCGGAATCAGTGATTCCACTAGTGATGGAGTTCAAGGCCTTTGCATTTGTGATGTAGGCTTTCGTCTCATCTGGGTCTGTTGGAAGAGTGGAAGTCATTTGGTATTCATTTTGAACAAAATGCCAGACTTCAAGTCCAAGAGACATTAAGTAGTAGGTTATTCTTCTCTTACAGAAACCAAAATTAGTGCCATCTAACAAAGGATGTCTTCCTGATGCTTTGTGATTTCTCATCATGGCTGCGGATCCTTCTTCAAGCTATTAGGCTAGTATGAAGAAGCCGACTTTGGTACCAATTGTTGGAAACACTGAGAGTGGGGTGAATCAGTATTTCTTAATTTTTTTTTTTAATTGTTCTAGTGATTGCCAAAAGCATATATAGATATGTATATGTATACACGGAACACAGAAATCAATAGCTAGAATTAATGCTTTTATTAAAACTCAAGACAGTGCAATGAAATAAATACAATATAAGTATATATCTGATTGTGAATAATTGTCAAGCTTCAACTTGGACTTCAGTGAGGCTCCAACCTCCAGAGCACCAACTCTGTTTTTCAATGGTTCTACACTTAGGACCACCTACCCCCAATGACTTCAATCCTGTTTAGTTCTGAGGCTCCAACCTCTTGGGCTCCAACCCAACCTTGGTATAAACTGGCATGCTGCTACACTCTATTCAGCTGAGGTTCTCTCACTCCTACTCTCCTGCCTCTACTACTTCTGCTGCCTCTATAGCCTCCGCTGCTTCTGCTGCCTCTTCTGCTTCTGCTACCTCACACTCTGGTTCTTCACCACAACAACAACTGCCAATAGTTCTCTGCTTTTACTATTTTATACATTCCCATGCCTCTATCCATTTGTTTCCACTTACACCGCCTCTTAGGCTTCCTCCTTGGTCGTTGCGGCTTCCTCTATGTTATGTAGGTTCATTAACTTCCTGGGGATACATAGATTCATTAGACTGGTCCAAATGATCCACAAAGAACACATCCTCCCGGTTTACCGTAACAGTGCTCCTTTTGGCAATGATTGCGGCATACATAGAGTTCTTTCAATTAAATGGAGATGTTTTTTCCTGATCGCAATCATAATTGCCATGATTTTCCCCTTTTTCACTGACGTTCAGCCTTTTGAACCGTCGGAACAACCATCATAAGCCTTTCGGCTTAAAACACCCCACACAAGCCAGACATTCCATTACACAGAGAATATGAGAAAAAATAGTCAAACAGACTAAAAGGCGGACTTCAGGAAATATTACAATCGCACTTATTCCTGTATCGAGTTCGCGCTTAAATCGCAATCAGCGATTCGTGACTCCCGGGGGTCCTTTATATATCGGACCCATGACTCCGCCGATGGCCGACGGCCAATCCTCCACTACTCCGATGGACTGGATGCGATATGGTATTAAACCATAGTTCATATGCCCGTCGGGTCCACAACCTATCACAGTCAGTTCTACCAATGTGGAAAGACTTTACGGCTTGCGATATGTGATGGATGTGATCATAGATTAAGTCATATTTGTAATGTGGCAGGTCCGTGTGGATATGCATCACAGTCAGGAGTTGCCCTTGGCCGAGGTCCGATGCGATATCGCTATCGGTGATTTCAATGGACCACTTGACATATTGTAGCTCCCACTTTCGAAGTGTCAATGCAATACTCGCTATCGGTGACTGAAAGTCGCACAGGGTCAGGGCTCGATGTTAACATAGACCCCTCATAGCGATGCGATGTCCCGGACCCAATACAACTCAACACTCCCATGTATAGAGTTTTAAGTCCGCAATCCACCTCCGATAGTGTATTTTCCCTAGAGCCAAGTCTTCCACCTCCGATAGTGTTAAGCCTATGTATATGGGCTTTCTGTCCGCTGATAGTGTTAAAGCATGCATACATGGGTTTTACGGGCCCGATAGTATAAATGTATGTATATATATATATATCTATATATATATATATATATATATATATATATATATATATATATATGTATCTATATATATATATATATATATATATATATATATAAATATATATATATATAACTATATATATATATATATATATATATAAGGTTCTATGCCTCCGATAGTGTAAAAAAACATATGTATGATATATGCTCCTCCACCTGTATCTTCATGCATATAATTCTTTTGTGGCCCGATAGCTCCCGATAATATAAATGCACCCATTGCTCCTCTGATGGCTTGTCTGCTTCCTTATAGCTTTGATTGTTACTCTGTTGTTGCGATGGTTGTCTGTGTCCTTTGTTCTTCTCCTCTTGGCTCCTTTTGCTCCTCGAATATTTCCATATTGACATCAATGGCAATCTGTGTCCAACATGTGCCTTCTCAGCTGCCTCTTGTGTTGCTTCTACTGCTGCAGTATTTTTCTATTATGCTACTGTCTATGCAGCATCCCCTCCTCCTGCACTTTTGTTGTTGTTGTTTCTTGCCTTCTCTTTTTTGCCAACTGCACCATGCGCAGTTTGGCCTCGTCTTTCTTCTTCTTTGCTGCCTTGTCTGGGGTGAGCCACTCCGGCAACCATGTCTCCAGTACATCGAAAATTACATCGTCTATGGCTATGAAGGGGAGCTCGCTCCATTTCCTAGCTGGGTCCTTGCGCGCTCTGATGTATATGCTGTGGAGGTTTGCTTTAAGGTCTGCAAAACATTGCAGGCCATTGTAGATAGTGGGTGATAATCGCGGCTTGCAGTTAATCCCCATTCTGATGTTCATTTCCATGAACACCCATAATATCTTACTATCGTGAATCTGGTTCGTGTCCTTTATGGCCCAGAGCGAAGCATACTTCACGATCTCTAACAGATCCCTGTCAATTATGGGGACTGACTGTCCTCAGGCAATTCCCCTACCACGAGCACTATGGACAGCAAATTCCATGCATAGTGGAATGTTTTACCTTGTTCCTGGGCCTTGCAGAAATCTTCCAGGAACTCCTTACAGAGGAACTCGAACCAGTTAATATTCCCCCTCTGCACACTGCTTAGCATGTGCTACCACGGGCATGGGTACCTCATCTGCACGACACTTGTGCATAAATTTACTCTCTAGTATTTTGGTCGCCACTTTAACTGCTTTGTTGTTGATGTTGGATATGGCGTAGCCCCTTTTCTTCTTTTCCAATTTGTATTTCTTCTTCATGGACTCCACGATGGCCAAGTCACTTCTCTTCCCCTCTGAGATGTCTGCGGGGTCCTCTCCTTTGCAGGGAAGCCGGGTAATGCGATGAATTAAGTGGTCCGTGATGGGGATGGGCTCCTCCAACCACAAACACCCACCATGCACTAGGCAGAGCAGCTGCCTGATGATGAAAATTGTTATTGGGGTGTGGTGGAAATGAGGCACCCAGAGCAGGTTTAGTAACCCTGCTTTTTCCACTCCGTGCAACCACTTTCATGGATTCAATTCGATAACCCCTGCCGCGGTGTTCTACTTGGGCTTCATGAGCTATGCAGTCTTTAGGTGAGGGAACTTCTCGTGGTCAGCAAGATCCCAATCTTCAAATTTCAGTCTAGGCACTCGTCCTAGGTGCATGCCCTCAAAAATGATGTCTTCCAGGAGGAGCAAGGTCTGGAGAGAGCTCTTGCTCTCGTCGAGATCCTTGGGCACTTTTTCCTTCCCCTTCTGTGGGGGGATATAGGTAGGCAACTTTGTTGGTGGGTGCATAGGCTTAGTTTCTACCACCATGCCTTCATCCTTGTCCTCTTCAATGATAAGGTCCTCCAGGTCTTCCTCCTCCTCATCCGTTTCCAAGATAATGACTTTCCCTTTCTCCTACATCATTAACCTGATGTGCAGCAGGTTTCGCAGGGACACACATAGGAGAACCATCGGCTATTTGTCTTTATTTGGCCTCAGCATGTGCAGTGATTTATGGATTTCTACCACAATCTCAGCGCCTTCAAGGACATCCCCAACAATCAGGGCCTGCGCGGCCTCCTCAGCGGTCATCTCTACAATTTCCATAACTTCCCCAGATGCTGCCATCTTATCCGTCCAAAAATATGTCACTCACATAATCAGGGGCTCAATCAACGCTTTGCACAGGTCAAACAGGGCTCTGGTCAAAATATGCAGGGTACACAATAGCTCAATTCACAAATGACCAAGTGTTGTTTGCTGGGCATCCCTTTGTAATTTATAGCACCTTTTGAATTTGAATTCGACCGTTACCCCCAAGTCCAGTTCATTAATGCTCCCTTGGTGGCATATTTTCCCAAATCTTGCCCATAAAGTGTGCCTTAAATGCCTGCTGCCCACTCCATTTGGCCTCAAGTCGAGCATCACATCATGAATAGTGACTCCAACAGTCACTTTCCAACCAACACGCATGGCAGCGCAACCCCCCTTGCGCAGTCACGGACCTTGTGACTCTTTGCTTCTGCACGCATCTCCAACATCGCGTAGCCCCTGGGTAGAGTAGTTTATAGTCCTGGGCCTCCTTTCAACTACCTGGAGTGCTAAGACTGTACCTCCTACAGTTAGTCAGGTGGTTGCGCCACCTATATAGGGTTTCATCTGGTCATCCATCACTTTTCCTAGAACATACTCACTTTGTATCGTTACTGGCTGCATCGCGCATCTTATCATCTACAACACGTCACCATGGTTGATCTATTTAGTAATATGTGGTCCAATCCAAGGCATCAGGCTGATCAATTTGGGGCGGTAGTCCCCAAATTTATCATCGTGATTGTGTGCACCTTACTTTATCACCCTGGTCTCTTTATCGAGAAAATCCTTCTTGATCCTGTCCTCCAGCTTCTTGACTTCTGCTTCCACCAGAGTGCTTTTCTCCCTTAATTGCACCCTAACATTCATAAGTTCTTAGAGCCTAAGGTCACCCTATCGGATTTCCACATTAGGTCCCAAGTGTTCTGCTTCATTCAACTACACAACCCCTTCTTTCAAGGTTCCATGAACTGTCGTATCTGTCAGTGCTGCTATACATGGACTAGAAATTTTATGGTCCATGGGGATTACAACGTTTGCTTCATACTCCAACCTTGGAGGTGCTTGCATCGTCAATTTCTTGCACATGGGCCCATAGAACCGCTGGTACGCACAAGTCCCAATCAGTTTGTTGTACATTGTGTATCTTGTTCAGTGCTTCGCATACTTCGTTAAAGGCTTCTGCGTGGATAACCTTCTACGCACTTGGCCTTTCCATACTCCGTGGTTCCAACCAGAGGGGTCGTTCGCACCATTGCCTTGCCGCACATGCTTATTGATTGTGTCTTCTAAAGCGAAGACTGTGTGCATCTATGCAGGTTTAGTACCATGTGCCTGTATCCATCTAGATAGGTGAGTGCGTGGACCATTTCATCTGGCAA
Organism: Pinus tabuliformis; assembly: GCA_031772625.1. Taxonomy (NCBI): domain Eukaryota; kingdom Viridiplantae; phylum Streptophyta; class Pinopsida; order Pinales; family Pinaceae; genus Pinus; species Pinus tabuliformis. The sequence continues at coordinate 1,689,176,155 of CM062817.1, forward strand.
TCTTTTCTGTTAATTGTATATGAGGCTTCCCAAATCGTATGCACATTGCTCTCCTACATTCGCGCTAATCCCCAAAGCTTCTTTGGTGCATACCCCACCACCTCGTGGGCGTAGTGCATAGTACCCATTTAAAAGCTTCGAAACATTGTTTCCAGCACTTCTCTTTCAAATTTGTTCAGGAAGTCATCCACCTCACTTAACCCTTCATATGTAGGCAGATCCCTCACCTCCGTCAATACACAGCGTCACAATCTTGTCATCATGTTAGAGTTCAGTGTGGTTACCTCGTGTAACCAATTCTGCATTGTTCTATCTCTTTGTCAGAATCCGAGGTGCAGGAGCTTTCACACTCCTATGAGATTCATCCATTTGCGATTGGATTCACCTAGTCTTGTTCTCATGCAGTTATCTTGTAGATGCAGTCCAAATCATCATCACTGCCGTAGTTGCGCACTGGCTCCGTGTTGTGTGATCGTTGTGCAGGGTCCAAAGGCACAACTACATGCAGAGACGTTTTCTCAAAAATCATCTTGCACTTCTTCAGAGTTATCACCCCATTCATGTCAGTGGCCCAATCTATTCCTAATATCATGAGGTAGGGATTGTTGTCATCAACAATCTCTATTACTTCAAAATCGGCTAGCGTGCTTGCTCCTTCGATATCCACTATGATTCCCTGCAATCTCCCCATAGGTAGGATCTTTTGCTAGTTCGCCATTCGTAGTTAGATAGGAGACCATTGTAGTGTAGGCCTGCCCATGTGCTCCCATGTTTGCTTCGGAAGAACGTTCGCGTCTGATCCTAGGTCCAGAATCACTTAGTCCATCTCATATTCTCCAATCTGCACGGTCAATCTCATTTCCATTCCCGTTCGTGTCGTGTGCTTTCTGAGCTTCCAGACTACACATGGTTCTCCTGCCATGGTCCCACCGTATCTATTTATGAGTTCTTGTAGCCCCTTTACAGCCTTGCTGTCGTGCAGCAGCTTCATGCATGTTTCCAGGAACATTGTGAGCATCGATGGGTCCATTTTCAGCTCTGGTTTGTCTTTACTTCCTGAAGTGGAGGCATCAACGAATCTCTTCTTGGCTTCCATGAAGGTTTCCTTAGCGTGCTCCAAGTCAAACTCTTGTTCCTTCGTTGGAGCCTTGCAAACCCAAGTACTTTCTTTAGGCTACTTGCCTTTGTCATCCCCTATCGTAATTCCACTTCAGAGGACAATATTCACATTAGGGTCTTCCTCACGCGGCTCAGACCTCATCATTTGTAGGTTCTAAGTCAGGGGAGGTTTGAGCACTCCTTTATCACGTAGCCTCACTATCAATTTGGGACAATCCTCCCTCTCATGATTAAGCAATGTACAATACAAGCATGATGGCCTCATTGTATTTGTACAATCATGGGCATAATGTCCTGGCCCTCCGCAATTGTAACATATCAGCTATCCGCAACCTCTCCCAAGCCCTCCTCCACCTCAGCCTCGTCCGTGCCCCTAAAATCTAGTTCGTACCATCCCTGCATTCTGGTCAAGGGACCTCATTTCGACCTGAACTCTATAGGTAAGAGTTCGATCCGTCATCAGCTCATAACTTCTACAGGTGTGATCATCATGCCTCACTGATCTACAAAAATTACAGAACAACAGTTGTGAATTCTGTGTGTACTTCTATAATAAATGGCAGTTATCTATAGCATACTTTCCTCCTATATGAAAAAACGCGCACCATAATGCAAGAATCGCGCTCGGTCCTGCTTGTGCCTCTGGTCTCAATGGCATTGGTCATCCTCCCACGAGGTAATTCACAAACACCAAGCAATTATCCTTGTCGTGTCCCTGACCCTTGCACTTTATGCACTATACCTCATTGCGCGCTTCTGGTTGAGTTGTTCTATCTTGCTTCAGACTCTGCATCTCAAGGCACAAGTTCTTCAACTGCGCATGAAGCTACTGAACTCCTAGGTTTGGATCCTGTATTAGGGTCTCATGCAGTCTCGTCGTGACCTCCAAGGCCTCGGCCTGAGTCGTTAGCTTCTGTTGTGACATCGCGTTCCTTAGATGCGGTGTTAATGATGCTATAAACGATTTGCAGTGTTGTCGATTCATCAACGTCATGTTAGCTTCACGAATTGTGCACTTCAGTCTCTGATCCAGCTCCCAAGGGGTCATGCCTCGTAGCATTGTGATTTTCTTAAACCCAATGATCGACTGCGCCTCTGACTTCGGTCTGCTAAATTATTTTTTGAGGGTAGCTTGGATATCTGCGATCCCTGCATTTGAATTGTCATTGGAATGCTTAATGTACCAAGCTAGTGCACGATCCTGCAGAGTGCTGACCAATGTTGCCTTCTTTATATTTTCATCCATGACTCCCTGTGCTTCCCATACAGCCTTTATCATGAACCAAAACTGGTTTGGATCTTTACTTCCTATTCCCTTAAACACTTGAAACTTTATCGCGCTTGCCATATTGACTCGCGGTTGTGGCGAAGGTGGTATGGGAAAAGATGGAGGTGAAGATGGTGAAAGTGGCGGTGGTGTGGGTGCGGGTGGTATGCGCGGAATCCTCTACCTTATCAAATTGATCACATTTCTTGGTGAGACCTTCATGAGCTCTCCCTCGTCCCCTCACAGAGGTGAAATCAAGTGGCTAGTTTCTAGTTCTGCACTACCTTCATTTCTATAGATTCTCCCACTTCACGTAGCCCCACACATCAATCTATTCGCATAACCTGAATTTCACATAGTAGCATTTTAATCCAAGTGTTCAAAGACTTAATGTACTTACCTCGCGGTCCTTTGAGGAAGCGTCACTCTGCCTCGCTATAGCTAACTCAAGTATCTACAAAAAACTCAGTGATGAATCCTCCTATAATTCGATCGAGCCAGTGATCAACAGCGCGCGCGATCTTATCCTTCGATGCTTCCAATTTGTGCACTAATTATGGAGTCAACACAATAGATCTATTGAGATTACACCTTCCTTGGCTATCTGCCAGCTTCGTGATCCACTTGTATAGCTCAGTAGGGAAGGATGCGAAGAAAATTTCATGGATATCTATGTATTAGTAGTCTAACCACTCTTCTTTTGATAGTCACGGATTCCTATTCTCCTACGCCGCGAACTCGTAAATCTTCCTTATCCAACCAATCCTCAATTCCTTTCTTAGTTGGATTCTAGTGATACTGTTGGGTTGTATTCTTTCCATGACTAGACCACGTAGTTAACCGGGGGGTTGGGGGGGGGGAGCATCCCCTTCGTTGCACCGATTGCATAGTGAGGGTGTCACAGGGGGTTTAAGGGGTGTAGGTAACCCCCCTCTATGGGGTCCAGGGTAGCGCCTTGGAAAATTTTGTTTTTTGGACCCTATATTAGGTTTGGCAGACCTACCTATGGTTTTGTGCATGATTTTCGCACATCTTTTTGGACGCGATGGTTTTCGGTCCATGGTTTTGGACACGATGGTTTTCGGTCCATGGTATTGGATGCTTCGGAATGCATAAATATGTATTGTAACATTGAAAGGAACATAATGAAAAATCAAGTTGGTAGTCCTTGTTTTGGGATCCAAGGGAAAATTTCTGTGTATATGTGTTTTATGTGTTATGCTATCGCATTATTTATTTTTTGTGTTTTAGAATTCATATGCGGGTAATTTCTATATAGGGTTAAAACCTACAGATACGACATCAGACATCTCTATGTAGATCCAATCCCGACAACGAAACCATTTGTTGGCTTGTTGGGGCCTGACCCAGGTTCGGAGCTAAATATCCAAACAAATTCATGTACTACTGGCCCTTTCGGCAACAGTCCGTGAAGCGCAAACTGAGGTCTCACTCGAAGTAGTATTGGGGGGTGTTGGAACCAGGCTTTTGCACCCTTCAGATGTCTGAGAGGGTTGAGTGGGTTCAATTGTTAATCCCTTCGCGCACTTCCCTGTCCCTCGCGCCCTGATATACTTACCTTCGCGTAGGCCTAAGCAGGGGTTGTGGGGCCTCCGCATTTCTGGAGCAATGCTCTTCACTATTTACTTATCTTCCTACACCAATTAGTTATCTTCACGTAATTGGATGCCTTATGTTATATTTATTTATACAGCACATTCATATGAGTTTGCACGACAAATAAACAGTACACTTGGAATTTATACCCAATAATACATAAAACAAGAAAAGATACATAGAAATATGGTAAAACTTCTCTTTATTAATTATTCCCGTGGTTACAAACTTGACCTGCCCTATGCACTGAGCTGCAGGGCTTTGCGCACTCAATTGCGGACTATTAGGCCTCTATGCACTCAGCTGCAGAGCCTTCTCTTACTCTACGACCCAAATACACACTTTACACTTCGACTCAATCTCTTAAACTCATCATGATTCTACTTTATTTCTTCCATTGATGTTTTCCACACTTAGAGCCTCACTCTATTTATAAAATCCCATGGTCCGTGGACCATGGGTAGGTCTATCAAGCTGACATTTGTTGGCTTATAGGGGCCTAACCCAGGTTTTAGAAGTGTATTGGCCGAACAAATCTCGCACTACCGGCCCTTTCAGCAACAATCTGCGGAGCGCGAACTGAGGTCTCACCCGAGGTAGTATGGGAGGGTGCTGGAACTAGGTTTTTGCACCCTTGGGATGTCTCTAGATGTGGTCTAAAGGGGTCGCGATCCGTATGTGGCCTCGTGCCCCTCTGTATTGCTATCGGGCTTTCGCGTAGATCCACGCAGATGCACTTTCTTATTAATAATATTATTACAGATCTGAGCTTTTTATTACAGTCTTTAAGCAAACATTTAAACTTAAAACCCCGTGCGCGTAATTATAATAGATAATGCATAAATTCAGAACATAAGCACTAAACAGATCCTCAAGAAAACACACAGTGATTTAGAAATTATTATCTTTATTGATCTTCTCCTCAGTACAACCAGATCCACCCTGCGCACTCAGCTGCACGAGTCCGTGCACACAGCTGTGAACTCTACCAGGCCTCTACGCACATAGCTACAGAGCCTCTATCTATCTACCAACACCCTTGACTTTGGCTCACACATGCTCCCAGACTTCTTTCTTCATAAACCCCTTACATTCTAGATCAAAAAAACTTACTTAAAAAACTGACTTGTAACCATAGAGCCTTGCTCTATTTATACATTTCCATGGTCCACAGACCATGGGCAGGCCAACTCATTTTACATTATTTTTGGGTGGAAAACCCTTTGAATTGACTCATTACACTTCGCGCTCCACGCATCTTGCATAGTCTTCACCATAATTTTACCCCAAAAGTGTGGGATTTGAGCCCCAAAACCATTACGCGAGGCCTCCGCTACCCAACAGGCCCCAAACACAATCATCGTGACTCGTCCCGAGTCACTCGGCTGGTGCAAAAATCTTCGCGTGGAGGTTGGTCAACAACTTCTGTGCTTTTCTTGTACTTGCAGCAAACTCTTCCGCCATCCTCTGTACTTGTTCTACATGAGCCACCGACACATCAATATCTGTTTCAGCTGCTTTACTGAGTGCATATTCTACCTGCATGTGTGCCACCTTACGCTCAATGGTGGTGGAAACTGTAAATGCCTCATCAAGCCATGGTTGGAGATGTTCTTTAATCACTGCTTCCTTCTATTGGGTAGCGTCAGCTTGTATCTTCAGGGCCTGGGCCTCCCTCATCTTGGCCAAGCGCTATGTAATAGCAACTGTCTGTGCAGTCCCTCTGACATTATCATAGGCTTGTTGGAGCTCCCTTGCCTCTGTTTCCAATCGTTGTAAGGTTGGATCTTCCTGGAGTGTAGTGAGCGTAATAAGCGACTAATCAAAAAATTCGGCGCACTCCCTCATGGCAAGTGTGATCGTTTCCCGCTCAAATTGAATGATGCCTCTACACTGCTTGGTAACCTCTAGTGGTGTCGAAGGTTGTACTTGCAATTTCAGCTCTGCAAACTGTAAGTTGAGGGCCAACTGAACCCTCGCGGCTTCTTCCTTTGCTTCGTGAAACCCACTAGCCAACTTGTGGATTTGTATGCCGACAGGTAACTTGACTGCAATTTCCAGCTTAGGGGCACGAGCACATGCTTCTCCTACAACTTGTTCCAATTATTGATTTTGTGCTACAACTTCGTCTCGTTGGAGGCTCAATTGTTCTATATTAATGTGCTACTCACTGAGTACCTGTACCGCACGTCCTTCCCTGGCACGGAGCTCCCTCATTGTGCTTTCCTGGAGCTAGTACAAGCTTTCGCGAGGGAGGGCAGCCAAATTTAATCGAAGTCCCTCAAGCCAACCCACCACAGCTCTGTCTTCCGCATTTTCTATTGTCACTTCTCCTACCAGAAGTGGGATAGTGTTAGCCAATTTGGCCTGTAGCAACTACTCAGTGGTTGACAGACCCAGAGCTCCATGGGTAGCAATGGTGCCTAGTTGCAAGACCCGCATCCCGAGTTCTTGCAGTTGCATGCGGAGCGCCCCCAACACAGTCTGTTGCTCCCACATGGCTTCGTCAAGTGCCTCCCGGGTGACTTCACGAATGGTATCCCCTATGTCACCGAGATCGCCCTTGGTCAATGTAATAAGTTCCCTGTCCCATTTAGATGCCTTGGCCTTCTTTTGCTACTTCGTTCATTCTATCAACCCTGTTGTTTTAAGGGCGACCCCATGGTGGTTGGCATTGTTCCCTCCGTTTGTTGTTGTAGCCCCTTTCGGACTACTTCCATCCTTTATTGTTGTAGCCCCTCCTGCTAGTGCCTTGCCTGTCGAAGTCTACTCCACCTCTCGGGTCACCCGTACTTCTGCAGCGTGTTGTTCGTTTTGCTTTTGCTGTGTTGTGCACTTAGCTTTAGCCTTCTATTTTTGGATAGTAGCCTCATCACGCCCCACCGCATCTGGTCCGTGCCATTCCGGTGGCCAGGTATCCAATACTTCATAGATAGCTTCGTCAATTGCAATGAAAGGAAGTGTGGTCCACGTTTGTTCGGGGTCCTTGCGTGCCCGAATGTAGAAAAAGTGCTTATCAGCCTTAAATTTGGCTACGTTCTTACATTGTCATATACCGCGGTGGACAAACGGGGTTGCTGGTTGATCCATTAGAGGATGTTCGCGTCCATGAGTATCCAAAAAATCTTGATGTCCCATATTCTGGTGACATCCTTGGTCGCCCAGAGTGACGCATATTTGGTGGCTTCTGGCCAATCCTGGTCCAAGGAGGGAAACTGGCGGTCTTCCGGTAATTCACTGGTAACCAGCACGATGGAAAACAACAGCCACGCGTAGTGGAAGGTCTTGCCCTCCTCTTAGACCTCCCTACAGTTGGTCAGGAATTCATCACAGAGGAACTACGCCCAATTGAACCATTCCACTGCTGCGCATTACTCAGCTAGGCTGACGACTATCGCTGGAACCTCGTTGCCGCGACATTTTCGCATCACTTTTCCTGCCAACAACTAGGTAGAAACGCGTACCGCTTTGTCTGGAATACTGTCAATAGCATATCCTTGCTGCCCTTTCTCCAGCTTGTATTTCCTTTTCAGGGTTTCTGTCATCGTCACATCACCACTCTTATCAACGATTTCCATGGGGTCTCTTCCTTCACAAGGAAGCTGCGAGATCCTATGAATGAGTTGTGCCATGATGTGGACGTGTTTGTCTATCCATAAGTATCCATCGTGTACTAGACATAGTAGCTGTCTGATGACCAATATTGTAATAGGGGGCTGGAGAAAGTGGGGAATGGACAGGAGACAAAGCAACCTGGCCTCCTCCATCTTTCACAGCCATTCCTTTGGCTGAAGTGTTGTAACCGTCCCTTCCACACTTTGCTCCATCAATTCGCTAGTCGCCAAATGGGGAAATTTTTATGTATCTGCAAGGTCCCAATCTTCAAATTTCATCGTCGAGATGCGGCCAGTCACCCTGCCTTCAAGTGGAACCCCTTTCGGAAGAGACAGGGTAATGAGTATGTTGTTCACGGCATCCAAATCGTTAGGGATCTTGGCCTTCCCTTTCCTGGGAGGCACATATTTAGGGCATCTTACTGGTTGGGGGTCTTCTTCCCTTTTTTCGCTGCATTCGACTTCTTCGATATAGGTCGGAGGATCCTCAACCTCTTCATCGCTCTCAATTGTAATGGTTTTTCCTTTTTCTTCCATCGTTAATTTACCGAATCATGGATTTCGCGGGGACGTCCGGACTGGTCCTGCTACGCGTCCTGGAGGATTTAGGAACTTCGGCTACCTGCAGCGTAGGATTCTGTGTAACGTCCTTGGTGGTGGCTATCGACCTGAGTAATGACTCGCAATTCCTTCGGCAATTCCTGAAACCACGGACTTTCGTTCATCAGTTTTTTATTCATCGTGCTCCTCTCGGTTTGAACCCAGGGCGTTTTATTCTTCAAATGCTCAAGCTTTGTTTTGTGACACTTCACTCGTTTTTTATATACTATTTCGAATTCAAATTTGGCCTTTTTCCCTCCTCGCGGCTCATTAATGCGATTTTGGCAGTTACCCCTATGTCTTAATTGCCCGCCACCTGCTCCTTGATGTCTTAAATGGGACATCTTATCATGAACAGTAACTGCAACGGTCACCTACCATCCACCCCACGCAGCAGCATAACCCCTCGTACGTGGGTGCGTAGTATGCTTTCTACTGGCCCTGCACGCCATGGACGAATCGTGCAACCTTCTTGCAGATTGTTTTATAGTCCCGCGCCCTCTTTCAACTTTGTGGAGCACTAAGACTGGGCCTCCTACAGATAGTTAGGTGGTCGCACCCCTCGTGCGAGCCGTCCTCTTCCCTACTGGCCTGGGCTAGGGGCACCCTTCGCGTTCCGTTGAGTCCGGTAGCACATTGCAGTCTGTGCTCCCTTTTTCCGTAGGGTGTAGTCACAACCATGATAATAGGGTCACGACTTGTTCTAGTAGCATAGGGGGGCCGACCAGGTCCGGTCCCCTCAATGTCTTTTTCACGTGGCCCGTTTGTGTGACTCCTAATTTTATTTTTTCAATTTATTCATCCAGCCTTGCACTTTTCCTCCTTAGCCTGGGCCTTGCTTCCTCTAGCTCGTGAAGTCTCATGTTGCTACGCCAAATGGATTTCCATTACTGTCGGATCCCTTCATCCAAGTCTTCTTACTCAGATCGAACTGCAGGGGCAGTGGCCCGTCTGACCGTTGATAGAGTTCCCTTGGCACCTTCTGCTTTGTTTACGGTCTTGTCAACCCAATGTACCCTTGTGACACACAAATTCACTTGGGTTGATGGTTGTGCAGCATACAACTGTGCCCTCAGACATAGATGGGTGGCTTCCCTAATCCACCATGGCTGCCCTAGCTGCGGTCGCCGCGCACATCCTCCAATTTGTACCTGGAACGACCTTCTACCTCTGTGCTCCTTCCTCCTCAACTTCCTCTGTGCACACCACCCTAGTGCGTGCGGCACACTATGCCACCTCTGCTCTATGATTGAAGTGCCAGGGTTGACGAACTGCTCCTCATTTGTGGCCCTGTTATCTACTGGCCGTTGTCTTACTTCAGTGGTTACGTGTCGCAATGATCTAATCATCATATTACAGTTGAGTGTTGTGACTTCATACAAATGGTTCTACCATCTTTCAATCTCCTCATCTGAATCTGATGTGTAGGAACTATCGTGCTCCCATGAGAGTCTTTCGTCCGCTGAGGGATTCACCCGATCCTGGTCTTGCGCTTTTATCTGGTAGATGTAGTCTAGTTCATCGTCACTATCCTTGTCGTGCACTGGTTCGGTGTAGCACACTCCTTCAGCTCGGTCCAGTGGAATTATGACACGGAGTGAATTTTTCTTGAATGTCATTTTCTGTCTTTTTAAGTTGATGACCCCATTCATGTCTGTGGCCCAATCTATCCCTAGCAATGCAGGGTATGGATTACTATCATCAACAATTTCTATTACCTCAAAGTCGGTCTGCGTACTTACTCCTTCAAGGTCTTGTTGGCATTATGATACAAGTGTTGTCCTTGATGGCAACTCACTCAGATACAGGTACAAGTGATGGCAACTTGATCAGAGGACAGATCTCAGTACAACAAGACAAGAAAGAGATATACGCAGGTTCATTAAGGAAAACCAGTGTGTACATGCAGGTTGGCTTCAGTAAAAGCGCGTACATGTGAAAAGTACCTTTGGTCTGTGGCGGTTAGTCCTTGGAAGTTGTGCCTATGGTTTTGGACCATGGTGTCTCGATGGGCGTGTCGATCCCTAGTTTTGAAGTTGATGGTATTGTGTTACTATGGTTTTGGTCCGTGGTATTGTGAAGTGCCTAAGGCTATATAAGGAGAAGATCATTAGACAAAGAGGTGTAAGCAATGTGTGTCTGATGAAGTGAGGAGATCTGGTATTGTTGGTTATCTGTTCGGGACGCTTGGCAAGGGTCAGATCTGACAGCGAAGGTATAAGTGTTTATTTCTAGATCTGCACGCGGGTTGCCTTTGGAGAAAGTGTGTATACACGCGGTTATTGGTATATCGAAGTAGCGTATGCATAATAAGATCTGATATTTTAGGTTGCTATTGATTCTAGTGGTTGTTGCAGAGTTCTGGGCTCTGGTCTGTGTTCTGTGTTCTTGATGACAGGGTTTCAGTGATTCAGTATTGGGTGATCTAAAGAATTGTGATGCAAGTATAAGTTGATGATTGTATTGCAGCAGTGTTTGTTTTATACTCATGGATCCAGTCTGAAAAGTGATGAAACGTGGTCCCTGTAGGAAAGAAGGTTGTAGCCTTCTGTAGGGTCAGCACCTACGTACTAGTAAATGGATCGGCTAGTACAAGAGCTGAGGGGGTTGTAGCTCCCTTCCAAAAGTAGTTGGAAAACGAGAGAGGGTTGTAGCCCTCTGCAGGTTGTAGCCTGCGTACTGGTATAAGGCTGCACCAGTACAAAAGATTGTAAACTGAAGATTCTTATTAAAGAAAGAAAGAGACGACTTGCAGCAGGTGGTTTTCACCCACATTGGGTTTCCACCTTATATCATCGTGTTCATGTGTGTGGCTTTTATGTGATGATCTGTTCTGTTATACTGCACCTTTTTACTGTCAATGTGGTTAATAATGTTCTGATGCATTTACTGAAGATAAGCTAACTGAATCATAAGATTTCTGGATATATGCTAGTTGCTTTAGACACAGTAGCGTGTACACGCTGGTTCACCTAACTGAAGTAGCGTATATGTTTCTGAGCATGAAATTTGAAAAGTTTTATTGATCTGATAATACTGATTCACCCCCCCCCCCCTCTCAGTATTATTTCCAACAATTGGTATCGGAGCAGGTCCTTCAGAGGAAGCTTGATCGCTTGAAGGAAAAGATCCATCAGAATGGCTAATCTAGAAAGAGAGGCACACATCAGGCCACCAGTCTTTGACGGTAACAATTTTACCCACTGGAAGATAAGAACCACTGCATATCTACAATCACTTGGAGCAGAAGTTTGGGGAATCGTAGAAGGAGGATACAAATTCCCATCAGCAACTCCTACAGATCCAGCAGAGAAAAAGCAATATGAGCTTAATGCCAAAGCTGTTACTGTTCTATTGAGTAGTTTGACACAATCAAAATTTATGAAGATCATGCATTTCAAATTAGCTAAGGAAATATGGGACAAAATCATTACAAGCTACGAAGGAGATGATCAGGTAAAAAGAGCAAAGCTTCAAACTCTCAGAATCCGGTATGAAACTCTTAAGATGCATAGTAATGAAAGCATAACTAATTATTTCCTGCGTATGGATGAGATTGTAAATTGTATGAGGGATCTGGGTGAAGAATTTGAGGAAGTTGTCTTAGTTGAAAAGGTTTTGAGATCTCTGTCTGCTAAATTTGATTCTAAAGTATCTGCCATAGAAGAAAAGGAGAATGTGCAGAAAATCACATGAAATATGTAAGATGTTATACATGCAACAACTATGGGCATAAAGCAAGGGAATGCAGGAGCAGATTTCAAAATTCAAAACAAGAGGACCATACATCATCACAGTTCCAGGAATTGAAGAAGACAGAGACAGAAAGGTGTGGCATAACTCAGACAGCTGACATAATAGACACAGGGGAATCTGAAAGCAATGAATTTCAGTATTCCATCTTGCATATGCTGATATAATGAAGACAAGTCACGTATATACGCGAGTTACAGGCTGCAAAGTTGTGTATATGTAGAAAGGGCAGCAGAACAGACCCAGGAAATGGTTCAGTCATGGTTGGCTCAGGCTCAGGGGGAGCATAAAGGGCAGCAGAACAGACTCAGGAAATGGTTCAGTCATGGTTGGCTCACGCTCAGGGGGAGCATATACTTCAAATTATTCATTGTTGGCATTATGGTTGGAAGTTACTGATGAAACTAAATGATACATCTTGTTGTTTGATAAAAGGAATGGTATTGCAGGCTTATGCGTATGGTACAGATCATATATGATAAATGTTAGTTATTGCTGGTCTTAGAACTTGCAGCCACTCAAGGGGAGCATGGATAGATTGGTACACTTTGGCCTACACAAAGGGGGAGCACATTTGGAGATTTCAGCAGGTACTCAGGGGGAGTATGGACAGCAGAAGGTATACCAAAGAAGAGAATATCTTGGTCCGCCCTTTGCCCTTGATGTCAAAGGGGGAGAGTGACTTGGTGTGGTGGTTGCCATCAAGTCCAAAGGGGGAGATTTTTGGCATTATGATACAAGTGTTGTCCTTGATGGCAACTCACGCAGAGACAGGTACAAGTGATGGCAACTTGATCAGAGGACAGATCTCAGTACAGCAAGACAAGAAAGAGATATACGCAGGTTCATTAAGGAAAACCAGCGTGTACACGCAGGTTGGCTTCAGGAAAAGCGCGTACATGTGAAAAGTACCTTTGGTCCGTGGCGGTTAGTCCTTGGAAGTTGTGCCTATGGTTTTGGACCATGGTGTCTCGACGGGCGTGTCGATCCCTAGTTTTGAAGTTGATGGTATTGTGTTACTATGGTTTTGGTCCGTGGTATTGTGAAGTGCCTAAGGCTATATAAGGAGAAGATCATTAGGCAAAGATGTGTAAGCAATGTGTGTCTGATGAAGTGAGAAGATCTGGTATTGCTGGTTATCTGTTCGGGACGCTTGGCAAGGGTCGGATCTGACAGCGAAGGTATAAGTGTTTATTTCTAGATCTGCACGCGGGTTGCCTTTGGAGAAAGTCCATATACACACAGTTATTGGTATATCGAAGTAGCGTATGCATAGTAAGATTTGATATTTCAGGTTGCTGTTGATTCTGGTGGTTGTTGCAAAGTTTTGGGCTCTGTTTTGTGTTCTGTGTTCTTGATGACAGGGTTTCAGTGATTCAGTATTGGGTGATCTAAAGAATTGTGATGCAAGTATAAGTTGATGATTGTATTGCAGCAGTGTTTGTTTTATACTCATGGATCCAGTCTGAAAATTGATGAAACGTGGTCCCTGTAGGAAAGAAGGTTGTAGCCTTCTGTAGGGTCAGCACCTACATACTAGTAAATGGATCGGCTAGTACAAGAGCTGATGGGGTTGTAGATCCCTTCCAAAAGTAGTTGGAAAACGAGAGAGGGTTGTAGCCCTCTGCAGGTTGTAGCCTGCGTACTGGTATAAGGCTGCACCAGTACAAAAGATTGTAAACTGAAGATTCTTATTAAAGAAAGAAAGAGAAGACTTGCAACAGGTGGTTTTCACCCACATTGGGTTTCCACCTTATATCATGGTGTTCATGTGTGTGGCTTTTATGTGATGATCTGTTCTGTTATACTACACCTATTTACTGTCAATGTGGTTAATACTGTTCTGATGCATTTACTGAAGATAAGATAACTGAATCATAAGATTTCTAGATATACGCTAGTTGCTTTAGACACAGTAGCATGTACACGCTGGTTCACCTAACTGAAGTAGCGTATATGTTTCTGAGCATGAAATTTGAAACGTTTTATTGATCTGATAATACTGATTCACCCCCCCTCTCAGTATTATTTCCAACAGGTTCATTGTCACACCTTGCAGTCGACCCATCGATAAGATCTTTTGCTGGTTGGCCATTCGTAGTTGAATAGGAGACCACTGTAGATCGGGCCTACCCATGCATTCCCACGTTTTCTTAGGTAACACATTTGTGTTTGACCTTAGATCCAGAATGACTTGGTCCATCTCGTACTCACCGATTTGTGCCATCTTTCGTATCTCCCGCCTGGTGTGCAAGGCATGTTTCCCCAGTTTCCATACTACGCGCGGTTCCCCTAACCCCACGCACCTAGTGATCAACTCTTGCAGTCCTTTAACAGCTCTATTGTCGCGTAGCAACTTCATACATGTCTCTAAAAAGGTGGTAAGCATAGAGGGATCCATTCCCAGGTCAATTGGATCCCTATTACCTAGAGTAGAGACTTCCGTGAAGCTCTTATGAGCCTCTTTAGACGTCCTTTTCACCTGTTCTATCCCCAAGTCAGGTTCCCTTGTAGAAGCATCATGACCCTTCCCATTATCTGCAGGTTGTTTCCTTGCATCTCCTCCTGTGGTTGTGTCACTCCTTAGTACCATGTTTACGTTGGGGTCCTCTTCGCGTGGTTCTGACCTCATCATTTGGAAATTTTGAGTCAGAGTGGGCTGCAATACCCGCTTTTCATGCATCTGGGCAATAAGCATAGGACAGTCTACCATTTCATGGTCAAACTACTCACAGTATGGACAAGATATCCTCATTGGATTATTACAGTCACGAGCATAGTGCCCCGGCCCTTCGTAGTTATAATAGATCAGCTGTTCGCGCCCTTGTCTAGGCCCCATTCCTTTGCCTTGTTTGTGTCCTTGAAATCCCCCGCATAGCCCTACGGCTTGGTCAAAACCTGATGCTTCAGTTTGCACTCAATAGGCTAGGGTCCTTTCCATCATTAAATCGTAACTTCGACATGTTCGCTTGTCGTGACCCACCGATCTACAAAAGTTGCAATACAACTACTGCGGGGTCTAGGTATACTTCTGCAACAGGTGGCAGTTGTTTGTTGCGTGCTTTCCCCCTACTTGAAAAATTGCGCACCAGAGCGTAGGTGCCACACTTGGCCCTGCTTGTACCTCCAGCTTTAATGGCATCGGGCCCCCTCCCGCTAGATAGTTCGCGAAGACGGGGCAGTGGTCCTTGTCATGTCCTTGACTTTTTCATTTAATGCACCCTACCTCTATATGCACCTTCGGTCGGGGTGCCCTTTCCTGCTTCAAGCTTTTCATTTCTAAGCATAGGTTTTGTAGTTGCGCGTGGATTTGCTGAACTCCCAACTCGAGATCCTGTATTGGAGTTTCATGCAACCTCATTGGTTTCTCTAATGCTTTGGCTTGGGTTGAGATCTTTTGCTATGATAGAGCCATCCTCAGATGTGGTGTCAGAGATGCCACAAACCACGTGCAGTGTTGCGCATCTGTCAGCGTCATGATAATTTCGTGGATTGTACTTTTCAATATATGAACCAGATGCCATGGAGTTTCACCAAGTAACATTGCGATCTCCTTTAACCCAATGATTGACTGCGTCTCTGATTTTGGCCAACTAAATTCTTTGTTCAATGCGTCCTGGATCGCCGCTATTCCCGCATTCGGGTGATCGCTCAAGTACTTTATATACCATGTCAATGCACGATCCTGCAGTGCACTAGCTAGAGTAGCCTTTTTGATGTTATCATCTGTTACGCCTTGGGCTTCCCAT
This sequence comes from Pinus tabuliformis, assembly GCA_031772625.1. Lineage (NCBI taxonomy): Eukaryota > Viridiplantae > Streptophyta > Pinopsida > Pinales > Pinaceae > Pinus > Pinus tabuliformis. The sequence continues at coordinate 1,689,191,874 of CM062817.1, forward strand.
AAAGCCTCCACCACAAACCAAAACTGACTTGGTTCCTCATTTCCTACGCCTCTAAATACTGGCAACTTGAATGCACTCGCCATCCCAACCTTTGGTAGTGGCGGAGGTGGGGTTGGTGAAGATGGATTTGATGTAGGTGAAGTAGGTGATGATGTGGACGGTGGTGGTATAAGTGGAATGCGTTGCTTAATCAACCGGACTGGGGTTCTTGGAGAGAACCCTGCGAGTTCTTCCTTGCTTTCTCGCGAAATAGAAATTAGAGGGTTGTTCTCTAATCCTTCGGTTCCTTGGTAGCGTTTTCCGCTTTGCATTATGCCAGACATTAATGAATGCACATAATCCATTTTTCACATAACAACATTTTAATCCAAGTATTCAACGATTTAATGTACCTACCCCGTGGTCCTTAGATAAAGCACCTTTCTACTTCACTATAACTCACAGTTGTGTCTATTGCAAACTCAGTGACAAACCCTCCTATTATTCGATCCAACCAGCAATCTACTACACGTGTGATTTCATCTTTAGATGCTTCTATCCTGTGCATTAACTCTGGAGTCCACACAACGGGTTGATCTAGTTTGCACCTTCCCACACTGTCAACTAGCCACGGAATCCACTCATACAAATTTGTCAAGAATGAAGCGAAGAGGATCTCGTGGATCTCTGTGTATATGTAATGATCCAGCCACCTTTCCTCTGATATCTGCGGATTTCTGTTTTCCTGAACCACGAACTTGTGAATCTTATGATCCAACCAATCTTCAAGTTCTTTTTTCGTAGGGTTCCAGCGTCTCGACATGAGACATCCCTTAGGCAGATCTCAATCCCATCAACAGAACCATTTGTTGGCTTATAGGGGCCTGACCCAGGTTTTAGAAGTGTATTAGCCAAAAAAATCCTGCACTACCGACCCTTTCGGCAACAGTCTGCAGAGTGCGGACTGAGGTCTCACCCGAGGTAGTATGGGAGGGTGTTGGAACTAGGTTTCCACACCCTTGGGATTTCTGGATGTGGTATGGAGGGGTTGCAACCCGTATGCAGCCTTGTGCCACTCTGTATCGCTATCGAGCTTTCGTGTAGATCTGCACAAACGCACTTTCTTATTAATAAAATTATTACAAATCTGAGCTTTTTATTACAGTCTTTAAGAAAAAATTTAAACGTAAAACCCCGTGCGCGTAATTATAATAGATACTGCATAAATTCAAAACATAAGCACTAAACAGATCCACAAGAAAACACACAGTGATTCAAAAATTCTTATCTTTATTGATCTTCTCCTCAGTACAACCAGATCCACCCTGCGCACTCAGCTGCAGGGGTCCGCGCACACAGCTGCAGACTCTACCAGGCGTCTACACACACAGCTATAGAGCCTCTATCTATCTACCAACACCCTTGACTTTGACTCACAGACGCTCCAGACTTATTTCTTCATAAACCCCTTACATTCTAGATCAAAAAAAGTTACTTAAAAAGATGACTTCTAACCATAGAGCCTTGCTCTATTTATACATTTCCATGGTCCGCGGACCATGGACAGGTCGACTCATTTTACATTATTTTTGGGCGTACAACCTTTTGACTTAACTCATTACACTTTGCACTCTACGCATCTCACGGAGTCTTTACCATACTTTTACCCCAAAATTGCGGGCTTTGAGCCCCAAAACCATTACGCAGGGCCTTCGCTACCCAACAACATTACATTATAAGAACAGGGGCAGACAACCCTGTGACTCTATTATGACTTCTCGCTCACCTCCCACAAATCACGGAGCCTTTACAAAGGACTTGATCAAAACTTGAAACATGCCTTGGGGGGATTCCATGCCCAACAATTGGGTCATTTGACTATGGTTGAAACAACATCCTAGACTGTATCATCTATTACAGCTATAACAGAATCCACTGTTGCTACTTCTTCGATGTTTACCACAACACCTGAGTCACATCTGTATGGTGGTCCGTCCATCCCACTAGGTTAGAAATCATTATCTGGAACTCACTCCGATGTTTCTTCTAGTCCATGGTCTTCACCCTTGTCATCCACAGGAATTTTACATGGTTCTTCACTTACAGATACTAAACGGTTTGATCCATCAAGTCAATATCAAGTTGGTCCACCTGGTTACCGTCTAATGTATCCACTTTACATTGGATTAGCTCCATATGGAGAAAAATATGCCCAATCTACTTATCCTCCATTTTCTGGGTGGCCATCATATGGCAGTATACCATCATCTTTAGGTCCAACTTATAATGGAATGATTGTTTGTTAATGGCAGCTTAGAATGCCCGTTCAACCAAGTCTTATTTATCCATCACAACCAATGCAACCTATTTCATCCATATCTACTACGACTATTGTTACGACTTTACCACAGTCGCAAACTTAGTTGATTGAATCTCAACCTTTGCAAGCTAGTCCTTCAACTTCTTACCCTCAAGTTTCAGGTCTACAAACTCAGTCTTCTCAAGCCATTTTACAACAATCGTTTGTGTTGGGAATCCAACAACCTTAGGCTAGTTTACTATTAACTAGGATGACTCAGACTTATACTTGTCTAATTTATTCACATCCTGGTCAAACTTATATTGGTGGGCAACAACCGTTGCATCAACAACTGTGGCAGCCACAATATCAACAATAGAAATTCCAACAGTACCAAACTTATCCTTGACTTGGTCAACAAGCCTATGTTGGGTTTGATCAATAGCAAGCTTACCCAGGTCCCAGTCAACAAGGCTATGTTGGGTTTGGACAACAACAAATTTATCCTGGTTCCCAACAACCACCTTATACTGGATATGCTCAACAAACCTACCCCTATCAAGGTTACCAACAACAGATTCCTTATGCTGGTATGCAAAGGCCTATTGACCAGGCAATTCCATCTTACCCTGGTTACGCTCAACCTGACCTAAACCGACAATTACCTTTTGTTGCAACACTTGAATTACCAGATTTAAATTGGCTTACCAATGATCCCATTCTTTATGCACCTTAATAGTCAGTGATTCCACACAAATTGCCTTCTGATATTCCTAAGTTCAATGGAAACCCTGGAGAAGATCTGTCCAATCATGTTATGACTTTTCATTTATGGTGTTCATCCAACTCCTTAAATGATGATTCAGTAAGACTACATCTTTTCCAGCGAACACTCATTGGTCCAACTACAAAGTGGTATATTGAATTACCACGAGCCTCATTTGACAACTTCACAGACTTAGCCACTACATTTTTAACCCAATTTTAGCTACCCATCATATATGAAACTAGAACGAAACTGTTGACCAACTTTAAATAGACCACTGCTACTCACATTTCTGATCATATTCATGAGTGGTGTCATCGTCGTCAAATGGTCAAAACTTTTATTCCTGATCAGCTTTTAGCTGAGTGGTTTATTAAATCCTTGTTTCCATTTATCACGGAGGATGTGGCTAAAGGAGGAGTTGTTACCAAAGAGCAAGTAATTGCTCGTGCCCAATACTTAGACTTGATTTACACCCAGTCTTGCATGCTCTATGATAAGATTCCAAATGCACCTAGACCATCTTTTACTGTTCCACCACCTCCATCCAGTAAGGACTCTCATGTCGGTGATGGTGTGATAGGTTCTTCAAGCACTCAAATAGCAAGTAGACCATCTAGTCAAACACTGGCTATTTCAAATCAAACTTCTAATGCACCTGATAATACACTTGCTTCCGAAATAAATGTCGTCTCATCTGACAAAGGTAAAAATGAAAATAAACCTAGAAGCAAGAAAAAGGGAAAAACCAAAAAGAAACAAAATTCTCCCCCTAAAGAGAAATCATTTGATTCCTCTTCTTCGGCTAGGAAACGTCGCTACCCATGTTTAATTTGTAATGATGAGCACTTTACATGAGACTAACCTCACTGCTTTGAAGTCTCAAAACTTCTTAAGACTTCAAGTACATTCATTCTATTAACAGACCCTTTTCCAAACCCAGAGACTCATTTGTTTGCTGTAGATCATGCTTCCACTTCACAAGTGCTTATGCTATCTGCCACTAAGCCTAAGACTAATTTTTTGGTGACTACACGAAGTAAAGATTATGGTAATCCACCATCATCATCGAATAACCAGGCTATAGATCAACCAAATAATTTGACTTTGACTTCATCTGATTCCATTCCACCACCCATTGCACCAGAGTTAACAATAAAACTGCCTAAGGGAATTGTTCATAAATCTACATTCAACCCTCGAGCTCGAGTAGCGCAAAATTATAACATAGTAGAATATTTAACTTAGTCACCTTCTGCTATGTCGATGCTTGAGGTTCTTCAAAATTTTCCCTCCCAAAAGCATGCTTTATTGTCAGCAATTGGTGGAATTGATCCAATGGATTCCAATCTCGTGGTTTTTAACCATGTGGGTTATACGCCACAATTACCAACATAGTTAGTATTCTTGATCCAAGTAAATGCTTTGAATAAAATCATTCACCGAACCATTATTGATGAGGGTGCATCTACTTGTATCATGTCAATGAATTGCTAGAAAACACTTGGCTCACTGCCTTTGTCATGATCACCTATGATGTTAAAAGCTTTTGACGGTCACATTTATACACCTTGTGGAATTTTAAGTAACCTACATATAGAACTAGCGGATAAAACTATAATTGTTGAAGTTGAGGTCATTGACAGACCACTTGACTACAATATTTTACTAGGAAGAATGTGGGTTTATGCTACAACTGTTGTGGTTTCGACATGCTTTTGTATGATCGCTTTCCCTCATAAAGGCGGAATCGCAGTAATTGATCAACTCCCCTTCTTTGCCTCTAGTTCATAGGAAACTGGAAGAATTTCATTAGTTCATGGACCTTCGCTATCTCTTCAAAACATTGGAGTAGGTCTCTTCAAAGATTCTTCCCTAATGGGCACCTTTTCACTACCATCACCATCACAAATGGCGGAAGTTGCAAAAGTTGAGACTTGTAACATGATATCTTCCACTTCATCTGACTCATGGAATATTTCCAATAATTTTGAAGTTGATATGCGTAATGAAACCATGCCGCTAAGCCCAATTGAGCTCGCATAGCAATCAATCTTTTTGGCTTGCACGACAAATCCAAATCCATCATCACCAATTGTATGGGTTGATCGTTCGTTAGAATATGGTACTTCCTCTCATCCTTTTTCACGTACATTTTGTACTGATGAAGGAATCGTCCAATCGATGATGATAGAAGAAGAACCATGGGCAGATTATCATCATCAATCCCATCTTCTAGATCACATAGAAGATATTCCAAATGAACTAAATCACCCTTCAATCGTTGATTTCCTTTCGAATTTTGTATTTATAGACACAGTCGATTCCAAACGAAACTTATCAAATATCGAAGAAACCATTTCTATCGATATTTCGACCAAACTTAGAATTCTAGAAAATGTCCATGTTGGAAAATCTTTTTCTCCATTGGAACTTGAAACTTATCATGCTCTTTTTCATGAATTTCATGATATATTTGCTTGGTCATATGAGGAAATGCTCGGTATTGATTCTAGTATAGTTAAACACGACATTAGAATGTATCCTGATGTCAAGCTGGTATGACAACGCCTCCGTCTGGTTCATCTGAAGAAGGTTGTGTTGGAAATAATACTGAGAGGGGGGGTGAATCAGTATTATCAGAAAAAAAATTTCAATTTCATGCTCAGAAACATATACGCTACTTCAGTTAAGTGTAACAGCGTGTACACGCTACTGTGTCTAAAGCAACCCGCGTATAACCAGAAAACTTATGATTCAGTTAGCTTATCTTCAGTAAATGCATGAGGACATTATTAGCACTAAAACAGGTGTAGTATAACAGAACAGATCATCACACAAAACCACACACATGAACACCATGATATAAGGTGGAAACCCAATGTGGGTGAAAACCACCTGCTGCAAGTCGTCTCTATCTTTCTTTAATAAGAAACTTCAGTTTACAATCTTTTGTACTGTTGCAGCCTTATACCAGTACATAGGCTAACACCTGCAGAAGGCTTCAACCTTCTCTCGTTCTCCAAACTCTCCTGGAAGGGAGCTCCAACCCCCTTTGCTCTTGTACTAGCTAAGATACTAGTACGTAGGTGCTGGCCTACAATCTTCTTTCTTTCAGGTACCACTTTTCATACATTTTCAGACTGGATATTCCTGAAGCACAACATTACAATCTGAAGACCACAGTTCATTCACTTTTCATAACAGATCATTGAAGCACAAAACAACCAATACTAGCATCATTAAACTTTGAATCACTGAACCACTGAAACCCTGTCAAACCCAGTCACAGAGCAGACTACAGAACTCTGCAATAACAGTTAGACCCAACTGCAACTCCAAAAATAAAGCTTCAAAAGGTATACGCTACTTCAATGAAAGCAACCCGCGTATACACGCGCTTTTACGGAAGACAACCTGCGTACAGATCTAAAAATAATTTCTCATAACTTGTAGTTGTACCAGACATTAGTCATACCCAGAACATAACATTGCGTCAATATGCAGATCTAGAAATACGCATAATCAACCATATCACAATAGTGCATTTCAAACCATTTGATCCTGATCCGTCCTTAGATCTAGTCTTCCATCAACCGGTGTGATCTCTCCTTAGCTTGGATCAAGCAACCCAGAACCTGCATACCAGATCTCTTTCTTTCACAGATATTCAAATCTTTTTCATACCATTGCCTAATGATCTTCTTCTCCTTATATAGCCTTAGGCCTAGCTCAATACCACGGGCCAAAACTATAGAAATATAATACCATCAACTTCAAAACTAGGGATCATCACGTCTGTCGAGATACCTTGGTCCAAAGACATAGGCTCAAGTACCGAGGACTAACTACCATGGACCAAAGGGAAGCTTCTCGACATGTACGCTCTTTTCTGTTCATGAAACTGCGTGTATACGCGACTTCGTATATATCAAACCTGCGTATCCGCGACTTAGTATACATCGTACATGTGTGTATACGCAACTTGGGCTTAATGAACCTGCGTATATGAAATTTCTCTTCATTCTTGTAGTCTGGACTGAGATCTGTCATCAAAGAGAATTGCCATCAAGGACAACACCTGTACCGTAGCGCCACACCTGTGCCAAAATGCCAACAATCTCCCCCTTTGGACTTGATGGCAACCCCAAGATCCTTAGAATCATTCTCCCCCTTTGTCATCAAGGGCAAAGGGTTGTGCTCCCCCTGAGTACATGCTGATATCTCTGCTCTGCTGTGCTGAACATGCTCCCCCTGACTGTAGGCAAGATCTGCAAAAGGTGTTCTTCAAAAAGAACCAAGACTTATACACCATAAAGGACCTTCCTATCACCAAAAGACTCAATACATACATCCATACTCCCAACCAAGAGGGGATACATCAGAAATTTACATATAACAACCAATTATATTACATCATTCATCCCAGGCATAGTGGGGAAACCAACATAGGCCGTTACATGACCTTGACACCATAAAAGAGATATCACAAAAGAGATACATGACATAGAGACGAAAAATCTAGATCAAGACTTATGAAAGTCACCAGCAGCATCTGATAATCATCTTTTCGATCAGCAACCAAGATTTCCTTCTGTGCTCCTTCTCCTGAAACCAACAACAGTTGTGAACTAGAATCAAAAGCATCTAAATGCCAACAATGCTTTTTATTAGACTTTAAGCTGCTCCCCCTGAACCTGTGCCTGTTGCACCCCCTGAACTGTGCCTGAAGAATTCTGGCATACCCATCTCAGACCTTCTCCAACCAGAGTCTGTCCTTGCTGTTCAGAACTCCATATACGCGACTTCTCCTGCATAAAACAACATATGTACACGGATATCCCTTATACAACACTCGTATACGCGACATTCCCTGAATAAAACAACATATGTACGCGGATATCCTTTATACAACATGCGTACACCAACTTTTCTTTAGAACAGACAAGCTTCAACAGCAGGATGAAGCATCAACTACTCCCAGCTTTTGTCTGAGATACTCAAAAATTTCCCTGGGCAGTGGTTTTGTGAGAATGTCAGCAACTTGATCCTTAGAAGGAACATACTCCAACTTGACCTTCTGCTCAAGCACTTGTTCCTAGAGGAAGTGATACTTGATTGGTATGTGCTTGGTCTTTGAATGCATGACTGGATTCTTTGAAATGCTGATTGCACTTGTATTATCACATAAGATAGAGACTGGTGGAGTGCAAGTAATTTGAAAATCCTACAAGTTCTGCATCATCCAAAGAAGTTGTGTGCAACAAGATGCCACAACCACATATTCTACTTCAGCTGTAGATAAGGCAATCGAACTCTGTTTCTTGCTGAACCAAGATACTAATCTGGAACCCATGAAGAAAGCACCACCACTTGTGCTTTTCCTGTCATCCACACTTCCGGCCCAATCTGCATCAATGTAAGCATGAAGAGTGAGATCTGTATCTCTAGGATACCATAAGCCATAGTTTTGAGTTCCTTGAAGATACTTGAAGATTCTCTTGACTGCCTGAAGATGATTTTCCTTTGGGTTGGCTTGAAATCTTCCAACAATTCCTACTGCATGCATAATATCTGGTCGGGTACCTGTCAAATAAAGCAAACTCCCAATCATGGATCTATAAGTTGGTTGATGAACTGCTACTGATTGATCATTTGCACTGAGGCTGCATCTTGTAACCATGGGGGTACATACTGGCTTTGAATCTTCCATGCCATACTTCTTCAAGATCTGCTTGAGGTACTTGGTTTGAGACAAAAAGATACCTCCTTCATTTTGTTGGATTTGCAATCCAAGAAAGTATGTCAATTCTCCAAGTAATGACATTTCGAATTCTTTCTGCATAACCAAGGCAAAGTTTTGACTCATAGTCTCTTCATTGCTGCCAAAGATAATATCATCTACATAAACAAAAAGTATTAGCAATTTGTTATTTTCAACTTTTATATAGAGATTGCTATCTGCTGATCCTTTTGAAAAACCTTGTTGGTGAAGATATTTATCTAAATGATAGTACCAAGCCCTTGGAGCTTGTTTGAGGCCATAGAGAGCCTTTTTCAATCTGCATACAAGGTTTGGATCATTCCCAAGAATGAAACCATCTGGCTGCTCAATATATACTTCTTCTTCTAAGTCTCCATTCAGAAAGGCTGATTTCACGTCCATTTGAAATACTTTGAAGTTTTGAAAGCTTGAGAGAGCAAGGAACATTCAGATGGCCTCAAGTCTTGCAACAGGAGCAAAGGTCTCTTCAAAATCTATTCCTTCTTGCTGCGCATACCCTTTACAAACAAGTCTGGCCTTGTTTCTAATTACTTCTCCATTTTCATTCAATTTATTTTTGAAGACCCATTTTTTCCCTATGACATTCTTATCTTTTGGTCTAGGAACCAATTCCCAAGTGTTGTTCTTTTCGATCTGCTCAAGTTCTTCATCCTGTTACACTAAAAAATGTCACCATGGCTAAGTACAGTTAGTATGGCTCTATCAACAGTCATGCTATCCTCCTGGGCAAGTCTTAAGCCTCTGCTCTCCATGTCAAACTCCAAAAAGAGAGAAAGTCTTTATAAAAGTGTTTATCTCTGGGTACGCAGGTTCTCTCTACCTTGCCTGCGGGTACGCACCTAATGTTCACAATAACTGCGTCCTTGGACGCTCTGTATGTAAAGGGGCAGGTGCGTCCTCCTGTAAAGGTCAAAATGCGCAAGTTTCATCTTTAAAAAGTTACTTGTGGTCATTTCTAGAGCATTCTAGAAGGTTGTTTGATGAGTATTGAGCGCCTCCAGATGGTTCATGTACCCCTACCAAAGAGGAACTTATCCCATCAAGAGAGGAGCTATCCCATCCAAAGAGGGGATTATCCCATTGATGGTGGACCTGATTAACTTCCTCTTGAACACTATAAATACAGGCATTGGGCCAGAAGGAGGGGAGGTTGAAAGCTAAACATTTCTAAGGGTAGATGCTGCAGGAATTAGGACTCCCATTTAGAAGCTTGTGAGGAGAGATTGCCATCTTTGCTTGTTCTATTTGGAAGTGGGTGAGCTTTGTCAAAGTAAAGGAGAACTCTTGAAGGACCCTGGGAGGAACTTGCACAACACCAAGGCTCAGGTTGTAATTGTTCCTTTTGTTACCTATTAATGCAAATGAGTCCATTCTTCTCAATAACTTGTTATTTATGAGTTATTTCATGTACTCCTTGGTCTATATGTTGAATATGCTTTGTTTTATGTTATAATCAGGTGCTATTTAATGGTTTGACTGTTGGTGAATGCAGGTTTTGGAGAAAAGGAGGAGCTCATCCGGATCAACGAAGCTGAGCTACTACAATAGCGTTTGGTTAGAGGTAAGAGCCACACACTTGATTTCTCATATTGCAATACATATTTAGAGAAGGATTGCTCTCGTTTGTTTTGTTTGTCATTAGAATGTCTTAGACTTCTAGGAAGGTCGGTTGTGTCCGCACTATTGACTGATTACGTGTGACACATCCATTGCTTTGACCCAACATTCATCTTTGCATGCCTCTTTCACATTTTGTGGTTCAGTGGAAGAGAGTAATGCCAAATAGCTTGAAGCTTCTGCAATTTTTCTTCTTGTTTGTACTCCTGCTTCTTTCTGCCCCATAATCTGAGATTCTGGATGATTCTTTTGAACATATTTGGATGGAGTCTTCTCTTCTATTCTTCTCTGCTCCTCTGGTTCTTCTTGAGGTTCTTCTTCTTCATCATTCCGCCTTTGAGGGTAGCCTTCATCTTCTTCAATGTCTTCATGATGAACTTGCCTAGGAATGTATCCCTTCTCATCAACCACTATATCAATGTTGTCAACAATTCTGCCAAGTCCTTTATTGTAGCACTTGTATGCTTTGCTATGTGGAGAATAACCAAGAAGAATGCCTTCATCTGCACTTGGTTCAAGTTTGCCAAGTTTCTCATCAGTATTCTTAATATAACATTTGCTCCCAAAGATTTTGAAGTGCTTCACGAAGGAGTCTTACCACACCAGAGCTCATGAGGGTTTTGAGTGTTGTTTACTCGGACATTTGTTTTGTTGAGAATAATGACTGCAGCATGTGCAGCTTCACCCCAGAAGGTAGTAGGAGTACCAGATTCATCAAGCATAGCACGAGCCATTTGTTGGACTGTTCTATTCATTCTTTCCACAACTCCATTTTGCTGAGGAGTTCTAGCTATAGAGAATTCTCTTCTTATCCCATGTTCTTCACAAAAATTGAAAAATTCATTTGAGGTAAACTCCCCACCTCTGTCAGATCTAAGGCACTTAATTTTGTGTCCTGATTCATTTTCAGCCAAGGCTTTGAAGGATTTGAATTTTTCAAATGCTTCATCTTTGTGCTTCATAAGTACTAACCAGACAAACCTAGAGAAATCGTCAATGAATAATATCAAATATTCTTCTCCTCGAGGTGTTCTTTTTCTGAATGGACCACATGTATCTGTATGAACTAGATCAAGAGGCATGCTAGCTGATCCTTCCTTCTCAGGAAAATTAGTTCTGGTCTGCTTTCCAAACTGACATGATTTGCATATGGTGTTGTCTGGAATTTTGATATCTGGAAGATCACAAATTGCCTGATATTTGCATGCTTTCCTTATTTGTGGAAAGCTTAGATGCCCTAACCTCCGATGCCATAGCCAGTGTTCATCATCCTTGCTCAAATAGCATTGTTGTGGTCTTTCTTCAAATATGTATAGATTATTTGGAGTCCTTCTTCCTTTGATCACTGTTTTACCTGTATCAAGATCACGAACACAACATCCATTTGATCTAAATATTACTTCTGTTCCTTGATCGCACATTTGACTGACACTCAAAAGATTATGCTTCAATCCATCAACATACAAAACATTTCCAGCTTTGACCTTCTCTTTCAATGGAGCAACGCCTTTTCCTTTTATGGCTGCAGAGATATCGTTTCCAAAAGAAACTTTCTTCGCCTTTTCTAATGCGGTATATGACTCAAGCTTTTCTTTGTCCCCTGTCATATGCTTCGAACATCCACTGTCAATGTACCATAGACTTTCTTGACCTTCTGCATAAAAGGCTATCCCGCATCTTTCTGGTTGCGGTTCCTTTATTCTCCATGTTCTGACATTTGAGGTTTGTTCCTTTTGAGTTGTCTTCCGGAACCTGCTCCTGCATTCAGAGTCTTCATGACCAAATTTATTACAAATAGAGCATTCAACTTCATTTTCAAGAACCGAAAAGTTGTTATAAGTCCTTTTCATGGTTCCAGTCATACTCCTTTGCTTTTGAGCTTCCCTAGTCATGATTGTCTTGTAGGCAACACATTGAGCTGCTTTGTGACCGAAGTTATGGCAAGAAAAGCATTGGCCATTAAAGAAAATTCTGCAATAATCAGATCTATCATTCAACCGATTGTAGCTTCTATTCACATTCATTCTTGGAGCAAATTGGGAATATTTTACCTGTGGCTGATTGTAGCTTCTGTTTGTCCTTAAGGCAGCTTGTCCCTGAATTTCTTGATAGTCTTTATTTGTTCTTGAGGTAAACTGTCCCTGATTCACCTGATGACTTTTATTTAGCCTTTGCTCGCTTCTTCTTGCTGCATCAAGATAACTTTTAGAGGTAGAGGCTTGAGATGTTTATCCATTATATCCCAGACCTGTCTTGATCAGAGGAGATCGCTGCACATTGATAATCTCATCCAAGGTTTCAGATCCTTTAACAAATTTAAGATTAATCGCTTTAGTTTTCTCAATCTCCTTTCTAAGACAAACAATCTCACATTCCAATTTTTCAAGATGTTTTTCTTTTTCAGCTAGTTGACATTGTAGAGAATCAATAATGGCACTTTTCTCTTCTAAGCAAACTTTGAGATCTTTCATTTCTTCACAAAATCCTTCTACATCTATAGCATCCATGTAGTCATCATCTTCAAAAGCCATTAAAAGTTTATATCTATTACCTTATTCATCTTCATCACTATTTGAAAGACCATCACTATCTTCATGAGTGTAATAGCTTTTCTTCTTTTCATTATGTTTCTTGTTCCATTTAACAGGTTCCTTTCCCTTGTCATTCTTATCTTTGTGAGGACATATGGCAGCATAATGACCTACTCTTCCACAAGCAAAGCATTTAAAAGGTAACTTACCTCTGAACCTTCCAGAACCCCTTTGAAGATTTCTGACAAAATTTGATTCTTCTTCTTCATCTTCTGGCACGTGACTTGCTTCATAATAATCTTCTTTGCCTGAAGCCTTGAAAGCAGCTTCTCTTCTGTCTGATGAACCTCCCTTTCTCATTTCATAAGCAGTTAGAATTCCGTGAAGCTGAGACATAGTAAGAATTTGTAGATTTTCCTTTTCTTCTATTGCAGACACTTTAGATTCAAATTTGGGGGACAATGATCTTAGAACCTTTTCAACCACAATAGCCTCTTTTATTTCTTCACCCAAGTTTTTCATGCAATTAACAATCTCATCAACTCTAAGGAAATAGTTAGCCACACTTTCATCATTATACATTCTGAGAGTCTCATACTTAATCCTGAGAGTTTGAAGTTTAGCACGCTTTACCTGTTTGTCTCCTTCATAGCTCGTGACAATTTTGTCCCATATTTCTTTTGCAGATTTATAGTGCATTACCTTCATGAATTCCGATTGGGATATACATCCCAATAGAGTACTGACTGCTTTCGCATTCGTTTCATATTTCTTTTTCTCGTCTGCATCTGTGGGAGTAGCTGAAGGAAAAGTGTAGCCTGTCTCTACGATGTCCCAAACTTTTGTACCAAGAGATTGAAGATAGGCAGTAACTCTTACCTTCCAATAATTGAAGTTTGTCCCATCAAAAACCGGTGGTCTGATTGATGCTTCTCTCTCGTAGTTGCTCATGATGAACGATCTACCTTCAAGCGATCAAGCTTCTCTGAAGGACCTGCTCTGATACCAATTGTTGGAAATAATACTGAGAGGGGGGGTGAATCAGTATTATCAGAAAAAAAATTTCAATTTCATGCTCAGAAACATATACGCTACTTCAGTTAAGTGTAACAGCGTGTACACGCTACTGTGTCTAAAGCAACCAGCGTATAACCAGAAAACTTATGATTCAGTTAGCTTATCTTCAGTAAATGCATCAGGACATTATTAACAGTAAAACAGGTGCAGTATAACAGAACAGATCATCACACAAAAACCACACACATGAACACCATGATATAAGGTGGAAACCCAATGTGGGTGAAAACCACCTGCTGCAAGTCGTCTCTATCTTTCTTTAATAAGAAACACCAGTTTACAATCTTTTGTACTGGTGCAGCCTTATACCAGTACACAGGCTACAACCTGCAAAAGGCTTCAACCTTCTCTCGTTCTCCAGACTCTCCTGGAAGGGAGCTCCAACCCCCTTTGCTCTTGTACTAGCTAAGATACTAGTACGTAGGTGCTGGCCTACAATCTTCTTTCTTTCAGGTACCACTTTTCATACATTTTCAGACTGGATATTCCTGAAGCACAACATTACAATCTGAAGACCACAGTTCATTCACTTTTCATAACAGATCATTGAAGCACAAAACAACCAATACTAGCAGCATTAAACTTTGAATCACTGAACCACTGAAACCCTGTCAAACCCAGTCACCAGAACACAGAGCAGACTATAGAACTCTGCAATAACAGTCAGACCCAACTGCAACTCCAAAAGTCAAGCTTCAAAAGGTATACGATACTTCAATGAAAGCAACCCGCGTATACACACGCTTTTACCGAAGACAACCTGCGTACAGATCTAAAAATAATTTCTCATAACTTGCAGTTGTACCAGACATTAGTCATACCCAGAACATAACATTGCATCAGTATGCAGATCTAGAAATACGCATAATCAACCATATCACAATAGTGCATTTCAAACCATTTGATCCCGATCCGTCCTTAGATCTAGTCTTCCATCAACCGGTGTGATCTCTCCTTAGCTTGGATCAAGCAACCCAGAACCTGCATACCAGATCTCTTTCTTTCACAGATATTCAAGTCTTTTTCATACCATTGCCTAATGATCTTCTTCTCCTTATATAGCCTTAGGCCTTGCTCAATACCACAGGCCAAAACTATAGAAATCTAATACCATCAACTTCAAAACTAGGGATCAACACGTCTGTCGAGATACCTTGGTCCAAAGACATAGGCTCAAGTACCGAGGACTAACTACCACGGACCAAAGGGAAGCTTCTCGACATGTACGCTCTTTTCTGTTCATGAAACTGCGTGTATACGCGACTTCGTATATATCAAACCTGCGTATCCGCGACTTAGTATACAGCGTACATGCGTGTATACGCAACTTGGGCTTAATGAACCTGCGTATATGAAATTTCTCTTCATTCTTGTAGTCTGGACTGAGATCTGTCATCAAAGAGAGTTGCCATCAAGGACAACACCTGTACCGTAGCGCCACACCTGTGCCAAAATGCCAACAGGTTGCTGCCATAAAAGCAGAAATTGAAAAAATTTTGCGTGCTAGTTTCATATACCCCATTCCTCTTACCGATTGGGTTTCCAATATTGTTCCTGTCATGAAGAAATAAGGAACAATACGAGTGTGTGTTGATTATAGGGATGTTAATCATGCTTTTCCAAAAGGCAACTATCCCACATCCTTTATCGACCAAATAATTGATGAATGTGCTGGATGTGAAATATTTTCATTTATGGATGGATTTTCTGGCTATAATCAAATCAATATCCACCTATAAGAACAATATAAAACTGCCTTTATTTTTCCCTGGGGCACATTTGCATATAGGAAACTCCCTTTTGGTTTGAAGAATGTTGGGGCAACTTTTTAGATGGAAATGAGTTATGACTTCCACGACATCAAACACATTGTTGAACCCTATCTAGATGATTTACCTTCTCATTCACAAAAACGAACTGATCAACCACAACATTTGAGAGCCATCTTTTTATGGTGCTGACACTACAAAATTTGACTCAATCCACATAAATACGTGTTTTGTGTTGGTTCTGGTCATTTTCTTGGTCTCTTAGTGTCTAAAGAAGGAATTTGACTCAACCCCTTTAAGGTTAAGGCAATTCTTGATCTACCTCCACCTTCCAACTTACTTGAGTTACAGAGACTCCAAGGGAAGGCTAACTTTCTAAGGAGATTCATTCCCAACTATGCCG
Organism: Pinus tabuliformis; assembly: GCA_031772625.1. NCBI lineage: Eukaryota > Viridiplantae > Streptophyta > Pinopsida > Pinales > Pinaceae > Pinus > Pinus tabuliformis. Next base: position 1,689,208,100 of record CM062817.1, read on the forward strand.
AAATGACTAAAGGATTCACATGTCTTTTGAAAAATGGAATTCCCTTCCATTGGGACCAGGTTGCGCAAGCTTCATTTGATGCTCTCAAAGATACCCTGATCGGAGCATCACTAATGTATTCCCCTAATTATCAAAATGACTATTTCTTGTATCTCACCGTTGTAGATACAACCATTGCTATGGTTTTAGTCCAAGAAGAAGATGGGATTGAACATCTGATCTATTATTTGAGTCGTAATCTCAATGATATGAAAGTTAAGTATTCTTACGTTGAGAAGCTAGCTTTGTCTACCGTTCAAGTTGTACAGAGATTTCGCCATTATATCTTGCTCTAAAAGACCACTATCATTTCAGATTGCAACCCTATGACATACATCTTGTCACGTCAATTGCTGGGGGGGAATATTCAAAATGGATCATCATTTTGCAGAAATTTGATTTGGAATTCATCAAATCCAATTCAAAGAAATCTCTAGTTTTTGTCGAGCTTCTTTGCGACCTTCCCTCTACCGCCATCGACTCAACAACGGAACCATCAATTTTGAATGAGTCTCTATTTCTGATCTCGTCATCTGACCCGTGGTATGGATATATAATCATCTATATCCAAACCCAAACTTTATGGCCCGATACCTCTCGTTCACAACAATGACATATTCGATATCAAGCCAAAGGTTACCTGATCATTAGAGACACCATTTACTATCGCGGTATCAATACGATTTTACAGAGGTGCCTCACACATGAGGAAGCTGAGAAAGTTCTAAATGATTTCCATTCTAGTGCTTGTGGTGGAAATTTATCTGGTTATGCTACCACACAGAAGATTCTCCGTGTTGGTTACTTCTTTCCTACCATATTTAATGATTGCATTACTTCTGTCATAAGTTGTCATTCATGCCAGATTTTTTACCGTAAAACTTGTTAGAAAATTATATATTACAGAGCAATGGAACACATAGAATATTGCATAAATATAAACACAGAAAATGCATAAAACTAGAGAGACACAGATATATGTGGTTCACCTAGTTTTGGCTACGTCCACCATGAACAACCAGTCCTTCCTTTATATTATCCAGCAAAATGAAGAGACACAACCTACAGTAGATAAGTTGTAATATCCTCTATTTTCTCTCACAGTCTCACCTCTCTCTTTCTCGCTCGAAGAATACACATCTATTACCCTGCCTCAATACAATGCCCTCATACAAATGGAAGGGTTTCCTTCCAGGGAAAAAAACCCTAAACTAAACATAAGTTCTACCGTCAGATCATCCGCCTAATGAACAGCCCAGATTGACTAGAAATTACTATACTTTTACAAGGCAATTTTACATCTGTTTTTAGCTTCGGGGGCGCTACCCCCGAAACCCCCGCCGGGGGACCGCTAGTCCCCGGACCCCCCATCAAGGGGGGGTCGGCCCCCCCAAACCCCCATGGGGGGGACAAGTCCCCCCCACACCCCCCTCCATGGAGGGGAGTACAATCTTCCTGGGGTATGCATCCGACTGAAACAAAGACCTCTAAATAATCATGCTCCACACCCAACAATCTCCCACTTGGAGAATGATTGTAGCAACTCCACCGCTGCTTCATTTGCTGGACAATGACTCCTCTTTGGACTTGGCTATTTCTCATCTTCATATTCATCCTTGAAGACCAATTGAAATTGAGCATATTCTTAGTTTCTTCCTGGTTACAACTTTTGTTAGCATATCTGCAAAATTCTGTCTAGTGTGTATCTTTTCCAGCTTCAACTCTCCATCTTCCAACACTAATCGTATGAAATGGTACTTGAGCTATATGTGTTTAGTCCTGGAATGAAATGCTGAGTTATTTGCAAGATGAATGGCACTTTGGCTATCACTATATAACGTGCCCATATCATGCTTCTTACCCAATTCACCCATAAAACTTTGTAACCAAAACATTTCTTTACTAGCCTCTGTAGCAGCAACATACTCTGCTTCTGTTGTTGAAAGTGCAACAACACTTTGGATTTTTGAAACCTAATTGACAGCTATTCCACCTACAGTAAATACATATCATGTAGTGCTCCTCCTATTATCTCTGTCACCTGCCATATCTGCATCAACATATCCCTGTAGAGAAATGTTTGAACCACCAAAGCATAATGCTTGATTTGTGGTACCTTTCAAATATCTGAGAATCCATTTCACTGCGATCCTATGTTCCTTTCCTGGATTTTTCATGTACCTGCTTACAATTCCCACTGCATGTGCAATATCAGGCCTTGTGCAGACCATTGCATACATTAAGCTTCCAACTGCTGATGCATATGGAACTTTAGACATATAATCCATGTCTTCTTGGGTCTTTGGGCACATTTCCTTACTAAGTTTGAAATGGCCAGAAAAAGGTGTACTAACTGGTTTTGCATTGTGCATATTAAATCTTTTCAACACCTTTTGTATGTACTCATTCTGAGACAATGTTATTTTGTGATTTTTCCTGTCTCTAGTTATTCTCATACCAAGGATTTGTTTTGTAGCTCCCAAATCCTTCATTGCAAATGAATTTGCCAATTTTCTTTTGAGCACATTTATTTCCTGCATGTTAGACCCTGCAACAAGCATTTCATCCACATACAATAACAATATAATATAGCTGCCATCATTTTGCTTTTTCAGATAAACACAATGATCAGAGTGACATCTAGTATAACCTTGTTCTGACATAAACTTGTCAAATTTTAGATACCACTGCCTTGGAGCCTGTTTTAAGCCATACAAGCTCTTCTTCAACCTGCACACTAGTTTCTCCTTCCCTTTCACCTCATATCCTTATGGCTACTACATATATATCTCTTCTTCCAAATCCCCATGGAGAAAGGTTGTCTTTACATCTAATTGCTCAAGATGCAAATCTTCGACTGCTACTAGACTTAAAATAGTTCTAATTGAAGTCATTTTAACAACAAGAGAAAATATTTCATCAAAATCAATACCTTTCTCTAACTGCTCAAGATGCAAATCTTCGACTGCTACTAGACTTAAAATAGTTCTAATTGAAGTCATTTTAACAACAAGAGAAAATATTTCATCAAAATCAATACCTTTCTTCTGTGCAAACCCCTTCACCACAAGTCTAGCTTTATACCTTTGTTTTCCTCCATCTTTTTCCTTCAACCTATAAACCCATTTACTCTTCAATGTATTTTTTCCTGCAGGCAACCTAACTAAGTCACAAGTCTAGTTATGCATTTAGGAGTCCATCTCTTCTTCCATGGCTAGCTCCCACTTCTTTCTGCTTTCAACCTGCATTACTTCTTCATAACATTCAGGTTCACCAGAATCAGTCAATAATAAATAATATAATGAAGGAGAGTATCGTTCAGGGGGTATACTTATCCTGGTAGATCTTGTAACACCACTTTCAGGTGTTTTGGGTCCCTGTTGTTGTTGTGGTGGTGGTTGTTGTTGTAGTTGTTGATTATTATTATTTTCAGGCACCTTTATTTTTTCAGTGATCTCATCAAGAACTATGTATTCCTTGTTTCTTTTTCCTATTTCTTTTCCTGCAATTGATTCTTATACAAGACCTTTTCATTAAATATTACATCTCTACTCCTAATGATTTTGTGATTTTCATAATCATATAAGCAATAACCAAAATTAATAACACAATATCCAATAAAGGTACATTTCTTTGATTTTGCCTCAAGCTTTGTTCTATTTTCTTTATTAATATGGACAAAGGCCTCACAACCAAAAGGCGTTAAAAAAGAATAGTTTACCTTTTTAACTGTCCGTGTTTCCTCTAGAACACCACCATCCAAGGAACTTGAAGGCCCTTTGTTTATTAGATAAACAACAGTATCTACAACATTTGCCCAAAATTGTAAAGGCAATCCTGCATGCAATCTCATGCACCTTGCATGCTCCATGATTGTTATGTTCATCCTTTCTGACACACCATTTTCTTGTGGTGTTCTTGGAACTGTCTTCTCTCTGTGAATTCCATGCTCTGAACAATACCTATCAAACTCTTTGCTGCAATATTCACCTCCATTGTCTGATCTGAGACACTTCAATTTCCTTCCTGTCTCAATCTCGACCAAAGCTTTCCATTTCTTGAAAGTATCAAATACATCAAATTTATTCGTAATACAATAAATCCAAGTTTTTATAGTTGCATCATCAATAAAAGTAACTTAATAACGAGAGCCACCAAGAGATGATACCTGATCAGGTCCCCATACATCTGTATGCACAAGCTCTAACGCTCTTCTTTTCTTTCCCAACTCTAAGAAATCTGACTCTCTTTTGTTTTCCATAAGTGCAATTCTCATAGAAGTCCAAATCAGCATTCTTCAACTCGGAAACAAATTCCTTGAGTGAAGAATCTTCATCCCCTTCTCACTCATGTGTCCAAGCCTATGATGCCATAATGCTGCATCTGCTCCTTTGGAAGTTAAAGCATTAACAGAGTTAGAAATACCATTGCATAAATACAATGTGCCAACCTTTTCACCTTTTTCTATTACCAAGGCTCCTTTGGTGACCTTCCAAGCTTTATCTGTGAAAGTTGTCACACAACCTTCACCACCTAACTGCCCTGTTGAAATCAAATGTTTCTTCAGATCTGGAACATGCCTTACCTCCTTTATTAGCCATTGGTTTCCATTCTGTTGTTTTACAAGAACCTTACCCATTCCAACAATTTTACAGGGTTTATCATCACCCAAACGGACTTGTCCAAAATCTCCTTAAACATAGTCATGAAAATGTTTCTTATCAGGTGTGGCACGGAATGAGGCCCCTAAATCTACCACCCAGGAATCAGTAATATTTTTGAAATAAAGAATCAAAGCATCTTGTAACACCTCACCTGTCATATTTGCTTCATGATTGTTTTCTTGCTGTGCATCTCCTTCTTTTCCCTTCTGAGACCTACAGTATTTCTTTAGGTGTCCTTTCTTTCCGCATTTCCAACACACTATCCGAGATCTGGACTTGGATATGCCTTTCCTTGATTTACTGCGATATCCTGAGCTCTTTCCTCTTTCCATTTTTCTTCCTCTAGACTCTGCACTCAAAGCATTACCTAATGTCTCACTGGAGCTTTTCCGTCGCATTTCCTCACTAAGGATAGCACCAACAACATCATCAAACTTTAAAGTACTAGATCCAGAAACAGAGTTACTAATGGCCATTACTAAAACATTCAAACTTTCTGGAAATGAGCACAAGAATAATAGATATCTAACTTCATCATCAAAGTTTACCCCTACAGAACTTAACTGACTTGTAACAGTATTAAATTCATTTAAATGGTCTGCAACAGATCCACCTTCCGACATCTTCATATTAAATAACCGTTTCATAAGAAATACCTTGTTTGAGGCCGAGGGTTTTTCATATAGTTTCGCCAATGCCTTAATCAAACCCTCTATCATTGTATCCTTCGAAATTTTGAAGGCGACCAATGCTGCGAGGCACAAACGTACTATTCCGAGTGCCTTTCTATCGAGAAGGTTCCATTCTTCATCTGTCATACCCCTCGGCATCTTTGTTTTTCTACCCAATGGTAGGTACAGATCTTTCTGATAAAAATAATCTTCCATCTGCATCTTCCACAGCGAGAAGTTTTGGCCATTAAATTTCTCGACCCTAAACTTACCATCTTCCGCCTTTGCTCCCACTCAAACTAGGAACCCTTCTCTCTTGTGAGTTTGTCAGCCAAATAGACCTTCGGCTTTGATACCAGTTGTTAGAAAATTATATATTACAAAACATTGGAACACATAGAATATTGCATAAATATAAACACAGAAAATGCATAAAACTAGAGAGACACAGATATACGTGGTTCACCCAGTTTGGGCTACGTCCACCACGAACAACCAGTCCTTCCTTTCTATTATCTAGCAAAATGAAGAGACACAAACTACAACAGATCCACTGTAATATCCTTTGTATTCTCTCACAGTCTCACCTCTCTGTTTCTCGCTCGAAGAATACACATCTATTACACAGCCTCAATAAAATGCCCTCATACAAAGAGAAGGGTTTCCTTCTAGGGCAAAAAACCCTAAACTAAACATAAGTTCTACTGTCAGATCATCCGCCTAATGAACGGCCCAGATTGACTAGAAATTACTATACTTTTACAAGGCAATTTTACATTTGTTTTTAGCTTCGGGGGCGTTGTCCCCGAAACCCCCACCGGGGGACCACTGGCCCCTAGACCCCCTAGTTGGGGGGGGATCGGCTCCCGTGAACCCCCATGGGGGGGACAAGTCACCCCGCACCCCCCCGCGTGGAGGGGTGTACAAACTTCCTGGGGTATACATCCGGCTGAAACAAAGACCTCTAAATAATCATGCTCCACACCCAACAAAACTCGATTACCACTTGCACCACTACATTTTGTTGTCGTTGTTGGACCATTTGCAAAATGAGGCATTGATTTCATGACATGTAACCCTTACTTGGCCAGGGGTCATGGGTATATTATTGTCACCGTTGACTATTTTATGAAATGGGCTGAGGTGATGCCTACATTAAACAATAGTGGTGAGACAACTACAAATTTTTTCATGGTTCACATTTTCGCAATCACATGATGACTGAATTAACTGCCAAGTTAGGACTTTCACATGATAGTTCTACTCCTTATTATCCACAGGCTAATGGACAAGTTGAAGCCATCAACAAAATCCTTAAGTGAATGCTTCAATGAATGATAGGAGTTCACAAACAAAACTTGCATTTGATCCTGTACTCAGCTTTGTGGGCTTACCGAACCTCGATAAGAAACACAACTGGATTCACACCTTTCCAATTGGTGTATGGTCTGGAGGCTATCTTGCCAATACAATGTGAAATTTCATCACTAAAACTTGTAATTGAATTGTTACCTAACACTTCTGATGAGGAAGAACATTTCTTAGAACTCATCCATCTAGATGAAACACATCGTGAAGTCACATTGGCCAACGAAGCATATAAGAAATGAATTAAGGTGCAATATGATTGCAATGTCAAGCCTCGCATATTCTCAGAAGGAGACCTAATCTTTCTTTATGATCAGGAAGCCAATAAATTAGGTGTAGGAAAATTTGAACCACTATGGATGGGCCCCTACATTGTCAATCATGTTTTGGAAAAAGGCGGTCATGATTTGGTTGATTATGATGGAATTCCATTGTCGCAGCCCTGAAACGGGTTGTATCTTAAATGTTACTATGCTTGATTATGCGTAGTAAAAACACTGTATATATGCTTTTATTGCATGTGTGTGTCACAGTGTGACTTTTAGAGTTTTTATGTGGTTAGTAATCTGCTTTGCATTTGTTGCAGATGTCAGAATCTTTGGAACCATTTTTTGGTTATGTCGATGGTGCTAGTTGTGTTACGCAGAACCTATCTTCTGCAACATTGGCCATATTCGCTCCAAGTGGTGAGATAGTGAGTTTTCAATGGATTTGTATCAGTTTTTCTACGAAAAATATCGTTGAGTATAGTGCATTGATCAAACTCCTCTCTGATGCCATTTCGCTTGGCATTTGCCGAATCATCATTAGGCTAGACTCACAACTTGTCGTACTACAACTTACGAATTTTTATACGTCCAAAATCCAACTATTTATCGTATTTTCCTTATACATCGTCTCTTGGAAAGACATTTTGATTACATTCAATATCAACACATTTCTAGAAACTTTAACACATTGACTGATTATTTAGCAAATTATGTGTTAAACAGACATTTACGACATATGTAAAGAGTAAATTTTCAATTCACATCAACAGTTGAATAGGATTACACATAACCATACAAAAACACTAAAAGTAAAATAGATAGATGTTCAAATTTTTTACAAAAATTTGTGTCCATGACATGTTGGTCATCTGACCTCAAAACCTCAAAATGCATATAGTAAATGATCAGTAGATCTAAAGATGCTCATGATAACAGGTCATTTCCTTAGCTATCATGCGCAATAGCCTCATCCAATGGCTAGGTACACCAATAGTATGGCGTTGTAGTCTCATCGGTAACTCGTCGATTCGAACATCGGGTATGACGAGAGTTAACTCCTCTATATGATCCTGCAACTTCGCCAGTGTCTCAGTTAGATCCAAATCTTGGAGAACTGCTCTTCCGACATTTCTCCTCACTGGTTCACCCGCCTCCTATTGATGACCCATTGGTTGAACAATGCCAATATCTGTATACATGAGAACATTTTTAGTTTAGTCTTGGAAATATCAAAAAACACAAAAACATGTAAAAACTCAAAAAAATAAAAAATACATGGTCAAAACAATTTACCTATAGCACCCCATTGAGCACCCACTGGTAATCTCAAATCTGGATCTCCGCGAAAATCCATCCCTGGATATGGATCCTCCTCTATGACAATATGTTGTCGACGGAGCCAACTGAAGAATGTGGTAGAAAATGAGAATGATGACTGACCACAATGTCTAGCCATCAACTCTACCCATCTCTGAATTCGTGGATCTCTAGGACCAGCTAAAATTAGTGTCACATGCTGAGGTTGCATCAATGGAATTCCCTCCAAAGTAAAAGCGATTAAGATCGATCCATAGCTGAAATTTTTCATCTTACTGCTCTATACTTTAGTCAGCTTGTCTTTCATCAAAGAGAATACTGCCTCACACCAGTTGAACATAGTTGGTTCGAGACACTCGAGTGCATACTGCATGTATGATCTATTCGCAACATGAATTTTCCCGCTACCCGACAACTTTACGATACTAAAGACGATTGTTCCCAAGGGCATATCACGAACATCCTTGATGTTTATCTTTCCATCTTTGCTAGGCTGTGTACCTGGCCAACAGAATTGTCAAATGCAGTCCCTCACTGATTCACCCCCATAGGAAGAACCTGAAAGAGAAATAGGGGCACCACATATCGACAATCCTGTGAGAAAGTAAATATCATTGATTAATATAGGGAGCACTTTGTCTGTTGGATCCCATGAATGAATCAAGAACTACAATAGTTCTAAATGTTGCCTCATCCCGGATAACCTGAAATATTTGAGGAACCCACAATCTATGAGGGCCTCAATAGTACGAAGATGATTTAGGGAAACAACATCATGTTCTTCATGTTCTATTTCATGCCAAGTGATAGCCATTCTGATCCAATCAAATTCTAAAATCACGCCATAGGCTTAGTTAGGATCCATTTCATGCAAAAAACTAAAGAGATTTTGAGTAGAAATGATGAAACAAATTTCTAAACTTCACCCAGCGTACCCCTGGTCTTGAGGCAGTGTGCTGCAAAGCAGTTCCCCTTCTGCTTAACTGCACTGCAGGGCAGTTTTTGATGCATTGGAGTGTGTTGATCCCAGGGCATGGTATATTTACCCTAGGGACCCCAAAACCCTAAGACATTTTCCTGAAATTGAAAAAGAATGACCTTAAATGAAAGAGAAGAGGTAGATCTCCTACCTGGTCCTGGTGACACAAAGAATGATCCACAGAAGCTCCCGCGATCAACTGCTAAAGTTTGAGGTAAAAATCGGTTCTAAGCACAAAACTGAATGGTAAATGTCAAATGGTAAAATGACTTGGTAAATTCTTGTTTTATTGTTATTTCATATTCATTAAATGAATAAACTATAGTTTTTACCTATTTCTACCAATGAAACAGGTATGTTTAATCTGTTTGGTGGTTCTTTGAGCAAGTTTATAGCTAACATAGTGAATTTGACTTGCATGATCGTAAAATGTACTTTTGACCACAGAGCATACTTTTATCTCTTTTTTGAGCTCTGTTAAACATCGAAAAAGGAACCCCCCTGGAGTCCTCTTTAAGCTCTTTTCAAAGTCTTGAAATATGAAAATATTGCCAAGCGCTTGTCCTTTTTAGCTTGTAAACGGATTGGAAATGACATCTACTCAGTATAAGTTTAACCCTTTTCTGGACTGAGATAGATTACTTACGAAAAAGGAATACATTGATCAAACATGGTCAATAGGTTCTCTCTTGTATTATTTTATGTTTTTTCAGACTTGAGAGACAAATTTGCGAAAAAGAACTTGTTGAGTTTTCTTTTTGTCCCTTTTCAAACTCTCTAAACATGAAAAGGACCGAGTTCTCATTGTCGTTAAACTCGTTAAACATCAAATATGGACAAACTTGTCCATCATAACAAGACTGAGTTTCACGTTCGCTAGACTCATTAAAAAATCACATAGCTGTTGGCTTATATGGGCCTGACCCAAGTTCGGAAGAATTATTTAGCCAAGCAAATCCCGCTGCTACCGGCCCTTTCGGCAACAGCCCATGGAGCATGGACTAAGGTCTCACCCAAGGTAGCAGGGGAGGGTTCTGGAACCAGGTTTCCACACCCTTGGGATGTCTTGATGTGGTTTGGAGGGTTCGCGCTCTGTTTTATAGCTTCACACTGCGCTATATTCGCACGGATCCTGAATACCCCGCACAATCTACAGATCTAATCTAGTGGATGAAGTATTGCAACTCAGATCTACTTTTAAAGTGGTCTTTAAGAAAACATTTATCACTTTCATTCAGTTCATGTATTAATATTAAACTCGATTCACAAGTATTCAATAACCAATGCGCATAGACAAAAACAACCTTATTAACCATACAAAATGCCATATTCGCGATAAGTCAGAGATCACAAATAATTTTCAGAATGAACTTATCTTTATTTCCACTCAACACCAGTACATCCAAATCTGCCCTGTGCACTCGGCTGCAGGGGTCTGCACACACAGCTGCGGACTCTTCCAAGCCTTTTCACACACAACTGTAGAGCCTCTATCCTCTACCCAAACCCCTAACTTAGACTTACAGACGCTTTCAGAATGCTCTTCTCAAAAACCCATTACATAACAGATCACCAAAATCATACCCCGAAAAGAACTGCCTTTCCCTCATAGAGTCACGCTCTATTTATACCTATCTATGGTCCACGGACTGACTTACTTCCTATTAATTTATATTATTTTTTTGGGGGGCAACCCTTTGACTCAGTCTTTTACATTTCGTGCTTCGCATATTTCAGAGGTTTACAATATTTTTATCCTAATTTCTAGGATATCAGACCCAGAACTATTACGCGGGACCTCCGCTACCCAACAGTCCGCCAACACAATCATCGTGACTTGTCCTAAGTCACTCGTTGGTGCGGCGAGACGTGCTACGATGGCTTCATGGTTCACCTCCCTCTGAGTGACGCTCATCGTCCAACTGCTTCTTCGTTGTCTCGTACCACGCTTCGTCCGACTCCTACTTCAGTGTTTCTACCACTTCTTGCAACCGATGCTGCTCATTCTGCTCTGCTCAATTAACACGGAACACCCCCTCATCGGATTTTATCTTGAGCGGGGGAGCCGCGTACAGAACCTCCTTCTACCACTGCAACCACTTCCAACCTTCATATCCGCTCTTTGCCCTGTCTATTGTAGCTTTTGTTTCAATTTTGCAAGACTGTTGCTGCTGTCCGTGAGATCCCACTCCTTAAGGTCTTTTAGAGATGCCTTAGTAACTTTGGTTTCTCCCATAGTCTTCGTTTCTCCATTCTTGTGCTACATCGTCATGGTTTGCCGGCCTGCCCACGGTCGGGACGACGACATCTGGACCAATTCTACTTCGTGTCTCCCCTTTTCCAGTACATCCCTTACTACTGAGGCAATAGGTTGCGGAACGCCCACGGCTGTCAACACCATGCTCCTTAGATGGTCCTGCTGCTCCATTGGCCATACCACCACCCTCGGGCTTATTCCTTGTGCAGAGATACTAACTAGCTCCATATCAATACTTAGCATATGCTTTGCAGAAGTGTAGCTTGCCTGGTGCTCTCTTTCAACTCACCGGAGCGGTGAGACTGTCCCTCAAACAATTAGTTAGGTGGTCAACCCCCTCGTATAGAGCTTCAGGCAACTGCCATTCACTCAGCCTGGGAAGGGGTCCCCATTGAGTTTGGCAAGTTGAACCGCGCCCCCATTGATAACTTCTTTGACGACATAGGGTCCCAACTAATGCATTTAGAGTTTCCCAGGGAATTTCTCAAATTTACTGTCGTATAGCAATACTAGATCATTCTCCTTGAAAGTGCGCACCTTGATATGATGATCATGCCACGCTTTTTCGCGTTGTTTCTGTACTTGCTGATGGAATCCAGCCAAAAACCATTCCTCTTCCAGTTCTTTGAGCTACACAAGCCTCTCCTCCAATGCCCTGTGGTCCACCATACCGGTGATTGCAGCTATCCGCAGACTAGGCATAATATATTCCATAGGCATAATGGCCTCCTGGCCATAAACTAACCGAAAAGGTGTCTGGCCCATCAACTTCTTGCATGTGGTGCAATATGCCCATAGCACAACAGGGATGTGCAAGTCCCAGTCATTTCATCGCGCATTACAGACCTTGGTCAATGCAGTCTCCAAGATTTTGTTGAATGCTTCAACGGTCCCATTCGCTTGTGGGTGGTATGGCATACTTTGTTGGTGGTATATCTAGAATTCTTCAGTGAGCGCGCTGATTGTTTCATTCAAAAAATGTGTTCCCTGATCGCTCATTAGAATTTTGGGACATCCAAACCTTGTTAGTACATTCTCGAACAAAAACTTCGCAGTTGTTGCAGCCGTGCAATCCTTAACTGGTTGTGCCTCAGCCAATCAGGTCAAATATTCTGTCACGGTGATGATATAGCGCGCACTCGTTTTCCCTCGTGGCTCGATAGGTCCTACAAAATCGATTGCCCATTTCTCTAAGGGTTGTAGCATCATCTGTGGCTGGAGCAGCATTTCATCTCTCCGTGATGGTTTCCCCATCTGTTGACATACGTCGCAAGCTCGACAATGTGCTTTCGAATCCTGATGCAGAGTAGGCCACCATAATCCTACGCGAAGGATCTTCTGAGCTGTGGCGGGACCCGCATAATTGTCCGCCAGCAAGCCCCCCATGTGCTTCGGCCAAGACCTGTCCTCGTTCGAACTCTGGGACATATCGACACAATATCTCGTCGTTGACCATTTTGTAGAGTTGGCCTACAATCACGGTGAAGTCTGTCACGCGTATTACCAATTCCTTCTTCAATTGAATGGAATATCCCGGTGGTACAATTCCTATAGTTAAGAAATGTATTATACCTTCAAAGTGACCATCCGCGACATGCACTGCATATAGCTGATCATCCAGAAGTCCTTGCTCGAGATTGGTGGGTTCTTCGCCAGTCTCAATTCGGGACAGGTGAATTGGACCTGCATTTAGATGTCCAAGTTTGACAATGACCTCAAAGTCGTACTCCTAGAACAACAACAACCATCTACAAACACGCCCCCGCAACACAGGCTTATTCACTAGGTATTTTAACGCTGATTGATTGGTATACATTTTAAAGTGACCTCCAAGCAGATAGTGGCGGAATTTCTGAAGCACGTATACCATCGTAACCCCTCGCGCTCAGTAGTGGAATAATTTTTCTCAGATTTTGACAACCGACGACTTGTGAACGCAATCGGGTGGTCTATTCCCTCCGCTCCTGGTTGAGTAAGTACCGCCCCCAATGCGATATATGACGCGTTGACATGCACATGAAATTTGACGTCCCATTTCGGAAAGACCAGTATAGGGCCGAGGCCATCTTTTCCTTAAGTGTCTCTAGACTTTTGTTACATTCCTCATTCCAACAATACGTAGTGTCCTTCTTCAGCAAAAGTTCCATCGGAGCCGTGATTTGGGTGTAGCTTTTGATGAACTTTCGATAGTAGCCCGTGTGTCCTAATGTGGCGTGTAATTTCTTGACACTTCGCGGCACTTGGAGATTGAGTATGACGGCGATCTTTTCCAGGTCCATCATTAGGCCTTGCTTACAGACCACATGGCCCAACAAGTTCCCGAATGGGACAAGGAAAGTACACTTCTTCAAGTTTAACGCAAACTGATGTCAGTGGCAAGTATCCAACATCAACCGTAAGCTTGTTACGTGCTTCTTGACCAATCCAAACATAGTCCAGTCATCCAGATAAACTTCTAAGAACTTGTGGATAAATTCTTTGAATGTCACGACTACTATTCGTGAAAATATTGCCAGCGCATTCTTCAGTCTGAAGGGCATCACTGTGTACTGAAAGCAACCCCATTTAGTAGTGAATGTTGTCTTACTCCTGTCCTCTGGCGTGATCTTGATCTGGTGATATCCTGAGAACCCATCCATGAAGGAGTAGGCTTCCTGTCCCCCCACATTTTCCAACACTTCATCTATAAACGGTGTTGGAAAGGGATCATTGATGCGGGCATCATTGAACTTCTTGAGATCCTGTTGTGGCCAGCAACAACCCCCCCCTTTCGTTCAATCTAGTATCAGCGACGATGCTAGAATGAATGGGGACCCTTAGTTAATTTTTGGAAAAGCAAAGATTTCATTCTAAAGTACAAACATACACTTAGAAAAGGTTTCTTGAATGACTTAAGCCTAAACCTATGTTCATGAAAGCAAATCTTTAAGGTTGCATCACAAAAGAATGAGAAACACCTTCATTTCCCTTCTAAAGACCAATATGCGCACCGCCTTAGTGTTAATAACAACATCGCATCGCAACATGCTAGTACCCATAAAGAAAAGCTTACAAACCCACCGATCTGCGATATTGCGATCGCGCGATCGCATATCACAGAGATGAGACAGGCAAATATTAGCAAACATTGAATTATTGTGATCTGCGATATGGCGATCTGCGATGTTGCGATCGCTATTGTTTGCAATCGCGTGACATGCAAGGGTACGTTGGCAATTCATAAAAGCACCTTAGTACGAATCCCTTGGGCGCGCCACCCAAAGAAAAGCCACTTACTATAACCTGACTTGGAATTATGCACTTTTAATGATAGTAATAAATCGGTTGTCAGTTATTAAGTGGAATAAAGACGCGTGCCTTAATGCGGATTTGCTTCACGTAAGGTGGCGTATCTGATTTATCTCTTGCATTTAAAACTCTCCCATCACCTTTCTGATCAATCTTTCCATTTTACTCATAACCTGCAGGAGCAAAGTGTGAAGGCAAAATCAGATAGAAACGCTAAGCGAAATGGGGAAGAAGAACAAAGCTCAAAGCTCAGAAACAAGAGAGAAGACCAAGGAGATGGCGCCCCTGTACACAGATACTGCATGCAATAAAGATGCAGGTATCTCAACATGGGAAGGCATGTATAGGCTGTTAGAAGAAGAGAACCCTAGAATAGTCAAGGTAACTGCCGTTGTCGCGGGTGCATCACGTCCTTCAGAGGCATCCCTGGAAGACCTAGCGTGTTCTTTCCTCCATAGAATAGCGGCAAGACCGAAGATTCTACCGTATACAGACATGATCAAGTGGATTTTAGATGACGCGGAGTTGCGTCATAGACAGTTCAAAGTCCAGGGACATGGGCTCGTGGGATCGTTTGCTGCCTCAGACCTGAAGCTCATGTATCATCTTCCTGAACCACAAGCCACCTATAATGCAGAGTTTGTTAGGAAGTTCGCAGTGGAGAATCCGGACCTATCAGACACCACTAAGGAATGGTCAAGAAGAGATGAGCCGTTGAAAAAAGATAAGAACGGTATGTATAGCACTGGTTCCCTTACCTCTCCATATTGTTTTGCTGCAGCCATGCTCTGTAGGCTTTTTGGTAAGCCCGATATCAATAAGTTCTCGTCTGAATGGCTACCGTTAATTGATGCCGCGACTAGTTCTGAGATAGTGGATTGGGCCAAAATCCTTTCTGACACTCTATACACGGCGGTTCTCCACTACCGTTCTAAGAGATCCTTCTCCCAAAGGGCCTATCCTCCTTTTTATCTGTCTGCCTATATAATGGACTCTGTCTGTCTTGTATCGAAATTCCCTACTATGGGTTGGAAATGGACTACCCAAGACCCATTGCCCATTCATGTCTATCATAAAGTCTTATGGGATTCCCAGTTTGCCCCTCATTTTTACCAGATTTTCCATGGGCTCATATTGCCCATACATAGAATGATATATGATAAGGACCCCCCAAGGTGCTCTCCCGAGGCCCAAATTGACATCCTCCCCATCGCAAGATGGTTTGGGGAAGAATGGTTTACCTATATTTGAGTTTTTGGAAGCACTGTACCTTCGCATGTCCTACCCTTGTATGTTCCTGATAAATTGTTGGCCCGGGAAATCGCTTATCAAACTTGTTCTGAAGGCGGCTTAGCTAAGGAACTAAAGGACAAAAAGAAGGCCATTTGGCCTCCATTTCCCGTCACTTGTGGGGCCTTCTCTTTGTTCGATGTGGGACACGCTTTTGATGAGGTGGGGAATGTGACGTGTCTTCAATTATTTAAGTTCTCATCAAGACCATTCGACCCAAATAAAGTGGCCCAGGAATTTACAACCAACGTCAAGATAAGGGTATTCTCTAGGAAGTAATATTTGTTTGATGATCTCTTCCTGAACAAGAACTCGCTCAAGGAAGTTTTGCAAAAAGCTCAGTCAAGATTGTCTCTAGACAACCTTCGGAAATTCACGTTGTACAGAGAGAGAAGACTGGCTAGTATTCCACTGGAAGGACTGCAAGTAGCTACTAGAGAACCAACTCCGAGCATCAGCCTCAGCGGAAACTCCAGCGCTTCCAAATCTAAGTCCAGCGCCGCAAAAGAAATATCTGAACAGCCTGAAGAGTCTGTGCATAACAAAGAACAGAACGAAGAAACAATCAAAGACACAGCTCAGTCAAGTACGATGGCTCAGCAGCAAGTTATCGCCTCGGCACCAAGAGAGGTTCCCCCTCCTATCGTCGAAACACCTCTTGTCACAGTAGAGTTGGATAAAGAATGGGACACCTTCAATGAATTAATTAATCTTGAAGGTCGAACCCCAAAGACACCTGTGAGCAATACACAGGTGGTGCAAGAGGTCGTCTCAACCATAGTCAGTAGTGCCACAGAAATGAAGCATCTCCCTATCGCTCCATCCCCAGAACTTCTACTCAATGTAGAAGAAATTCCTCCACTGGACGTATTCTATAGCCCCCAGCACAAAGCAATTGTAGGAAGACAAAGAAAGAAGAGAAAACTTGAGAATGCACTATCTCAAGATGCTGAACATCTAGATGTCTTGTGGAAAGACCCAAATAGTAATGCAACCGAGAATGTCATGAAACTATCTCAGATTGCAGGAGCATATGCTTCTGCAACTATCGACAAGGCCTTTGAAGTCCAGCAACTTCTGAAAGAACATGAAAATCAAATAAAACTGCTACAACAATAGTTGCAGCAAGCCAATGCGAACACTGAAGCCTCTAGACAGCTCGAAAAGCTACAAGAAGACCTTCGCCAGATGCGGGTAAGCTATCAAAGAAGTCTTGAAGAAAAAGAAAATCAGCTGCAGACGGTGCAAGAAATGCATAAAGATGAACCTAAGCTGTCAGAGTTCATTTCAGAGTCCATCGGCTTGAACGACCAACTATCACAACAACAGGAAGATATGGTACGTAGAATATCACAGTGGAGGCATTTTTGTGAACTAAGCGACAAGATCACCAGCCAGGTGGTGGAATTGTGGAACGACTATGACCAGGCCAACAAAAGAGTAATAGAATATCTAACTTGGCAAAATGACGAGGAAGGGAAAAGAGTAGGAGCACCCAAGATTAATGAAAATCATAAGGAGCTGCTCTTTAACAAATGGGATGAACAAATCACACAGGCGGAGCAAGCAGCAGAGACAGCGGCGACACAAGCGAGCATCCTTATTGACTGTGTAAATGAAAATTTACATAGGGCTAATTTGATTTCAGAAACCACCCCGAGGTACCTACCAAGCACGTTGCAACTGGAGGCAGAATGGAGACAGAGAACGCAGGCAAACGGGAAAACAATCCAGGCATTGGCTAGACTAAATTGGGAAAGTTACTGGACTTACTTAGTTAAGTCGCATAGCCAATGCATGACAGTAAGATGCATCATGAACGCAGCTGAGAAGGTAGCGCCAACTCTTATGGATGCCGTTTTCGCAGCCCAGCTAAGCACAGAAATCAGCCAGCCTACTCTTCTCAAGCCTATGCTTGACAGCTGCAACTTCAGAGACCAAATTCAGAAGTAGTTTCATTTAGAATGTTGCTTTTTCCTTTTTAACTAAATTAGAAAAAGGGCGGTCATTTGAGAACCATATCCTCAATTTTGTAAACATACTATTATTAAGATTAGGTAGTAGTATTTCAACCCTTCTCATTGCATTGGAGAAGGGTCGAGAAATTTGTCAAAAACTTGTCCTCAGAACATGCACTTCTGCACCTCAGAGGAGGGTTTGATGAATGGAAGGATCGGATTTATTTATGCTTGCATTTCAATGTCTGCTACTGATGTTGCATTTCTGTACTCTTAGTAGGCGTTCAAAGTAAGTAGAAGTAGATCATTATTGCTTGAAGTTTGTGAGTAGAAATTAGTCATAAATGGTACTTTTATCTCTTGACGAATTTCTACTGATTTGCTTAAAGTGATATACAGCTGATGTTATTTGTATGTTAATGTATAGATTTATGGTTACCATTTGGCACTTTTGTACGGTGGAATCATCTGTTTATGTTTGACATATGAATGATTTATCATGTGATATGCAGTCCACAACTGTCCTGTTTAACTTCTTATGCAGAATGGTTTATCTTAAATGGTTTATATTCCTATAGTAGCTGAATAATATTCATTACCAGTTATTATATGAAATCTTTTTAGATCGCATGATGGAAAGGATATATCCCGGGTTAGCGTAGGTTGTATATGTTATTTTTATTCTGATTTTAGCAGCTTATAGCCAAATGATGAGTTAGATTAAAATTAGTTCTCAAAAGCTTTCTAGAAATAGCATAAATCAAAACTTACACACACACACACACCCCTTGCATCGGGAAGCTGGTCCCGTTATCCCCAGTCGGACCCGCTACACCAAACGGGCATGGAGCCGCCAACCAGGTTCCCGACTGGGTGGGTATCCCCCTTGTTGTTGACCCGATTTCAGGGCCCTCAACATATTTGGCGCTAGAAGGAGGGCCTGAGCATAGTACCTGTTGGAATGTTTTTCGAATTATAAATCTTGAAACAGGATGGCTACTCACAGAATTCCTATTTGGAGTTGCATCCATGTTCCTGCCTCTTCCAACACTCCACCAGATGTGGTAAGGCTATTGTCTCTGGTAAAATTCAATGGTAAGAATAATTCTTCTGCATTTCATCATGCCCTGCAATTCATTCAAAGAGTTTTGAGTTCTGACATTCAAAAAATTGACGAAGGCGTTTTGTGCAGGATTTTTACTCTTACATTCACAGCGGAAGCTAGAAAATGGTGCAGAAGCCTCCCAGTTGCATCAGTTCACAGCTGGGACCAATTCGTTAGGACTTTCATCTTAGAATTTGATTGTTATGAATACGACCAGGTATATGATGAAATCGACTATCTGCGGAAAGAAGACGAACCCGTAAGGGATTTCAATATGCGATTTCATCTTAAGTGTCTACAATATGACCTCGAGAATGAGCTCACAGATGAAGAATCTTCAGATTATGATGAGTATTCCCTACCTCATGTACCTGACCAAACAGAATTCAGCCTAGGAGTATTGCATGCTATAACACCAGAAAACAAAGGCGAAAGTACTGAAAGGGAAAATACCTTAGCACCAGAAGATGACTTCGACATCGAGTCAGACAATATCATTTCAGATCAACAAATGCTGATGCCAAGGTTAGATCCACCTACTTCTTCTCTTTCAAAAAGTATCAGCACAAAAAGGTATGATCTAAAACCCGATGCTTATGGTGAATCTGATGAACGAGATTTATTTGATGTTGTTAAATGCATTGTTCCAGATTTACATTTTTCTCTTTACCCCAATGTTTTTAGTGACGATGAATTTCCCCCTCATAATGTTAAGCATATTTCAATGGACACAGAGGGTTATTCAAACGAACCGTCGTTGGGTTTTCAAAATAAAGAGACCACTTTAACACAACCTTTGATCCATATTAAACAAGAGCTGCCCCACCTCCATTGTCTGAAAACATATAACGAAAAAGAGGAACCTAGGGGACACTGTAAAGTCTATCGCGATAGTTGCTTTGCCGATTGTAATGATGTTGAGTTATCACAAGTAACTCAACTAGGGTCAGATAATAAAAAACATCTTAGATCCAAAATTATACCAACTGACCCTCACCTCAAAGCAAAAGCTCATCTGAATAATTTTACTGTCCAAGACGATACTCCGATCTATGATTCATATCAAGAGGAAAGCTCCATCCCTATTCGCAATCATAACTTAGTTCCTGATTCACAAAACTTGGCCAGTTCTTGTGAAAAGAAAAGAGTCACAAATAACTCCCAGTTGTGCGATACCACTATTTGTATAAATACCGAATCATTTCTTTCTCACTTGCGTTCATTCTGTACAAAATCGAATTCCTTTTTAAATTTTCAAATTTTTGATAGATTAGATTTCAGCGATTTACATATAAGGACTTTTATTTCAAACGAAATCGCTAAAAACTCAACGTCAACAAGCAACGGGTTACAAGCCATCGAAACTGAAAAACCCATTTCACAATTTGACTTGTTATCCCTCCTATTGAAAGATCACCAAATCACTAAAGAAATCCATCCCGATTTTTATGATCCAATAGGTATTCAGTTGGAAAAGACCTCTCATGAGAAAATAAAATCAGACAGAATTCCAATTGAGTTTGTAAGTTCTTATTCCTTAGCCAACAAATTCAATCCAAGAGAAATTCGATTCTTTTTACCAATGCTTGGGAAATTCATATGACTAGGGATAATAATGAATCGTTGGTTCCATTGGAAATATCATTTTACTTAGTTATTTCTTGTATATAATTAGAATAGGAGTAGGAGTAATTTAGCTAGGTTATTAGTTTTGCTTTCAATAATTGATAGGCAAATTTAGTTATATTCTCTACATGACCCTAGAGAATGTTTTCCTCTCTCAAATAAAGTTTGTTCTGACTAAACAGTATTTGACATTTACTAAAGACGCCTCGTCTCTGTTGAAGATTTTGAACTTCGGCTCCTATGAACAGCAAGTCTTTTGAGAATTTGATCTTTATTATCAATAGAACTTTAACCCAGAAATGATGATAGTTTCAGCTCCAAAAAATTAAAAAAGCTATCTCAGTAAAGAATTCGTTTTAGGTCAGCACAATGAAAGGTATCAATATTAAAATAAAGATTCTCTGTGAAAACAGCCACTACCAAAAGCAGCCCTATCATTGTCGTCCAAAACTTTCTTAAGGAAAGAGAATTTGATTTCCTCCCTGCTGAAGGAAAACGCGACATTCAGAAGAACGACCTAAAAGGATGCTATATCTCAAGGAATAAGAGGTCTCATCACGAGCCGACTTATCATGATCACAGATATTATAACTTGCTGACTTTGCCAAAACTGTCTACCAAAACAGGGCAATGACTCAGGATTGTTGCAATCAAAAGACAAGGGGTCTCATCACGAGCCAGCTTGTTCAGGAAAAGTGTAAATCAAGTGAATGACTGTGTCATAATTTGGCCACCAAACCAAGACATTGTTCTTTAGAGAATAAAAAAAAGGAAAAAGCATCAAGAAAGGGATTTTTTCTAAAAGAAGTTGTAAATAACCTTAAGCAAGATAAAGGATCATTCCTGGATAATAGGTAACCCTGTCGAGGCTATGGACGCCTGCTGGAAGCAGTGACTCTACTTGCGACAAAGGAGCATTCTTAAAAAAGGGTTGATACATAGAGAACACTTTATTTTTATGTTTTTACAAGACCAAGTAATGACTGACCTGAATTCGAAAACAATCTGGGAATGCAAATAATTGAAATAAAATGGGGCTGAAACAAAACATCATTGACGCTTTGAAGTATCATTTGTTTTTATCTTTTTATAATAAAGTTCAAAATTCCCGAGAAAATCTTTTTTAGGAGTCTGAAGACGTCAATAGAAAAATAACAGAGATAACTGGTTCTCCCAAGTGAATCACCAATTGTTGTGGCCAGCAACAACCCCCCCTTTCGTTCAATCTAGTATCAGCCACGATGCTAGAATGAATGGGGACCCTTAGTTAATTTTTGGAAAAGCAAAGATTTCATTCTAAAGTACAAACATACACTTAGAAAAGGTTTCTTGAATGACTTAAGCCTAAACCTGTGTTCATGAAAGCAAATCTTTAAGGTTGCATCACAAAAGAATGAGAAACACCTTCATTTCCCTTCTAAAGACCAATATCCGCACCGCCTCAGTGTTAATAACAACATCGCATCGCAACATGCTAGTACCCATAAAGAAAAGCTTACAAACCCGTCGTTCTGCGATATTGCGATCGCGCGATCGCATATCACAGAGATGAGACAGGCAAAGATTAGCAAACATTGAATTATTGCGATCTGCGATATGGCGATCTGCGATGTTGCGATCGCTGTTGTTTGCAATCGCGCGACATGCAAGGGTACGTTGGCAATTCATAAAAGCACCTTAGTACGAATCCCTCGGGCGCGCCACCCAAAGAAAAGCCACTTACTATAACCTGACTTGGAATTATGCGCTTTTAATGATAGTAATAAATCGGTTGTCAGTTATTAAGTGAAATAAAGACGCGTGCCTTAATGCGGATTTGCTTCACATAAGGTGGCGTATCTGATTTATCTATTGCATTTAAAACTCTCCCATCACCTTTCTGATCAATCTTTCCATTTTACTCATAACCTGCAGGAGCAAAGTGTGAAGGCAAAATCAGATAGAAACGCTAAGCGGAATGGGGAAGAAGAACAAAGCTCAAAGCTCAGAAACAAGAGAGAAGACCAAGGAGATGGCACCCCTGTACACAGATACTGCATGCAATAAAGATGCAGGTATCTCAACATGGGAAGGCATGTATAGGCTGTTAGAAGAAGAGAACCCTAGAATAGTCAAGGTAACTGCCGCTGTCGCGGGTGCATCACGTCCTTCAGAGGCATCGCTGGAAGACCTAGCATGTTCTTTCCTCCATAGAATAGTGGCAAGGCTGAAGATTCTACCGTATACAGACATGATCAAGTGGATTTTAGATGACGCGGAGTTGCATCATAGACAGTTCAAAGTCCAGGGACATGGGCTCGTGGGATCGTTTGCTGCCTCAGACCTGAAGCTCATGTATCATCTTCCTGAACCACAAGCCACCTATAATGCAAAGTTTGTTAGGAAGTTCACAGTGGAGAATCCGGACCTATCAGACACCACTAAGGAATGGTCAAGAAGAGATGAGCCGTTGAAAAGAGATAAGAACAGTATGTATAGCACTGGTTCCCTTACCTCTCCATATTGTTTTGCTGCAGCCATGCTCTGTAGGCTTTTTGGTAAGCCCGATATCAATAAGTTCTCATCTGAATGGCTACCGTTAATTGATGCCGTGACTAGTTCTGAGATAGTGGATTGGGCCAAAATCCTTTCTGACACTCTATACACGGCGGTTCTCCACTACCGTTCTAAGAGATCCTTCTCCCAAAGGGCCTATCCTCCTTTTTATCTATCTGCCTATATAATGGACTTTGTCTGTCTTGTATCGAAATTCCCTACTATGGGTTGGAAATGGACTACCCAAGACCCATTGCCCATTCATGTCTATCATAAAGTCTTATGGGATTCCCAGTTTGCCCCTCATTTTTACCAGATTTGCCATGGGCTCATATTGCCCATACATAGAATGATATATGATAAGGACCCCCCAAGGTGCTCTCCCGAGGCCCAAATTGACATCCTCCCCATCGTAAGATGGTTTGGGGAAGAATGGTTTACCTATATTCGAGTTTTTGGAAGCACTGTACCTCCGCATGTCCTACCCTTGTATGTTCCTGATAAATTGTTGGCCCGGGAAATCGCTTATCAAACTTGTTCTGAAGGTGGCTTAACTAAGGAACTAAAGGACAAAAAGAAGGCCATTTTGCCTCCATTTCCCGTCACTTGTGGGGCCTTCTCTTTGTTCGATGTGGGACACGCTTTTGATGAGGTGGGGAATGTGACGTGTCTTCAATTATTTAAGTCTCATCAAGACCATTCGACCCAAATAAAGTGGCCCAGGAATTTACAACCAACGTCAAGAGAAGGGTATTCTCTGGGAAGAAAGATCTGTTTGATGATCTCTTCCTAAACAAGAACTCGCTCAAGGAAGTTTTGCAAAAAGCTCAGTCAAGATTGTCTCCAGACGACCTTCAGAAATTCACGTTGTACAGAGAGAGAAGACTGACTAGTATTCCACTGGAAGGACTGCGAGTAGCTACTAGAGAACTAACTCCGAGCATCAGCCTCAGCGGAAACTCCAGCGCTTCCAAATCTAAGTCCAGCGCCGCAAAAGAAATATCTGAACATCCTGAAGAGTTTGTGCATAACAAAGAACAGAACGAAGAAACAATCAAAGACACAGCTCAGTCAAGTATGATGGCTCAGTAGCAAGTTATCGCCTCGCCACCAAGAGAGGTTCCCCCTCCTGTCGTCGAAACACCTCTTGTCACAGTAGAGTTGGATAAAGAATGGGACACCTTCAATGAATTAATTAATCTTGAAGGTCGAACCCCAAAGACACCTGTGAGCAATACATAGGTGGTGCAAGAGGTCGTCTCAACCATAGTCAGTAGTGCCGCAGAAACGGAGCATCTCCCTATCGCTCCATCCCCAGAACTTCTACTCAATGTAGAAGAAATTCCTCCACTGGACGTATTCTACAGACCCCAGCACAAAGCAGTTGTAAGAAGACAAAGAAAGAAGAGAAAACTTGAGAATGCACTATCTCAAGATGCTGAACATCTAGATGTCTTATGGAAAGACCCAAATAGTAATCCAACCGAGAATCTCACGAAACTGTCTCAGATTGTAGGAGCATATGCTTTTGCAACTATCGACAAGGCCTTTGAAGTCTAGCAACTTCTGAAAGAACATGAAAATCAAATACAACTGCTACAACAACAGTTGCAGCAAGCCAATGCGAACACTGAAGCCTCCAGACAGCTCGAAAAGCTACAAGAAGACCTTCGCCAGATGCAGGTAAGCTATCAAAGAAGTCTTGAAGAAAAAGAAAAGCAGCTGCAGACGGTGCAAGAAATGCATAAAGATGAACCTAAGCTGTCAGAGTTCATTTCAGAGTCCATCGGCTTGAACGAACAACTATCACAGTGGAGGCATTTTTGTGAACTAAGCGACAAGATCACCAGCCAGGTGGTGGAATTGTGGAACGACTATGACCAGGCCAACAAAAGAGTAACAGAATATCTAACTTGGCAAAATGACGAGGAAGGGAAAAGAGCAGGAGCACCCAAGATTAATGAAAATCATAAGGAGCTGCTCTTTAACAAATGGGACGAACAAATCACACAGGCGGAGCAAGCAGCAGAGACAGCGGCGACACAAGCGAGCATCCTTATTGACTGTGTAAATGAAAATTTACATAGGGCTAATTTGATTTCCGAAACCACCCCGGGGTACCTACCGAGCACGTTGCAACTGGAGGCAGAATGGAGACAGAGAACGCAGGCAAACGGGAAAACAATCCAGGCATTGGCTAGACTAAATTGGGAAAGTTACTGGACTTACTTAGTTAAGCCGCACAGCCAATGCATGACAGTAAGATGCATCATGAACGCAGCTGAGAAGGTAGCGCCAACTCTTATGGATGTCGTTTTCGCAGCCCATCTAAGCACATAAATCAGCTAGCCTACTCTTCTCAAGCCTATGCTTGACAGCTGCAACTTCAGAGACCAAATTTAGAAGTAGTTTCATTTAGAATGTTGTTTTTTCCTTTTTAACTAAATTAGAAAAAGGGCGGTCATTTGAGAACTGTATCCTCAATTTTGTAAACATACTATTATTAAGATTAGGTAGTAGTATTTCAACCCTTCTCATTGCATTGGAGAAGGGTCTAGAAATTTGTCAAAAACTTGTCCTCAGAACATGCACTTCTGCACCTCAGAGGAGGGTTTGATGAATGGAAGGATCGGATTTATTTATGCTTGCATTTTAATGTCTGCTACTGATGTTGCATTTCTGTACTCTTAGTAGGCGTTCAAAGTAAGTAGAAGTAGATCATTATTGCTTGAAGTTTGTGAGTAGAAAATTAGTCATAAATGGTACTTTTATCTCTTGACGAATTTTTGCTGATTTGCTTAAAGTGATATACAGCTGATGTTATTTGTATGTTAATGTATAGATTTATGGTTACCATTTGGCACTTTTGTACGGTGGAATCATCTGTTTATGTTTGACATATGAATGATTTATCATGTGATATGCAGTCCACAACTGTCCTGTTTAACTTCTTATGTAGAATGGTTTATCTTAAATGGTTTATATTCCTATAGTAGCTGAATAATCTTCATTACCAGTTATTATATGAAATCTTTTTAGATCGCATGATGGAAAGGATATCTCCCGGGTTAGCGTAGGTTGTATATGTTATTTTTATTCTGATTTTAGCAACTTATAGCCAAATGATGAGTTAGATTAAAATTAGTTCTCAAAAGCTCTCTAGAAACAGCATAAATCAAAACTTACACACACACACACCCCTTGCATCGGGAAGCTGGTCCCGTTATCCCCAGTCGGACCCGCTACACCAAACGGGCACGGAGCCGCCAACCAGGTTCCCGACCGGGTGGGTATCCCCCTTGTTGTTGACCCGATTTCAGGGCCCTCAACAGATCCATGCAGATGAAAATCTCACCCTTCTGTTTCTTCTCTTGAACAACCATTGGACTCACCCAATCGGACTCCTCAACTGGTTCAATGATTCTTGTTGCCAACATCTTGTCCAGTTCTTCGCAGACCTTTGCTTTATATTTTGGATTCAATCGGTAGGGCCGCCGCTTCACCGGTTTCGTGTCTAGCTTCAATGTTATCTTCATCATTCCTAAGTCTCCTATAATCCCTTTTAAATCCATAATCTTGGTTGGGAACAAATCTTGATATTCTCATAACAACTCGACGACCTTCTCCACCATGGCGTCGTCCGAATAGTCCCCAAGCGTTGGATACTACGGCTCTTCTTCGGTTCCAATATTCACTTGTTTCATTTTTAATGTTGCCATGATATTGGGGTCTTTGATTTTGGGGTCGTGCACCTCCGGGCTCCCCTCTGATTCTGGAGTATTGACGTTTCACGGATCATCCCATCATCATCTACTAGTCGAGATGCACCGTTTCCTCTGGCTCTAACGGTGTCTTGAATATGGCGGTTTTTACCAGCTGTGATGCTTCGTCCACGGGATCCATCCATTGATCTTCAAATAGGAATGTTGACAAAAACCCTGCGAGAAAGATATCCCACTTGCCTGTGTCGTGTCGGAGCTCCGCTTCTGTGTACCAATTTCTGGGAATTACGTCTAGGGTGTGATAAAACAAGTGCACCCATTCTGGTTGAGGTTCCTCTTTGTGTGCTTTGATCCACCTGGTAAGGTGCATGTGCGGATCATCACGTCCATCATATTTCTCCACTACACGGAGTTCTAGTTTCCCAAATCTGATCTTCATCATGCGCCTGCAGGCGCGCCAATCTGCGAAATCCCTTCATGTGTGCCCCACCATCATGTAGGCGTCTCGTGCAGCGCCCATCTCATCGCATCAAACTATTGGTGCTCTGGTACTGCGATTTCGAACTTGGTCAGGAATTCATCTACCATCGTGAACCCATCATACTTTGGTAATTCACGCTCTTGGGCCCTTACGCAGTACAATGATTTTGTCACCATGTTGTAGTGTAGCGTGGTTACTCTATTCAACCTATTGCGCCACCACTCGTCTTCCTCATCTGAATCAAAAGTGTAGAATTCTTCATCACCCCATGATATTCTTCCATCCCCCGATGTCTTGACCCATCCTCACTCTTGGGAAAACATTCTATAGCTACAATTTATGTCGTCATCACGTTCTTTGTCCTGCATTGGTTCAATGTAGCATGGTCCTTCAGCTGGATCTAGCGGAATGATGACGTGGAGTGCCTTCGTTTCAAATATCATTGTCCATTTTTTTAGATTAATAACTCCATTCATGTCAATGGCCCAATCCATTCCTAACAATGTAGGATAGGGCGTACTGTCATCCATGAGCTCAATAACTTCAAAGTCTGTGCAGGTACTTATGCCATCAAGGTCTATCGTAACTCCTTGCAACCTTCCCATGGGCAGCACCTTCTGTTGATTTGCCATCTGTAGTTGGATAGGGGACCATTGTAGTGTAGGCTTACCCATGCATTCCCACGTCTTTTTTGGCAATATGTTGGCATCTGAGCCTAGATCCAGAATGACCTGCTCCATCTCATAATCGTTGATCTGCGTTGTTAACAACATTTCCCTTCCGGTTTGTGATGCATGTCTTCCCAACTTTCGAATGACGCGC
The DNA here is from genome assembly GCA_031772625.1 of Pinus tabuliformis. Classification (NCBI taxonomy): domain Eukaryota; kingdom Viridiplantae; phylum Streptophyta; class Pinopsida; order Pinales; family Pinaceae; genus Pinus; species Pinus tabuliformis. The sequence continues at coordinate 1,689,236,491 of CM062817.1, forward strand.
AGTTCACTCCATCCTGCGCATCTCTTTATCACCTCCTATAAACCTTTAACCACCCTGTTGTCGTGAAGCAATTTTATACATGTCTCTAAAAAGGTAGTAATCATCGAGGGATCCTTGTCTGACCCAGGCTGATCCCTATTACCTAGGGTAGAGACCTCCGCGAAGCTCTCCCGAGCTTCCCGATATGTCTCCTTATTGCCCCTTGAGTTTTGTCCATCCGCTCCTGTGGCCGTGCCACTCCTCAGCACCATATTGACCTTAGGATCTTCCTCGCGGGGTTCGGACCTCATCATCTGCACATTCTGGGTCGTTGTTGGTTGTGCTGCTCTTCTTTCACGAATTTGCACTATCAGTGTAGGACAATCTATTAGCTCATGATCAAACTGCTCACAATAACTGCATGAAATTCTTGTTGGGTTGGTACAATCCCACGCGTAATGTCTGGGTCCTCCGCAGTTGTAGAATATTAGTTGCCCGTGACCCCTTCCTGGCCCCATTCCACCCCATCCTCATCCACGGCCTTGGAACTCACCACGCATGATCACCATGGATGGATCCTGGCCTCGCACCTCAGACTGCATTCTGTAAGCAGGGGACTGGTCCATTAACAATTGGTAGCTACGACAGTCTCTTTCCTCGTGGCCCACTCACATGCAAAAGTTGCAAAATAACTGCTGGGGGGGTCTGGTTGTATTTAGGTAACAGGTGATAGTTATCAGTGTTGTGCTTTCCTGCCACTTGACAAATTGCACACCAGAGCGAGGCTGCGGTGCTCGGTCCTGTTTGTGCCTCTGGTCACAATAGCGTTGGTCCCCCGCTGCCACCAAATTTACTACGACCAGGCATTAATCTTTATCGTATCCCTGGCTTCTACACTTTATACACCATACTTCCTCCTGAACTTCGGCTCGCAGTATCTGTTCTTGTTTTATCTTCTTCATTCAACACACAAATCTTGGATCTACGCTTGGATTTGCTGAACTCCCAACCCCGGGTCTTACAATGGAGTTTTGTGTAACCTCATTGTTGTCTCTAGTGCTTTAGCCTGGGTTGAGATCTTCTGTTGTGATAGAGCTGCCCTTAGATGTGGTGTTAAGGATGCCATAAACCAAGCGTAGTGTTGTGCGTCCGTCAAGGTCATGTTAGCCTCGCGAATAGTACTTTTCAGTCTTTGGTCCAAGTCCCATGAGGTTTCTCCAGGCATCATCACGATTTTTTTGAACCCTATAATCGAATTTGTTTCTAACCTTGGCCGGCTAAACTCCTTCTTCAATTCAGTCTGAATTTCCGCGGTCCCCGTCGTTGGGTGCTTGCTTGAATATTTTATGTACCATGTCAGTGCTTGGTCCTGCAGCATGCTGACTAAGGTAGCTTTTCTAATATTATCATCCACAATTTGTTGCGCGTTCCATACTGATGTTAGCACAAACCAGAATTGTTCGGGGTCTTTTCCTCTTGCTCCTTTGAATATCGGCAACTGAATCATGCTCACCATAGTTACCCTTGATCTACTACCGTTCCTGATCCCTTCGATCCTTTGACATTCTTCTCTATACATTTCACACCAGACACCCCTTAGTTAGATCCTGGTCCCAGCAAGAGAACCATTTTTTGGCTTATATGGGCCTGACCCAGGTTTGGAAGAATTATGTAGCCGAGCAAATCCCGCAGCTACCATCCCTTTCGGTAACAACCCGTAGAGCGCAGACTAAGGTCTCACCCGAGGTAGCAGGGGAGGGTGCTGGAACTAGGCTTCCACACCCTTGGGATGTCTGGATGCAGTTTGGAGGGTTCACGCTTTGTTTTACAGCTTTGCGGTGTGCCATATTCGCGTGGATCCTGAATTCCTCGCGCAGTCTACAGATCTAATCTAGTGGATGAAGTATTGCAACTTAGATCTTCCTTTAAAGTGGTCTTTAAGAAAACATTTATCACTTTCATTTAGTTCGTGTATTAAGATTAAACCCGATTCACAAGTATTCAATAATCAATGCGCATAGACAAAAACAACCTTATTAACCATACAAAATGCCAGATTCACGATAAGTCAGAGATCACAAATAATTTTCAGAATGAACTTATCTTTATTTCCACTCAACACTAGTACATCCAGATCCACCCTGCGCACTCAGCTGCAGGGGTCCGTGCACATAGCTGTGGACTCTTCCAAGCCTCTGCGCACATAGCTGCAGAACCTCTATCCTGTACCCAAACCCCCGACTTGGACTTACAGACGTTTTCAAAATGCTCTTCTCAGAAACCCATTACATAACAAATCTCCAAAATCATACCCCAAAAATAACTGCCTTTCCCTCATAGAGCTGCGCTCTATTTATACCTATCTATGGTCCATAGACCGACTTACTTCCTATTAATTTATATTATTTTTCGGGGGGACAACCCTTTGACTCAGTCTTTTACATTTCGCGCTCCACATATTTCAGAGGTTTACAATATTTTTATCCTAATTTCTAGGCTATCAGACCCAGAACTGTTACGCGGGACCTTCGCTACCCAACAATAGTGATGGATTCACCCGAAGGGTGGAATTATACTACAATCATATGTTATCCTCCTCAAGCTTGTTTAAAAAAATAAAGAGGTACTGGTCAGCAATGACTCGAGAAAATGGGAAAAGGGATAAATCACTTTATGGTAGCAAGTCGTTCTTGAACATGACACTTTCACTTCATCTCTGTGGCTATTTGGGTAGGGTTATCTGCTTGATGGTTATCATACCTATGGTATATCACACCATCCATCACTTTGGTTTTGGGTCAATGCTGCCAATTCATTCAATTTCGCCGACATGTTCAAGAGAAGTCACTCAGTAAACTTCATCCTTTGCAATACTCATAAACCTTCATTTTCATGACCGCCATTCCTGAACATTGTGTCATCAGTCACATTCTATCTTCAAAATCATTACACTTTTCTCATGTCGTTGATGGGGGATACATCAAGGCCCTCCTGCGACAAGTCGCTTCTTGTCGACATCAGTACATTATCTAGGAATTTGACTTAGAAACACCCTTCAAGTACCTTGAGGCTTGCATACATCAATGGCAAGTTTCCCGCTTCCGGCGATGGGTTGACATCATAGGCCTTTGATTGAAAGACTTTGTATTGTGTTTGACATCAAAACATCTATTCACACCATGTAGAATTTACTATAGTACCTTGAGAATCATTATCATTATTGGCGTTTTATCTCACGTCTGTTAACAGCTTACATCATTCGCTGGTAATCAGACAATGTCTTCCCATGTTCGACTTCAGATCACATTTTCACATGGTTAGAATTGTACTTGAGTGAAGGATTGGACAAGATAGAAGACCCCAGATCTAGTTTCATCCATTTAGGCTGCGATTTCAGGAGAGTAGTAAATCATCTGTACAATGGCTTTACACAGATGGTCATCCTATCATGGGTCTATATCTCTAGATGACTATCTAATTTATGTACATGTAATGAAAAGTTTATATGCTAAGTATGGGTATGCCTTCCCTCAACAATTCATGAAAAATTCAAAGATATCATGATATTATGTATTGTAATTGATGCAGGTCACCATCCGCTTCAGATCCTCCTCATCACATCATAAAGCATATCACTCAACATTATCATTTTCGACTTCATGCTTTAGGGGGCAGTTGTTACAGGTCTATTTGGGTACATCTCTCCTGACAATTATATCAGTACAAATAGGGCTCGTCAAACCCTAATTTTATTTGCTACATACCCTAGACAAGTCATCATATTGAATGTTTTCATACATGAAAGTTTCCTAGTTTGAAACCCTACTGAAATGCCTCTTTGGGAGATCAACGCAGACTTGGTCAGGGGAAACTAATCTGCATAGCTGGTAGGCCCATTCAGACCTGTGTTGCATAGCACTTACGCCCACTTTAGCTTACGCTGAGCCAGGATGAGCGAGATTGACATAGGATTCTGGGAATATTCCTGGATTCTAGAGCATTCTAGAAGGATGCCCAACTCTTATCTCATTCCATGAGCTCGATTTTGGATAGGCTATGGATCATTTAACACTCTATCCTCTCATCCCTTTCTCCATGGAAATTAACTATCCAATTATGGAAAACCATCCAATTCCCTATTTATGACAAAACCACTTGCATTTCCCTATAAATTGACCACTCATCGTAGTGATCTGAGTCTAGAACTTGGATATTATAGAGAAATTCTGTTGGTTTGAGACTTGAAATCATTGTCAAGTAATGTTATACTACTGGATTGATGTGTTATTGGTGTGATGAGGGTTTGGACTAAGCTAGATCAGTGACACAAGATCGAACCACATTGGATGTAACTTATCCTTCTATCAATCAATAAAGTTGTTTGTTCCTTTTCCAATACTTTTGTCTATACCTATGATGAATGTATGTTCAAATGTTGTTGATTCCATTCGTTTACAATAGATAGATCATATGATTTGATTGTTGGCGTCTTTTGTTTATGTTGATAGGTACCAATTGAGTGAATTCAGTTTGAGCGGAAGTGACGGGAGCAATTCAAAGGAGATCAAAGAAAGCAAACGATCACAAATAGGTTCCTTTATCTTATTTGTCTATTGTAGGAAAAGGTTAAACATCTTTACTTCTATTGTTCTAAGTGTAACTACCCACTTAGGGAAGATTTACTTATCTGTAGGTATAAATTCTGTATAACACAACCATCCTTAGCAGCATGTCTTGCACCGACATGTACTTATGCTTCAGTTGAGATTTTATGGCTTATAAGCTTGTGTTTGCTAGCTTGTTTGCCTTCCGCTTGGAAGCTGACATCCTGTGACTTGGTCATTATTCAGTTGTTTTCGTCACTTGCAGAATTGCGCAAAACTGGAGGGAAACCAGCCTTGCTCTCTAGAATTGCACATAACATCAAGGTAGACTACTGCTCTCCATAAATGCATAGAGCAAGCAGACAACCTTCCCTCTAAAAATTGCGTAGAGTAGCTGATCACTGGGCTTGCTCTGAAAATTTGTGCAGATCTGGCTGATAGCCTTGGCTTCAGTCTTGAAATTGCACAAAGCCTGAGGGTCATCTAGAGCCACTCAGCCCAGAAATTGTGCAGAATTCACTCCAGGGCTTGCAGTCCGTTGCATGTGCTCCCAAGTTGACCAGTTCCCTCCGGGACTGAGCAATCTTGGTTTGCATGCATGGGGTCTTTTTTCTCGAAAAATCATCAAGAAAAAAGAAAAAATCATCCCTATATTCTAGGGATTTATTTTTAGCACCCGGGGGTTACATGCAAAATTCGTTTTAGAATCCTCACACCAAGTGTCACTTTTTCCTAGATTTCTAAATGTGTGTCATAAACCTTGATCCTATCAAAACTATTTATTCGATGCTTCAGAACCCATTCTCCACTTTGATCTTGGAGCTCTGGCATCCCCCATCACATCTAGGAGCATTCAACACACTCAATTCAACTTTTTAGGGTAAGTTTGCTTGGTTTTGTTGAATGCTTTCTCTCGTTTTAATGCAAGTTAGCTTGTAGAAGCATTGTTTTGATTTTTCCATTGCATCCCACTGTTGTCACATGCATGACATTGTTTATGCACTAATGGTCGTCGTTGCGGTGACTTGCTTCACACACTTACATGCTTTCCCGTTTACTAAATCCTACACTTACTGATTTCATGTATTTTCATTCACTCATGTTTGCACCCAACTTCGCACATACATTCAATCTTTACATGTTTTCAGTTGCCCGTCGATGGGTTTGGAATGCCTTGGCTTGAACCTTGCCTTGCCCAGCTTCCACTACGGATTTCTAAGAGTGAAGGCTCCACCTTCCTCCCAGGAATTATGCGGAGCTTGCCTTAGACTAGCCTCCCAAGCTTTCTCTACGCAATTCTGAGGGGCAGTGCACCGTTGGTCCTCGGAATTGCACAATGCAATGTTACCAAGTTACAACCATGTTGAATGAAACTACACATTCTACAATTTCAGTCCTCAGCAGGGCAAGCTGGACTATGCTCTGCGCAGTTTCAGCAATTAGTTAGCCCATTGACAGTCCAGACTTTGTTCTGTGTAGTTCTGGCAGTCAATGTCCCACGCTCTTGGTGAAAATTGCGCAAATATTCGAGTTAGTCAACTGGGTGTCTTTCATGTTAGTCCTCAAGTTTCTTTTGGTTTTCAATTGACGATTTTCTTGCTATGAGTGTTGCTATGTCTCCAGGTATCATAAGTGTTCAACAGTATCTCTACAGTACAGGTGCAATGGCTTTCAAGAGATCAGGGTCAAAGGACACCATTGAGAGTGCAACTGGAGATGCGGTCGTGCAAGTGTCTATGAGCTTGTCCATATATGAAGACACTAAGTTGTTCATAGACAAGGAAACCAAGATGAAATGGATGGACATCAAAGAATTCTTTTTAGACACCTTTGAGGAGAAGCTAGAGGACCACAGATTCTATGTCAACATACACAAGTCTGGCTTGTACCAGATTGCATGCAGGTATCCCACGTTTCCATGTATGGACATGATCCACTGGATTGTCTCGCATACTGATCTAGAGACAATGGTTTTGAGCAGTGTTAGTGGAACACAAATTTCTACCTTCAGGGCATAGGACTTTTAGGTGATGTATCACTTACCACAGTCAATGGTCACAATGAATGCACCCTTCACCAGGGCTAGTAGCGGTGCAAACTCAAGAGACATCTTGAATAGCTAGGTGAAAGAGCCATCTAAGTTCAGGACAACACCCAACCAAGTGTACAAGACAAGGATACTGCATAAGGCTTATCATCTCTTGGTCATCTTCGCATGTCGCTTATACGGCCAAGAGAGGTACATAAACATTCCCGTAGAGTTGGGTGATTGTGTTGGATCAGCTAGCAAATGAAGGAAGAGTTTTCAACTGGTCTGACATGTTAGCTCTCCAATTGAAGGGACAATTAATAGAAGCCTGACATCTACGCAAGGGTTAGCAAGAAAAATGTTTCATGTCTCCTTACATACTTGAAGCAATCTATGCCTGTCAGCAGTTCTTAGGCTTAGGTTGAGCATGGACAACTTCATAAACCTGTGTGCACACCTATTGCAAGTTGTTCTCCAAATGTAGCTTCCGTGGATTTATAATACAGCTATGAGACCACTTCGTCACCCCATTGTATAGGATGATCTTTGAGCAGGATCCACCTTGCATGTTGAAGGTAGCAATGGAGGCATTGGTTGACATAGCATATTGGTATGCCTCACCCCTTGGCACCTTCATCCAGATGTACAATGTGAACGAGGCTCCACATGTTTTACCAAAGTTTTCCATGGATAAGCTGGTCATGCAAGAAGTCGCATATCACATCTTGACAGGGTTGTCAGCGAGACTGCATAGGAAGAAGAAGGCACCTTAGCTCGCTCTTCCTTTACGGATTGGGTTGTATGAGATTCATAATCTCGAGCATGTTGAATTCGAGATAGAGGAATTCAAGAGGCTCACCTTTGGCATTAGAAGTTTCAATCCATATGACTCGCATTGCTTAATGAAGGACCACTGTGCGAAAGTGTATCATCCTTGGATCCACGGGGCATGTCATTATCCTGAGGAAGACCCTTGGAAATACTGATATAACTTCTCAAGGCTCAGTGAACTAGTCATGATAGTTTTAGAGTCTTTAGTAGTGTAAAAGGAAGTAACATCTCAGAGAGCAGCATCATTAGTAGCAGAAGAGCACAACAGACCTACGCTTGACAAAGGCAATAGGGAGGATAGTGCAGAGGTGGAGCAAAGCTACAAGTTCAAAGCAGATCCACTTGTGTTAAGAGTATATTTGGATATTGAGGAAAAGAGGTGACATTGCAACAGGAGGATTGCACAAAGACAGAGGGAGAAGAAGAACTTGGAGGAAGCAGAAAAGGATTTACAAGAGTTGAAGCAACAGTTAAGGGAAGAACAAGAGTTGCGTAGAGGAGAGAAGCAAGTGCAGCAGGAACAAGAAAAATAGGAGGTGCAACATGTCCACTTTGATGAAACTGTGACCATACAAGTTATTAATTCACCCGAGAAGTTGGCACATAGCAGACAGGGTGAGTAGTCGTAGGAGCAGGACTTTGCTCAGGAGATTGAACAGATGCTAGAGTAAATGGACATAGATGTGGTTCAGCCAGAGTTAGATCAGGATATTGACCTCATTCCTTAAAACTAAGAGGTCACCCCACTGGCTTCACCAAATCTGGGAGTATAGCAAGTCCCAAGTGATCAAGGAGACACTAAAATCCTTGAGGAGAATTCATAAGCAGATGTGCACAACATATCTTTCGATGATTCACAACACAAAGTTGTGCAATCACGTAGAGTTCCAACTCGGATGTCCATGTATCTCTTGCACAATTTGAAGGAGTGATCATGTCCGATGTGCACAAGCATCCAGCCACATTTCCCGATGCTACCAAGGCATATGCCAAAGCCACTAGCTCAAGTGTTAGATTCTTGATATCTAAGAATGAGCGCATGGCTAAGGAGTTACAAGCAGCCATGCAGGGAGAAGAGCAAGTTACAGCATCTGTGAGAGCAGAGTTGGGGAAAGTGATACGATACTTGATAAAGTATCGTCTCTCGAGACAATCATGTGGAAGCTGTACTTTAGGTTCATCACCGTGCATATGTCAGTTTTCCATCTCAACGGTTGGAAGTAGCATCATTCTAAGAGAGTAAGCATCTTGTCAGACATACACATTGTTAGTTGAATTGAGGCTTCTGTGATCCATAATAGTTGAAAGAATAACTTCGGCGTAAATCACATGTAGATAGACATTTGTCGACACGTTTCGAACCAACAAGTGTGGTTCATCGTTAGGACAAGTTGAAGAAATAGATCTAGCTTAGTATGTTAAATAGTTTGAGCAGAGACTCCAACAGCTAAATCGACCAACGGCTAATTTTGACCTTAGGACCTAGGTCAAATTATTATTCATTAATTTAATATTATTATAATTTTTAATATTAATACATAAAATATTTTTAATGGTTAGTTTTAAAAATTAATTAATTAATTTATTAATAATTATTAATATAAATATAAATATAAATATATATATATATATATATATATATATATATATATATATATATATATATATATATATATATATATATATATATATATATATATATAAGTTATAATATTAGATTATTAAGATAAAAGTTAGGATTAAAAAAAGGTTGTTAAGGACGAGAATGATTTCAATGGTTAGCTTAAAAAGTAATTTATTTATTTATTTGTTAATAATCACACACACACACACACATATATATATATGATGATGATGATGATGATGGTGGTTAACGTCTGCTGAGACCAAATAATGATCTGTCGGACCTAAAAAATTATTTATTTTGATTTAAGATTTTATTCCTATGCTCAAAAAGCTTGGAGAGAAGCCTCCCGAGCTCACTATAATTGTGGCATTGTAAAAGGCTAGGAAGGTCAGCTTTATATATATATATATATATATATATATATATATATATATATATATAAAAGTTAGGGTTAAAATATATATATATATATATATTAATTAAAATCATAAAGTTAGGGTTAAAAATATAAATAAATAAAATAATTTAAATGGTTAGTTAGAAAAGATAATTTATTTAATTAAATTAATTTATTTATTATTATATATTAATAATATAGTCTTAATACCCCGGATGTGGGTGAGGGCATGTCACAGAGGGACGAGCCACATGCCCAGCATGTGCCGCCCCGTGCCAGCATTGAAGTTTGATGGATATACGCCGTCAGGAAATAAGGTTAGGATGCCCAAGCTCTGGGCATTCAATGCCGAACAGGGTGAATCGATGGAGGGACAGAGAGCAGTTAAGGCGGGCTCGCTTCGAGGTTTTGCAGCGCCTCCTCAAAGGGAAGCCAACGCATTACAATTTCATGAGAATGGTGAGCAGGGAATGTTGCAGATTCAGAAGGAATTGGATTGGGTGGACGATCAACCATCTTGCAGGGCAGTCTCAACACTCTGTAGCTGCTACTCAGGGGAATGTCTCGAGGGGGAAAGGCACGCTGTGCACAACCAGGATAAATTCGAAGCAAGATGGTTTTTTTGGGCCTGGTCTGTGGCAGAGTCTTGCAACATTCGTGGTCTGTGGTCTCCTGAGCGAGGTCTGTGGCAAAATCCACTTGGTGATTGTTCTTCTGTCACAATTCAGTTACAGCACACCCTCACCGGGCTCTACGGGGTCCTCATTTCTTCGACAGCGGTCTGGGAACAAGAAGAACGCGGTGGGGGCTCCATGGCCAAGCTACGAGAGCGGCAGACGAGCAGGAGAGGTCCAGGGAGAGGAACGTCCTCAAGATGCCCAGCAGAAGAGGAGCATCATCATTGTTGCTGTTGCTACTGCCAACGGAGGGTGAAAGCAACACCAATCCAGGTCGGGCAATTCTTGGAGGTTGGCAGCTCGAGTGAGGGAGAGTCAGGGCTTCCAGCCTTTGGCTCTGTCGTCTTCACCTTGGGAGGTTCGAGGGAGAATGCAGGCATCAATGCCCATATCTTGGTGCTCTTCACCAAGGCTCCTGAAGGAAGTGACGGAGGGAAGCAGCCAGAGAAGGCTGAGCTACCTCAAGCAGGCAAAGGGGAGGACGGTCCAGTGCTGCAGTCACCTATCGAAGCCAGCACCTCAGGAAAAGAAATCCAGCAATCCCCTCCCATCCCTCCAGAACAGGCCCCCCCGAACGTTGCTAAGCATCCAATGGATCTGTGGGCAGGGATGCCGGAAGGCCAAGGCTGGAGCTACATCTACGAGGCAGAGCCCGAGGACTAATTCCCAGACGCGTCCTCCGGAATACTCCCTTCTCTCTCGGCATCGGTTTTATCCAATAGTTTCAGCGGGTATTTGCATTCTGTTTATTACTTTGTCTACTACTGTTTATGTCCATCTGCAGTTCTTCATTTTGTCATGTCACTGTCTTTCTCTCGTTGTTTTGTCATGTAATTGTCTTTCTCTCGTTGGGACAAGTTTCGCTGCAAGTTTGATGGAGGGAAGCCCCTGTGACGGACATGTTGTCACTGTCTAACTCTTTGCTGCTCTATGTTAGCTTACAGTCATGTTCTTTTGGTCTTTTGTGTCAGTATGTTTGGCGAGTCCTGTAGACGCCCCTGCGAGGGAGTATTTCATGTCAAAACATGCTCTCCCAGGCGCCATAGTTGGCCCTGGTTCTGTCTCTCAGTACGTAAAGTTCACATGTAAATACCATATAATATAATAGATAGTCTTTTACCGAGAAAAAAAAAATTAATATAGTCTTAATATAGGTAATTTATTTGTTTAATTAAATTATTTATTAAATATAATTAATATTATATTAATAATATAGTCTTGATATTAATATATTAATAATATTAGTAGTCAAATTATTATTTATTAATTTAATATTATTATTATTTCTAATATTATTATTATTATTATTTATGGAAATAAGTTAAAGTAGGTAAAAATATATAGATAAATAAAATACTTTTAATGGTTAGTTTTAAAAACTTTAATTTAATTTATTTATTTAAATTATTTATTACTAATTATTAATATATATATATATATGTGTGTGTGTGTGTGTATGTGTATATGTATATATATATATATATATATATATATATATATATATAATATATATATATATATATATATATATATATTAAAGTTATAATATTAGGTTATTAAGATAAAAGTTAGGATTAAAAAATAATAAATAAAATACTTTTAGTGGTTAGTTTAAAAAGATAATTTACTTATTTATTTAAATTGTTTAATAATTATTGTTAAATTGTTAATATTATTGTGTCTTAGCGGACGTTAACCATCATCATCATCATCATCATCATCATCATCATATATATATATATATATATATATATATATATATATATATATATATATATATATATATATATATATATATATATTAATTAAAATCATAAAGTTAGGGTTAAAATATATAAATGAATAAAATAATTTAAATGGTTAGTTAGAAAGGTAATTTATTTAATTAATTAAATTATTTATTATTATATATTAATAATATAGTCTTCATATTAATATATTAATAATATTAGTAATATATTATATATATTAATAGAAATTAGTCTTTAAAAAAAAAATACATAAATAAATAAATAAATAATAAAATAAAAATTATATATATATATATATGTATATCTATATATATATATATAATAAGAGTTCAAAAACAAGGAGGAGGCAGAAAAACCGACTAAGAAGAGAGTGCTGGAATCCAACACCTACTGATTTTCCAGCCATCATCTCTATTGAGATTGCTCGGCCTCTTTTCAATCTCAATAGCTTCCCTAAATTTACGATGATGGAACTGAGCAACTTTGGCAACAACCTTGGCCTCCTCAATACACACCTGATGCTTGGTCTTTTCCACATGCTCTGCCAATGCTGAAGACTTGGATCTCCCATGTCTTAGGTCAGCCGCATGTTCGCAGATCCTTTGATGGATGGAGCGCCCTGTTTCCCCAATATAGGGGGTCCCACATGAACAAGGGATCAAGTAGACACCCTTCATGTCCTTAGGGTTAACGAGATCCTTCACCGATCGGAGGGAATTGCGAATGGTGCTGAGGGGCCTAAAGGTTGAGGGAATATCATACCTTTTAAGGATCCGAGCAATCTTGTCCGTGGTTCCTTGGACATAGGGAAGATGGACACCTAGACGACGCTCTTTTGGCTCTTTCTTAATTAACGCATTTTTAGAGGCTTTACGGAAAGCCTTCTGACCTAGGCGCCTACTATATCCATTCTCCACAAAGACATTAAGGAGATGGGATCTCTCCTTATCAAAGCTCTCACAATCAGAGATCCTAAGGGCACGAGTAGCGAGGGTGTTAAGAACACCCAACTTCTGAGCAGGGAAATGATGGGAATCGGCATGAAGATACTGCTCAGTATGCGTCTTCTTTCGGAACACAGAGTGGGAGAGATATCCATCCTTACTCCGAGATATAAGAATATCCAGGAAAGGGAGGCAACCATTGACCTCTTTTTCCATGGTGAACTTAATGGCAGAGGACCGGCTGTTGAGGTGATTAAAGAAATGATCAAGCTCCTCAGGGCCATGGGGCCAGATGACATTAGTGTCATCCACATACCTCTTCCAAAGCTTTGGAAGAAGACGAGCTGAGGATAAAGCTTTGGCTTCAAAATCTTCCATAAAAAGATTCGCAAAAATAGGGGAAAGAGGGGAACCCATGGCAACACCACAAGTCTGTTCAAAGAACTCACCCTCGAAACAGAAGAACGTGGAAGTGAGACAGATCTCCACGAGATGTGCGGTATCGGGATCTGTTAGGCGATAGATCACTTCCAAGGCCTCCTTTGTAGGGATGCAGGTATAAAGGGAGACCACATCAAAGCTGACGAGAATGTCCTCGGGGCTAAGCTTAATTTCCTTAAGCTCCTTAATGAAGGATGCAGAGTCTTTCATGAAGGACTCAGTGCGGCCAACCAGGGGCTTGAGTTTAAGGGCAAGGAACTTAGCCAGAAGATAGGTAGGGCCGCCAATGGTGTTGACAATAGGCCTCATAGGGGCCCCTTCCTTGTGAATCTTCGGTAACCCATAGATCCTAGGAGCAATGGGACTGCTTTCAATGAGCTTGTGGCACAGGGAATTCACTGAATTATTAGATTTGATGGCTAGAGCCACTGTCCTCGAGATCTTCTTCAGAGGGTTCTTAGGCAGTTTTTTATAACTGCCACTATTGTGGAGATGATCTAGCATCTTCCTCCGGTAATCATCCTTGTTAAGGATGACTGTAGCTCCTCCTTTGTCCACCTTTAGAACGACAATATCATTGTTCTGATTTAAGGATTTTAGGGCAGCGAATTCCTCATTGTTGAGGTTCCTCCGAGGGGGCTTAGCCTTTCTAAGGACGACAGCACAATCTTGGCGTATAGTGTCCTTGATATTATCCGGAAGATCCCTAATCCCGTATTCCACGTCGCAAATAATGTCTTCCACTGGGATTTTTCTAGGGGCAAGGGCAAAGTTTAGACCTTTGCCTAAAACACTGAAAACCGAAGGGGAAAAAGAAAAGCTAGAAAGATTAACTACCTTAGAATTGCGGGAAATAACCTGGTCCACATTCAAAACCTTATTGCCCTGGTTATCATCAATGTTATTGCTCGGAGATTCTGTTTCATTGTGATATAAAATATTATTATTAATACTACATGAAATGTTATGTTTATTATTATAATAATCATTATTATTATTAAAAAAATTATTCTCTGTAATAATATTATTACCCTCATTATTATCAGAATTATAAATATTATTATTATTAATAATAATGTTCTTGGTATTAATATTATTCTCATTATTAAGAAAATTATTAGAATTAAATAGATTTTTATTATTAATAATAGTGTTATGAGCTTTAATGTTATTATAATAATAATAATAATTATTATTATTATTCTTATTAAAATTATTAGAATAATATAAATTTTTATTTTTATTGTTGATAATAACGTTATTAACGTTATTAATAACTCTATTCAAACTACAAGAGACAATCCTATTACCAACACTGTCCCCATTATTGTTAAAATAATTATTGCAGAACGGCGAACCTGGACCGTGGGCATTAGATAGACCAGCCGGTCTACTCCACTTGGAAACCTGAGGCGATCCAGCGACGGAGAGACCGCCCTTCCTCCTTCATCGACCTTCGAACCATCACGTATCAGTTGAAGAGGAGACCCACGGGCCTGATTTTGCAGCACGGAGATCAGACATTCTCGCAGGACGACAACATCATCATCTTGCTTATGACTATATTATTAGCTATATTAAGACTATATTATTAATATATAATAATAAATAATTAAATTAAATTAAATAAATTACCTTTTCTAACTAACCATTTAAATAATTTTATTCATTTATATATTTTTAACCCTAACTTTATGATTTTAATTAAAATATATATGTGTGAGATTATTAATAAATAAATAAATAAATTACTTTTATTCTCGTCCCTAACAACCTATTATTATAATTTTATTTAATATATATATATATATATATATATATATATAATATTAACAATAATTATTAAACAATTTAAATAAATAAGTAAATTATCTTTTTAAACTAACCACTAAAAGTATTTTATTTATTATTTTTTAATCCTAACTTTTATTTTAATAACCTAATATTATAACTTTAATATATATATATATATATATATATATATATATATATATAAATAATTAGTAATAAATAAATAAATTAAATTAAAGTTTTTAAAACTAACCATTAAAAGTATTTTATTTATCTATATATTTTTACCTAATTTAACTTATTTCCATAAATAATAATAATATTAGAAATAATAATAATATTAAATTACTAAATAATAATTTGACTACTAATATTATTAATATATTAATATCAAGACTATATTATTAATATAATATTAATTATATTTAATAAATAATTTAATTAAACAAATAAATTACCTATATTAAGACTATATTATTAAGGAAAAGATTCATCAAAAGCTCTTGTCTCTTCACTCTTTCATGTGATATGTTTCCCGCATGAAGGAAGAATCATGACCATTGAACAACTTTCATTAATTGGTCCTAATTTTAATCCAAATCAACCAACTTTTCTAAATGTTCCTTATATACAAGTGGTATATTCCCCGCCATAGATTAATTATGTGGCCACTTGTTCCATGCCCGCGTCAACTAATGATCTAGTCGGTGATGTAGTGCATCATTTACGGGGGGCATTAGAATCTGATCTTTCCATTGGATCCTTTGAAACCTTCTAGAGCATTTTTCTTCCATCTGATGTGAATCTATTGGAATCCATGGTCTCTTGGAGGTCATGATCAAGATACCCGGAGTAGAGTTTCTTTTTCTTGTGTCAAGCTCATTAAGAAATGAAACAAGGTACCTTGAGCATAGTTCTTTTCCTGTGTCAAGCTCATTAAAAAATGAAACAAACCCCCTTCCAAGTCATGTCTTTAACTTGATATCATAAATGAACTTTCATTCCATCCACCTGTTAGTAACCAGTAGTCTACTTAGGTGAATGAAATGAAGCTTGGGGGGCATGTGCCTAGAATTGAGTCATTATGCTCAGGGCATGCAAACTTATTTCAAGCATAGTTTTCCTTTGTTTCAAGCTTGTGTAAAAATGAAACCACTCTCAAGCATATTTTTTCTCATGTTTCAAGCTTGTTAAAAAATGAAACCAATTTCAAGCATAATTTCCTGTGTTTCAAGCTTGTGTAAAAATGAAACCATTTTCATTTTATCCCGCGTGATTGAAATTTTTTATCAACCTATTTCGCCTTGGTTTCCTCTTTCCATCGTCATCATCTGCTTGGCTGATCATATGATTTCACTTGGTTGTTTTACCCCTTCTTGAGGAACCACTATGATGAGTGGTATTATAAGTCAGCCTCTCGACCTCTACATGTTTTGAGTAGTTCCATCATGACCAAAACCAATTGTTACCCTTTATACCACTCATTCCTCTAGGAGAAGTCCTCTTTCAGCTCTTTTTATACTCCCAAAATATGAAAATATCATCAAGCACTTGCCTTTTCAAACTTATTAAAGTAAATGAAAAGATGTCTACACAGTATAAGTTTAACCCTTTTCCAGGCTATGATAGACTATCTATGAAAAAGGAATAACTTAGTCGAACATGGCTAAGAGGTTCTCCTAAGTATTGTTTTCTACTTTTTCGGAATCATGAGACTATTTACGAAAAGGAACCTTTAGAGTTTTCTTTTTCGCCTCTTTTTCAAACTCTCTAAACATGAAAAAAGAGTCGAGTTACACCTTTGTTGGACTCGTAAAAACATCAAACAATGATGGACTTGTCAAGCATGACGGGAATTGAAACACTCTGTATTAGGATTCATTAAAAATACTTAGAGGGATTAATCTTAA
Organism: Pinus tabuliformis; assembly: GCA_031772625.1. Lineage (NCBI taxonomy): Eukaryota > Viridiplantae > Streptophyta > Pinopsida > Pinales > Pinaceae > Pinus > Pinus tabuliformis. Next base: position 1,689,253,472 of record CM062817.1, read on the forward strand.
GGATGAACTTACAGATTAAGAATATGTTATCCTCCTCAAGCTTGTCAAAAATAAAGAGGTATTGACTAGAAATGGTTGGGGAAATTGGGAAAATAGGGTACTCCACCTATTAATGGCAGAAAATCGCTCTTGAACATGACACTCTTCCACTTCATCTCTACGACTATTGATTTGGGAAATATACTTGTCTTTTTGGTTCATCATATCATATCAAAAGCCTTTGTATTCAATTTTGGGTTAATGCTACCAAATTCATTCAATGTCGTTGATATATTCAAGATAAGTCATTTAGTTGATATTTTCTATGATACTCTTAAGCCTTCATTCCATGTTTGTCATTCCTAAACCAAGTCCACATTAGCATCATTATGTCTCAAATTGTGATACATGTTTTGTGTTGTTGATGGGGGATACATCAAGGCCCTCCTATGTCGGGTCACTTCTTGTCAACATTAGCTCATTATCCAGGAAGTTGACTTAAAAACTCTCATTTCAATACCTTGGGGCTTGCATACATCAATGGAAAGTTTCCTCACTCTTGGCGATAGGTTTTCATCATTGGCCTTCCACCGAAAATTTTTCTATGATGTTCAACTTCAACTCATTCATTCACACCATATAGATTGTATTGTTGTACATTGAGATCCATTAACATTATCGATGGTTTCTCTTGCATTTGTTAATGACTTCCTTCATTGGTCGTTAATCAGATGGTGTCTGCCATGTTTGACTCCAAATCCTTTATTCACATGGTTAGACTCGTATGTTGGATGATCGAGTGAACGATATAGAGGACCCAGGATCTAGTTCCATCCATCCATGTTATGCTTTCAGGATTAATGAAATATTACAAATCATCACGGCTATGATCATACATATATTCATCCAATCATGGATCCACACATTTTCATCAGTGGATGTGTCTTCTTGATTATTGTACATGTAACGTTAGTTTATGTGATGAGAATGGGTATGCCTCCATCAGCAAAGATATTATGATGAAAATGTATTTAACAGAAAATGATTTTGACCAAGTTTTCTTGATCCGAAATTGTCACAGGGTAAAGCACTTCAGTCACCAGCCACTGTCTCTAACTTTTCACTTTAGGGGGCAATCTATTATAGGCCATTTTGTTGCATCTGGTCAATAGGCCTGCAAACTGGATCAATTATCATTCGTCAACATGTTATCACTATCCCTACATAAAGCCCTAAGAATGACCTTTCCATATAACTGAGTTTCTAGGTCTAACTACCAAAAATTAGAGCTTTTAATTCCTAGTGAACCCTGCCCCTTTAGAGACCTACATTCAGCAGTAGGTTGCTCCTTTCTACACTAGCATTGATCAGCAACAACTTGCTCCTTGTTGGGGTTGCACTAATTCTAGAAATTCAAGAAAATTAAAAAGAATATCGAAGCTTCCTCTTCCAAAAGATTTGAGGGGTTTTTTTAACCATTTACCTTGAATAAGAAGCTTGAATCCTATATGATCCTACCTTGGATATTTCACCTCTTATCCCTTCAGCTCATCCTCCCATCTTAAGTGGATCTCAAGCCTAGATTGGTAAATGGATAAGAATTCCTAAACTACCATCCCTCTCCTATAAATTTATTGCCATATACAACATCATGGTGGGATTTTGAAGAATGATCATACCCTCATGTTGTTGCCTTGAATCTAAGAGAGTCATCATCTTCATGCATTAGGATGACATTGAGGTGTGCTTTGTGACAAGGAAGGACAAGTCAACTTGGGGAGATCTCTACAATATCAACTATTATTCTTGGTTGTAAACTCTCTCCTATTCATATTAATACAAAGTGTACATTGTTTTCCTATATGTGTTATGTTATGTTTACATTCATATATCTCAATGCCTTGTTGATCCATTGAATAGAGTAACTGGATAATGCTACATAGATGTCCTAGATATTTGGCTTCTATTAAGTGTATGTGCATGTTCTAATCACAGTAATCAGAGCTATGATTGGAGTTTACAAGCCGAGAGGAGAGAAAAGCTTGCAATGGATTCCAAGTAAGCCTCTTTCCATTCTTCAATTTCTCTAAGGGAAACTTTATATTGTTTTCCTTTTGTTGTTCTAGACCAGTCCACTAGGTATAGAGAAGATACTTCTGTCCGCAGTCGTAAATTCCGTATAACAATTTTTTCTGCCTTTTCAGACTCGAGATTATTTATGAAAAGGAACCTTTAGAGTTTTCTTTTCACCTATTTTTGAAACTCTCTAAACATGAAAAAGGAATTGAGTTACCACTTCTCTGGACTCGTCAAAACATAAAACAAAGATGGACTCATCGAACATGACAGAAACCGAACCACTCCTTCTCATGGTTTGTTAAAAATACATAAAGGGATCCATCTGAAGGATGAACTTACAAATCGACCATATGTTATTCCCCTCAAGACTTTAAAAAATAATGAAGTACAGGACAAAAATGGTTAGGGAAATTGGGAAAACAGGGTACCCCACCTATTAATGGCAGCAAGTCGCTCTTGAATTTTTTTTGCCTTCCTGGGATCAAGAAACAGATGGACTTGTGGGCATATCTTATTGGAGCTGGGATGTTCAGGCATAGGCATTCAAACTTGGTGCACATATGCTTTAGATATAGGTGGAAGATATATACTTCTTGATAGGTCTATTGAGGGGAGGTGCCCCCATATCTTTATCTAGTGCGAGAATGGGTGCAAAGACAATCAAGAATTACATCAGTGCACATTGTAGACTGAGATCTCAACGGACCAACGATGGGAAGATCGAGATCAAGGATGTGGTATGTTTGCCTCTAAGGATGATCATGTTTATCATTGCCAGATTAGCCGATAGTTCCACTCTACGTTGGCTAATAAGTCTGATATGTAGTATGCTCTAGAGTGTATGGCACTGACAGTATTCAACTAGGGCGAGGTATTACTAGCAAACATGAAGGAGCAGATGACCAAGGAAAGGAATGGATGGTTGAAGAACTTTGGCTATGGTTCGTTCTTGATTTATTTTTCCTTAAAGTGGATACCATTGCTTAGGCCACAATATATCTCATGCAAGCCCTCATATCCAAGAGTCCCACAGATGAGGAGGTGGGTGGATCTCATGTCCATACATGCAGGTCCATCATCGATGAGTTTCACGCCAGTATTCTTCAAATGGATGCGCATGGAGCTCATTATGATAGAGCACTATCCATATGCAAGGGTGGATTTTTGTAGAGACTCGAAGAACGTGCTTCCTGATGGCGAGTGATGGGGTGCCATAAGTAAACCATGAAACATTTTGATCATTTTGGATATTAATATTTACAATTTTTTGTAATTTTTTATGTATCTGGGGCTAAACTATTGGTTTATACATGCAGATACTAGACTCAGTCGACTTGTGGGTTCTTCTTATCTTCAATGTGAAGGACACCCACAACAGGCACTAGCAGTAGTACATGTTGTTGCAGTAGGACGAGAGGTACTACATGATCTCAATGTGGTCGAGACCCTTGCAAAGGTTGAGCATCACATGGAGGGGTTGACTCACGGAATATAAGAGACTAGGGTCGACCAACTTTCTATGAGACTACAGGGACATACTATTGGTGTGTCTGGCTGTATCAACCAGATATTGTGCAAGATGGCTTGCGTAGTAGCGTGCTACCATGAGCACTATGATTAGCCTACTAAGAGTCTTACAACCATATTTGGACTTGTTGAAGGCCCGAAAAGCGGGTCTACAACAAGAGGGATAACCTCTCGGTCCAGACCTTGAAATCATCTCCTTTTCCGTTTGGAATAGTGGCTCCAACTCGGGATGATGGGACCAGTTTCCCAATCTGTTTATGATGGTGCACTAACGGGATGGTGTTTTTTCTTTTTAAGGTTTATGGGGTGAATGCTTATTCTAAATCTAATCTATATTTTAACTAGCATGTCCAATTTATTCTAATGAAAGAAAACATCTAACTTTAAACTATCCCAGGAGTAACGTTTTACTTATGCGATCTAAAATAATTTCCAACAGCAATTGATAATAAAAATCATTCAATCACTACGAGAAAGGAATCCATTAAAAATGATTGTTTCGTATAAAAAGTTAGCCGAAACAATTATGAGAAACATATCGCATAAGAGTTATTCATATACTCAACATAAAAAGAATAGTTATCACCATACAAAAGTGCAATAATGACAACTGAACATTCAGACTTTCATATATCAATAACTGAAAATAATTTATCACTTGGCACATAAGTAAAAAGTATTAGGAGATAAAAATACCATTGGTAATAGGTTCTACTCATGAGCTTCAACGATATAGATTTATCTTCAAATAACTCAACATCCACTAAGAGTACAAAAGTGCATTTCAGTAGCAGACATCAAACTCATATAAAAATAAATCTCGTTCCATTCATTTTATCAAAACCTCCTCAGTGGGGGGCAAACTGCACGTTCTGAAGAATTGTTTTTGATAAAATTCTGGACCCCTCTCTAAATGCAATGAGAGGGGTTAAATACTACTCTATGAAATCTAAAAATAAATATTACAAAAATAGATGAGGAGGTTTAAATGACCTACCTCATTTTAAGCAAAAATGAACTAAAAATAAAACTAAACTGTATCTATGATAAATCCTACATCTGCTCCTTTAAATTGCAAATATCCAGCATCGGTTTCAAAAGTGTTGGTTGGCCGACTTCAAATTTTAACTGTCCTACGAAAATGGTGTTGGCAAGAGTTGGCACTATCTTCTCGGCAGAGGTTATGAGGCATTTCAGGGTCATCCATTGGCTATGTGGCTTTACCAGGTACTGCTAGTATGTGTCCCAGTTTAACCTATTTACCTGTTTAATTGACTCAGCCTTTTCCTCTACTATTTGTTTCCACTTTGTTTGAAGCTATTGTGCCTTTGGGAGGAATCCTAGAGCGGTCTTTGATATCAAATTTGCCTTGTGCAGATTTTCATTGATGCACTCGATGACATTGTTTGCTGTTATCGTTGATTCCTCCATCACCTGCTCTGCTTCTTTAAGTTGGGAATCCCATTTTGCAAATAACATTTCTTTATGAGATTCATCGATTCTGGGAAATTCCACTCTTTTTCCTTCCTTTGATCTCTGCCAGCTCAAAAAGTCAAAAACCTTCTTAAAAATTGAATCATAATCAAGTCATAAATCCACGACTTAATTTGTAATGTTATCACTCTTCTCGTAATGGGAATTCCATTGCGAGATATTTTGGCAGAGTGTTTCTTCCTATTGCAAGAGTTGGGCATTAAGAGCGAGTGCTTTTGTGATAAATTCTTCAATCTTAGGATCATCCTTATGCAGTCCTATCATGGTCTGTAACTGTTCTTCTTTATTGGCCAGACTGCTTTGATAATCCAATTGCATTTGCTATAATTCCTACTAGAGTTTTACCAATTGTATCTCTGCTTCTTAACTGATGCTAGCCTGTTGTAGGTGTTGTTACAAAAACAGAATCTTATCCTCCTTTTCTTTTAATAGCAATTGAACTTTAGTTGCTTTATCAATTATTGCAGAAGCATATGCCCCTGCGATTTGAGAGAGCCTAATTAGGTTTTTTGATGGGTCTATAGTTGGGTCTTTCCAAAGAACATCGAGAGATTCACCTTCTGGAGAGAGTATGGCATCTATTTCTATTTTCTTCCTTTGTCTCATGATGATAGCCTTATGTTGCAGGCTATAAAATACATCCAGAGGAGGAATCTCCTCTATTTTCAGTAAAATTTCGGATGATGGAGCAATAGGAATATGCTCTATCTCTTGAGTATTGGTAGCCCCTTCTACCACCATTTCTGTGGCTGTCTCTCCTAGTTTTGTTAGTGGCTCTGCGCTTTGTTCCTCAATGTTGATTAACTCATTAAAATTTTCCCATTCCTTTTCTAGTTCCACTACAAGTGGCTTTGTTGGATTTGCAAGGGAAGTGGGAGTTTCAGTTTGTTTTGGGGACAAAACCTGCTAATCAGGCTTCTCTGTAGATTGAGTTGTACCTTTAACTGACCCATCACTTCTGCTATTTTCGCTTTTGGACTGATCATCAGATTTGTCAACTAATTCTTTTTCGGAATTTGATTTAGACTTCTCTTCTTTCGAACTGCCACTTATGCTAACAGTGGGAGTAGGCTCCCTTATTGGTTTAATGAACAATTGGTCCAAAGGGACCTTTGTTAACCTCTGTTTTCTGTAATTATCAAACTTTTGAAGTTATTCTTAGTTAAACTGAATTTGAGCCATATGTAGAACCTCTCTGAAAGTGTGCTTCTGCAGAAAGACATCATCAAAGGAATCCTCTTCATTGGTAAACACTTTTATTTTAACCACTGTAGTAAAATTTTTTACAAAACCAAAGGAATCGTACTGCCTCCCTAGGAACTTTGGTAGCTGTAAACATAGCATATTATCAACCTCTTTAAAAGCATTACCTAATTCAGATAATGCAAAAGCCCCGCAGACTACAAGGAATTGAGGCCAGATGGCCTTCTTAGAATCCTTGAGTACTTTTCTCATTCCCCCAACACCACAAGTGTCATAAGCTATTTCTTTGGCCATTAGTTTGTTGGGGACATACAAAGGAAGCATGTGGGGTGAAGCAATGCTATCAAACACCCTAATGTATGTGAATAACTCCTCCCTGAACCACCTTCCCACAGGGAGAATGTCAACTTTAGATTCTGGGGAGAATCTTGGGGCGTCTTTGTTGTAGAGAATTCTATGGATAGGAAGCATCACTCTATGACAAATCTTGTAGAAATGTGGGATGAAATTGGAGTCCCACGGTTCTTTGTGATAAACCTGAATAGGAAGAGGGTTGTGTGCTATCCACTTCCATCCCATGATTGGAAAATCAGAGACAAAACAAATGGCATCCATGACATAGGCACTTAAAAAGAATGGAGGGTAAACCCTTTGAGAAAAACTTATTTTAGTTCAATATCCTAAAATAGTAGAGGCTAAATTATCTGATAAAATTTTGGCCCAATCCATTATGGTGGCATTGGTGTTTGCATCTAATAAAGGAAACCATTCTGACAAAAACTTGTTGATATCTGGCTTCCCAAATAGTCTACATAACATTGGAGCAGCAAAACAATAAGGAGAATAGAGAGAGCCAGTGGCGTACATACTGTTTTTATCCATATTTAGTCGTTCCTCATTGGTAGACCAGCTTTTTGTGCACTTCGCCAAATCTTCATTCTCCTTGGTGAATTTTTCTACAAATTGCTTGTTGTAGGAAGCTTGAGGTTTTGGTAAGTGATATATGCATCTCAAATTGCTTGGGGTAAATGACCCCAAGACTAGTTGACTGGCCATCTTGAACTCTCTATCAGATATATCTGCATGATCTATGACCCATTTAACCATATCATTGTAGGGGAGTATCTTCAGCCACGCAGCAACACGGTGTAGAAACGAGCATGCAATCTCAGTTAGGGACGCTTCGGAAGAGCCGCGTCCATCCACTATAACTGTAACCTTCATAATCCTTGGCTATTCATCCTCTAACAATTTATACATGGCTTCCCAGGTAGATATCCCTGCTTCCCTAGTACAAGTGGTGTCTGTGAATAATGGAGTCATTTATGTTTTCTCAGATGTGGGTGCCTTGCCTTTCTTTCCCATTCCGTTGTGTATTATGCTCTGTTTACTACTCCTAAAAATTGCAATAGGATTAAGATGCTAGTGAATACATGAAATATCAATAGAAAAACAAGGTGATGGGAAATATTTAATCTTTAAATCATATCAAAGATATCACCTTGCGTCAGATGGTCCTTTTACCTTGATCCAAATCATTTTTAATAAATAACCACTAATGGACCATTAAGTTAAAATTTAATGCTCATAACTTTGCATCAAATGACAGAAAGTACTATCATATAACTCTGAGCCCTTAGATCTATGATAAAGAGATTTTTTGATTTGCCTCGCAATATCGCAGATCACAATATCACAAAAGCTATTATCATTAACAATAATTGTTTCGTCGGGCAACTGCGATATGCAATTTGTGAGAGGCTATCACATTTCGCGATATTGAAGTGTGATACATAAAGTGGGGTCGCGAAATTTAGAATTTGCAATTGCGATAAGGTTATAGGACTTAATATCTCGCATTCTTGTAGATCGTGTTTTCAAGGAGTTCTTTGTATAAGAGATGCCCGTTGTGAACTTTTTGTGATGCGATAATATCATTAAAAAGAGGGTTTTGTGAAAGGTTTACTTAATATTTGAGACTTTCCACTTTCAAATCTTTTCTTGGGTTTTGCAGTCATATAGCGTTTGGAGTATGAAAAAGGTAAATTTACACATTTTAGCAAGTTTCACCTTGATATCTTGTTTTATTCTTAAACAAAAAGGCAATATTAAGTGCTAAGTTTTGATTTTTTAGAAGGGTCCCCATTTATTAATGTTATTGCTAATGCTAATAAAAGGGGGGTTGTTGATGGTTACAACAGGACTGCATGTATATATTTTGATATGATAGGACGTGTGGCCATATGTGTCTCGGGCACAAATTTTGTAAAACCAAACTTATATATATATATATATATATATATATATATATATATATATATATATATATATATATATATATATATATATATATATATATATATATATATATATATATATATATATATATAGATATATATTCAGTGTTTCTTATGGTTCTATTATCTCTTTCAATGTATGTGATGTGTATTGAATTTAATTTACATGTGTCGCAAATGTCTATCTAAAACATGATTAGCCAATGCATTTGTCAATGTGTTTAGATTTCTAAAAATGTGTTGATATTGGATGAAATCAAAGTATCTTTCCAAAAGGCGAACCCTTAAGAACATATGAAGCATAGTTGGACTTCTAACTGAATAGACATTAGTTAACTATAGTACTACAAGTTGTGAGTCAAATCTGATAACTATATGGTAGATAGCATGGGAAATGGAATCAGAAAATAGTTCGATCACTGCGCTGTAATCAACAATATTATTGGTAGAGAGACCGATACAAATCCCTTGTAAACTCACTAACTCGTCAATTAGAGCATATATAGACCATGTTGCAAAAAAAAGGTTCTGAGTACTACGACTAGCGCCATCAGCATAACCAACATATGGTTCAAGGGATGTCGACATCTGAAAACCAAATGTAAACAAGATTAACAGAAACCATGGGAAACTTTGAAGGGAGCACACTCAACACACCTATGTATAGCATGTACACAATGCACGACGTAAAATCTCAAGCATAGTATTTCTTAAGGTACAATCCATTTATGGGCTACACCAAAGGAACTCCATCGAAATCAACAAGCTCATAGGCCCCTTTAGAAAGAACACGTTTGACAATGTATGGAAGTAGCCACATTGGCTCGAACTTCCCCAATCCTAATTTATTAGACTCTTGATCATATAACAAGACAAGGAATCCTTCTGAGAAGACACGAGACTTGACACTCTTGTCATATTGTGCCTTCATATGTTTCCTATGGGTTTCATTAGCCATCGTGACATCACGTCAGGTTTCATCTAAGCATGTCATATGTAAGAGACGTTCCTCTTCCCCAGAAGTGGGAAGGAGGAGTTCGACATCAAGTTTGAGACACAAAATTTCATATTCAATTGGAAGGATCGCTTCTGGATCATAAACCAATTGGAATAGTGTAATCCTGGTAGCAGTCGTAATGGAGGTTCGATATGCCCATAAGGTCGCATAAAGGATCAAATGCAATTATGATTTTTGGACCCCTATCATACATTGAAGCATCATTTTGATGATTTTATTGATCACCTCAACTTGCCCATTCACCAAAAGGTAGTAGGAAGTGGAAATCTCATGGGAGAGTCCCAACTTGGCAGTTAGTTCAGACATCATGTGATTGTGAAAATGTTTTCCATAGCCTGTAACTATATCATGTGGAACACCAAACCATGCAATGACATAGCTGAAGAAAAAGACAACCGTATTTTTGCTGATATTATTGTATGTAGGCATCACCTTGGCCCACTTGGTAAAACAATCTACCGCTATGATGATATAGACATGTCCCCCATCTGAGTGAGGGTTACATGTCATGAAATCAATGCGCCATTTCTCAAAAGGACCAATGGATATAATAGAATTCAAAGGAGCAGGTGGAGCATGAGTCTTATTGTCGTATATATGGCATGCATGACACTTTTGGATGACGAGGATGAAATCACGAAACATGGTAGGAAAAAAGTAACCAACACACAAGATATTTTGTGCGGTGGAATAACCAGACATATGACCACCACATGCCCCAAAATTTCATTCATTTAAGATTATCTTGGCTTCCTCATGAGTGAGGCACCTTTGAAAAAAATTTGTCACAGTGATAAAAGATGTCACTGATTATAATATATTTTTTAGCTTGATATCAAATATGTCGTTGATCAGAGCAATAGGTATCAGACCAGAAAGTCTGGGTTTGGAGATATATAAGAATTTATCCATACCACTAGTCAAATGATGTGACCAGGAACAACGACTCGTCTGGAATAGAATCACTAGATGTTGTTTCAGATTCAATAGTGGGAAAGTCGCAGATCAACTCAGCAAAAACTTAGGATTTCTTTGACTTGGATTTGATGAATTCCAAATCGAAACCTTATAGGATGATATTCCACTTGAAATAATTTCCCCCAACAATTGTTGTGACAGGATGTATGTCATGTGGTTGCAATCCAAAATAACCATAGTTTTGTGGAGCAATATATAATGGCGAAAACGTTAGACAACTTGGATAGTTGCCAGAGCTAACTTTTCGACATGAGTATATTTGATCTCGATATCATTGAGATTTTGACTCAAGTAATAGATAGGATGTTCATCCCCTACATCATCCTCTTATACCAATACCATATCAATGGTAGTAACTACAACAGTGAGGTACAAGAAGTAATTGTGTTGGTAATTTTAGGGATACAAAAAGGATGCATGCATTAGAACATCTTCCAAGGCGTCGAATGCCTTTGACCAACATCATCCCAATGGAGTGGAACCCCTTTCTTTAATAGGTGAGTAAATCCTTTGGTCAGTTCGACGTAGTTGGGAACAAACCTTCAAAGAAATTTAGCCTTCCCTTGGAATTTTTGACGCTAAAGAAGGGAAGAAGGAGCAAGCAAACTGATGACCACCTGGACTTTTAACATGTCAATACGAATTCCATGTTTCGATACAACAAAACCAAGAAGTCAATCAAAACTTACACAAAACACACACTTGTTCGGATTGAGTCGAATGTTATAATGTCTACATCGTAAAAATATGGCCCGAAGATGCATCGGGTGATCAACACGATGTTTCAAGTGAGCAGGAAAATCGTCCAAATATAGTTGCACAATATGTTTTATGTTATGGAATGCATAATTCATTGCCATCCGAAACATAGCCCCAATAGTTTTCAATCTAAAAGGGAGTTTTTGATACACAAATGTGCCCTAGGGACAAATAGTTGTAGTTTTATGTTGGTCCACGAGGATAATGTTGATTTGATTGTACCCTGAAAAACCATCCATAAATGAAAATATTTCACAGCCAACAATATCATCAACAATTTGGTCGATGAGTGGGGTGGGATAATTGTCCTTCGGACAAACACGATTGATGTCCCAATACTCGACACTGTTGGCATTATGATTCTGGTATGGCGCTATGTTACAGATGTTGTACTTGATGGCAACACCCTCAAGTGGCAATGCTCTGATCAGGCTCTCAAAATGTTGGAAATTAAGAGGTACGCAGGTGAATGGTTCAAAAGGTGCGTACCCGCAGGTACGCCGGCCAGGAAGTGCGTTCATACCCCCAGGTCACCCGTTCATGAGGTGCATACCCCCAGTTCACTCACTTCAAGGCAGAGAAGCGCGCTCACGTGGGGTTTCTTATGGTTGGCCCGTGGTATTTAGCCCACCATTCTTGATTCTATGGTTTTGGCTCGTGGTATAGGATCTAATTTTGCCCCGGTTTGGATCCCTTGTATTGGTTATTGATGGTTTTGTCCGATGGTGTGAATAAGGGCTTGACTATAAATAGGGAAGGAGATCACTTGGCTAATGCATCTTTTGCAAATTGAATATCTTAAGATCTGAAATATTGGGTTATCGGTTTAAAAGCTTGATCTATATAAAAGTGAAGTTGAAAGTGAATCTATGAAGTGTGATCTCTCGGGCACATGATCAGATCTGGGCATCTGACTATCTGTGGCACACTAGGGGACTGCCAATTCGGCCCTAATCAGAGGTACGCAGGTGATTAACAGTGCAAGTGCGTGGGTACGCACAGCAGAAGAAGGTGTAGTGCGTGGGTACGCAGAGCAGAAGAAGGTGCAGTGCGTGGGTACGCAGCGCGACAGAGGTTCAGGTGCAGAGGCATAGTGAAAGTACGCGGTGCTACAGAAGCCGCAGGTGCGTAGATATGCGGCGCGATAGCATCTGAGAGTGTGTGGCCACAGTAGTAGTACGCGGTGCGATAGAAGCAGTGGGTGCGTGGGCACAGTGAAGGTACGCGGCGCGTTTAAAGGAACGGTGCATAGATACGCAGTGCAGCTCAAGGCTCTCTACGGGGATACGCAGAGGTGCAGAAGGTGAAGTGCGTAGCAATGCATGCCAGATAAAGAAAAATTGTGTATATGTATTAAGGCATTTATTTGACTGACTTTTCTCTGTTGATAAGGTGTTCTGGGTTTAGTTTACTGTTCTATTGATCTGGTTACTGCAGTTGACTAGGTGATTTACTTATACTTGATGATTATTTGATGTTCATGGATCCAGTTTGAAAATTTATGAAAAGTGGTCCTTGAAAGAAAAGAAGTAGGGGGTTATAGCTCCCTTCCAGGAGAGACTAGAAAACGAGAGAGAGTTGTAGCTCTCTGCAGGTTGTAGCCTGCGTACTGGTAAAGGACTGCACCAGTACAAAATCATTGTAACAGGAGTTTCTAATTTGAAAGAAGATAGAGACATATTGCAGCAGGTGGTTTTCACCCACATTGGGTTTCCATCTTATATTTGGTGTTCTTTGGTGTGACTATCTGTTTTTCTTGTTCATGCTCATTATTTTATGGTACTGATATGCAAAAATAATTCAAAGTGTAAATAAGGAAGATTTGTTAAAAGAACTTGATAATACTGATTCACCCCCCCTCTCAGTATTATTTCCAACAATTGGTATTAGAGCAGGTCCTTCAAAGAATATTGATCGCTTGAAGGAAGATCACTCATCATGAGCAACTACGAGAGAGAAGCATCAATCAAGCCACCAATTTTTGATGGGACAAACTTCAATTATTGGAGGGTAAGAGTTACTGCCTATCTTCAATCTCTTGGTACAGAAGTTTGGGATATCATAGATACAGGCTACACTTTTCCTTCAGCTACTCCTACAGATCCGGCCGAAAGAAGAAATATGAAACAAATGCTAAAGCAGTCAATACTCTGCTAGGATGCTTATCTCAAACAGAATTCGTGAAGGTTATGCAATACAAATCCGCAAAAGAAATATGGGACAAGATTGTCTTGAGCTACGAAGGAGATGAACAGGTAAAGCATGCTAAACTTCAAACCCTCAGGATTCAGTATGAGAATCTCAGAATGTATAATGATGAAAGTGTGGCTAACTATTTCCTTCGGCTAGACGAGATTGTTAATTGCATGAAAAACTTGGGTGAAGAAATAAAAGAGGCTATTGTGGTTGAAAAAGTTCTAAGATCATTGTCCCCCAAGTTTGAATCTAAAGTGTCTGCAATAGAAGAAAAGGAAAATCTATGAACTCTTACTATGTCTCAGCTACATGGAATCCTAACTTCTTATGAAATGAGAAAGGGAGGTCCATCAGACAGAAGAGAAGTTGCCTTCAAGGCTTCAGGCAAAGGAGACTACTATGAAGCAAGTCACGTGCCAGAAGAAGAATCAAATTTTGTCAGAAATCTTCAACGAGGTACTGGAAGGTTCAGAGGTAAGTTACCTTTTAAATGTTTTGCTTGTGGAAGAGTAGGTCATTATGCTGCGAAATGTCCTCATAAGGATAAGATTGACAAAGGAAAGGAACCTGCTAGATGGAGCAAGAAACAGAATGCAAATAAGAAAAGTTACTACACTCATGAAGATAGTGATGGTCTATCAAATAGTGATGAAGATGAACGAGGTAATGACTATAAACTTTTAATGGCATTTGAAGATGATGATTACATGGATGTTATAGATGTGGATAGCTTTCATGAAGAAATTTCTAGACTCAAGACATGTATAGAAGAAAAGAATATGATCATTGATACTCTACAATTTCAAATTGATGAAAAAGAAAAATATCTTGAAAATTTAGAGGGTGAAATTGTTGGTCTTAGAAAAGAGATTGAGAAAACAAAGGCTATTAATCTTAAGTTTGTCAAAGGATCTGAAACTCTGGATGATATCATCAATGTACAACGTTCTCCACTAAACAAGACAGGTCTGGGGTATAATGGAGAAACTTCTCAAGCATCCACCTCAAAGAGTTATCTTGATGCAACAAGAAGGAATGAGCAAAAGCACAATGGAGATTACCAGGTAAAGCAGGGACCAATTACATCAAGAACAAACAAAGACTATCAGGTAAACCAGGGGCAATCTGTCATAAGGATGAACAAAAGCTACAACCAGCCACAGGTAAAATCCTCTCAATTTGCTTCAAGAATGAATGACAATGGAAATTACAATCATTTGGTCGGAAGATTTGATAACCGCAGAAGTTTCTTCAATGGACAATTCTTCTCTTGCCATAACTTTGGTCACAAAGAAGCTCAATGTGTTGCATATAAAACAATCATGACTAGAGAAGCTCAAAAACAAAGAAGTATGACCAGGATTACAAAAAGGACCTATAACAACTTTTCGGCTCTTGAAAATGAAGTTGAATGTTCTATTTGCAATAACTTTGGTCATGAAGATTCTGAATGCAGGAGCAGGTTTCAGCAGACAAAGGAACAAGCCTCAAGCACCAAAACATGGAGAATAAAGGAACCACAAACATAAAGATGTGGGATAGCATTTTATGCAGAGGGACAGGAAAATCTATGGCACATTGACAGTGGATGTTCGAAGCATATGACAGGTGATAAAGAAAAACTTGAATCATATTTTGCTTTAGAAAAGGGAAAGAAAGTTTCTTTTGGAAATGATACTCCTGCAGCTATAAAAGGAAAAGGCACTGCTCAGTTAAAAGAAAAAGTCAAAGCTGGAAATGTTTTGTATGTTGATGGATTGAAGCATAATCTTCTGAGTGTCAGCCAAATGTGTGATCAAGGAACCAAGGTGATATTTAGATCAAATGGATGTCTTGTTCGTGATCTTGATACAGGTAAAAAAGTGATCAAAGGTGAAAGAACTCCAAATAATCTATACATATTTGAAGAAGGACAACAACAATGCTATCTAAGCAAGGATGATGAACATTGGTTATGGCACCGGAGGTTGGGGCATCTAAGCTTTTCACAAATAAGGAAAGTATGAAAATATCAGGCAGTTCGCGGTCTTCCAGATATCAAAATTCTAGACAACACCATATGCAAATCATGTCAGTTTGGAAAGCAAACCAGAACTAACTTTCCAGAGAAGGAAGGATCAGCTAGCATGCCTCTTGAGCTAGTACATACAGATGTATGTGGTCCATTCAGGAAAAGGACACCTTGAGGAGAAGAATACTTGATATTATTCATTGACGATTTCTCCAAGTTTGTCTGGTTAGGACTTATGAAGCACAAAGATGAAGCATTCGAAAAATTCAAATACTTTAAAGCCTTGGTTGAAAATGAATCAGGATACAAAATTAAGTGCCTCAGATCCGACAGAGGTGGGGAGTTTACCTCAAATGAATTTTTCGATTTCTGTGAAGAACATGGGATAAGAAGAGAATTCTCTATAGCTAGAACTCCTCAGCAAAATGGAGTGGTGGAAAGAATGAATAGAACAGTCCAACAAATGGCTCGTGCTATGCTTGATGAGTCTGGAACTCCCGCAACTTTCTGGGGTGAAGCTGCATATGCTGCGATTGTTATTCTCAACAAAACAAATGTCCGGGTGAACAACACTCAAACCCCTCATGAGCTCTGGTATGGTGAGACTCCTTCGGTAAAGCACTTCAAAATATTTGGGAGCAAATGCTATATTAAGAATACTAATGAGCAACTTGGCAAACTTGAACCTAGAGCAGATGAAGGCATTCTTCTTGGTTATTCTCCACACAGTAAAGCATACAAGTGTTACAATAAAAGACTTGGAAGAATTGTTGACAGCATTGATGTAGTGGTTGATGAGAAGGGATACATTCCTAGGCAAGTAAATCATGAAGATATCGAAGGAGATGAAGACTACCCTCAAAGACAGAATGATGAAGAAGAAGAACCTCAAGAAGAACCAGAGGAGCAGATAAGGATAGAAGAGAAGACTCCATCCAGATATGTTCAGAAAAATCATCCAGAATCTCAGATTTTGGGGCAGAAAGAAGCAGGTGTACAAACAAGAAGAACAATTGCAGAAGCTTCAAGCTATTTGGCATTACTCTCTTCCAATGAACCACAAAATGTGAAAGAGGCATGCAAATATGAATGTTGGGTCAAAGCAATGGATGAAGAACTTGAGCAGATAGAAAAGAACAACACTTGGGAGCTGGTTCCTAGACCAAAGGATAAGAATGTTATAGGGACAAAATGGGTCTTCAAAAATAAATTGAATGAAAATGGAGAAGTAATTAGAAACAAGGCCAGACTTGTTTGTAAAGGGCATGCGCAACAAGAAGGAATAGATTTTGAAGAAACTTTTGCTCCTATTGCAAGACTTGAGGCCATCCGAATGTTCCTTGCTCTCTCAAGCTTTCAAAACTTCAAAGTATTTCAAATGGACGTGAAATCAGCCTTTCTGAATGGAGACTTGGAAGAAGAAGTATACATTGAGCAGCCAGATGGTTTCATTCTTGGAAATGATCCAAATCTTGTATGTAGATTGAAAAAGGCTCTTTATGGTCTCAAACAAGCTCCAAGGGCTTGGTACTATCGTTTGGACAAATATCTTCATCAACAAGGTTTTTCAAAAGGATCAGAAGATAGCAATCTTTATATAAAAGTTGAAAATGACAAATTGCTAATACTTGTTGTGTATGTAGATGACATTATCTTTGGCAGCAATGAAGAAGCTATGAGTCAAAGCTTTGCCTTGGTAATGCAGAAAGAATTCGAAATGTCCTTGCTGGGAGAACTGACATATTTTCTTGGTTTGCAAATCCAACAAAAAGGAGGAGGGATCTTTTTGTCTCAAACCAAATATCTCAAGCAGATTTTGAAGAAATATGGCATGGAAGATGCAAAACCAGTATGTACACCCATGGTCACAGGATGTAGCCTCAGTGCAAATGATGAATCAGCAGCAGTGCATCAACCAACCTACAGATCTATGATTGGAAGTCTACTTTATTTGACAGGTACCCGACCAGACATAATGCATGCAGTAGGAATAGTTGGAAGATTTCAGGCAAATCCAAAGGAAACTCATCTTCAGGCAGTAAAGAGAATCTTCAAATATCTTCAAGGAACTCAAAACTATGGCTTATGGTATCCTAGAGATACAGATCTCACACTTCATGCTTATACAGATGCAGATTGGGCTGGAAGCGTGGATGACAGGAAGAGCACAAGTGGTGGTGCTTTCTTTATGGGTTCCAGATTAGTATCTTGGTTCAGCAAGAAACCGAGTTCGATTGCCTTGTCTACAGCTGAAGTGGAATATGTTGCTGCTGCATCTTGCTGCACTCAACTCCTTTGGATGATGCAGACCTTGCAGGATTTTCAAATCACTTGTATACCACCCATCTCCATCTTATGTGATAATACAAGTGCAATCAGCATTTCAAAGAACCCAGTCATGCATTCAAAGACCAAGCACATACCGATCAAGTATCATTTTCTCCGGGAACAAGTACTTGAACAAAAGGTCAAGTTGGAGTATGTTCCTTCTAAGGAACAAGTTGCTGATATACTCACCAAACCATTGCCCAGAGAGACCTTTGAATACCTCAGGCAAAAGATGGGGGTTGTTGATGCATCATCTTGCTATTGAATCTCATCTGATGGTTGGTTGTACGCAAGGCTCATCTGGGGTATATGCGTACAGGTGCTGGGTTGCAGATTGATCGAAGACTGAATGGCACAGATTCAAGGGGAGCATATAATGAATTGTTGGCATTATGGAGGAAGTACAGAAGGAGATCATGGATGCTGGTCTGAATTTTGCTGCAATATGTCTCTATCTCTTTCATGGTCGTTTATGGTGTTTGGTGGATTATGGTTCTTCTTTGCAGATCTGGTTTATAGTCAAGGGAAGCATATTCTTAGGGGGAGCATAACCCTTTGCCCTTGATGTCAAAGGGGGAGAATGACGTTGAGGATCTTGAGGTTGCCATCAAGTCCAAAGGGGGAGATTGTTGGCATTATGATTCTGGTATGGCCCTATGTTATAGATGTTGTACTTGATGGCAACACCCTCAAGTGGCAATGCTCTGATCAGGCTCTCAAAATGTTGGAAATTAAGAGGTACGCAGGTGAATGGTTCAAAAGGTGCATACCCGCAGGTACACCGGCCAGGAAGTGCGTTCATACCCGCAGGTCACCCGTTCATGAGGTGCGTACCCCCAGTTCACTCACTTCAAGGCAGAGAAGTGCGCTCACGTGGGGTTTCTTATGGTTGGCCCGTGGTATTTAGCCCACCATTCTTGATTCTATGGTTTTGGCCCGTGGTATAGGATCTAATTTTGCCCCGGTTTGTATCCCTTGTATTGGTTATTGATGGTTTTGTCCCATGGTGTGAATAAGGGCTTGACTATAAATAGGGAAGGAGATCACTTGGCTAATGCATCTTTTGCAAATTGAATATCTTAAGATCTGAAATATTGGGTTATCAGTTTAAAAGATTGATCTATATAAAAGTGAAGTTGAAAGTGAATCTATGAAGTGTGATCTCTCGGGCGCATGATCAGATCTGGGCATCTGACTATCTGTGGCACATTGGGGGACTGCCAATTCGGCCCTAATCAGAGGTACGCAGGTGATTAACAGTGAAAGTGCATGGGTACGGACAGCAGAAGAAGGTGCAGTGCATGGGTACGCAGAGTAGAAAAAGGCGCAGTGCGTGGGTACGCAGCGCGACAGAGGTTCAGGTGCGGAGGCATAGTGAAAGTACGCGACGCTACAGAAACCACATGTGCGTAGATATGCGGCGCGATAGCATCTGAGAGTGCGTGGCCACAGTAGTAGTACGCGGCGCGATAGAAGCAGTGGGTGCGTGGGCACAGTGAAGGTACGCAGCGCGTTTAAAGGAACAGTGCGTAGATACGCAGTGCAGCTCAAGGCTCTCTGCGGGGATACACAGAGGTGCAGAAGGTGAAGTGCGTAGCAATGCGTGCCAGATAAAGAAAAATTGCGTATCTGTCTTAAGGCATTTATTTGACTGACTTTTCTCTGTTGATAAGGTGTTCTGGGTTTAGTTTACTGTTCTATTGATCTGGTTATTGCAGTTGACTGGGTGATTTACTTGTACTTGATGATTATTTGATGTTCATGGATCCAGTTTGAAAATTTATGAAAAGTGGTCCTTGAAAGAAAAGAAGTAGGGGGTTGTAGCTCCCTTCTAGGAGAGACTGGAAAACGAGAGAGAGTTGTAGCTCTCTGCAGGTTGCAGCCTGCGTACTGGTAAAGGACTACACCAGTACAAAACCATTGTAAAAGGGGTTTCTAATTTGAAAGAAGATAGAGACATATTGCAGCAGGTGGTTTTCACCCACATTGGGTTTCCACCTTATATCTGGTGTTCTTTGGTGTGACTATCTGTTTTTCTTGTTCATGCTCATTATTTTATGGTACTGACATGCAAAAATAATTCAAAGTATAAATAAGGAAGATTTACTAAAGAACTTGATAATACTGATTCACCCCCCCTCTTAGTATTATTTCCAACAGACACACACATGAATTGTTCCTCATTTCTTCATGACAGGGACAATGTTAGACACCCAATCTATTATAGGTACTGGGTATATGAAACCAATGTGTAGAAGTTTTTCAACTTCAGCTTTAGTAGTGGCATCCTTCTTAGGATGGACTGGACAAAGGCATTCCCAAACTGGTTTAGCATCAGGATACATCCTAACTTCATGCACAACGATATTTGGATCGATACTTGGCATCTCCTCGTAGGACTACGAGAAAAAATCTCTGAACTCCTAGAATAGGGCTTTACAGGTCTTGATCCCATCAGGAGAAAAAGATGCACTGATATGTAGATTCTCAACAATGTTAGGTTTGACCGAAATATTGAGAGGGATGGTCTCTTTAATATTTGGCAAGTTCTTCTTAGAATCAACATCGTGAATGGATACGGAATTTGCAGACAACTCAACTATATTGGGTCGATAGAGTTCATTAAGATTATCCTCAAAGGAATCTAGCAAGGAGGAACGATGATGATGATCGTCCCATGGAGCATCGTCCAACACAAGTGAATTACTTGGAATTCATCGCAATCTTTTCTCTACTCTCGGCTTGTAAGCTCGAAATGTAGTTCTGATTGTTATAATTAGAACCTGCACATACAATCAACACAAGCTAGATAGCTACAACATCTATGTAGCAAGATCCAATTACTCTATGCAATGGATCAAGAGGGCATTGAAATATATGAATGTAAACATAACATAACACATATATGAAAACAATGTACTCTTTGTATGAATATGAATAAGAGAGAGTTTACAACCAAGAATAAAAGTTGATCTTGTAGAGATCTCCCCAAGTTGAGTTGTCCTTCCTTGTCACAAATCACAACTCAATGTCACCCTAATGCCTGAATATGATGACTCTCTTAGACTCAAGGCAACAACATGAGGGTATGATCAGTCATCCCACTTTGATGTTGTAGATGGCAGTAAATTTATAGGAGGCATGGTAGTTTATGAACTCTTATCGATTTACCAATCTAGGTTTAAGATCCACTTAATATGGGAGGATGAGCTCAAGGGATAAGAGGTGAAATTTCCAAGGTAAAATCAAATAGGATTTCAGCTTCTTATCTAAGATAAATGGTTAAAACAACCCCTATAAGTTTTTGGAAGAGGAAGCTTTGGGATTCTTTTTAATTTTCCTGAATTTCTAGAATTTGTGCACCCCCAACAAGGAGCAAGTCATTGTTGATCAATGTTGGTGCAGAAAGGAGCAACCTAGTGCAGAACATGTGTCTCTAAAGAGGTAGGGTGCACTAGGGCTTAAAATCTTTGATTTTTGGCAGTTAGACCCAAAAACTCAGTTATTTGGAAAGCTCATGCTTAGGGATTTATGTAGGGATAATGACAACATGTTCACGAATGATGATTGATCCGGTTTTCAGGCCTATTGACTAGATGCGACAAAATGCCCTATAACAGATTCCTACCTAAAGCATAAATTTAGAGACGATGGTTGATGACTAAAGTGATTTACCTTGTGATAAGTTCAGATAAAGAACAACTGGTCTATATCATTATCTCCTACTGCACATTTTCATCATGATATCCTTGTTGAGGGAGACATACCCATGCTCAGCACATAAGTTAATATTACATGTATGATGATCAAGAAGTCGCGTCCGCTGATGACAAAGTGTGGATCCATGATTGGATGATTGTTTGTATTATCATAGCCATCAAGCTTTGTAATCTTGCATTAATCCTAAGAATGCAACCCAAATGGATGGAACTAGATCCAGGGTCTTCTATCTCGTTCACTCGATCTTCCAACGTATGAGTCTAACCATGTGAATAAAGGAGTTGGAGTTGAACATGGTAGAAACCATTTGATTACCATCAATGTAGGCAGAGAAGGTCACCAGATCAGTACACTAGCTACATGGATCTAATGACTTAGCTAGTAGAGACTGAGCCATCCTCTTTCGAGGAAGCAGCAGAGAAACCTATATGGATTGATGCAATCATGGAGGAGTATGAATCCACTATAAAACAACATTGTTTGGGAAGTGGTCTCAATATCATCAAACAAATCAGTTGTGGGTTCGAGATGGATCTTCAACGTGAAGCATGCAACAGATAGAAGCATAAAAAAGTACAAGGCCAAATTTGTGGCCAATGGGTAGTCACAGTTGAGGGGATTGACTATGAGGAGACCTTTGCTCCTGTAGCAAGGTACTCATCCATCAGATCAATCCTTGCTCTAGCTGCACATATGGGGTGGAAGATCCACTAGATGGATGTGAAAACAACATTCCTCAATGGAGTTATTGAGGAGGAGGTGTATATCGAGCAACCAGAAGGCTTCGAGAATTTTGATTAAGATTCTCACGTGTGCAGACTCAAGCGAGCATTGTACAGTCTCAAGCAAGCACCCTATGCTTGGTACACCAGGATCGATAGCTATCTCACCAGTTTGGGCTTCACCAAAAGTGAAGCGGATGCAAACCTTTATCATATTTTGGTAGAAGGTAAATTGTTGATTATTTTCTTATATGTTGATGACTTGATTTTGACTAGTGATGAGCAGCTGATCAGATATTGCAAGGAGGACCTTGCAAGAGAGTTTAAGGTGAAGTACATGGATCTCATGCACTTCTTCCTCGAATTGGAAGTATGGTAAGGTGATGGGGAACAATTTGTCTCTCAGGGAAAGTATGTCAACGAGATACTTCAAAAGTTCCACATGGACATATGCAAACCCATGGAGACTCTTCTAGCGACCAACTGGAGGAAAGTGGATGTCACTTCAGGTGAGGAAGTGGATGCTACTGATTACCGACAGTTGGTGGGTTCACTCATGTACCTTGTGAACACACGACCAAATATGTGATATACATTCAACCAGCTAAGCCAAGCTATGGTTAGGCCAACCAAATTGTTATGGAGGGCATTTAAGCATGTTCTACAGTACCTCAGAGGCACTACCTAGTTTGGACAATGGTATAGACGGACAGAGGGAGTGAAATTGTGTGGCTTCATAGATGCAGATTGGTCAGGAATTCCATTAGACCGAAACAGTACATCACGTGGAATTTTCATTGTTGGGTCTGCAGCAGTTTCTTGATACAACATGAAGCAAATATTTGTGGCACTTAGCTCGGCAGAAACAAAATATATGGATGTAATTCAAACAACATGTGAGGTGATATAGATGAGAAAGATACTTGTTGGATTGTTTGGTCAGATGATGGATCCAACTGCGATTTACTATGATAATCATAGTTGCATCAACCTCTCTAAATATTTTGCTTTTCATGATTGATCTAAGCATATTGATATTTGGTATCACCATTTACGAGATTGTGTGCAAAGGCGGATTATGTTGTTGCAGTACATTCTGAGAGAGGAACAAGATGTTGATATTTTGACAAATGCCTTATCAATAGGGAAGTTATAGTTCCACAGGTGTAGGATAAGGGTGGTTGATAATCCCTTTCTTGTTGAGAGGGAGTGTTGAAAATGCAGCAATAAAATCTCAGTTTGACTTTGCCTTGGTCAGACTAGAGAAAATTCAAATTTCTTTTTCAGCATAAATCTTGGAGGTAGTTAACTGAGGTGACATGGCACTTGTCACTTAGTTAAATCAGTTAATTCGAGTTGGGGAAGCTTGAATTAAGTTCATTATGATTGATTTCTAATTTGTAGCAATCTATTTTAGTTAATTTGAGTTATTGTCAGTTAAACTAGTTATAATTGTCAGAAGAACTAGTGGAGGTCAAGTTGTGGAAGTGGAAATTTAACCACACTTAGTGATCAACCAGTTAACTAATCAGTAAACCCAAAATAATTGTTGCACGTAGAGAATTCGATTTACCCAATTGAGATGGATATTCCAAGGCAATGTACTATAAGTTGTAGCATATTCCATTGTGTACAGGTGGTGCATGCAGTCAGAGGAAGGACTTAGAGGAATTCAATACAGGGAATTTTCCTAAATAATAAGGGTTAATTTCCTTAAGGAACGACGCAAGGAAATAGGAGCATAGAGGGCTTGAAAATTGTCTAAGTGTTAGCCAGGTTCAGTCAGTCAGGTAGACGGATAGACTATACACTTGCAGGGTGTGCTCACGCTTGAGAAAGCATATGTATTTCATCTCTATTCTCTTATTAATGCAATACAAATAGGAAGGAGTTTTGAGCAGTTTCTTTCCCCCAGATAAATATGTGTGCATCTGTGATGTTTCCTTTTTCATTTCTATGATTTTTGTTCTAGATGGTGAATTTACTTCCACATATCAGTAGAGTAGCTTCAAGTCTTGTGATTTAGTAAATGTCATGAGCAGTTTCAAATCTATACATTAATTTCTACAATTGTTCCATTAATTTCAACTTTAGTTTCCTCTTGCAATACCAACTTTCCCTAACCTATGGTAGTCCAACCATTACTATAATCATGTACTCATTGACTTGGACCATAATCCCCTATACCACAATCTGATAATTCTATAGGTTGAGCACCAAGGTTAAGCTTTCCTTTGGAAGCACTGGGAACCATGGGGATTGAGTCATAGTGTTTGTTATCAGTCTTGTGCTTTTGGTCTTTTGTGATTTGTTGTGCTTTATTTGTGGCTTTGTTTATGTCTGATGTAAGGCCTTACCACTTTGTTTGTGGTGTCTTGTTGCTATTGGTGTTTCATGATTTTCTTATTGTAATTTCGTGCTCTTGCCTTTTATGTTTTGAGAGTATTGGGAATTGGTTTGGGAAAGAGAAATTTAATGGAGCTCGGGGAGAGTTGTGTTAAACCCGACAGGAAATGTAAGACCTAGATATGAGGGATCAGATAAGGAAAAGTAAATGGATATGAGGGATCAGATGCCTTGGTTGTGTTGGGAATTGTTGTTCTCAATGTTGTGCATGGTGTGCATGAATAAAGGGAAGTTTTCTTAACCTAAACCTTAGGATATATGGTAATTGTGTTGTGACTATGATTATGTTGGTGTTTATATGTGCATATATTACATATGTATGTATTTCATTGACTAACAGGGTCATTAGGATCAATTTGTGTTAGTGTTCATATGTATATATATATGTATGTATGCAGTTGTATGGCAGGGTCATTAGAAATCATGATTGTTTAATGTTGATGTTTATATGTATATATGTATGTATGGCATTGCTTGAGAGGATCATGATCGTTTTATGTTAATGTTTATATATGTGTATGTATCTATCTATCTATTTCAATGTCTGATAGGGTTTTCAGGGATCATTCTTGTGGAGGAATGATTGCTTATGCAGGTGAATTGCATGAAAGGGGTTCTTGGTTTATGGGGAATCAAGTGGGAAGAGTAGCCCTAACAGATCTTTGAGGTCAGTATCATGTGCATATGAATTGATATTATGTTATTGTACTATGTCTAGGTTTATGTTATGGATAGGCTATGTTGAGGGATACATTAACAAAGTGAAAACAATGTGATCTGCGACATGCTAGGATAAGCATGGATGGCATAGAGACACTAGAAGAAAGGTTGTTTGGTTGAGACAGTGTGGTTTTGGATGAGCAGGCTATTATCGTGTATATATTGTGCATATTGTATATTCAATGATTATACCTATGATGTTGTTTTCCTATTGTATATATGGTGTTGTGTGCATATTGCATATGAGGTATTGGGTATAGATGGTGTTATGTACAGGTTAGATATGTGGTGTTGTGTACATATTGTATTATTTGCATAATGGATATGTGGTGTTGTGTGCATATGGTATTGTGCGCATGTTGGATATGTGGTGTTTTGTACATATGGTGTTATGTACATGTTGTGTATGCAACGCTATGTACATATGGTGTTGTGTGCATGTTGTACATGTGGTGCTACGAACATATGGTGTTGTGTGTATGATTGTACATGTTGTGTTATGTGCATATGGTGTTGTGTACATGTTGTACATGTGGTGTTGTGTACATGTCATGCATGTGACATTATGTACATGTTGTGTATGTGGTGTTGTGTACACATTGTACAAGTGGTGTGGTGTACACGAGGCATTGTGTACATGTTGTGCAAAAGGTGTCATGTACATGTGATGTTGTGTACACGTTGTGAAGGTGGTGTTGTGTACAAGTGTACTGTGTACATGTTGTACATGTAGTAATGTATGCATGTCGTACATGTTGTGTTGTGTACATGAGGTACTACGTATGTGCATTGTGTAGTTGTGGCATTGTGACATGTATTCGTTGTGTTGTACTATGTGTATTGTGTTGTACATTGGTTGTAGGAGTATGCATTGTGTTGTGTTGTACACCGAGTGTAGGTGTATGTGTTGTGACGTATATAAGGTGTAGGTGCATGCATTGTGTGGTGCATTACGATGTGTGTGGATGAATGTGTTGTGATGTACATTGTGTATGTGTATGTGATTGAAGAAAAGAAAAGGGTATTGGGTGTTTGATGGGTGTGGAAATCAATCTAGTGTGTGTACAAAAAGGACAAAGGATAAAGGTAGAAGCGAAGGATTGATTGAAGGATAAGTATCGATATTTTATTTCGGGTTTATTATGCATGTGATCTATGATTCTAGTTTATTATGGTTACATCTAATCTATGCTTATGGTCTATGATGCTAGCATGTGATTAATTATTCTGATTTACGATGGTTGTGTTTTGAGCTAACCAAATGTGATATATTTATACATGATGATTTAATCAAAGAGCTAGTTTGAATTGTTGCGACAAGAAGTAAACAGAATTGCAAGTGTACCTTATTGACGAGCCACCAATGAGGTATGATTTGAATTTATTTCAATTCATTTTGAATCTAATGGAAATTATGTGCTTGGTACAAGAAAGCATGGAAAATTCCCAGGTTGGGTGGTTGAAACTTACTGTAAGCATTAGCAGTAGTAGCACAAGGAATTGGAACAAGCAGCAGTATGTTGGTAAAGCACTTCAGGAGCAAGGTCGTTGTGGGACACTCATACCCAATAGTGTCCATTGATTTCCATGAACATGTTATGACTGGTATGATGGTTTTGAGGCAGAGTTATGCCTTGATTTTTGGACCTTCCAATGTGAGGAAACCTTACCAAGGGATGGATCGCCTAGGATAGGGGATGCCGGGGAACTTGGAAGGTGAGTGACTACATGGAAGGGGATGACCAAATTTCCCGAGAGACTGTGTAGCAGAGAAGGGAAGGTCAGGGAATGTATTTTTTTTGTCATTAGCATTGCCAAATGGAATCAGAAGCACATTGGGAATGTGCCCTAGAACAATGAGTCGGTAACTGTTCTCTGAGAGGACAAGTAGCACAGGATTTTGGCGTTGGACATTGGATGCAACTTTGACTTTGGCAATGGATTCTTGACTTCCTAGGAAGGGGGTGAATCCTTGTACTACTTTGGAGGGTAGAGGTGTGAGCCTATGGATTCCATTGTTGTAGATGCAGGCATCATATCCTTTTATTTTGTGGTTAAAGCAAATGTGCATATGTATATATGTGTATATCATTGTAAATATTGTATCGAGTTGGATTTTTAAAGCTCCATAGACAGTATGGTTATTTGTTGGTTGAAGCTAATGTGCATGAGTATATGTGGTGGTTATTATAAATACAGTAATGAGATATGTTATAAGGCTCAAGTAAACGATATGATTGTCATGTTTTCAACAGTATTTTTAGTTGTAGGTGTCATTAAACACTGAGGATGGTGTTCCCCCAAGGGGGAGGGTTCTGTAACAACCCTAGTCAAAATTCCATGTAATAAAGTTAATAAAGGAAAAACAATAACCAAGGTCACGGGACATGTATTCCAAGTTGAATGTTGGGGAAAACATCCCAGCGTGGGTCTTCATTCGGTTTATTAGCACTAAGAGGAAGTTGGGAAAGGGAATGGCAAAGGCTTTTGAAAGTCGTGAGACATTAACTGGCATTTTATTTATGAAAATAAAGTAAAATAGGAGAAAAGGAAGGTGAAAGGTCACAGGTTGAATATGAGGATGAAAATGAAGGAAAATAATGGAAAATTGAAGAAAATAGAAGCCTCATTAACAGAAATCGTTTTGAGGATCAATTGGTGGCTCTGGTGAGTGTAATCTTTTGTTAGTTCAGTTTTGGAGCTCTCTCTTTATTCTCTATCTCACATTCTTGTACACTTAGAGCATTCTTGGAGCACTCTAGCATTTGATCAAGGAAAGCAAACGAAGGACAAAGAAGGCAAAGGGAAGTAAAGATCAAGAAAGTGAGAGCAAGATCAAGCAACTACAACAAGATTACTTGCAAGTATCAATTTGCATGAATGATTGCTAGATTTGGCATGTATGGCACATGCATGTGTGTATTTGGTTCTCTTGTTGTCATTGGCATGGGTTTTTCCAAGTGTGACAATGTTCTTCAGCCTTTCCTTGCTATTTCCAGATAGCCAATGGTTTCTCTTTTATTTGGTTAAGATGGATTTCCAGATGGTTTCGAAACTCAGTGAGGTGGTCTCTGAAAGAAAGAACACATGGCCTAGGAATCTCTAAACTAGACTAGGATTGAGGTAAAGCCATATTTTTTTTGCGTAGGAATCCTCGACCAGCAAACGGTGGGATATACGGTAAAACCTAGAGGTGTGTACCATCGATCAGGCCTAGGAATCCTTGACCAGTGAATGACAGGATATACAGTAAAGCCTGGAGGGCGGAGTCTTGATTAGGCCTAGGAATCCTCGACCATTTTATGGCGAGACATACAGTAAATCCTAGAGATTAGGAGACAGGAAAATTCCTCACTGTGTAGGTGGAGAAATCTAGTGGCATCCATTCTTGTTTAGGGCCTAGTGATATGGTGGGGATTGTGGTAAATCCTAAGGAAACCTTATTGGTTTGGTTTTGAGTTCCACATTCATGGTTGAAATATGGCATGGGGGTGATTGGATGAAAGAAAGATTGGGTTGAACCAATCTATGGTCGGGTGGTTCGTGGAAGTCCCATACTCGGTTAGCTTTTGCATTCATTAATAATAGCTTCTTTCTCCTTGGTATTTCATGTATAAATATATTGGTTTATATGAGACTATTATGGTTGTTATATCCTTGTTATTTATGTTGGTTATATGATGATTATGAGTAAGTTTTATGACAAACTTGATGTATGGATTCCATCATTTTTTTATTAGTAATTGAAAGTACAATGAATATATGACCAAATAGATGATAATGCAGCTAATGTGATCAGACAACAATGCTTCTTTATGAATCTCAGATAAGTATGAGACCCCTATGCTCAGATATGTTGTTATGACTTGTAGATTGCACATTTGTGACATGTTTGACGAAATGCATGTCATGGATAGTAGGGTTCCAATCAAGTCATTGATCAAGTGTTTTCATTAGTACCTTTGTTCCATTGTTATTTATCACTTCTGAAAGTTTCATGAAGTTCTAGGCAGTGGCCTAAGTCCTGGCCCTAAAAAAGTGGCACAAAATCTGGGGTCGTTGGCTCAGAACTAGCTAAAAAAGTCCATAGTAGCTAGCATGCCCTTACTATGGGAGTGATTGGAAGGGTCAATTGGCTCCTGAAGGTTTTGTAGCATGTGTGGAAGGACATATTGGTTTGGTTTTTTCGGTTCCACTTCCTTAACTATACATGGCGAGTTGAATCATATCATAATAGCCTCTCGTCACATGTTTACCCCAGCAGACCGGTTAACTTGGGTAAATGTGGGAGGAGGGCGTTACATCAAAGCTTTCGAGGTGAACACTTTTTTTAATTAATTTTTTTAAGGAAAAGTTTGCACCTTAAGGGATTTCGATCCCTCTTGGTACATGATAAATCTAGAGTTAAGATTAATCTTTTAGAAGTGGAGTTCAAGTATACAAATTCAACCTTAATCATTTGATTAGGGATTGGTTGACACGATGAACTTTGATCCCTTCCATATTACAGTTAATGAAATTAAATTTACAATACATTTGGTGAGGGAACAACTAAGATTACCAACCTTGATCCCTCTCAACTATGCTTATTTAACTGTTCCAATACATGTATTCTATACCCAACAAACACATTTACATTATTTGACTTGAGCCTTATGTAAAATTATTAAGCATGCAGTCTATGTATTATTTATGCATTCACTAATTTGATCTTAACCATCAGTATAATGCATTCACTAATTTGGTCTTAACCATTGATCCCTTATTAGGAATTTATATACATGTGCATTTTCTACATATACACATATTTACATTTGAAGTATTCTTAACTCAACGCCTAAACAAAACTCACAAACAACCCTTCGCTTGTGCTGCTACAAAATTGTACACATGCACACATTATTTGCACGACCTATGTCAATATAAAAACTCAACATGTAAACAAGACTCACAAACACCCTTCACTTATGCTCCTACAAAATTGTACACATGCACACATTACTTACATGACCTATGTCAATATAAATAAGTCAAAATTAAGTATTACAAAGGTAATTATTATTCTCATTCATCATGTACAAGATGGGTTGTTAAAAACCACCTTAAATATGATTTCGTTGATATGACCTTATTTTAATAACTCATAACCAAATTCACTATCTTTTGTATTGATGAGACTCTTATAATCATCCATCAACATGATTTGAGTGAATAAAATTTTCCTTGCATTGTCACCATTTATGCTTTATTTTTTTTGGTAGTCTTTAGCATGGTGGCCAATTTACCATTTTCCCACATTAAAAAAAATATTTTAATTAAGGGAAATTTTCTCAATGATTAAAATAATAATAAAATAGGAGCTTCTAGAGGGTTCCATCGGATCTATAAAAAGAGGAGGAGGAGGCCATTAGAGGACATCTTGGATTTGTGATTTCTTCTTGTGGAGAGGTTTGAGAACTCAGTTCTTTACTTCAACAGCAGCCCTAGGACGGAAACCCTTAAGTGATATTGGTGAGATTAGACGAAAACCCACCTCATCTCCTTGGTGGATTCAGCCAAAATTCACAGATGCAGTGATTGATTTCAGTTCAGTTTTGGGAGCCTCAGGGTCGGTTTCATCATCAAAGCAGATTAGTTTTCGAGACCAGATTGTCTATCTCAGCTATTTTAGCTATATCATCATGTACACTCTTTCAGTCACTTATTATAATGAAAGCTGAGATTATTTCTTCTCATTGTGTTATTAAATTGCATGCACTCTACTTGTTATATTTTACATGGCAATCTTTTGTTAATCGAATAGTAATTTTATGGTGAAATTTTTTGTTAAACTAAATTTCTACAAATTTAGAAAAATAACCCGTTTGGGATATTACAGAAACCATTTCTGAACCCATCATGTCTCCATCCCGTCCAAAACTCCCGCCCAGATTCACACCATGGTTTTTTTTTTCTGGCATTCCCTGCCACCATGCTATTGAGTTCAAGCAGTGGTTTGTTCCCTGTACCAGAGGGATCCAAATAGAACTCTCTTTCATAGCCTCTTCATAGCAACAAACCTGCAACTAGAGTGAACCGAATAGAACTATCTTTCACAACATCTCCATAGCTATCCAACTCCAGCAAAAGCTAGGTGATAGACTAATCAATTAGTTCAAGCACAACCAAGTGAAGGCCTTTCAAAGAAACTCGTTGAACCTTCACACCTCAAATTCGCTATTTACGGAAGACGTCCACAATATGAACTTCACATGGTATGACACCTTCACACTATGACCTTCACCCCATATAACGCCTTCAAACAAAACAAGAGGGTCTCCCAACATAACATCCACTTGGAGAAATCTGTCGTGCTCTTCAATTTAGCTACTATTCAAAGCCAGATTGCCTTTTTGTAGATCAAACTTCTGCAAACGGGCTCCAAATCATCTTGGTCAAAAAGAGTCTTTATTCTATCAACCAAAGGGTCCCTTCTGCATCTATCCCCCCAACACTCCCTCATGGAAAAAGTGGCATTGAAGTCTCCAACAATAATGAGAGATCCTATCTTCAATGTATCACATGCCTCCATACGATTCCAAAAAGAAACCCTATCCTTATATGGAGCATAGAGGTTAAGAAAATGTATGCTATGAGAGTCTCCTCGAATATGTCTTGTCAACAAGATGCCAGCAAAGAATTTATATGATGTTAGTGAAGCCCACCTGGGGTCCCAAAGTGTGGCAATACCCCTCGAAAGCTCACATGAGTCAACAACCACCATATGCCAATCCGGAAAAATATTCTGAAAATATTCAATAATTTTAAGAGAAATCGCCATAATTTCTTGCGGTAGAATAATAAAAGGATAAATTGATTAGAAAATATATCTAAGGGATAGGACTTTTGAGGAGTCCCCCAGATCCCGCATATTCCAGGATAGATAGTTCACCATGAGTTCCCATAAACGAGCGCATTAGCTCTAAGGGCCCGACGATCAAAGGAATAAATGATGGGAACATCTCTCATCTCATATGTGTCCTGAAAATTAAGAGACTTAGGAGTGGATCATCTATTCTTACTCGTGTAAGATATTCTCTAAACAATGCTTATATTTGTTATTTTTCTTTATTATATTGTGCAATTTGTGATTTCATTTAGTTTTATATGTGCATAAAATAGTTTGAATCGTCTATTCTTTACTCCTATAAGATATTCTCTAAATTATGCTTAAAATTCTTACTATTTTTTAATTATATTGTGTAATTTGTGATTGCATTAATTTATTTTGAATTACTATACTCTTCAATTCTTAGATAATTATAGTGGATAATTTTCTATGCAATTTCTACATTGACAAAACTTTGGGGTGTATAATGTCTTCTTTTATGATTAATATACAAATGAGATTATTTATAATACACATATAGGTATATTTGTTTCAATTCACACCTGAAACACAATGTTTAGATTCACAAAAATTTTCGTGTTGACATCATTTTAGTTTATGATATACTCATTTCAATTTGCACCCAAACACAATGTCTAGATTCATAAAAAATTTGGTGTTATACAATGCCTTGGTTTATGATTAACATGTATGTGAGAATATTCACACAATACACACATTTGTATACTAATCTTGATTTTCACCCCAAAGGCAACTTTTAGTTTGAAAAACACTTGGGGTGGATAAAACCTTAGTTTACGATTAATAAATGTGAGATTATTCACAATACACATACAAACATAGTCATCTCGACTTGTATCCCATAGGTAACTTTTAGTTTGACAAAAACACTAGGATGGACATATGGGTTTATGATGATGATGATGATGATGTTTAACGTTCGCTGAGACCAAACAATGGTCTATCAGACCGAAAGAAACAAATTATTTATTTTGATTTAAGATTTTATTCCTATGCTCAAAAAGCTTGGAGAGAAGCCTCCCGAGCTCACTATAATTTTGACATTGTAAAAGGCTAGGAAGGTCAGTATTGTAACAAAGATTGTGAAACTGAGATCTAATGTGATTGTACGCAGGGCACTCTAAGAGGAAGTGGTTTTCATCCTCGATGTTCCTATTCTCACATATATGGCAGATCCTTTCCATCCATGGCATTTTAGGAACTGCCCAATGACCTGTTTCACTATGGAGCTCATGAGAATTCGTTCTAATCTTTGCTATATTAATTTTCTTCTTTGAGCTAGTTAAAATAGAGAGATACTTTTGATCTTCTAGGGTGGGGTTGATGACCTTCTTATAATAACTTAATTTTCTTTTAGCCGCTAAATCTTTCTCACACCACATTTTTTCTTTGAACTTAGAAGTAACAATATCTTTAATGTTATTTATGTTTTGCAATGCATCATTTTCGTTGATCTCCCAATAGTTTAACCAGGCCCTTGTGTCTTTATGCCACCCTCGATTGAGCCTTAGGTGGTTTTGGCTGGAATTTAAAGCTAGCTTAGGAAGTCTATGATTGTCTATGTTATTGAGTTTGTGCTTGTACAACAGAAACCTAAGCATAGCTAGGCTCTCAATAGGGGAAAGACCTGCTTCTATAAGGAGAATAGGATAGGGTGTATTACTTTTAATTTCTAGGTTATAAGTTATAAAATGCTATGGGAGGAAAGATACTCATTTCATAGTAAACCAAACTAGATCTATCTTAACGTTGGATCTATTAAGTGTCAAGAGGGACAAAATCTCTTGTAGTGCAAAACTCTTTTTTGAGTGAAAAACTTGAAGAAATGTTTGCACCTCGAGAGATTTGATCCCTCTTGACGCTTAATAAATCCAATGTTAAGATGGATCTAGGTTGGTTATATATATATATATATATATATATATATATATATATATATATATATATATATATATATATATATATATATATAGATATATATATATATATATATATATATATATATATATATATATATATATATATATATATATATATATATATATATATATATATATATATAAGGGTGGTTCACGGACAATGAGTGGCCGCTACATCCACGGGAAAATCCATATAGATCAACCCAAAGGGATCTACTCGCCAGCCAAACTAGCAAGGCCTAACCCCAAGGGCGTCAAGGAGATTTGGTCATGTGACCTCCTAATAGGAAATGTACTTAGCAATAAGAACTTGATCAACTGAGCTATACCCTAGGGAGGTTGGTTTTCTATATGTATGTGTGTGTGTGCGCACGCTCCGTAGTTAAGACAATCTACTTGAAGCTCTGTTGTTAGACCATAAAACCTAACAAGCTCCTCTGTTATATCATAAAACCAACAAGAATATATACCTCTGTCTTTGCAAGAGTCAATGATATTAACTATTCTTAGTTTAATTTTATTTTTTATGCTATCATTCGATCTCCTACATAAAACTCAATAACAATTGTTCAAACTAAGTTGTTATGAATATATGAGAGACACATTCCAATGAATATTCATTTGGATTTTAAAACTAATGGTTGACACAGTCTAAACTCAGCAACTCAAATAAATTTTAATACAAACAAAAAAATATAAACAAATATAGGATTGCATGTACTTTTTCTCTTCATACTCAAAAGTAAAATTTCAAACATATAAAATAAAAGAGTAACATATAGAACAAAGAAGACAAATCTAATCTTTGAATGCTATGTAACAAAGTGAGAAAGACTATTTTTCCTAAGTTTTAATTCAAAGATCCACAAAGCTATAAAGTCTTTGCGTAGTGCGTCTTTATTAACTGGTTTCCTTTGCCAAATTGGGTATGAAAATTACTCAGGGTTATGATATTTGTTGTAGAATTTAAGATTTATTTTGATCTAACTAAAAGTTTTTATTGCAATGAATGTCTCACATTAATAAAAAAAAATACCTTTAAATAGACTGCATTAGAGAAAATACCATGGGTTGATAATACTCGGAGAAATTTACTATTTTATCTCAATTTTATTTTAATTATTAACTATTAATTTTTTATTTTATTTTATTTTAAATTTTATTTAAATTTTATTTATTTTTAAATTAATATTTGATCTTCAGAGAAAAATACCATGGGTAAAACCATGGGCTATGAAAACCTGGAGCCCAAAAAGATCCCTCCATAAATTTACTATTTTATTTCAATTTTATTAAAATTATTAATTATTTTTTTTATTTTTTTGAGATAATGTTTTTGGTGATAATCACATCAAAATTCATTTGTCGACGCGTTTCAAACTAGCAAGTGTGGTTCATTGTCAATACAAGATGAAGAAACAAATCATGGTACCGAGTTAAATAGAGAGACCGACCATTCAAACGGCTACATTTCACTGGGCTTCAATATTAATTTAAATATGTAACTAACTAAATATATATGCTTATAAATACCTAAAAACATATTTTTGCTAAATTTACATGAAAACTGAAAATATATATATTGAATAGAATTATGAATAACCAAAAAAGGAAAAAACGACCTACAATAGAAAGGAGAACACTGAGGAAATTAAAACAATTCAAGGAACAATCACCAAAAACATTATCTCAAAAAATGATATGGATAACAGAAGCCTTAATTCAATAATTACATCCCTGTATGGAAGGGCCACTACAGCTAAAATTCATCATATAGGTTTCTGAAATGAAATCAGATATGGCGTTCGGTAAGAGATGTAGAGGCTCCTCCTGCAAACCATCGTCTCTTCCTTAAGCCCAGTTAGAAAGGTTCTAGATCAGCATTCTCGTCATCTTATCTCTTTACATCTGGAACTTTCTGGCATATTTTCAGCATCCCTGTGGACCAGGATCGATGCTTGTTCAGCCCTTATAGCTCAGCGGA
Organism: Pinus tabuliformis; assembly: GCA_031772625.1. Classification (NCBI taxonomy): domain Eukaryota; kingdom Viridiplantae; phylum Streptophyta; class Pinopsida; order Pinales; family Pinaceae; genus Pinus; species Pinus tabuliformis. The sequence goes on from CM062817.1 coordinate 1,689,289,722, forward strand.
TGGAAGATATTTAGAAACAGAAGCAGTCTTCAAAATTTCTCAAGCTTTCCAGAAGATCCTCTACGTTTGGTAATTCTTCTGTCTCCTTCGGTCTTTCGTCCAATAGCCATGTAACTTTCGATCAGGTCTCTGCCCTTCGGTCGTGGGTTAATAGATGTCCTCAGTCGGACTTTGGATGTGTATCCCCCACTGCGGGTAATTGTATTGTGCTGGTGTCGGATGAAGTGGTTGGATCCCTGAGGTTCGTCCCTCCGTTCTCAGGCTTCTTGCTACCTGTTCTTCCTAGCATGGAGGTGGATCTGCACTCTTATGATATTGATGTCCCCTCCCGTGATTCGGGCGTCCCTGGTCGTTTCCTTCCCAGTTCGAACTATGGTTTGGACTCCCCTCTTGACATCGGTTCCCCTATCGGTTTATTGAATTCGGTTAAACCAGAGATAGGTCCCCTCGTTGCGGAAGCCCTTCCGACTGTTGTTTCCACTATTTCCATCGTCGCTCTACTGTGAAATTCAGTGGGAATCCCTTCCTTGTCCATTCTCTCCCCTCTCAGCCCTTCATCCTCGTTGATGGTTGACCGGTTCGCCCTGTGGTACCTGCGATGACATTCGATTTTTATCTATTAGCCCCGATAAAGGCTTTATCGGGAATTGCATGGACGGTGAAAAGTGATCGGAATTTTGGAAAAAAATTCAATTTTTTTTGTAGAAATAGTGTTTGAATCGTGTTTTTGATGGTGGAAATGGATTCAGCGCCATCAAAAATGACTAGGACACTTAAAATTTTGAAGTTTAACAACTATAACTTGGATTTACAAAATCCTTGCCAGATTTTCTCTAAATCTACCTAGAATTTCCTCCAAGCTATTCCTCTTGCTAGTTAAACTACGGCCCCGATGATCCTCCTCAACTACGGCCTGATAATCCTCGTCAATTTCTGACGCCTTGTTATAATATGTCTAGTAATATATTAAATTCTAATTATATTAATTACCACAAAGAAATTTGTAATAACATTGATTATTATTATTATTATTATTATTATTATAATATTAGTAATAATGAGAAATATAATATTGTTAATAATAATAATAAGAAGAATGATAATATTATTATTTACAATAGCAATAATAACGAAAAATTTAATATTAATATTAACAACATTAATATTATTAATAATAGAAATAATAATGGTGGTGGTAATAATAATAATAACAATATTAATAATAATAATAATCTTTCTCATGGAAATAAGGTAGTTAATCTTTCTAGTTGTTCCTTTCCCCTTTCTGTTTTTAGTCTTTTTGAAAAGGGGTTAAATTTTTCCCTTGCTCCTAGGAAAATCCCACGTGGAGGATATTATGTGTGATGTTGAGTTCGGGATTAGGGGCTTACCTAATAATATTAAGGACACCATTAGGCAAAACTATGTTGTCATCCTCAGGAAAGCAAAACCCCCTAGGAACAACATTAGCAAGGATGAATTTAATGCCCTAAAATCCTTGAACCAGAATAAGGACATCGTCATCCTCAAAGCCGACAAAGGTGGGGTCGTTGTTATCCTTGATAAGGTGGATTATCACAAGAAGATGTTGGATCACATGTGTAATAGCGGAAGCTATAAAAAGCTTAATAAGAATCCCCTGAAAAGGATATCCAAAACAATCGCTCTAGCTATTAAGTCCAGTAGCACTGTGGGTACCTTTTACCACAAGCTTAATGAGAGAAGCCCCATCACTCCAAGGATCTATGGGCTTCCAAAGATCCACAAAGATGGGCCCCCCCAAGACCCATTCTTAACACCATAGGAGGGCCTACCTACCTCCTAGCCAAATTCCTAGCCTTGAAGCTTAAGCCCCTTGTTGGGCGTACAAAGTCTTTCATTAAAGACTCTTCTTCATTTGTCAATGAGTTAAAGGGCTTAAAGTTTGATCCTGGGGACATTCTTGTTAGTTTTGATGTTGTCTCCCTTTACACTTGCATCTCTATTAAGGACGCCATTGAGGTTATCAATCGCCTCACTGATCTTGATACAGCTAGATTAGTATAAATTTGTCTTACCTCACTGGTCCTGATACAATAGATTAGTAGAAATTTGTTTTAAAGAAAACTAAACCACTAATAATAAAGCACTCATAAAATAAATAACATAAAAATAAACCAAACATGGTGGAAAAGGCCTCGACCTTACTTTATTCCTCTCATCATGTAATGCAATGTACAAATAAATACATGAAGAAGTTTGTCTCAAGATAGTGTGTTTATCTTGAACAAACTTGGTTGAGAAATTTTCTCAACAAAACAGTAATCTAGGAGAACTAGTTGGAGAGAATCTCTCATCCTAACTAAACTCCCTAGTTTGAGAAATTAACTCCTAATTCTCAAGAATTGATTTAATTAATTATAATTTTGGATTTATAATTGTTTTCTTATGAGAGTGAGGCTAAAATTCCCCATCCTCCCCCCCCTCAATGATAAATCCAAAATAAGAATAAGGAATCCTCTTCCAAATTCTCAAGTTGATCCTCAAAAAACATTGCCTGAAAAACCGCCAAAGCTGGATGCTGAAGAAATTGCAATATGAAGAGACCATGAGTCAACTGCATGTTTGATTCATCTCTGAATGTCGCTTGACAACTCCATCACGTGCCAAGATACAAAAGGATCCAATTGTCCTTTGATTGAAATCAGCATCCTGTGTCCACTGAAAAAATTTGATGAACGCCCACTGGTGTATTTGTTTGATGCTCACTCGCTGATGAAAAAGCCCACTGGTTGCTTTGTTGATGTTGTCAAAACTTTCAGTTTGACAACCACTGTCACTTTCATTGACATTTTCCCCCCTTTGTCAGCTGAAAAGAGAGACAATATTATTTTTGAACTCTCCCCCCCCCCCCCCCCCCCCCCCTTCAAGTGTAGGAATGTTTCACTGGTGTACTCCCCCATTCAACTTCATGAGAGTACCATCTTCATTTTTACTGTTGACTACAATATGTGTGAGTGAATTCGATTGTAAAACTTATACAATCTTCTGACCGTGGATGACCATTCCCAGGGATCAATCCATGAATAATTGATCTTCAATCTGGTTGATTGCTATTGTTTGTTGCATTGTGCTAATGAATGATTTAACTTGCCACAATGGTGACAAATATGGACATCAAAACAGTGATCTTCCATGTGCCCTTTTCTTTGACAATGAAGGCATTTTGGTTTGACTGCAACTTTAGTTTGCGTGTATTTGTGTTTTTCTTCAACTTTCTCAGAATTAGCCGATGTGATTTGTGCAAGAAACCCTGCACTGACAAACTTAATGGGCCGGGAATAATCTGGGATATGCAATTTGGTATCATCTTTGACATATCCTAAACCTCGTCGATTTCTGTTACTTTGGATTTCTTCCCATGGCTTGATGATTGGTTTGGAAGAACGTTGAACTAGATCAAGGAACACTTCGACACTTGAAGTTAGTTGGATCGGTGACTTGGAATCATCAGTTGTAGTTGTATTGTTCAAAGACTTGGAAGCATCACTCTTCTCTAGCAACTCAGTTCTTTCTAGTTGCGACTCCAGTTGAAGGAACTCAATCATTTCATGTGCATGTTGAAGATGCACTTGAATATCACCAAGAGTTGTTTTGCTGGTGTTCACCATGTCGCCAGCTGATGATAAAATAAAATTGTTAAGAATTTGGGACAGTTGAATGTGTGTCGCCATCAAGGAAAATTTTAAGGATGGAAAATTTTCTTGAAGTTTAAAAACATTGGCGAATCCCACTAATCCCTAATATGCAAACTATAAAATGTTTATTGATATATTTGTAAAATTATTCAAATTTATAATGATTTTATATATAGTCTCTATATAATGTTGGAGATTTTTAAGGTAAAATAATTTTATATTCTAAAATTCAGGCGAATCATATTTTATAAAACTTGGAAATTGGCGAATCTTTTTGTGGAAAAATCATGGAAAATTAGCCCACTGGGCGAACATTAGCCCCTAAAATTTTCCATGGTCGCCATGTTAGCTTGCTCACTTTGAATTCAGGCTCACTTGTATTGTTGCTTATTGTTGATGCTTTAAACACTTGCTAGAGTTTTATAACTTGGTTGTTTGAACTCTTGATTTCACGCTCACTTGATGATGATCGCTTTGCTTGAATGCTTCACTGACACTTTGTGAATGCTTCAATCAACTTCACACTGGCTCGTTTGTTGTAGATGTTGTGCTTTGAACTTTCACACTTGATTTTGACACACTCGCTTTCTTGGTTGTTTGAATGACACGCTCGCTTGCTTTGTTGTTTGAATGACACGCTCGCTTACTTGGTTGTTTGAATGACATGCTCGCTTGCTTTGTTGTTTGAATAAAGAATACTAGAATTAACACTTGTTTGATGATGATTGCTTGCTATATGGCTTGCTTGAAATTGCTTGATTGATTACTGACACTTTGTGCTTTCTTGAATGTACTCATTGAATGTGCTAATTTGAAAAAATGAAGGGTGTCAAACATTGTCGAAAATGCGCCGAGGAGACAAATGACAAGTTCAATCTTGATGACGCAGTTGAAGACTTACTCGACTTAATGTATTCACCTTAACAATTCAATTTAGGGTGTTGATTACAACCGAGAATGCACCCGTACAATTTAGTTAAAAAATGTTTATCTGCAAGTGATACAAAAAGTGTTGATGATGATGATGTCTTCTTGGCTTGAAATGATGGATTTTGTAGCGTCCTTAACTTGATTCCTTTGATTACATGATGTGAAATGTGCTTGCTTGGAACATCATCTTATCAAGTTGATGATGTGACGCTTTGTGCTTATGTACTTAAGATTGATTTAAACATAATACAAAGAGAGAGTTTTGATAATATGAACACAAGTCATGCACACGCATTCATTAGATCCCCTTATTCAAATTTGGGCAGATCTAGGACACAAGCACCACAAAAATTATGATTTTATTAATTACTGGAGTACATCATTCTTCAATGTCAAAACTTTGTCGTGGAAACTTCTCAATGAGAATGTCACACTTGCAAACTTTGGAAGGAAATTGTCTTCAAACATTGCCTGCACTGACCCAATCACTCTCAAAGTAAAATATTACTTTGGGTTACAACAATAACTTTCTCTCAAACAAATTCACTTATCACTCCAAATACAAAATACTTATAACTCCAAAATTACAAAATATACTCCTTATTTATCCATTACAAAGAATATTATTTTATCCACTCCTTATCTCTCCCAAAAAACACTCATTTAAAAAATATACCCTATTACTATATATATAGATCAAATATTTGTGAGACTCTTTGGAAACCCTGGACCAATTTAATGTGATGCAGGAATCGCACAAGTATTGAGAATGTTGTAAATGACCATGGTTGATCCAAAGATTCCTTGGACCGATTTAAAGCCAATGGATATGGTTTGCAAGTTACTCAAAGTGAAGTTGATGAGTGAGATTAAGAGGTTTCCATATAACGGGTAAAATTAAAATTCCAATCAAATATGTTGCCTCTTCTTTCTCTCCAAAGGCTCTAAACTACAAAGGTGTTTTATGTCTCCCAATACAGGCATTTCTAGGATACATTGCAGCGATTTCTTCACTTTCTGCTAGGTTTTGATCTGTTTTGCATGTCCTTGTTTATTTCCCATTTCAATTTCAAATCCATTGGTTACTCGAACAATATTGTATATTCAGCTCCCCTGTGCCCTAGTGGTTCTATCAAATCTTGCATGGCTGCCTATAGTTGGAAGGAACTGTGGCTACGTTGAACAACTTTTTTTTCAGGATATGGTAGGTGATACTAGACGCCAGCTTCAATGGATGTTGTATTCTCTTCTAATGTGTAGAAATGGGTCAGAGGAGAAAGAACTTATGGAACTTATGCTACACAGAGCGCTGCCTCAGAAATTTCCGTTGCGATTGCCACGATGATTCCTGGATCTGCTACGACTACCGGAAATCTGAGATCAATCCTTTTAACGAGAGATTTCTTTCTTGGTGATGTCATTGCCTGTAGTAATGGATATTTACTCCAGAATATAATGCCCTAGAGGGCCCATAATTGTGCAGAGTAGCAAACTGTGATCAGAGGACTGAACCATAGAGATCACCCAATGAAACCCCTTTTAAAAAAAAATCCAAAAACCCAGAAATTGAAAAAAAAAAAAAAACAAAACGAACAACAACCTTCAATTTCTTAATCGCATAGAAACTTTGCTCATCATTTGTGCCCTAGTCACAGATAAAAGAGGAACGAAATTATTTCACACACAATGAAGCACATTTCAAAAATGAACCAACAGAAACCCTCATTTCAAAACGACTCCACATAAATTTGACAGTTGCAAGTGTTTTTATCTCCTTTGTAGGTGTTGGAAATTTTTTATTTGATACAACGAATAAAAAAAATATGACTTCTGAAACCAGCGAATGATCGCCGCTAAGCTTCCACAAGATGACAATTCTATTTCAGAGGAGCCAAAAAGTTTTATTGATCCATTATGTAGAGCAAAGGCATGTCATTTTATAGAAGATGAGGAGCCCTTATGTTGGGTCGACTTACTATGGAGAAATGGTAAATTCCATTCCTGCATCATACGCCCATTGGCTGAAATCTTTGAGGAACTGCATCGAGTGTCGTGAAGAATCGCGTTCAATGTAAAGAGCCCTAATCATGTTTCATATCATCAACGATGCCAATAAGCGTGGTCACATGATGGCTACTGCACCATTCTCTCCACGGGCTCCTTCACATACATCTAGAATTTCCATTGGCTCTGATACCAATTGAAGAAACCTAAACCATTAATAATAAAGCACTCATAAAATAAATAACATAAATATAGAAAAACCAAACATGGCAGAAAAGGCCTCAGCCTTACTGTATTCCTCTCATCATGTAATACAATGTACAAATAATGATAATAGTACAAATAAATACATGAAGAAGTTTGTCTCAAGATAGTCATCTATCTTGAACAAACTTGGTTCAGATATTTTCTCAACAAAACACTAATCAAGGAGAACTAGTTGGAGAGAATCTTTCATCCTAACTAAACTCCCTAGTTTGAGGAACTAACTCCTAATTCTCAAGATTTGATTTAATTAATTATAATTTTGGATTTATAATTGTTTTATTATGAGAGTGAAGCTAACATGTCTTACTTCTACTTTTTTCTACTTTGAAGGGGAATTCTATGAGTAGACTTGTAGGGTTGCCATGGGCTCCCCCTTGTCCCCTGTTGTTGCTAATACTTTTATGGAAGACTTTGAATCCAAGGCTTTGGCCTCAGCTCGTTTCGTGCCTAAGATTTGGAAAAGGTTTGTACATGACACTTGTGTCGTCTGGCCTCACGACCAAGAAAAGTTAGATCAATTTTTCCAGCATCTCAACAATCAATCTACCTCCATAAAGTTCACTATGGAGCAAGAGTTTCAGGGTTGCCTAACTTTTCTTGATGTTCTCATTTTGAAGAAGGATGACGGTTCTTTCTCCCACCAGGTGTTTCAGAAGAAAACTCATACTGAGCAGTATCTTCATGCCAAGTCTCATCATTTCCCGGATCAGAAGTTGGATGTTCTCAACACGCTAGCTACTCGTGTGCTGAGAATATCTGATGAAAACCACCTTTATAAAGAGAAAGCCCATCTCCTTAATTTTTTTGTTAACAATGGATATAGTAGGCACCAAGGTCTTAAAGCTTTCCTCAAAGTAGACAAATGTCCCAAGGTTGAGAAGGACCCTAAATATTGAGTCTCAAGGGTGCATCTCCCTTTCATCAAGGGGACCACTGACAAGATTGCAAGGATCCTAGGGAAGCATAATGTTCCCTTGACCTTTAGACCCATTAACACCATTCAAAGCTCCTTAAGATCTGTAAAAGGCCCCGTTGACCCCAAGGATTTGAAAGGTGTTTATGTTATTCCTTGTTCTTGTGGGACCCCCTACGTTGGTGAAATTGGGTGCTCTATTAATTAGAAGATTCATGAGTACGTAGCAAATATCAAGCATGCGAAGACCTGATCTTTAGCTTTGGCAAAACACACGAAAAAGACTAAGCATCATATATGCATTGAGGAGGCCAAGGTCATTGTTAGGATTGCTCATTTTCATCACCGGAAGTTTAGGGAGGCAATTGAAATTGAAAGGAGACCAAGTAATCTCAACATGGATGATGGATGGAAAATCAGCAAATGTTGGATCCCTGCCCTTTCATCTTAAGAACCCTCCCCCTTGTTTTTCCTTTCTTTTTGTTATTTTCTTTTCCAGTTTTGATTTCATTCCCTCCTCTCTTGAATTGTTTTAGTTTCCTTGGTGTTCTCCTTTCTATTTTAGTGTTGTTTTTTCCTTTTTTCTTATTCATAATTCTATTCATTATATATATATTAGCATTAATATATGTTTATAATTTAAAATAGATAAGAAGAAATTTAACCTATATATATTTTCTAATTGGTTTTTATTTAGTTAAACATGGTAATTATAATAAGTAAGTTTTCAGGTATTTATAAACATATATATTTAGTTAATTATATAAACAAAAATTTAAATAATACATATATATATATATATATATATATATATATATATATATATATTCATCTTTATTAATCATGGGATTTATATTATCCCAGTTTTCATTTATACATATTTTAATTATAAATACCTATATCTAAACTTACTTTTATATATATATATATATATATATATATATATATATATATATATATAATAACTAAAATATTTACTTTTAGTCTCTAATTAGTTCTTATTTAAGTAAACTCGATATTTATAATAAATACATTTTGATATAAATATAGTTAAAAACATATATATTTAGTTCGTTACATATTTAAATTAATAATTTTGTAAATATTATAAACAGATTAACTAATTAATTGATTAATTAATAATAAGTTTATTCCTAATTCTTGGTTTAGTCAATTGTAGCTCAAACCCAGTCAAATGTAGTTGTTTCCTTTGGTTAAATGTAGTCGTTTCTTTCTAGCCGTTTGAATGGTCGGTCTCTCTATTTAACTCGCTACCATGATCTGTTTCTTCATCTTGTCTTGACTATGAACCACACTTGTTGGTTTGAAATTTGCCAACAAATGAATTTTTTTTCCTTTCTTTTTGTTATTTTCTTTTCCAATTTTGATTTCATTCCCTTGTCTCTTGAATTGTTTTAGTTTCCTTGATGTTCTCCTTTCTATTTTAGTGTTGTTTTTTCCTTTTTTGTTATTCATAATTCTATTCATATTATAAATAAATATATATATATATATATATATATATATATATATAGGTTTATAATTTAAAATAGATAAGAAGAAATTTAACCTATATATATATATATATATATATTTTATTTTTTTCTAATTGGTTTTTATTTAGTTAAACATGATAATTATAATAAGTAAGTTTTCATGTAAACTTAGTAAAAAAGGTTTTTAAGGTATTTATAAACATATATATTTAGTTCATTATATAAACAAAAATTTAAATAATATATGTATATATATAAGTTTCATCTTTATTAATCATGGTATTTATATTATCCGAGTTTTCATTTATACATATTTTAATTATAAACGCCTATATTTAAACTAATATATATAAAATTTAACTAAAATATTTATTTTTAGTCTCTAAAGTAAACTCGGTATTTATAATAAATACATTTTCATATAAATATACTTAAAAACATATATATTTAGTTCGTTACATATTTAAATTAATAATTTTGTAAATCTAATAAACAGACTAACTAATTAATTGATTAATTAATAATAAGTTTATTCCTAATTCTTGGTTTAGTAGATTGTCGCTGAAACTCAGTCAAATGTAGTTGTTTCCTTTGGTTAAATGTAGTCGTTTCTTTCTAGCCGTTTGAATGGTCGGTCTCTCTATTTAACTCGCTACCATGATATGTTTCTTCATCTTGCCCTGACTATGAACCACAATTGTTGGTTGTAGTCATTTCTTTCTAGCCGTTTGAATGGTCAGTCTCTCTATTTAACTCGCTACCATGATCTGTTGCCCAAAAATCTCCAGTGAATTTACTATTTTATCTCAATTTTACTTTAATCACTAATTATTTTTATATGTAATTTGACTAAGTAAAAATGTTACACAACATAATATAATATAACATATGTATACTTATGAGCTCAACATTTATAAAATATTCACATATTTAACTCCTACACATCTCACATATAACGCCTACATATCTAACATCTAACATCTACACATATACCCCATACTCGGTTTTAGAGGGCCTCTCACCGCAATCAACTATTATGTTAATAATAATGTTATTATCTTTGTGATAGTCCCATTTACATAATAATTATAGATCATGATATGTTGAAATTTATATGTAACTTGAAAAAAACCACTCATATAAGATTGTAAGTGGATTTTTAATATTTTTTTTAGAGATATATAAGTATTCCAAGATGATATTAGTTGACATATTTAACATGATTGAAGAAAGAAAGAAAATCATTTTAACATCCACGAGGCTAAATATAACCTATGGGATATATTGCTTCTTCAATTGGTTGATGTATTCAACCCTTTTCCTGTGAAGCCTCACAATAAACGCTCCTAGCTTCATGACAAACCCCTCACTAAATAGATTATCCCAAGATCTAGCTGCCATAATATCTGCATAACTTTCTGATGCAGGTGCATTCAGCCCAAGGGAAATCATTGTAAATAGTAGACATAGGGGGTCATGCATTTTTTGAATTAGTTTCCTAAGTTCCAAGTCAGTTTAATATTTAGGCTTTTAAGTGTGATTTAATTAGATGTTCTCAAAATAAATAAATGAAAACATAGGAACTAGGGAGAGCTTTTAGGCATAAAAGGAATGGAGGTGGACCATTAAGTGATAAGGAGGCTTTTCTATTTTAAAACAGGGAAAAGATGGAATAAAGCCTCAAGAGGCTTTTTTGTCATATGTATGCATTGCATGTAGAGCTTTAGAGCTTTTATTTGAGTGATTTAGGGAAATGATGGAATTAGTAATCCAATTCCAGTTCTATATAACCATATGTAAGCCTACGGGCAGAGGGAGAGGCCACTAGTGTTGATAATCAGGCCTGTGAGAGAGAGAAGCCTTGCATAATTGAATATTAGGCCTGTGTGTCTGTGTATGTGTGTGGGCGAGACCAAGGAGTCTCGGATGTAACCCTACTTTTACATTAATATATATTTGAGTTTATTCCTGTCTGCGTCAATTATGTTGGAAAATATTTCATGGATGTATGAATTATTATGAATTCGTAGGTTCTGCAGGTTGCAGACAAAATTCTGCAGGACACAAAGGAACGAAGTGATTAAGAGGAATTACAGTGGACTTTTGAATCCAAGTGAAAGGCAGAACAACCTTAGAGGAGGAGTTGTAGCGATTCAGAAGAATCGAAGTGGAGCATTGAATCCATTAAAACTCTGCGAGAAGGACAGAGATTAAAGGAGAGCGAAGAGTTCAAGCCCAGAAGGAAGAGCGCGCGGCGAAGGAATAGAAGACCAGAATCTTTTATTCCGAATGTTGTTTTACAGAGAATGTGCAATAATCCCTTAAGCGGAACACTGTTCCGGATTTGAAATTTATTAGATTGGTTCATGCGATATCGGGTCCGACTCAAATATCGCATCGGAGAAGTGGGAGCCTTTGGAACTTCCGAAGTGCGAGCTCCGACATTCCGGAGCCGAAATATTATATAGGGGAGTAGAAGGAGGCGTCGGGTCCGCAGAACCCATCACATTACAGAGAGTCTGCGATAACGAACCGCCGATATTCCGGACCCGAAATCATTATAGGAAGGAACATGAAGGAGCATCGGGTCCACGAGTGTGATCGGAATCGCCGATAGCGATATACGATTATCGCATCGGAGAAAAGAAAGGGGAGTCAAGGGATTGTTGCGATGGCCGAATAGGCGGACCCGCCGATATTTATAGAGGCGGGTGTATTAATTTTGAGTTCCGACCAAGGGCTCGGAGGGGGTTTTATGGTGTTTTCTCGTGTATTTGTATATGTGTGGCCCGGGGCTTTAAAGCTCAATTAATTAACGCAATGGATGTGTGGTGGCTTCCGATGCTAGCTAAAGGCCGATAGTTATATTGGCCTTGGTTTTAATGTAAGTCCATGATTTTAAAGGCTTATAGCCTAGAGCGCTTCCGACAAGGCTTTGTGGGCCTATAACCCACAGGTCCAAGGGAAAGGGGATTTTGGCCAACAACCAAGATCACTTATTCATCAAGTGGTATCAGAGCAGGGAAAGTTTCCTGCGGAGAGAAGGATTCCAAAGAGAAGAAGTTGGTATCAGAGAAGAATTGAGGTCAAAACAGCATTACTGTTAGAATAGAAATAAAGCGGGGAAGATTTCTTTGAAAAGGAACTTGCACACAGGAAAAGGTAATGTGCTAAATGATAAAGACTACAGTGGGAGATTGTAGCAATTCCAGCAGAGACTTGGAGCAAACAGGAATAGGTAATTCCTTAAAGGAAAGAGAAAGCAAGATTGCTTAATGCAAGTTCTAAAGAAAAAAGGACTTGAGAAACCAACCAGAGGACAATCCATTCAAAGTGCAGAAGAATGGGAGGAACAAGATCATGCTGAGACCTTGAAGGTATGTTTTGTTTTAAATTAAGAATGTGTGTTTTATGCTAATGCACAGGTGATAGCAAGAGAAGTTGTGAGAGAAGAACCAAGTGAGTTCTTAAAGATAGAGTAAGGAGAATACTCTAAAAGGAGAAGTGGCAGTGAACCTGAAGAATCCAACAAGAGATTGGATAGAGAGGACAACTGAAGTGTTCTCAAGAGAGAGTGAGAGATTGCAGAAGCCTAGAAGGAGCAAAGGTGTTGCTCAAGAAGAGGTTCTAGACAGAGGACCTGTGCTTACCAAAAGACTGAGTGAGGAGAGCTTAGTGAGGTAAGATTGCAGCCAGGAGGACTAGCTGTTGCAGAGGCTTGTTGCAAAGGAGCTCATGAAGAAAGAAGAGAAGAAGATGACTACTGATAGTCATAGCAGAGGTTCAGAGAAAAGCCACAATAGAGGATATAAGAAAGAGGATGCCAAAGCAAATGGCAAGAAGATAAGTCAAGAGGAAATTGACAAAGAGGTTGTTGAATTAAAAGAACAACTAAATGCATTAAGGAGAATGCTTGAGGAAAGCCAGAGACTAGGTTGGGTCTTAAGTAAGAAGCCAGTAAAGTGGCATAAGTTGCAGAGAAGGCTGCAACAAAAGAAAGTGAAGTGGTTGAAGGGAAAACTCAAAGAAGTGGAAATGGAAGAGTCCATTTGTGAACCAAAACAAGGAGAATTTCTGGGAGATAGTGAAGATGAAGACTTGAGGATTGAAACGTCAAGTAAGGCCGAAGAGTCACATGGTTTTAAATCTGACAATTTGTGTATGTTTGCAGGTGAAAGACAATTGGCTGATATTGTCATGAAGAAGGAAGAAGACCAGCAGAATCAAAATTCTGTTCTGGAAGAAGATGAGGTAGATAGATCTCATATACAGCTGGTGGAAGATATCAAGCAACTAAGTGAAGGACTTGGGGAGACAGAAGAAGAAACCATCAAAGAATTTCTGAATCATATAAATGATTTAGCACAGCAAGGAGATATGATGGTTGAACCAGCAAGTGAGACCATAGGGTCTTATATTTTTAAAACTGATAGTTTGTGGCTGATTGCAGGTACATCACAGGAGGATGAACAAACTTTAGAGTTTGTCAGAGTGAAAGAACAGAATCCGAAATCTGTTCAGATCAAGACTGAGAGTAGGCAGCAGAATAAAAAAACTCTCTTAGAGGAGGAAGAGGACAGTCTTATTTCAATGAAGACTGAAGAAATGTTGTCCCAAGAAAGTGATCCAATGAATGTCATTGGGGAAAGACAAAGATGGTTTGAAGATGATGAGACAAGAATAACTCTGGGAGGAGAGTTACAGAGGGACATCAAGGCAAAATGTATTGAAGAAGAAGAGACTATGTTAGCTGAAAACATAGTAAAGGATCATCAATTCACTATGATGATAGGCACAGTGAAGATAGCCATGGAAACTGTTGAGATAGACAGTAGGGAAGCTGGACATCTACTAAAAGATGTTAAGAAGGAAGAAGTCTATGCAAAAGACTTAGCAAAGGGAGAAAGGACACTAACAAAGAAGTGTTTTGAAGAGGATGGACAATCTTTTGAAGATGTCAAAATTCTGGAGGAGTACTCTAGGAGAACAGAGTATGATGGAGAAGACCTCTTGAATGAGGGAAGTAGTGATTTACTACAGCAGAAAGACCTTGAGAATACAAGGGTCAAAGGAAGACAGTATTTTAATACTGTAACACAACATGTGAAGGATGAAGCTGGAAGGAAAGAGCATTGTGATGAAGTGCTTGCTAAGTGTGAAGAAGAGATTAAACTGTTGGAGAAACTGATGAGAGAACCTGATGGTAGAACAGAAGTTGCAGTCACAGCTTCTGAAGAAGAAGATGTGTCTCAAGTAGGCATGGAGACAGGAAGATGCAATAATTTGTTTGCAGGTTCATTAAACAACATGAATGAGTATGAGTATGTGATCAAAGAGATTGAGCACAGATTGTTTGAAGATGGTAAAGAAGTAGTAGGAATCAAACAATTTCAAAGTAAAGATAACCAGCAGCAGGTTAAAGGAGGGGGAGTTCACTACAGTGGACAAGAGCAGGAAGGCATCATTAGAATAGATGGTGTGAAAGAGAAACTAATGGACAGTCTCATGAATTCTGCTGAGAATTCGAATCAGCATGCTGATGTGCTGACAGAGGAGAAGGAGAAAACAGAGCAACAAACTGAAATGTTGCCAAAGAAAGAAGAGGCACCAAGGCCTCATGTTTTTAATTTTAACAAGTGTTTTGTGAATGCAGGTGATGTAGAAGACAGTCCATCACTTGGAATTGTCTTGAGGGAAGAAGAACTGTTGCAGAAAGAAGATGAGACAGTCATGTTTCATATGCAGAAACTTGTTTCCATGGGTGACAATAAAGAGTTGGCTTGCCTAAATAGCCAAGAGAGAACTGTGGGGCAGAATTTTGAAACTGCTACAGTGATAGAGGATGAGACTACAGTGATTGAAGAACTTGATTTGATTGCCAGAATCAATCAAGATGATGAAGGAAAATTACTGAAGATTGTCAAAGGGGAAGACGAAGGTTATGCTGGAACTAATTTACAGCATGTTGATGAAATGCTTGAGAAGAAATGGCTGAAATGTTTGTTGGAGACATTTGAACCTGAAGAAGAATTTGCAGATACTAGAACAAATTTGCCTGAAGTTGAAAAAGGAGCAGATACTAGTTTGTTAAAATTGATTTTGCTTACTAGTATACAAACAAAAATAAATGGATACGTTACTGCAGGAAGAGAATTAAATGATAATTTATTTTCTGAAGATAAATTTGCAGGTGATGAAAAAAAGAATGTTGCAGAGGGACAGGAAGTTTGGGAGGCAACAACATCAATGTTAGCAACATCTATGGTGGCAGCTGAGGCAGCATTGACAGCAGCAACATCAATGTTGGCAACAAGAAGAGCAGTAACAACAGTCACAGCAAAAGCAACTACAACAGCTGAATTAACAGAAATTGGGGACAACAGCAGTAAGCTAGACATAGATATTGAAAGCATCAGAAGACTGATGATGAAGGTGTCTCAGAGGCAGCAGACAACAGCAAGAAAGCAGAAGAATTTCAGCAAAGGAAAGACAAAAGCAGAGTATGAAAGCATAGCTGGAGGCAGGATGCAAAACAAGATTTGGAAACCTGGAGAAAGGCAGCGAGCAATAGCACATGATGACTTGCAGAACAAAGTGTGGGATCCAGGAAGACCAAGACCAGAAGACACATGATCAGGAGATCATGAATATTTTCTACTTTGGGAGTCTGATGCAGGTGCATTCAGCCCAAGGGAAATCATTGTAAATAGTAGACATAGGGGGTCATGCATTTTTGGAATTAGTTTCCTAAGTTCCAAGTCAGTTTAATATTTAGGCTTTTAAGTGTGATTTAATTAGATGTTCTCAAAATAAATAAATGAGAACATAGGAACTAGGGAGAGATTTTAGGCATAAAAGGAATGGATGTGGACCATTAAGTGATAAGGAGGCTTTTCTATTTTAAAACAAGGAAAAGATGGAATAAAGCCTCAAGAGGCTTTTTTGTCATATGTATGCATTGCATGTAGAGCTTTAGAGCTTTTATTTGAGTGATTTAGGGAAAGGATGGAATTAGTAATCCAATTCCAGTTCTATATAACCATATGTAAGCCTACGGGGAGAGGGAGAGGCCACTAGTGTTGATAATCAGGCCTGTGAGAGAGAGAGGCCCTGCATAATTGAATGTTAGGCCTGTGTGTCTGTGTATGTGTGTGGCGAGGCCAAGGAGTCTCGGATGTAACCCTGCTTTTACATTAATATATATTTGAGTTAATTCCTGTCTGTGTCAATTATGTTGGAGAATATTTCATGGATGTATGAATTATTATGAATTCGTAGGCTCTGCAGGTTGCAGACAGAATTCTGTAGGACACAGAGGAACGAAGTGATTAAGAGGAATTACAGTGGACTTTTGAATCCAAGTGAAAGGCAGAACAACCTTGGAGGAGGAGTTGTAGCGATTCAGAAGAATCGAAGTGTAGCATTGAATCCATTAAAACTCTGTGAGAAGGACAGAGATTAAAGGAGAGCGAAGAGTTCAAGCCCAGAAGGAAGAGCGCACGGCGAAGGAACAGAAGACCAAAATCTTTTATTCCGAATGTTGTTTTACAGAGAATGCACAATAATCCCTTAAGTGGAACACTGTTCCGGATTTGAAATTTATTAGATTGGTTCATGCGATATCGGGTCTGACTCAAATATCGCATTGGAGAAGTGGGAGCCTTTGGAACTGCCGAAGTGCGAGCTCCGACATTCCGGAGCCAAAATATTATATAGGGGAGTAGAAGGAGGCGTCGGGTCCGCAGAACCCATCACATTACGGAGAGTCCGCGATAACGAACTGCCGATATTCCGGACCCAAAATCATTATAGGAAGGAACATAAAGGAGCGTCGGGTCCACAAGGGTGATCGGAATCGCCGATAGCGATATGCGACTATCGCATCGGAGAAAAGAAAGGGGAGTCAAGGGATTGTTGCGATGGCCGAATAGGCAGACCCGCCGATATTTATAGAGGCGGGTGTATTAATTTTTAGTTCTGGCTAAGGGCTCGGAGGGGGTTTTATGGTGTTTTCCCATGTATTTGTATATGTGTGGCCGCGGGGTTTTAAATCTCAATTAATTAACACAGCGGATGTGTGGTGGCTTCCGATGCTAGCTAAAGGCCGATAGTTATATTGGCCTTGGTTTTAATGTAAGTCCATGATTTTAAAGGCTTATAGCCTAGAGCGCTTCCGACAAGGCTTTGTGGGCCTATAACCCACAGGTCCAAGATCGAAACATCTACATGAAAGGGGATTTTGGCCAACAACCAAGATCGCTTATTCATCACTTTCCATGTTGTCTTTGAAGGCCTCACATTCTAAAATCAAATGATTTTCTGTTTCCACTTTTCCTGAAGAACAAAAAATACATACTCTTTCTTTCCACACTTCTTTTGCCCTTGTCCAGCGCCATGTTTCACAACGGAGTTGGTGAGAATTAGTCCTTAACTAAGCAATAAGAATTTTGGCTCTCCAAGAAATAAATATAATAATACAGAAAATAAATATTTTAAATCAATTTTATTATGGAATAACATAAAATAAGGGCACTAACTTTCAAAATGATTTAAATTTAAATGAATTTTATTTATGAACACAACATAAAACTACAGTCAAAAAATTATATTTATTAAATTTAAAGAAATGAATTAACAATCCAATATCTATATTTCATAGAGGTTAAATCTCTATTATCTATCTGATAATTATTGATAACTAAATTAAATTTCCTAAACACCTTTTTTCAAAATAAACCATCTATCAACATAATTATTTTTAAATTAATATATATAAATACAGAAATAAAACTGTAATGATGTGAACTGTGCAGAAGATTTTCCTATCCGATGTTTCAGGAGACACTCCAAAAAGCAAACAAATGATAAGCATGAGAGAAAATCAGACATATTAGTAATCAACAGACCTATTAATAATAAGAGGACAAAGGTTGGAAAAAGCGATCACAAGGAAAAGAAAATTATAATTAAAATGCGATTAGGTTAAAATGCAAAAGAAAGGCCAAATATTAAAATTTTAATTTATAGAATTCATATTAATATTATTAAATGGTTTTTTTATTATTTTTCTTGACATAATATTGCTAAGTTATATTTAATTGGTTAAAATTACTTACGTTGAAGGTGTTCTCTCAGCGTGGTTGGGGTGTGTAGGCACTATTCACCCAAACCAATCACAAACTTTCATTTCTGTCCTTCTTGATTCATTTAAATTTGGCACGTGGAAGAAAGTACTATTCATCCAAACCAATCACAAACTTTCATTTATGTCCTTCTTGATCCATCTAAATTTGACACGTGGAAGAAAGTTTGGTAGAGGTGGCTTCGCTGATTTCATCCTCCTTCTAATCAAAAACTCCCACGTGGAACTATGAAACTGTAATGTCCCTTTTTCTAGTGTTCCTCATGGCATGGTTTGGATGAACTTTCAGGGTTGGGGATAGATAGGTGACAAGTGCAGGTTTACTTCATCAGCAGGCCCAAAGGCTTCTAGAGGTGTTTCATGGGGTTTTGAGGAGTTTTTATGAGGTCCGATGGAATTCACTTAGTATATTCCATCATGTGCACAGTTTGTCTTTTGTTCCGTTGCATTCCGAAAACATTAAAAAAATTGAGTTATTAATGAGCCTTACTCAATTAATTATGGTTAAGGTAACATTTCGGGAGGAATACTTGGCATAACACATTAGTGTAATAACTCGTTGGAACCAGAACAATAAGATATACAGGATGAGATGGCTAGAAGTGATTTTCGATGGCTTGAGGAGGCATGGTGACCAATTTACCATTTTCCCACATTAAAAAGAATATTTAATTAAGGAAAATGTGCTTAATGATTAAAATAATAATAAAATAGGAACTTCTAGAGGGGTCCATCAGATCTACAAAAAGAGGAGAAGGTGGCCATTAGAAAACATCTTGGATTTCTTGTGGAAAGGTTTGAGAACTCTCTACTTCAACTTCAACAGTAGCTCAATGACAGAAACCCTCAAGTGATCTTGGTGAGAGTGGACGAAAACCCACCTCATCTCCTTGGTGAATTGAGCCAGAATTCACACATGCAGTGATTGATTTCAGTTCAGTTTTGGAAGGGTCGGTTTCAACATCAGAGCAAATCAGTTTTGGAGACCATATTGTTTATCTCAGCTATTTCAGGGATATTATCATGTACACTCTTTTAGTCATTTATTATAATACAATCTGAGAATATTTATGCTCATTGTGTTATTGAATTGCATGCGCTCTACTTGTTTATTTTACATGGAAATCTTCTATTAATAAAATAATAATTTTATGGTGAAATTTTTGGTCGAACTAAATTTCTGCAAATTTAACAAAATATCCCATTTAAAATATTACAGTATTATCAGAGCTAGTTTTCTCTACCAGCCTAGAGGGTTTCAATTTCAATCGCAGATTTCTCAAAGGTTTTATTGTGAAGGTACCAAAATTGTCGAAGCTAATTTCACTGCAGAAAGTCAACTTGGCAAAATTCCCACTACAAAGTACTACCCAGAGTTCTTTGATTTTTGCCGATTGCTAAGTAATCGATCCGATGAATTCGAGAATCAAATCATAAGTGGGAGTCGTTATAAACTTTGGAGAAGGTGGGCCCTTTTTATTACATGACGACAGATGGCAATATGGTCATAATAATGAATTAAAGGGCCAAACTTCATTATTTGGGTTGTCAAATATTTTCGAAGGCCAAATTATTAAGAGGACGCGTATAACAAATTTCGAAGGACTTGTATTAAGGAATCCAACAAGCCAGGATGAAATCGTAGGACAAAAAATACAGTCGCCTTGGAAGATTGATCATTTCACTTTGAAATTGCCATTTGTCCTTCTGAAGAAGTCGAGACCATATAGGCCAAGAAAGGCCGAATCCCGTCGATAATTGTTGGTGCAATCAAAGACAACACGTATGGTACAATAAATTGCTGTTACATGGATCTGCTATGACAAGTCAAATTCACTTGTAGAAGGTCGTTTTTTTTAAGGAGAATCAACTCATTGGAAACCGTATTCGACGTAACAAAATTCAAAATCTATTATAATGGCTGCATTCACTATAGAGAGGGGAGTTGTAATTTGTGTGTGTCCTGACCAGATGGATATTTTCCCACTACAATCGCAAGCGAGTCATGAACATGGTGCGATGATGTAGAAGGTTTTCATCCTCTGTTGCGAGAATCTGAGAAGAAGTAAGGCGGCTCTTAGGCTAAATTGCTACGTCCACAACCAATCTCTTTTTTTTTTCGACGGTTTGCCACATCTCATTAATCGACAACAATTATAATTAGAATCAGGCCAAATTCATATGAGTTGGGGATGGGTGAATTACGTAGAATTACGAAGGCATCGTCAGCAAAATTTGGTCTGAAAATCGGTCTGCGCAGGGTGTATGAGATCACTTTCATCAAATGGTGCGTGGAAGGGGATCGTAGCATGGTCGTATAGTTGATGTGGGGCTGAATTGTGTTAAAGAACCCTGAGATTTATTGAGGCTACTGGGGACTAGTTTACAGTGAAGAAGGGGACTAATTTTCCCTCTATTGCATGGACATAATCATTTTCTTCATTGGGGTCGAGTTTTCTATGGACCGTAACACTTATTGCACATTGTTGGCCTGTGTATTGACCAAAGGGTTACGTATTTGTTGGTGAGTTGAGCATATATTGTTGTTGGAGGTTGGTATCAGTCATTCGCAAGTTGTTAGTCATTCATTGTTGGACGTGGAGGGCTATTTTTATTACTTATTCTGTGTGTATATCAGATCTGCTATTCCCTGTGGGTTGTTGAAGGTTGTTTCGTGCCTGTGTAAGTCGTGTTCCCCTTGCTAAATGAGGCTAAGCACTTTATGTTGTTAGTTGAGCGTGTACACCTCTTGTTGGAGCACGTGTTGTAGTGTTTGTGTAGCAGTATCAGTAGGTGTTTACACAAAGGGGATGTTAGAAGTAAATCTGGAAAATGCATTATTAGAAATCACCTAAAAGTTGGCCAGTACACCGGAGAACATCCTACTGAAATGCACACCAGAGGGCAATTGTATATATATACCTGTAGCAGTCTATCCAAGGAGACCGAAAAGGAAATTGGGGACAGGAACATTCAATCTCTCTACTGATATTTATATCGATGATCAAGTCTGAAGTTGAAGCCTCACTGCAATATATATAACCAGGTTCCTCTATATAAATTTTATGCTTTGTATCTTTCCTGAGTTTGCTTATCGGAAATACCATTGGTCTGATGACTGTAACATCACATTACAATGATTATATGTTAATGGGATGTCATGTGTTAGGGTGCCTGTAATTTCTAGATGTACATGAACTAAGTACATTGCTTTAAAATGTTTAGCATGAAAGTGAACTGGCATTATTGTATGAAATTACACCTACAACAGTTTGTCATCAAACTGTTTGGAAAAACACCTCATTGGGAAATTGAAACTAAAAAAACAATGACTCATTATCACAGCTAGACATGGATGAGACCTTTATTAACTCCCTTAATAAATTGGCAACAACCATTAACCGATCCCTTTCCGAGGGAATACTTTCTATGCTACAGCAAGAACAACCACAGGGAGAGCATGAGTTGGGATTCAAAATTTATACACTTTGAATAGATTTGAGATGCATGGTGTTTACAACAAAATCCTTGCTCAAACTAAAAGAACTTGCTTCACTCCTCTCAAAGGTACATCAGTCACATGGAAAGAGTTTGATTTGGGCTCTAAAACCAGCCATGCTTGCCTTGGTACAAAATAAATATTTGGAGCATCCTTGTGTTGGGGTCAAACTTCCAGTTGCCTCTTGTCTCAATAGTATCATGATGGTGACTGCACCTATACCTCCTTACAGTGATGACATTATGAGGAGAGTCTTCAAATTGATAGTGAAGATCTTTCACGAGTTGGATAATAGTGATGGCCCTACCTTTGGAAAAAAACTAGAAATTATAGAAGTCACGGCCTTGGTTAGATATTATAACCTCACGTTTGACGAAGAGTATGATGATTTGACCCTGCAAATGTTACAATTCTTCTTCAGCCTTAGGAGACATCATCCTGATACAGTCATAACACACATGTAGTCCATGCTATCCTCATGTATGGGAGGCCATGATGCCATTTGCAGGAGGTTGTGGTCTAAGTTGTTGGCTATTTTGAGGGAGGAACAATTGGTTTCACCTGCTGCTTATAAACTAGTCGAAAAGTTAGTTGAGTAGAACATTGGACCATTCAGGAAACGGTTGACCTAGGAGGAGTTGCGTTGGATTTATAGTGACCAACCATGGAGCAAGAATGAGTTGAGGAGGGAGGGTCTTTGCTTCATCTGCTAGGAACCTTGGGGACCTTACCACTTATGCTTGAGAGATGTAGAGGAGATGGTAGAGGTAGAGCAGGAGGATATTCCTTCTATCTTTCAAGATGAGGACTCTTCTTTGGATGAGTCCATGGCGTCATACGAGGGTGCTTCTCGAGAGCATGAGCAGTCATGTGGAGTTGTTGACGGCATACCATATCTATATTTTAGTATGTATGGTGAGTAGATAATGGACCATATTGGAGAAATTCGAGATGATGAGTCACCAGTGATGATTCAGTAGGAGCAGCATATTGTAGAGCATGAGTCAGCCGAGGAGGATGATATGCACAATATGCATGATGAGCCTTTTGGGGAGAGCTAGTTGGAGGTTCATATTGAGCCCATGATTGAGGAGGATGAGCATCCACCCTTGGGGTTATCCATTGATGAGGAGAAGACATATGTACAAACAGCTAGTAGGGTGGCAGTATTTACAAACACCTGTCCTCAGGAGGTGTTGGAGTCTCGCAGGACAATTTTGCAGGAGATTGGTGGAGTAGAGGAGTGTGGATTTTCCTACTAGACGAGGGGGATGACAGTGCATCCATCCTTGGGTCCACCCATTAATGAGGTGAAAACAGATGTAGTGGCAACATTTTCAAGCAGCAACCCTCTCCAGGAGTACATAGACAGGGCTTGCAGCACAACTTGCCCACCTTTTCCCATTATAGGGAGAGAGGTAGGATTTCTTGGACATATTTTGTTAGTTGACTAGGCAGAGCATCAGGAGTTGAGCATGGATCAGTATCATCCTAGTAGACTTATTCCTTACACAGGTGTTCATACATTAGATTGGCGGGAGATCATGAGTTGGTACCTTATTGATGGAGTATCATTTTTAGTCAGGAGCATTGTACTGCAGGAACCCTTAGATGTGAGGGATACTGCATGCTCTAGTTGGCGGTAGGATGGAGGTTGGCCAATCATCAAATTTCAGCACAACATTAGCATGGAGGGATCGACTTTGGTCTATGTCAAGGGTTGGATTGGAGGGAGGTAATGAGTTGGTATGCATTCAATGGGGTAGCATTCACAACCGGAGCTAAAGCCTAGTGGGAGCAATGGAGCATTGATGCTTGGTGGCATTAGGATCCAGGAGGGTTTATTGATGACAGGTTCAGTCAGAGATTAGTTTGAGATCTGGGCATTGAGGGATCCACTCTTGTTGAGTCGACATAGAGGCATAGCCTCACCTAACGGGTTGTATGGGATCCCAGCATTAGGTCTCAGCTGCATTGGGCCACCAGACTAGTCCACAGGTTTGGATTGCTTGAGGGCAAACAATCTTGGGGTGGGAGGATTTGTAATGTTCCTTTTTATGGTGTTCCTCATGGCATGGTTAAGATGGACTTTCAGGGCTAGGGAAGATAGATCACAGGTGCAGGTTTACTTCATCAACAAGTCCAGGGGCTTCTAGAGGTGTTTCATGCGGTTTTAAGGAGTTAGTGATCGGAATCTGGAATTGGGGCAAAAAATTTGCTCAAAAATCAAAGTGCTCAAAATCACTTAAAACCTAAATGACCGTGTCTGTCACAGTGATACGATACCAACGCAACTTATTTCACTCAAAATGGAATTTGTATGAGAATGCGTTGTTCATTTTGTCATATAGGCAAAACTTTGTGACTGGGATGCTGACTAGGCATCCATACAGCCCAATCAGCAAAAATAATATTCTAGGGAATATTATTTGGAATATTCCTTAGAATATTCACAAAATATTCCCACAGGTGGACCAATAGAATCGTGACAAGTGGTGGCACGTAATTAGTTAAAGCAGTTTTGGTGGACCAATGAGAGGGTGACACGTGGCAAGCCTGGAGGCTGCCACGTGCCCTCTCAAATGTCAATTAATTTTTTTATGGCAGGTTGGGGAGTCAAAACTGTGACCTGCTCTACACAAACGCCAAGCCTTATCGTTCTACCACCACATTATCACTTAACAACTAAAGGTTACATGTTGTATTTAAAGTTAAATACATTGAAGGTTGGAGTTAACCACTAGCATTAACCTTTAATGGTTAATCTCCGCATGTGACCACGTATGTTAACCGTCGGCGAATTGGGAGGTAGCATTAACCACTAGATTTAACCGCCAACATGTGACCAACCTCAAAACACTAACCACTAACATTTAATGTTAACCGTCAGATTAATGCGCTAAGCGGGATTAGCGCTAATTAATTCGTGCTTATCATTTAATTAATGACATATTAGTTTGGCAGATCTTTTTGCGGAGCTGAAAAATCTGGAGCTAACTCCAAATTGGCGTAGTTAACTGGAGTTTTTCCAGATTTAGTAGAGATTTCCTAGGAAAAACTTAAAAAGCCATCACTTTGCCAGTTTTCAACCAATTTTGGTTCAAAAAGAGCCATTCCTAGATTATTTGGATGCTCTAAACATAATGGAATGGGTTGCAGAGGCAAAAAGGCACTTTTGTATGTGTTTTTTCAACGTTGAAAATTAAGGAAGCCTAGGGCCACTAAGAGAGGAGGTCAAGCCTAGATCAACAGAAGTTCAATTGCAGAGCTTGGAAAGTCATTTTTGGGGTTTTTGGGTCTTTTGAATCCAATGGAGCAAGTTGCAAAACCATTGGAGCACTTTAGGTGCATGTAATCAAAGAATTGACCATTAATCCGAAGAGGGCCTAGCCATTGAAGCAGGTCGAAGGAGATGTAGTTGTTGGGCGCGAGATCCCCCAAGGACATTTTGGGGCTAAGAGCCCAGATTTTGGTCCAATTTTGTCATTCCAATGTAAAGACTCCGCATTTTGTGGGTGCGAAGTGCATAGTTGTTAAAGAGTCGTAGGGTTTTCCGCCCTTATTTTGATAATGTAACGTCGGTTGTAGAAGATCTACCCATGGTCTATGAACGATGGGATTGTATAAATAGAGCGAAGCTCTAAGTAGTTACAAAATCAGTTAAGCATAATACATAGATGGAGAAATGAAGATGTATGCGAGATAGATCTGAAGTGTAAGTCTAAGTTTTGGTTCGTAGCGTAGGAAGAGGCTTTGCAGCTGAGTGCGCAGGGTGAGTCGAGTTTGTAAACAATTGGAAGTATTAATAAAGAGAATTTTCTATCATTTATGCGTCTTTATTTCCTGTTTATGCATCTGTTATATTGGGTGTGAATTTCACTTATAATGCTTATATGATGCACGAATGTGTATAACTATATTGGTTAAGTGAACACAAGACAAAATATCTATTTACACGAAGATAATTAAGATTTTTCAATAAGATAAGTAAGATACTTAGCGTAGTTTGGGAAATAGCACAGTTTGCTACCCTAGCAGCACGAAAGGACTTCAGCCCCTGGTTAGGGCTGCGCCAAGGCCAATTGTAACACTTCACGAAGGTACTAAAGAGTGGACAGAGCGCGAAGAAACCTGCGCAAAGGTAGGTATATTTGGAATAAACTGACATCACAACCATCTTAAGGGTGCGGAAACTTGGTTCTAGCATATCCCCCCCATACTATTTCGGGTGAGACTTTAGTCTACACTCTGTGGGCTGATGTCGAAAGGGCCAGTAGTGTAGGGATTTGTTTGGCTAACTAACTTTGAACCTGGGTTAGGCCCCATAAGACAACAAATGGTTTCGTTGTCGGGAGCAGAATCTATGTAAGAGATGTGTGATGTCGTATCATTGGAACCCAACTAAGAAAGAAATCGAAGGCTGGTTGGATAGAAGCATTCACGAGTTTGTGGCGCAGGAGAACAGAAATCCATGACTGTCAAAAGAAGAGTGGCTAGACAACTACCTGCATACAGAGATCCACAAAATATTTTTCTCATCCTTCCCTATTGAGTTATATGAGTGGATCGCGAAGCTAGTAGATAGCCAACAAAGGTGGAAACTTGACGGTCTTATTGTGTGGACCCCGAAGCTAGTGCGAAGGTTGGAAGCATTGGAGGATAAGATCGTGCGCACCATCGATCATTGGCTCGGTTGCATTATAGGAGGATTTGTTACTGAGTTCACGGTCGATACCTCAGTCAGTTATAACGAGGTAGAGCGATGCTTTCTTAAAGGACTGCGAAGTAAGTATGTAAAACCTTTGAATACTTTAACTAAAATGTTGTTGTGAGAAAAGCGAGTTATGCAGTTACCTTGATGTTCAGGGTTACGCGAAGAGAAAAGATTTACAGGAACAAAGGAAATAATGATCCAGAAAATAGCCCCTTGATTTCACCTCCGCGAGGGGACGAGGAAGAACTCGCGAAGGTCTCTCTGCAAAGTGTTATTCATCTGACCAGACAAAGAATTCCACGAATACTACCCCCGCCCACACCACCACTAGCTTCACCTCTATCACCTTCATCTTCACCCGTACCACCACCACAATTCAGTATGGCAAACATAGTGAATTTGTTTGTGTTGAAAGGTTTGGGAAATGAGGATCCGGACCAATTCTGGTTCGTTGTAAGGGTTGTATGGGAAGCGCAAGGTGTTACAGATGACCATGTAAATAAAGCGCCATTGGTTAGTGCCCTGCAGGATCGCACGCTGACCGGGTATATTAAGTATTCCAATGATAACCCGCTAAATATAGAATTTAGCAAGCCTAAATCTAAAGTGCAGTCAATTGTGGGATGTAAAGAGATCACGATGCTACCAGACAAGACTCCTTGGGAACTAGATCAAAGGCTGAAATGTACGATTCACTAAGCCAATATGAATTTGACAGATGGACAACATCGCGAGTGGTTTGTAGCTTCGCTACTACTACACTTAAGGAGTGCGCTGTCGCGGCAGAAAATAACAACTCAGGCAGAGGCCCTGGAGATTCCCATGAGGCTTCATGAGACCCCAATGCAGGATCATAACCTAGGAGTTCAGTAGATCCAAACGCAGCTGAAGAATTTGTGCCTAGAGTTTGAAATAGGATATGACGGTTCGACCAGAAGTGCGCGAAGAAGTGTGGTGCATGAAATGCAAGAGTCAGGGTCATGACAAAGACCATTGCCTAGTATTTACGAATTATCTCATAGGAGGAGGACTGATGCCTTTAAGGACGGAAGCTCAAGCATGACCTAGCGCGACGCCTGCTTTGTGGTGCGTTATCTGTCAAATAGCTGGAAAACATGCCACAGAGAACTGCCACTTGTTACAGAAGTATATGCAAAATTCGCAATAGTTGTTTTGCAACTTTTGTAGGTCGATGGGACATGATGAGCATACTTACAGAAGCTATGAATTGGTGATGGATAGAACTCCCACCTACAGAGTTCAGGCCGAAATGTGGCCCCTTGACCAGAATGCAAGAATGGCGTAGACAGGATTTCAAGGGCGTGGACGAGGCTGAGGCAGAGGAGGACCTGGTAGAGGTCGTGGATAGTTGATTTGATACAATTGCTGGGGACCAGGACACTATGCCTGCAAGTGCACTAATCCAACACGCCGGTCGTGAAAATATTGCATGTTGTTTGATCTTGAGACAGAAGATTGCCCTACACTAATAACTAGGATATGTGACAAAGGAGTGCTACTGCCTCCCCCAACTTAGAACCTGCAGATAATGAGGTCTGAGCCATGCGAGGAAGATCCAAACGTAAACATTGTGCTTCGAAGTAGAATCGCGATGGGAGATGACAAAGGGAAACAACCAGAAGACAGTACTTAGGTTTGCGAAGCCCCGACGAAAGAAGCCAAGTTTGATTTGGAGCGCGCTCAGGAAAACTTCATGGAAGCTAAGAAGAGCTTCGCTGAGGCCTCCACTTCAGGAAGCAAAGATAAGCTTGAGCTGGAGATGGACCCATCCATGCTCACAACTTTCCTGGAAACTTGTATGAAGTTACTGCGTGATAGTAAGGTTGTAAAAGGGTTACATGAACCTATCAATAGGTATGTTGGGACCACCCCAGGTGAATCGCGCGTAGTCCACAAAATCGGAAAGCATAAGACAAGAACAAGACGTGAAATGAGACTTACCGCACAGAGCAAAGAATACCAAATGGATCAATTCATTCTAGATTTGGGATCAAATGCGAATGTTCTACCGAAGCAAACATGGGAATGAATGGGGAGACCTGTGCTGCAATGGTCTCCAATTCAGATAAGGATGCAAACTAGTAGAAAATAATACCCATGGGGTGATTGCATGGAATAACTGTGGATATTGAGGGAGCAAGCACACGGGCAGATTTCGAAGTGATAAAGACTTTTTGATTACAATAATCCCTACCCCGCGCTCCTGGGAATTGACTAGGCTGCGCTGTGTGTCGAAAGAAGTAAGAGATCTGCCTACTTATGATGGTCTAAATGAGGTAGATACCTTCTTGGATGCATTTGAAAGGGAGGTGCTAGAAAAACAACGCTTCCAAGCCTTGGATTGGGTACTACGCGCTACACCCACGAGTTGGTGGGGTATGCACAAGGGGAGTTTCAATGATTGGCGTGAATGTAGGAGAATGATGAGAGTACTATTTGGGAAGCCTAAGATGCGACTGAAAAACAAGTACGATGGGCAGAATGATCCATGTGCACATCTGGCCAAGTGGACGCAGGCTTATGGAGAAAAGACACAATCTGAGTGGGTTCACCTATGCTGTCATACCTTGGATGTTATTCCAATGAATTTGTATGTAGAAATAGAGCTTTGCCATGGGACAGGTGAAAGGGATATCCTCTGCGAAGGGTTCATGATGACATTTAGTTTTGAGGATGGGTTTGATA
This sequence comes from Pinus tabuliformis, assembly GCA_031772625.1. NCBI lineage: Eukaryota > Viridiplantae > Streptophyta > Pinopsida > Pinales > Pinaceae > Pinus > Pinus tabuliformis. Next base: position 1,689,319,070 of record CM062817.1, read on the forward strand.
GTATTGAGGAAGCGCTACAAGAAGTGAAAGTAGCCATCTTTAGGATCTCGTAGGAACCTTTAGACCTGGCGCAGCCTGAATGGGATACTCAGCTGAGTTGCGCATTGGAATGTTATAATGTAACTACTGAAGAAGAGGATGAAGATCCGCAGAAAATTAACATTCCAAAGACGGAAGGCCACCGCAAGGTTCAAGGACCACAGATTGAGAACCCTGATATAACCATGCTAGTGAAAACTAAGCAGGTGAACATTGGTATGGAGGCGGAGCCCAAATTCGTGAAGATTGGAGACTACTGGGACGACGTGACGGTGGATAAGGTTTTTGAATTGCTCCATGAATACTAGGACTTATTCTTGACCAAGTTTACAGATTTGAAAGGAATAATCGGATATTTAGGAGTAATTAAGATCACGTTAAAACCTAACGCAAAGATAGTTAAGCAAAGGCAGTACCGATTAAATCTAAAATACAAGGAGAAGGTCCGCATAGAACTATAAAAAATGCTCGCAGCATGCATCATTGAGCCCATGGAAGAATCTGATTGGGTAAGCCCAATGGTGGTGCAAGAGAAGAAGCAAAAGGACGAGATAAGGATATGTGTGGAACTCAAAAAATTGAATGATGCTTGTATGCATGATCCATTCCCAACTCCGTTCACGGATGAAGTGTTGGACAATGTAGGTGGTCAGGAAGCATATTCTTTTACTGATGGGTTCTCAGGGTACCACCAGATCAAAATTGCGCTGAAGGATAGGAGCAAGACAACCTTCGCGACTGAGTGGGGTTGCTTTCAATATATTGTCATGCCATTTGGATTGAAGAATGTGTCAGCCATCTTTTCGCGTGTGGTTGTTGCGGAATTTAAGGAATATATTCATAAGTTCTTGGAGGTCTATTTTGATGACTGGACTGTATTTGGGCTGGTTAAGCGCCATGTAGCAAGCTTGCGCTTGATGCTGGATACCTGTCGAAGATACCAAATCACGCTCAACCTCAAGAAGTGTGTGTTTCTCATTCCTTTTGGGAACCTATTGGGGCACGTGGTTTGCAGACAAGGGCTGATGGTAGACCCCACGAAGATCGTGGTGATTTTGAACTTGGAAGCACCGAGAAGTGTGAAACAGTTGTGCGCTACTCTGGGACATACGGGATATTATAGAAAGTTTATCAAAGGCTATGCCTAGATCACTGTGCCAATGGAAAAATTGTTGAAGAAGGATGTCACGTTCTGCTGGAACGATGATTGTAAGAAAAGCCTAGATATATTGAAAGAAAAGATGGTTACTGTGCTAATTCTTGTCTTCCCGAATTGGAAGAAAGAGTTTCATGTCCATGTTGACGCGTCGTGTATAACACTGGGGGCAGTACTAACACAGGATGGTGGAGAAGGCTTGGACCACCCTATCATGTTCGCAAGTCACAAATTATCCTGTGCTAGTGCGTTGCCAAACTTGCAGCAATCCATACAGAGCTGGGAGGTCTTCGCGCTAAGATCTCCGCACCTATAGAGTGACTCGAGGGTGAGTCACGATGTTTGTGTTGGGGGCTTGTTGGGCGTAGGATTCCCCAAGGACATTTTTGGGGCTAAGAGCCCAAATTTGGTCCAATTTTGTAATTCCAATGTAAATTCTCTGCATTTTGTGGGCGCAGAGCACGTAGTTGCTAAAGATTCATAGGGTTTTCCGCCCTTATTTTGATAATGTAATGTTGGCTATAGAAGATCTACCCATGGTTTGTGGACCATGGGATTGTATAAATAGAGTGAAGCTCTAAGTAGTTAAAAAATCAGTTAAGCATAATACATAGATGTAGTAATGAAGATGTATGTGAGATAGCTCTAAAGTGTAAGTCTAAGTTTTGGGTAGTAGCATAGGAAGAGGCTTTACAGCTAAGTGCGTAGAGGCCTAGTAGTCTGCAGCTGAGTGCACAGACCCCTACAGCTGAGTGCGCAGGGCGAGTCTAGTTTGTAAACAATTGGAAGTATTAATAAAGAGGAGTTTCTATCATTTCTGCGTCTTTATTTCCTATTTATGCATCTGTGATATTGGGTATGAATTTCACTTCTAATGCTTATATGATGCGTGAATGTGTATAACTGTATTGGTTTAGTGAATGCAAGATAGAATATCTGTTTACGCAAAGATAATTAAGATATGTCAATAAGATAAGTAAGATACTTAGCGTAGTTTGGGAAATAGCACAGTTCGCTGCCCTAGTAGCGCGAAAGGACTTCAACCCCTGGCTAGGGCCGCATGAACGCTGATTGTAACACTTTGTGAAGGTACTGAAGAGTGGACAGAGTGTGAAGAAACCTACACAAAGGTAGGTATAGTTGGAATAAACCAACATCACAACCATCTCAAGGGTGCAGAAACTCGGTTCTAGCATTCCCCCATACTGCTTCGAGTGAGACTTCAGTCCGTGCTCTGCGGGCTGATGCCGAAAGGGCCAGTAGTGTAGGGATTTGTTTGGCTAACTAACTCTCAACCTGGGTCAGGGACCCATAAGGCAACAGTAGCCCAAGAGGGGTGAACTCCTTTATCAACTTTGTGTTTATGAGTTTGTTGTGTTTTATTTCTCTGCATTTTACTTGTTGTATATGTGTTTTAAACAACTAATTAATCTCATAAATTGCTCATAAAAGACACATAACACTTGACACAAATTCCTCACAATTTGGTTAATTTGAGACGATCCTAAACACATTTTTAATACTGATGAGGGAGCTTGCATATCATTAACAAGTTTGCACAACATTTTAGATCAAGTTAGTATCGGAGCATTGTTAGCTTATTTTAACCTTGAGATGGTCTGCCAAGGTTAGCTAGAAAATGAGCTATTGGTTTTGTATTTATGCAAGGATAATTTAACTGTGTGCATTTCATGTGTGAAACCTAAAGAAGGGAAATGCTTCTTTGTTGAGAAACATTTTGAAGCTTTGTGAAGCTTTTTGATGTGTTACAAGTGTGATGACAACTTTAACAAGTGATGTTTCTAATCCATCTTCCTCAGCAAGACTCTTTGATGAAGAGATGTTGCAAGAGCTTATCATCATGAGAGATATGGTGCAAGATCTTAATGAAGATAGGAAGGAGAGCACTATAGTTCAAGAGTAGTTGATGGCCATGAGAGAGGAGAAGCAAGAGCTTCTTGAAAAGATGCATGAGATGGAGATTCAACTCCATGATGCCAAGGAAACCCTAGCCAAGTATGTGCATGAAAAAGAGGTATGCAATTCAAGTTTATCTTCAATTTCCTCTCAAAATGAATGTTTTGGTGCTTTTGAAATACAAAGTAGAGGAATAGGGTCCAAATTATTTATGAAGATGGGCTATGAAGGTAAATGGTTAGGAAAACATGCACAAGGCATAATTGAGCCAATTGTTGTTGAGGAAAGGCTTAGGTATTTGGGTCTTGGTTAGGGACAACATGATGGAGAATGCTCCAAAGCCAAGGAGGCACATGAAGGTGTTCCAAAATGGACTTTCATTACATGTTCATTACCTCAATCTTGTGAAGTTTGTGTTCATGAGGAATGCAAACGTTTTATACTCACTTTGCAAGAAGATGCTCATAAGCGTGCAACTAGTGGAAATGGAAAACAAGAGGATGTTGAAAGCTCTAAGGTCATCGAAACCATTGTTGGTACTCTGAAGAGAGCCACTACCTCATCAAATTCACCTCCTCAAGAAGGCAACAATGGTGAATGTGAAAGGTATAAATCTGCCTTCAATCAAGTTTCCTTTGATTATGATAAACATGGTAAATCTTCACATAAAATTTGGTGAAAATTTACATGTTCCTTTTGTGGTTTGAATAACCATACTATTTCGAGGTGTTGGAAGAGGATAGCCATACACAGAAACTTTCAAAAGAAAAGAGACAGAAAACCAAAGGTCCATTGAATAATGGAAACCATGTTGAAAAGAAGATGCAATTATTTTGCACTCATTGCCATAAGCAGGGTCATATTTTAGACAAGTGTTGGACTTTGCATTCAACAAGTCATCCACAACATTTGAAGAAGGTGGAGAGAAATTTTGGCAAATATGGAAAAGAGGATTCCATAATTGATGCAAGTCAGGATGATACACACAATGAAGTGAAACTGAAAGAAGCGCCATTGAAATGGTTTGGAAAGAGATGGTTAGATTTCTTAACCAATTAAGGCCTTGCATTTCTTTTGATAATTGATGGAAATTTTTCCTTATTGATGCATTTCCTTGTTATTTCAATGCATTTATCTTCTCCTGAAAGTATGTTGCATATTTCATGAAGCAAGACATTGGAAAAGTAGAGTTATGTTGACTCACTTAGATGCAGCAAAGATGGCAATTTGCAACTACAAATTTTCATGCATGTTGCATTGTTGAACTTGCATGTTTACGCCAGGAAGGTATTCGAAATTGGAGTATGTTGACTCACTTTATGGTAGAAAATTTGGTCATTTTAGCTCTTTAAGTACTCGTACATACCAATGGGATTCTTGTACTAGTGATTGTACTTGTGAGAGAGTTGAGAATTGTTATACATGTATGAGATTTTGTGGGTGTGAACAATTGAATTTTTAATATTTTCATTGTGCTTGAACATGCATGAGTGATTGACTTGTGTTGGTTGATTGCTTTGTTAACATGTATGTTGTCAACTTGAGAAGGTTGATCATTTGCACATGCATGAGTGTCGGCTTGTGTGGTCGATTGATTGTTATATGTATGTTATATCGACTTGGAAGAGTTGATTTTGTCTCCAAAGATGAAAGGGAGATGTGACAAATTGTTTCATGAGAATGCGGAATTCTTGTTGTAAATCATCAAGTTGTTGTACATGCTTTTGCTTGATTTGAAAGCCAGTTGTTTGAAGAAGCATTTTTTGTCAACTTGTGTTTAGTAAATGATCGACTAAACACCAAGACGTATGAGCACATGGCGATGTTCACATGATGTGACATTTGTTGCTTTGAAGAAGCAAAAGGAAGAGGTCGTCAAGTTATATTCTTGCATGAGTATTTTTCAAGGTTAATTATGTTTCTTGTGACAAGATGTTGTAGGATTTTGGAAGGTCCACGCTTGAGCAAGAGGCACATGATTAGCCTTCATTCTCAAATCATGACATGATCAACATGTTAATACCAGAGGATGATGGAATCAAGAAGTGAAACTCGACTAAAATCTCAAAAAAATTGCAACCCTTGTAAAATATCAAATGGTCTACAATTCGTTTTGATGTGTTGATGAAGAAGTGAAAGAGATGGCGAATGCATTCTTCCAGATGTGGAATTTGGAACCGTGGAGGTAAAAGAATGGTCATTTCTTTTCTTTTTATTACTGATATTGGAACTCATTGCGGTAGTTCACTTAGATGGGCTTAACTTGGAAAAGTGGTTTCCAAGGAGAAGCTTGCATCGAATGCATGTGTTGCAAAGAAGGAACATGATTCTCAGTGGGAAGGCCATCAGTCAGCTTTCGAAGTAGCGAGGGATCACTTTGGTACAATAGGGTGTTCAATCAGCAAGCAGCCAGCAAGTGTCAGATTGGGTTCACAACAAAAGGAGAACATTGGTTGAAGTGCCAAGCCATTTGCAAGGCAGGGCATGTCAATGAACCCAAGTGGTTGTCACGGAGATTTTTCCAGGTAGAATCATTTGATAGAACTTGAGAAGGAGAAGAGTATTCAACTCTCATCGGATAACTAGTTTTTGTGCGTCCAAAAGTCTGTCAATGGGAAGGAGTGATCGTAATCTGGATTAGAGGCAAAAATTTGCTCAAAAATCAAAGTGCTCAGAATCACTCAAAACCTCAATGACCACATTCGTCTCAGCGATATGATCCCAACACAACTTGCTTCACTCAAAGTGGAGTTCGTATGAGAAAGTTAGAGCCTGTTGTCTGTTTTGTCAAACAGGCAAAATTTTGTGACTGGGATGTTGACTAGGCATATGTACAGCCCAGTCAGCAAAAAGAAATTTCCCATAGGTGGAACAACTGGATCATGACAAGTGGCAACACGTAATTGGTTAAAGTAGTTTTGGTGGACCAATGAGAGGGTGACATGTGGCAAGCCCGAAGGCCACCACGTGCCCTCTCAACCGCTTTGTCACTTAACAACTAAAGGTTACATGTTGTGTTTAAGGTTAAATACATTGAATTTTGGAGTTAACCACTAGCATTAACTACTGACGGTTAACCTTCGCATGTGACCATGTATGTTAACTTCCAACGGATTGGGAGGTAGCATTAACCACTAGAGTTAACCGCCAGCATGTATCCAACCTCAAAACACCAACCACTAACATTTAATGTTAACTGCTAGATTAATGCGCTAAGTGGGATTAGTGCTAATTAATCTGTGTTTATCATTTAATTAATGGCGGATTAGTTTGGCAGAGTTAACTGGAGTTTTTCCAGATTTGGTGGAGATTTCCTAGGAAAAACTAAAGAGGCCATAACTTTGGCAGTTTTCGACCAAGTTTGGCATAGAAAGAGTCATTCTTAGATGATTTGGATGCCCTGAACACAATGGAACAGATTCCAGAGGTAGAAAGGTACTTTTGTATGTGATTTTTCTATGTTGAAGTTTAAGGAAGCCTAGGGCCACCAGGGGAGGAGGTCAAGCCTAAATCAACTGAAGTCTAATTGCAGAGCTTGGAAAGTCATTTTTGGGGTTTTTGGGTCTTCTAAATCCAATGGGGTAGGTTTCAAAGCTATTGGAGCATTGTAGGTGCATGTAATCATAGAATTAGCCATTAATCCAAAGAGGGTCTAGCCATTGAAGCAGGTCCAAGGAGATGTAGCCTAGGAGGGGTGAACTCCTTTATCAACTTTGTGTTTATGAGTTTGTTTTGTTTTATTTATCTGAATTTTACTTGTTGTATATGTGTTTTAAACAACTAATTAATCTCATAAAGGACACATAACACTCGACACAAATTCTTCACAATTTGGTTAGTTTGAGACGATCCTAAACACATTTTAAATATTGATGAGGGAGCTTGCATAGCATTAACAAGTTTTCCCAACATTTCAGATCAATTTTTATGAGGTCTGATGGCATTTTCTTGGTACATTACATCATTTTCACAGTTTGCCTTCCATTTCATTGCATTCTGAAAACATTGAAAAAATTAAGTTATTAATGTGCCTGACTCAATTAATTACACTTAAGGTGGCATTTTAGGAGGAATACTTGGCAGAACACCTTAGTGTAATAGCTCGTTGGAACCAGAATGAGAAGATATACAGGATGGGATGGATAGAAGTAACTTTTAGTGGCTTGAGGAAGCATGGTGGCCAATTTACCATTTTCCCACATTAAAAAGAATATTTTAATTAAGGGAAATGTGCTCACTGATTAAAATAATAATAAAATAAGAGCTTCTAGAGGGGTCCATTAGATCTATAAAAAGAGGAGGAGGCCATTAGAGGACATCTTCTATTTGTGATTTTTTCTTGTGGAGAGGTTTGAGAACTCGGTTCTCTACTTCAACAGTAGCCCCAAGACAGAAACCCTCGAGTGACTTGGTGAGAGTGGATGAAAACCCACCTCATCTCCTTGGTGGATCCAGTCAAAATTCACAAGTCCAGTGATTGATTTCAGTTCAATTTTGGGAGGGTCGGTTTCAACAATAGAGTAGATTAGTTTTGGAGACCAGATTGTCTATCTCAGTTATTTCAGCTATATCGTCATGTACACTCTTTTAGTCATTTATTATAATACTAGCTGAGATTATTTCTTCTCATTGTGTTATTGAATGTAAGCAATCTACTTGTTATAGTTTACATGGCAATATTCTTTTAATCGAATAGTAATTTTACGGTGAAATTTTTGGTTGAGCTAAATTTCTGCAAATTCAGCAAAATATCCCATTTGGGACATTACAGAAACTATTTCTGGACCCATCATGTCTCCACCCTACCCAGATTCGCGTCGTGGTTTGTTTTTTCTGTCATTCCCTACCACCATGCTATTAAGTTCAAGTTGTGATTTGTTCCCTATACTAGAGGGAGCCAAATAGAACTATCTTTCATAGCCTCTCCATAGCAACAAACCTACGACCAAAGTGAACTAAATAGAACTATCTCTCACAGCATCTCCATAGCTAGCCATCTCCAACAGAAGCTAGGCGGCAAACTAATCAATTAGTTCAAGCACAACCAAGTGAAGGCCTTTTAAAGAAACTCGCCAAACCTTCACACTTTGAATTTGTTAATTAGGGAAGATGTCCACACTATGAACTTCACCTGGTACGACGCCTTCACACTATGACCTTCACCTTGTACAATGCCTTTGAACAAAATAAGAAGGTCTCCCAACAAAACATCCACTTGGAGAAACCTGTCATGGTCTTCAATTTGGCTACAATTCAAAGCCAGATCGCCTTTTTGCAGATCGAACTTCTGCGAACGGGCTCCAAATCATCTTTGTATGCCATCTGGTTCTCAAGGGTAAAAGTCCCAGAGACCAAATTTCTTGGAAATTTAATGCTACTTTACTAAACTCTTGCATGATTTAGCCCATGAAAACCTTTAACAGTAGCACATGATGATGATAGGTAAAGCTCATAGTTGGGTAAACATACAATGACAATTCAACAATATTGTGATGTAGTTGAGTATGGTTTTGAACAATATCTAAGCACGCAAGCAACAAATAATCATTCACACTGGTTCATCAATACATGAATATTGTGCTTTAAGGTATGTTGGTCGCTACTACGGGCTTAGATGTTGTTGGTGCTACTTCTATGCTAGGTAAATAACTAGCATTGCTATTGGTTCTCTACGGGAAGCATTAGTAGCGAGAGCCAAAATGTGTTGCTTGCTCCTTTTAGGGAAGAAAGACCCACGTTGAACCTAGCTTATGGCACAACAACACACGTTAGATGCCAAAATCGGAGCGTTGTAATGCCATCTTTGAATCGCTCCTTGCATGCAGTTTATTGATGGTGACTTCTGGTTTGTGAACTGATGGCTTAATTGCTTCTATTTGTGATGTAATGGATCGTGCCCCATGTTGCCACCGGAAGAGAGAGAAGTCCCCTATCAATTCATACACGATAGAGGAGAAGGCCCCATCAATCCAATGAATGAGCATTGATTATGTTTACCATCGTTCACACCTGAAGACATTGAGACATGTTGTTTACTTACGAGCATATTGATTGGGATTTATTTAGAACTGAATCTTCTGACGAGGTTGCTGGTCGGGAAGGTGCAGATGAAAAAAATGTATTTACAATTTTTTCCCATAGATGCAAATAGATATTATCTGAAATGATATGACAGATTCCTAGAAGAGAAAGGAAACCTACAACAATATCATTGAAACCCATATGCAACATACTGCAGAACTCACTACTTTAGCGACCAAAAAATTATTTTGCTCTTGCACAAAATTTATTTAAATGCTCACTATGCAATGTCCTGTAGCTACATGTTAGAAAATTATATATTACGGAGCAATGGAACACATAAAATATTGCAGAAATATAAACACAGAAAACGCACAAAACAAGAGAGACACAGATATACGTGGTTCACCCAGTTTGGGCTACGTCCACCCCGAACAGCCAGTCCTTCCTTTTTATTATCCAGCAAAATGAAGAGACACAACCTACAGCAAATCCGTTGTAATATCCATTGTTTTCTCTCACAGTCTCACCTCTCCGTTTCTCGCTCACACAGAATACACATCTATCTCACAGCCTCAAATACAATACCCTCATACAAAGAGAAGGGTTGCCTTCTAGGGCAAAAAACCCTAAACTAAACATAAGTTCTACCATCAGATCATCTGCCTAATGAACGACCCAGATTGACTAGAAATTACTATACTTTTAGAAGGCAATTTTACAGGTGTTTTTAGCTTCGGGGGCGCTGCCCCCGAAACCCCCCGCCAGGGGGGGGCTCCCAACGGTCACAGCCGCCCCCCCCTAGACCCCCCCTGCAGCGAACATTTTACGGGCGGCGTTGCCGCCCCCATTTCGAACTGGGGTCCTATGTGGCGATACCTTTGAATATAGAAGATAATCATGCTCCACACCCAACAATCTCCCACTTGGAGACTGATTGTAGCAACTCCACCGCTGCTCCATTTGCTGGACAATGACTCCTCTTTGGACCTGGTTGTTTCTCATCTTCATCGTCATCCTTGAAGACCAACTGAAACTGAGCATATTCTCAGTTTCTCCCTGGTTACAACTTTTGTTAGCATATCTGCAGGATTCTGGCTAGTGTGTATCTTTTCCAGCTTCAACTCTCCATCTTCCAACACTGATCGTATGAAATGGTACTTGAGCTGTATGTGTTTAGTCCTGGAATGAAATGTTGAGTTCTTTGCAAGATGAATGGCACTTTGGCTATCACTGTATAACGTGCCCATATCATTCTCCTTACCCAATTCACCCATAAACCTTTGTAACCAAATCATTTCTTTACTAGCCTCTGTAGCAGCAACATACTCTGCTTCTGTTGTTGAAAATGCAACAACACTTTGGATTTTTGAAACCCAACTGACAACTGTTCCTCCAACAGTAAATACATATCCTGTAGTGCTCCTCCTGTTATCTCTGTCACCTGCCATATCTGCATCAACATATCCTTGTAGGGAGATGTTTGAACCACCAAAGCATAATGCTTGATTTGTGGTACCTTTCAAATATCTGAGAATCCATTTTACTGCCATCCAATGTTCCTTTCCTGGATTGTTCATGTACCTACTTACAACTCCCACTGCATGTGCAATATCAGGCCTTGTGCAGACCATTGCATACATTAAGCTTCCAACTGCTGATGCATATGGAACTTTAGACATATAATCCATGTCTTCTTGGGTCTTTGGGCACATTTCCTTGCTAAGTTTGAAATGGCTAGCAAAAGGTGTACTAACTGGTTTTGCATTGTGCATGTTAAAACTTTTCAACACCTTTTGTATGTACTCATTCTGAGACAATGTTAATTTACGATTTTTCCTATCTCTAGTTATTCTCATACCAAGGATTTGTTTCGCAGCTCCCAAATCCTTCATTGCAAATGAATTTGCCAATTTTCTTTTGAGCACATTTATTTTTTGCATGTTAGATCCTGCAACAAGCATGTCATCTACATACAATAACAATATAATATAGCTGCCATCATTTTGCTTTTTCAAATAAACACAATGATCAGAGTGACATCTAGTATAACCTTGTTCAGACATAAACTTGTCAAATTTTAGATACCATTGCCTTGGAGCCTGTTTTAAGCCATACAAGCTCTTCTTCAACCTGCACACTAGTTTCTCCTTCCCTTTCACCTCATATCCTTGTGGCTGCTGCATATATATCTCTTCCTCCAAATCCCCATGGAGAAAGGCTGTCTTTACATCTAACTGCTCAAGATGCAAATCTTCAGCTGCTACAAGACTTAAAATAGTTCTGATTGAAGTCATTTTAACAACAGGAGAAAATATTTCATCAAAATCAATACCTTTCTTCTGTGCAAACCCCTTCACCACAAGTCTAGCTTTATACCTCTGTTTTCCTCCATCTTCTTCCTTCAGCCTGTAAACCCATTTATTCTTCAATGTAGTTTTTCCTACAGGCAACCTGACTAAATCCCAAGTCTGGTTATGCATTAAGGAGTCCATCTCTTCTTCCATGGCTACCTCCCACTTCTTCCTGCTTTCAACCTGCATTGCTTCTTCATAACATTCGGGTTCACCGGAATCAGTCAACAATAAATAATATAATGAAGGAGAGTATCGTTCAGGGGGTCTACCTATCCTGGTAGATCTTCTAACACCAATTTCAGGTGTTTGGGGTGCCTTTTGCTGTTGTTGTGGTTGTTGATTATTATTATTTTTAGGCACCTTTACTTTTTCAGTGATTTCATCAAGAACTACATATTCCTTGTTTTCCTTTTCCTGTTTCTTTTCCTGCAACGGATTCTTATACAAGAACTTTTCATTGAATATTACATCTCTGCTCCTAATGATTTTGTGATTTTCGTAATCAAATAAGCGATAACCAAAATCATTAACACCATATCCAATAAAGGTACATTTCTTTGACTTTGCCTCAAGCTTTGTTCTATTTTCTTTATCAATATGGACAAAGGCCTCACAACCAAAAGGCTTTAAAATAGAGTAGTTTACCTTTTTACCTATCCATGCTTCCTCTGGAACACCACCATCCAAGGAACTTGAAGTCCCTCTGTTTATTAGATAAACAGCAGTATCTACAGCATCTGCCCAAAACTGTAAAGGCAATCCTGCATGCAATCTCATGCACCTTGTACGCTCCATGATTGTTCTATTCATCCTTTCTGACACACCATTTTCTTGTGGTGTTCTTGGAACTATCTTCTCTCTGCGAATTCCATGCTCTGAACAGTACCTATCAAACTCTTTGCTGCAATATTCACCTCCATTTTCTGATCTAAGACACTTCAATTTCTTTCCTGTCTCAATCTCAACCAAAGCTTTCCATTTCTTGAAAGTATCAAATACATCAGATTTATTCTTAATACAATAGATCCAAGTTTTTCTAGTTGCATCATCAATAAAAGTAACATAATAACGAGAGCCACCGAGAGATGATACATGAGCAGGTCCCCATACATCTGTATGCACAAGCTCTAATTTTTCATTCTTCTTTTCTTTCCCAACTCTGAGAAATCTGACTCTCTTCTGTTTTCCATAAATGCAATTCTCACAGAAGTCCAAATCAACATTCTTCAAACCCGGCAACAAATTCCTTGAGTGAAGAATCTTCATCCCCTTTTCACTCATGTGTCCGAGCCTATGATGCCATAATGCTGCATCTGCTCCTCTGGAAGTTAAAGCATTAACAAAGTTAGAAACACCATTGCATAAATACAATGTACCAACCTTTTCGCCTTTTTCTATTACCAGGGCTCCTTTAGTGACCTTCCAAGCTTTATCTGTGAAAGTTGTCACACAACCTTCACCGCCTAACTGCCCTGTTGAAATCAGATTTTTCTTTAGATCTGGAACATGCCTTACCTCCTTTAATAGCCATTGGTTTCCATTCTGCTATTTTACAAGAACCTTACCCATTCCAACGATTTTACAGGGTTTATCATCACCCAGACGAACTTGTCCAAAATCTCCTTGAACATAGTCATGAAAGTGTTTCTTATCAGGTGTGGCATGGAATGAAGCCCCTGAATCTACCACCCAGGAATCAGTAATATTTTCGAAAGAAAGAATCAAAGCATCTTGTAACACCTCACCTGTCACATTTGCTTCATGATTGTTTTCTTGCTGTGCTTCTCCTTCTTTTCCCTTCCGAGATCTACAGTCTTTCTTTAGGTGTCCTTTCTTTCCACATTTCCAGCACACTATCCCCAATCTGGACTTGGATCTGCCTTTCCTTGATTTACTGCGATATCCTGAGCTCTTTCCTCTTTCCATTTTTCTTCCTCTAGACTCTGCACTCAAAGCATTTCCCAATGTCTCACCGGAGCTTTTCCGTCGCATTTCCTCGCTAAGGATAGCACCGACAACATCATCAAACTTTAAAGTAATAGATCCAAAAATGGAGTTACTAATGGCCATTACTAAACCATTCCAACTTTCTGGTAATGAGCACAAGAATAACAGAGCTCTAACTTCATCATCAAAGTTTACCCCTACAGAACTTAACTGACTTGTAACTGTATTAAAATCATTTAAATGGTTTGCAACAGATCCACCTTCCGACATATTCATATTAAATAACTGTTTCATAAGAAATACCTTGTTTGAGGCCGAGGGTTTTTCATATAGTTTCGACAACGTCTGCATCAAACCCTCTGTCGTGGTTTCCTTCGAAATATTGAAGGCGACTGACGCAGCAAGGCACAATCGTATTGTTCCGAGTGCCTTTCTATCGAGAAGGTTCCATTCTTCGTCTTTCATACCCGTCGGCATCTTTGTTTTTCTGCCCAATGATAGGTATAGATCTTTCTGATACAGATAATCTTCCATCTGCATCTTCCACAGCGAGAAGTTTTGGCCGTTAAATTTCTCGACCCTAAACTTACCATCTTCCGCCATTGCTCCCACTCGAACCAGGAACCCTTCTTTCCTGCGAGTTTATCAGCCAAATAGACCTTCGGCTCTGATACCAGTTGTTAGAAAATTATATATTACGGAGCAATGGAACACATAAAATATTGCAGAAATATAAACACAGAAAACGCACAAAACAAGAGAGACATAGATATACGTGGTTCACCCAGTTTGGGCTACGTCCACCCCGAACAGCCAGTCCTTCCTTTTTATTATCCAGCAAAATGAAGAGACACAACCTACAGCAAATCCGCTGTAATATCCACTGTTTTCTCTCACAGTCTCACCTCTCCGTTTCTCGCTCACACAGAATACACATCTATCTCACAGCCGCAAATACAATACCCTCATACAAAGAGAGGGGTTGCCTTCTAGGGCAAAAAACCCTAAACTAAACATAAGTTCTACCGTCAGATCATCTGCCTAATGAACGACCCAGATTGACTAGAAATTACTATACATAGGGAAAAGCCTAGAAGAAAAAAGTGAAACCCATATGCAACATATTGTAGAACTCACTACATTAGCGACCAATAAATTGTTTTTCTCTTAAGAGCACAAAATTTATTCAGATGCCCGATGTGCAATGTCCAACAACTACAAACGATATTTTTTTGAACAATGTGAGAGAAGCCTAGAAGAAAAAAGATATCAACAACAACATAATTCCAAAAATGCATTATATCACAAAACTCGTTATGTTAGGCCCAATAAATTCTTTGTCCCTTACGAACACAAAAATATACTTAAATGACCACCATACAATAACAATGCAGATCCAATTGCAAAATCACAACCAATCCTATATTTCAAACTTGGCAATAACAACAAACCCCCCAAATTTACATTTGAAACATGACAATGAAATCGAACACCCAACATAATGCGGCTATTAGGCAACCACCATTCTCATGGAGGGAAGGAATGATTAGTATCGAGCGGGTTCAAAGGATGTTCAAAGTCGATTCAAAATGAGATCCTTATGCATATGAACCATATCTCGCTGCGCTAACATTGAATTGCTAACAATGACTTGATTCAATTGTAGTGCCATACATATGCATAAATAATGTCTTGTCTCAACATTAAAATTGGCTAAAACAACAATCAATTTAGTTTTGAAGATCCATTAGATTTTACTTGAATGAATTCAAAGAAGCTTCATAAGATACAAAGCATAGCCTACAAAGGGAAAATTCAAAGACAATACAAATCATATTTTGACAACCCATCATATAGTAACAAAATGGAAACAACATACAACCCAAACAAGAACCATGAAATGAAAACATCAAAAACAAATTCAATATCATTACCTCTTCCAATAGATACAAAACAATGAGTATTCTGTTGATATGAGAAGATGTACCCAATTCAACCAAACTAGCAAACATTGTAAAGGATGGAGATACAAATTTTGCCTTGCGATCATTACCAGTGGATTCTCCTATGCTAAATATTAGAAGCAAATTTAACAGATTTGAAGAATTCCTAAAGCTCATAATTCCAGAAAATGGGTATTCTGTTGATATGAGAAGATGCACCCAATTCAGCCAAACTAGCAAACATTATCAAGGATGAAGATACAAATTCTACCTTGCGATCATTACCAGTGGATTCTCCTATGCTAAATATAGGAGGCAAATTTAACAGACTTGAAGAATTCCTAAAGCTCACAATTCTAATTTGTCTTTCCTTAACCACAATTTCAGATAAGGAGAACGCATCATACCAACAAGGCTAGGGCTAATTATGCTATTGTTTCGCTTATAGAAGATCTCCTAAATAAAAGTAATGCTTTGGGAAAACGAACAAATTGCAGAAATAAAAATTGCAGAGACATGAAAACACTCTAAGGAAACACTTGACACTCAAGCATGAGAAAAAACATGAAATGGGTTGTCATGTCTGGAAATTTAAGGATAAGGACTCCCTAGGGAAATACATACTCCCTAAGTCTAATCTCCTAATAAAAATCGAATGGGCCCCACTATCTCCAAAATTGGCCCTCAAAATGAAATAATTAGTCTTGTTCCAAATTAATTTAGGAAGGGACATGACACTTGCTCACCGCGGTTCACTATCTTGGTCTTGCTCATTGCAAGCTTGACTGTCTGGCTCGTCTTCATGGTGCCAAGAAGCTCATGGCATTTAGCTTGGGGTCTACTCCAGTTGTTATTACTTCGGACCTTGAGGTGGCTAGAGAGTTGCTGAGGCTCTCAGATGCCCCTCGAAGCACTCTAGAACATAACAGTTCTAGCAGAGACATTGTTTTCCATAAAGCCAAACACACCTCCCTCTCGTGCTCTCAGATGTCCCTCGAAGCACTCTGGAACAAAGCAGTTCTGACAGAGACATTGTTCTCCATCAAGCCAAACACACCTCCCTCTCGCGCTCTCATATGCCCCTCGATCTCCCTGAGGCGGATGAAACCCACTCGACGCACAAAATGAGATTGCAGTAGAATACCCTGCAGATCAACCGAGAACAGTTAAAATACAATACATTATAATGCAAAAACTAAAATTTAGCACCAAGAGAATAAGAATAACCAGTGGGACCATGAAGAAGAACGAGCAAGTTTGGAATGTTGCAGTGCTTTTTATGCGACTTTCCTGGGTTTGACTTGTTCTGTAAGTTTTCTTTCTCCCATTGTTTTTTAACATGATATGCTCACTGCATTTTCTGTTGAGTTACAAGGATAGAAAATGTCCCTCAGATTTTTGTGCTTCGATAACAAGTCTGCAATTCTCTGAGAATCGAACACAAGCCTTCAACTTTCCCTTTTGCTTCCTTGTTGCAGCTACGCCGATCTGATTCTCCGTAGTTCATTATTTCAGTGAAACTTTTTCCGGATGAGTACAGACTACACAAGAAGGAATTTCTAGACCCCAGACTCGGCCTAGAGATTCGAACCATGGATCTCAATGTCACGTCGATTTAGAGACGATAGGGAAATAACACAGGTTTTGTACTCAAAGTTGTGTTCTTCACTATGCAGACACAGGTAAAAATTCAAAGCGAGAAACAAACAAGCACATGTCGCTCTCGATCTCCTTGCATGAAGAATGCAACATGGAAGAGCAGCAGGTGATGAGTGTTTGCATGAAGAACACAACGCAGAAGAGAAACAAGTGACGAATATTTATTGTGTTACAGAGCAACTAAGCACTAATATTGCCAGCTATACGTATTTTCCACGAAGGGAATTGCAAACTATGTGAAGTCGTGTCTACCTCGTGCATCAATTGGCTATCGATTGGCTATCATGTCATGAACAACAAGCTAGGTCGAACCATCCATACCAAAGGACTTCCAATACCAGAGTCAGTAAATATTCCTAGTGCATTGAGGATATACTAATGGAGTACTACTGCAGTTCTATAAATCCCCTCGAGGGTAGTGGGATAATAAGTTCGCACTATATTTTAGAATGAGATTAGTGCTGGATATTCAAGGTTATCCCACTCAAATACATTTTTGGGACCTAATCCTATAAAACCCGTATTTGCCTTTCATGTTAGTGCCACCCACCCTCACTGATAGACCACCGACTCCATTACCTGAACTTTGGGATGCTTTTATTTATTATTTTATGTATATTAAAAAGTAGGCATATTTTACCTTTTATTTAATTTTTATATAAATACAAAGGTATGCATATCCTACATTATTCTAGACATTTGACATTTTAACCCTTAAAGCTTTAAAAAAAGTGACATGCTTTTCATCGACAAACACATACTGATTATTTATATATGCAGATAGAGAAAAAACAACATTATCAAACTCACGAGTATAAGATTAAAATAACAATATAATTTGTTATTAATATTTATAAGTAATTAAATTTGATTAATAAGATTGAGAATATAATTGTTTTTTTGAGATTAGTTTATTTATAACTAAGGAGATTAAATCATGACTCATACATATGTAAGTGGCTAAAATGATTTGTAAATGGTAGGCCCTGGGCTACACTAAGTAGTATTCATGGTTGAATTTGTGCCTATAGAGTTTCAAATTGGATGTTGAAATTATTTCGAATGGCGCACGACCTTAGTTAGAAATGATGGTTGAATTCATGCCTACAAAATTTTGAATCAATGATCTTTTAATCACAAAGTACCTTAACAAAACATCTACTACCTTTTTTTCAAAAGAAAAAAAAACATATTTTTGATATTTCTAGAATAAAAATAAAAAAAAGTACATTCTCTTGCCTGCATAACAACTCACTTGATTTGTTAACAAACATTTTATCTTAACATCCAAAATATGCTTCAAACATATATAAAGAAGAAAAAATAACTTTTCATTAGAAAATAAAGATTAAATAGATTAAAAGAAAAGATTTATGATAACCTACCATTGCGAAATTATGGGCGGGTACAAATGCCAACATCCACAAGTAAAGCTTCCTTTGAGAGTGGATCTACTAGAACATGATGCTCCCTATAACGTTGAAGGATCTGAAGATCATCAAACTGTTGTCATTGTCAGATCTTCCTTTTTGATGATTCCAACTAAAGGATTCTAAGGTCCATCTTTAAATTTTTAAATATAAATAAAGATAAATCCATTTTAAGTTTGAGTTTCCTGAGTGTAGAGAGAGGTCAAATTACTTAAAATGTAAACCTTTTTTTGAGTGTAAAATTTAAAAAAAAAATTCTCTTTTCCAGAGATTTAAAGAAAAATTCACTATATAATAATAATAATTACGCAGTAAGGCGTTTCCCTCTGAAATGGACTTTCCTAAAATCTACTTGTCATCCCTGTGTGCCGTTAGATTATGTGTTAGATGATTAAATGATTGTTAATCTTTCAATCCAGGGAAGGTAGTTGAGTGGTTGCAACTGTTCACGATTTGATTTGCCTGGGTACCTTTTTCGTCTTCTCCGCTCTTGCTTCCCGTGCTGCTGTGACAGACCTCTGAAACTGGCTCCATCGAACCTCTGGGGAAATTTCATCCATGGCTTTCCTGAATGTAGAAATGAGATTTAGATCAAATAAGGTCAGAGATGAATCGTTTGATGACGACTGCTGCATCTAAATGGTTTTTGTGAGTGAATCTGTAGGAGTGGAGGGCGAATCTGCCCCAGAGGAAGAAAAGCCATTGAGAAATCCATTGCCGTTTTCGAAATTTTTCTTCAGATTCATGTTGGGTGTTGTTGAAGACGCCTGCGAATGTGCCAGAAGTGGTGTAGAGTCCTCCTCACAGACCATTCTAGAACCTCTCTTGAAAGACAATCCCCAAAAATGTGGAAACAGTAAGGCAGTATCTACTTATGCAACAACCAACCTTCTTAGTCAGCTGTCATTTTCTTGGATGAGTCCTTTGCTTGCTGTCAGTTATAAGAGCCTTTTGGATATTGATGATGTACCCCAAGTTGCAGAGGCGGACAGGACAGGCCAATTATATCCTAAATTCAGAGCTCAGCTACAGGCCAAAGGTGATACAGGCTTATTAGCAAAATCCTTACTCCTATCTTTTCGGAAGTAAGTACTTTTGACTACATTCTTAGCAGCACTGGGGACTTGTGCATCATATGTAGGTATATGTTTTATAAATGCCTTTGTTCAATTTCTAGGTGGAAAGAAACAGTTTGAAAGTCAAGGCTATGTGCTAGTTTGTGCTTTTTTTGTGGCAAAGGTATTAGAGTCTTTGTCACAGCGACAAGGGTTTTTCAAACAACATCAGTTAACTTTACGGGTTAGAGCAGCATTGACAGCTATTATATACAGGAAGGGCTTGTTGCTTTCCAGTCAGTCAAGACAGAAGCATACAAGCGGAGAGATTATCAACTACATGAGTGTAGATGTTCAGAATGTTTCATGTTTCTGTTACTATATGCATAGTATTTGGATTTTCCCTCTTCAATTTGTTCTGGCCTTCATTATTCTATATCAGACGTTGGGCTTGGTAGCATTTTCAGGGTTGGCAGCCTCATTTGCAGTTATGTTGCCAAATTTCCCACTTGAAAAATTGCAAGAAAAATTTCAGGAGAGAATAATGGAAGAAAAAGACAAAAGGATGAAGGCCACATCGGAGACATTAAAAATTATGAGGATCTTAAAATTGCAGGCTTGGGAGACAAGATTTCTTCGGAAACTAGAAATTTTGAGGCAGGCAGAATATAGTTGGCTACAAAAATATGTTTACGCATCAGCTATCACAACATCTGTTTCCTCTATTGGACCAATATTTATCATTGTTGCAACTTTTGGTACGTGTATCCTTATAGGAGTGCCTTTAACAACAGGGACAATTCTTTCTGCACTCACAACCTATGGGACACTTCAGGGAGCTATGGGCATGCTTCCTGGCTTAATCCCTCAGATTGCTCAAACTAAAGTGTCAATAGATCGCATTGTGGCCTTTCTGCAGGAGGAAGAGCTGCAACACGATGGGGTAGAAAAGGTATCAAAGGAGTCAACAGACTTCACGATTCAAATCCAAGGAGGGATATTTTCTTGGAATCTCGATTCCTCTAGTCCAACTATAAGAGGTTTAGATGTCCAACTAGAGAGAGGCATGAGGGTTGTAGTATGTGGAACTGTTGGTTCAGGAAAATCAAGCCTTTTATCTTTCATATTAGGTGAAATACCAAAAATATCAACCTCTATTAGCTTAAGTGGTACCAAAGCATATGTCCCCCAGTCTCCTTGGATACAAAATGGGAAAATTAAAGACGCTATTCTCTTTGGAAAGCAGATGGATACTATTAGATACAATAGTGTACTTGATGCTTATGCATTGAAGAAAGATCTTGAACTTTTTCCTTATGGGGACGAGACAAACATTGGAGAAAGAGGGTTAAATTTGAGTGGTGGACAAAAATAGAGAATGCAGATTGCCCGTGCTTTATATCAAGATGTAGACATTTATATTTTTGATGACCCTTTTAGTGATGTGGATGCACATACCGGAAAATATATTTTCCAAGTATGTCTCTCTTATCCTTTACATACTGTAGGTTTGCTGAATTAATTAGTTTTAATGTTTTGATGGAATGATGAAGCTCTACAGTAGCACTTCGCAATTCATTGTTCAATCTAGATAATATACATTGCTGGTTGTGTCGCTGCAAATTCATGTCCATAAACATCTAAGAAATTGGACTTGCTTGTTAGGAATGCATACTTGGTATTCTGGGTTCAAAGACTGTAGTCTATGTAACTCATCAAGTGGAGTTGTTACCCTCTGCTAACATCATTGTGGTAGGTTTGAATTTCTTTCATCCTGTTCTAGTGATATTAAAATTTTCAATGTAATTGGTAAAGGGACAGTGGGTTTATTGATCATTTATTGAGAGGAGGAGATAAGTGATCCATATTTTGTTGATGTAAATGATATTCTTCACAAGTAATGTGAAATGGTGAAATTACTCAAGTTGGCAGATATGATGACATCTTACAATCAGGCACAGATTTTGTGGAATTAGTTGGTGCACATCAGAAAGCTTTGAAAACTATTTCTACTATGGAGAAATATTAAGTGTACACATCAGAGAGATTTGTTGAAATCTCATGTCCTGGCAATACAGCTGCAGTGAAAACTTTTCCTGCCAGTGACACACTGGAGCAGTGCGGTGTCCAGAACTCCATAGATGTAGAGGAAGAGGTTGAACCAGAAAACCACAAAGAAAAATTGGACAAAGAGAATAAAAATTCACAGCTTGTACAAGAAGAAGAAAGAGAGAGAGGCAGGGTAAGCATGTCGATATACTGGTCTTACATTACTGCTACATACAATGATACTTTGATACCTATAATACTATTGGCCCAAATAATAAGTCAGCTACTTCAAATATGTAGTAACTTCTGGATGACATCGGAAGCCTCTACAAAAGAAAATGAGAGTTCCCCTATGAGAAAGTCCCTTTTCATTCTGGTTTATGTTGCTTTGACATTAAGCAACTCCCTGTGCGTTCTTGTGAGGTCTATGCTTCTTTCATTGGTTGGACTTAAAACTGCTAATCAGCTTTTCAGCACTCTGCACAGCTCTATATTTCGTGCACCAATGTCCTTCTTTGATGCAACTCCATCTAGGCGAATACGGAATCGGGTCAGTTGACATTTATTGTTTTAATAGGCTAATACCTTTCCTAAGAGAGAAGGAAATCATTTGATTCTAGTGGGTTAGTAACAAGCTCTCTGTTTCTTGGCAGGCATCAACTGATCAGAGTGTTGTGGACACATTGATTCCTTCTCAACTAGGAGAATTGGCTTTTACATTTATACAACTTTTGGGGATCATTGCAGTCATGTCTCATATTGCTTGGCAGGTCTTCATTGTGTTTATACCAGTGGGTGCAAGTTGTATATGGTATCAGGTATTCTCTGTATTTCTAAATAATAATAAATACGAACTTGCAAATTTTAATTTTCTCAGAGGAACATAAATTGGCGATAAGAGAGTTTGATTTCTACTTCAAGGTTTGTTGTAGGTAGATCCAATAATCTGATTGAAAAGGATGTTATCAAATAGATTAAGTTGCATCAGGATTTTATCATGACAACAGTTTATCTGTATTTGTTTGTTTCCATGCTTTTGGGTTTTTATAGTAATAAGAGAATTCTTGTAACTCCTCTAACCTTCCTTGCATGCAGCAATACTACATAATATCAGCTAGGGAACTGGCTCGGCTGGCATCAGTTTGTAGACCTCCAATCGTACAACATTTTGGAGAACCAATCTCTGGATTAGCCACCATTAGAAGTTTTGACCAGGAATTTCGATTCATGGAAAGAAATCTTGAGTTGATTGATATATATATGAGACCTAGTCTCCACAATGTTGGAGCCAATAAGTGGCTTGGCATTCGGATGGATTTTCTATCAAATCTTGTGTTTGCATTCTTTTTGGTGTTCCTCATTCACTTGCCTCAAGATGTAATTAGCGCAAGTAGGTATAGAAGCACTATCTTGGCTTACAATTATTTTTCCTAAACTGATCTTAACAGACTAGACATATTCTTTATAATGAAATGGCACCTTAATAGGCACTGCAGGGTTGGTAGTGACATATAGTCTAAGTATGAACATGGTACAAGCCTAGGTAATATGGTGCCTTTGTTATGTGGAGACCAACATGATCTCAGCAGAGAAAATAATGCAGTATTCACGAATTCCCAGTGAGTCACCAGTGATTATAGAGAATTGTAGACGAAACTACAACTAGCCATCTAGAGGAATGATAGATCTAACTAATTTGTGGGTCAAAACTCAATACAAATAGACTCGTTTTCACGCATTCAATGCTAGTAATTTGCATGTCAGTTCATCTATAAATTTGATCCATACAATTAGGTGCGTTGTGGACCACATCTTTCACTTGTCTTGAAAGGCCTTACATGCACTTTCCCTAGAGGCATGAAGGTGGGAGTTGTGGGGCGAACAGGAAGTGGTAAATCTACTCTTATTCAATCCATTTTTCGCATTGTGGAACCAACAACTGGCAGAATTGTCATTGATGGAGTCAACATCTCATCCATAGGCCTCCATGACCTAAGATCCAAATTAAGCATTATTCCCCAAGAACCAACAATTTTTGGAGGCACTATAAGAAATAATTTGGATCCTCTCGAAGATTGCTTGGATGATGACATTTGGGAGGTTAGTTCTGCTTCATATTCTATAAGCATTAATATCAATTTTAGCGCCAATTATTCTTGCCTTGAAGAATATAGATATTTCCCTGAGGATCTTGCTGTAAGTTTATTGTTTATGAATCTACTTTGATTTTGCTTGTGCTTTCAGGCTTTGGACAAGTGCCAACTTAGTGAGATTGTACGAGCAAAAGAAAAGAAACTTGATACCTCAAGTCTGTGTGTCTTTATCACATTCAATGGAAGTCCTGAAGGAGAAAAATAAAACCTTTTACAATAGCTATTTTTGCTATTTGCTTTCCATCTCAGTGCTCATGTTTTGTTTATTTTTTGGTGTCCTTGAGACCTACTTGGTCTCTAGGACCCCTTTTTTTTAGAATGAAAATTGAGAATCGAATGTAATGGAATGATCTCTTGTACAGTGTCTGAGAATGGAGGAAACTGGAGTGTGGGTCAATGCCAGCTTTTCTGTTTGGGACGAGCACTACTAAAACAAAGTCAGATACTGGTCCTTGATGAGGCAACTGCCTCAGTTGACACTGCAACTGATGGGTTTATTCAACAAATAATTCGCCACCAATTTTCTACCTGCACAGTCATTACTATAGCACATCGGATTCCATATGTTATTGAGAGTAATATGGTTCTCCTATTAAAGGATGGTATAACATTTACAAGTTGTTTATTTTCTAGTGTTTTGTTACAGTTACTATTTTTTTGGACACATTTCATTTTTTACTTACTTTGCATTTGTTTTGAATCAGGACAAATTGTTGAGTATGACACTCCATCCAAACTACTCAGCAACAAATTTTTTGCATTTGCAAAACTTGTTTCAGAGTACAAGGCCACATCGGAGACATTAAAAATTATGAGGATCTTAAAATTGCAGGCTTGGGAGACAAGATTTCTTTGGAAATTAGAAATTTTGAGGCAGGCAGAATATAGTTGGCTACAAAAATATGTTTAGCTATCACAACATTTGTTTCCTCTGTTGGACCAATATTTATCATTGTTGCAACTTTTGGTACGTGTATGCTTATAGGAGTGCCTTTGACAGCAAGGACAATTCTTTCTGCACTCACAACCTATGGGACACTTCAAGGAGCTATGGGCATGCTTCCTCAAACTAAAGTGTCAATAGATCGCATTGTGGCCTTTCTGCAGGAGGAAGAGCTACAACACGATGGGGTAGAAAAGGTATCAAAGGAGTCAATAGACTTCGCGATTCAAATCCAAGGAGGGATATTTTCTTGGAATCCTGATTCCTCTAGTCCAACTATAAGAGGTTTAGATGTCCAACTAGAGAGAGGCATGAGGGTTGTAGTATGTGGAACTGTTGGTTTAGGAAAATCAAGCATCTTATCCTGCATATTAGGTGAAATACCAAAAATATCAGGTTCTGTTAGCTTAAGTGGTACCAAAGCATATGTCCCTCAGTCTCCTTGGATACAAAGTGTGAAAATTAAAGACGCTATTCTCTTTTGAAAGCAGATGGATACTATTCGATACAATAGTGTACTTGATGCTTGTGCATTGAGGAAAGATCTTGAAATTTTTCCTTATGGGGACGAGACAGAAATTGGAGAAAGAGGGTTAAATTTGAGCGGTGGACAAAAACAGAGAATACAGATTGCCCGTGCTTTTTATCAAGATGTAGACATTTATATTTTTGATGACCCTTTTAGTGCTGTGGTTGCACATACCAGAAAATATATTTTCCAAGTATGTTTCTCTTATGCTTTACATATTGTAGGTTTTCTGAATTAATTACTTTTAATGTTTTGATGGAACGATGAAGCTCTACAGTAGCACTCTGTAATTCATTGCTCAGTCTGGATAATATACATTGCTGGTTGTGCCGCTACAAATTCATGTCCATAAACATCTAAGAAATTGGACTTGCTTGTTATAGGAATGCATACTTGGTATTCTGGGTTCAAAGACTATAGTCTATGTAACTCATCAAGTGGAGTTTTTACCCTTTGCTGACATCATTCTGGTAGGTTTGAATTTTTTTCATCCTGTTCTAGTGATATTAAAATTTTCAATGTAATTGGTAAAGGGACAGTGGGTTTATTGATCATTTATTGACAGGAGGAGATAAGTGATCCATATTTTGTTGATGTAAATGATATTCTTCACAGGTAATGCGAGATGGTGAAATTTCTCAGGTTGGGAGATATGATGACATCTTACAACCAGGCACAGATTTTGTGGAATTAGTTGGTGCACATCAGAAAGATTTGAAAACTATTTCTGCTACGGAGAAACCTGAAGTGTACACATCAGAGATATTTGTTGAAAGCTCATGTCTTGGCAATACAACTGCAGTGAAAAATGTTGCTGCCAGTGACACACTGGAGCAGTGCGGTGTTTAGAACTCAATAGATGTAGAGGAAGAGGTTGAACCAAAAAACCATAAAGAAAAATTGGATAAAGAGAATAAAAATTCATAGCTTGTACAAGAAGAAGAAAGAGAGAGAGGTAGGGTAAGCATGTCGGTATACTGGTCTTACATTACTGCTGCATACAATGGTACTTTGATACCTATAATACTATTGGCCCAAATAATAAGTCAGCTACTTCAAATATGTAGTAACCTCTAGATGACATCAGAAGCCTCTACAAAATAAAATTAGAGTTCCCTTATGAGAAAGTCCCTTTTCATTCTGGTTTATGTTGCTTTTACATTAAGCAGCTCCCTGTGCATTCTTGTGAGGTCTATGCTTCTTTCATTGGTTGGACTTAAAACTGCTAATCAACTTTTCAGCACTCTACACAGGTGTATATTTCGTGCACCAATGTCCTTCTTTGATGCAACTCCATCTGGGCGAATACTGAATCGGGTCAGTTGACATTTATTGTTTTAATAGGCTAATACCTTTCCTGAGAGAGAAGGAAATCATTTGATTCTAGTGGGTTAGTAACAAGCTCTCTGTTTCTTGGCAGGAATCAACTGATTAGAGTGCAGTGGACACATTGATTCCTTCTCAACTAGGAGAATTGGCTTTTGCATTTATACAACTTTTGGGGATCATTGCAGTCATGTCTCATATTGCTTGGCAGGTCTTCATTGTGTTTATACCAGTGGGTGCAAGTTGTATATGGTATCAGGTATTCTCTGTATTTCTCAATAATAATAAATATGAACTTTCAAACTTTAATTTTCTCAGAGGAACATAAATTGGCGATAAGAGAGTTTGATTTCTACTTCAAGGTTTGTTGTAGGTAGATCCAATAATCTAATTGAAAAGGATGTTATGAAATAGATTAAGTTGCATCAGGATTCTATCATGAAAACAGTTTATCTATATTTGTTTGTTTCCATGCTTTTGGGTTTTTATAGTAATAAGAGAATTCTTATAACTCCTTTGACCTTCCTTGCATGCAGCAATACTACATAACATCAGCTAGGGAACTGGCTCGGCTGGCATCAGTTTGTAGAGCTCCAATCGTACAACATTTTGGAGAATCAATCTCTGGAGCAGCCACCATTAGAAGTTTTGACCAGGAATTTCGATTCATGGAAAGAAATCTCGAGTTGATTGATATATATATGAGACCTAGTCTCCACAATGTTGGAGCCAATGAGTGGCTTGGTATTCGGATGGATTTTCTATCAAATCTTGTGTTTGTATTCTTTTTGGTGTTCCTCATTGCTTGCCTCAAGATGTAATTAGCCCAAGTAGGTACAGAATCACTATCTTGGCTTACAATTATTTTTCCTAAACTGATCTCAGCAAACTAGACATATTCTTTATAATGAAATATGAAAGTAAATGAAATGGCACCTTAACAGGCACTGCAGGGTTGGCAGTAACATATAGTCTAAGTCTGAACATGGTACAAGCCTGGGTAATATGGTGCCTTTGTTATGTGGAGACCAACGTGATCTCAGCGGAGAGAATAATGCAGTATTTACGAATTCCCAGTGAGCCACTAGTGATTATAGAGAATTGTAGACCAATCTCCAACTGGCCATCTAGAGGAATGATAGATCTAACTGATTTGCAGGTCAGAACTCAATACAAATAGACTCTTTTTCACGCATTCAATGCTAGTAATTTGCATGTCAGTTCATCTATAAATTTGATCCATATAATCAGGTGCGTTATGGACCACATCTTTTGCCTGTCTTGAAAGGCCTTACATGCACTTTCCCTGGAGGCATGAAGGTGGGAGTTGTGGGGCAGTTAGGAAGTGGCAAATCTACTCTTATTCAATCCATTTTTTGCATTATGGAACCAACAACAGGCAGAATTGTCATTGATGGAGTCGACATCTCATCCATAGGCCTCCATGACCTAAGATCCAAATTAAGCATTATTCCCCAAGAACCAACAATGTTTGAAGGCACTTTAAGAAATAATTTGGATCCTCTCGAAGATTGCTTGGATGATGAGATTTGGGAGGTTAGTTCTGCTTCATATTCTATAAGCACTAGTATCAATTTTAGCGCCAATTATTATTGCCTTGAAGAATATAGATATTTCCCTGAGGATCTTGCTGTAAGTTTATTGTTTATGAATCTACTTCAATTTTGCTTGTGATTTCAGGCTTTGGACAAGTGCCAACTTGGTGAGATTGTATGAGCAAAAGAAAAGAAACTTGATTCCTCAGGTCTGTGTGTCTTTATCACATTCAATGGAAGTCCTGAAGGAGAAAAATAAAACCTTTTACAGTAGCTATTTCTGCTATTTGCTTTCCATCTTAGTGATCATGTTTTGTTTATTTTTTTGTGTCCTTGAGACCTACCTGGTCTCTAGGACCCCTTTTTTTTAGAATGAAAATTGAGAATCGAATTTAATGGAATGATCTCTTGTACAGTGTCTGAGAGTGGAGGAAACTGGAGTGTGGGTCAATGCCAGCTTGTCTGTTTCGGACGGGAACTACTAAAACAAAGTCAGATACTGGTCCTTGACGAGGCAACTGCCTCAGTTGACACTACAATTGATGGGTTTATTCAACAAATAATTCGCCACCAATTTTCTACCTGCACAGTCATTACTATAGCACATCGGATTCCATCTGTTATTGAGAGTGATATGGTTCTCCTATTAAAGGATGGTATAACATTTATAAGTTGTTTATTTTCTAGTGTTTTGTTACAGTTACTATTTTTTTGGACACATTTCATTTTTTACTTACTTTGTGTTTGTTTTGAATCAGGACAAATTGTTGAATATGACACTCCATCCAAACTACTCAGCAACAAATTTTCTGCATTTGCAAAACTTGTTTCAGAGTACTCCATCCAATGGATATCTTAACTAGAACTTTGGTCATTGGTCATATTGGGTTTACAATAGAATGGAGAAAAATCTTCATTTCCCTAAAACTCAAGCTGGATAAATGTACAATATAGAGATACAATATAGTAGACTATGAGCTACCATGTAAGCTCATTATTTTCTGATAATATTCTATATTTACGTCCTTAAGAAGAGTTCAATAACTCTTATCAGTGACTTTGACTGACTTTGACAGTTATGATTTTTCACTTGTTATATACAAATGGATTTTACCCTTTTTCCTGTGTAACTTTTATCACTTCAACAAGGTAATCAAGGTAATATTGGAGAACTCCAGACAACTTGGATTTGTACAGGCAGTGCAGTTGGATGTAAGGTGCCTCTAACTAATTTGTCTTTTTTATTTTCTGCTTTGATTCTATTATTTTGAGTTTCACATCTGCATTTTTTTGTTTCTATTTTAGTTCTGACCTCTATATGTAGTAATACTATGCCAATTCACATCAACATTTTATTCTCATTTCTACCAAACAAGCTATGTTATACTTGTCAAGGTTCATAGGACTTGTTATTTATAGGTCTTAATAATAAGTGATGGCTAATTGTTAATGTGTTTTTTTCCTTCATGCAATGAACCAACTCAATTTTATTCATAATATTTTGCAGTTGTAAACTTTTAAAGTTACCTAATATTTCAATGAGTAAGAATTTGAGAATTCTACTATCTAACCATCAAATATGCCCAAAAGAGGGAAAAAAATATAAGAAAAACTGAGAGATGTACAAAATAGACATAGGTTTTTTGTTCTTTAAAAGCAATTTATTTTTTATTTAATTAATTTTTTCAATATTTTTTTTTTGTAATCTTTTCTTTTGAATAATGATGGAAATATTGGTTTGAGTGGTTGTTTTAACTAATATTCAGTTTAACAAGTTTTGTTTTGTTTTGTTTTTCTTTCTTTTTTTAATTAAAATTTTCAATATAAAAAAAGATATTCTACATCAACTTCAAAAAATCTTCTAATTCACCTAGTTGAGGTAAATTTTCATTTTTATCAGAGTTAAAACTTCACTTTAGCTATGGGAGGAACTTGCACACAATTTTTTTGGCACAAAAATTAAATATGTTCTTTTAAAAAGTTTCATACTCCATTAAATGTTTTAAATTCACTATGATAAAAGTTCAACACATTCACTATGATAAAAGTTCAACACTCACTGACAAAAGTATAAGGTGTCTTTTTAAAATGAAAAGTATAAATTGTCTTGTTTAAATGAAAAGTTGTGTCTTGTTTAAATGAAAAGTTTAGAATGCACATGATTGATTATAAGAGTGGCTCTCAAATTAAAATTGAAACTTTGAAAACAATAAAGTGTCTTCCTTAAATGAAAAGTATAAATTGTTTGTCTAAATGAAAAGTTGTGTCTTGTTTAAATGAAAAGTTTAGAATGCATGTGATTGATTATAAGAGTGGCTCTCAAATTAAAATTGAAACTTTGAAAACAATTCCACGAAAGTACACAGAGTTATCTCCTTTGTATGAAAGTATAGGGAGTTATCTCCTTAGTTTAATGTTCTTTCCATGCCAATTAAAATGTAATGAGGGATCATTCCAAACTTTCTATAGAATTCATACTATGCTTTCTCCCCCATTTAAAACTTTCTCATCATTACTAAGGGTTCAGGTTTTAATGGAGTGAAATTTGGAACTTAAGACCATTGAAAGATCAAAAGTGTTAAAATTGGCAACTAGGGCCAAATTCCACCTTCGGACAATTCATTTGATGGAGATGATGATTGCATTAAATTTCATTTTATGAGAGAGAAGATAATTGTTGGGAATACTTTCTGTAACCTAATTGTTGGCCATACTTTCTGTAAAATAATCTAATAAAAATAATAAATAATTTTCACAAAACCGCTATTCTTGATCGTTTTTGTTGCAAATTCAATTGCTTTCCAGTGTTAAATACTTACAAAGTGGAAAAAAATATAGCTATAATGAAAATGATGAGCACATTTTTATCACATATTGCGATCTAAAACCAGAGAACCATGTTTAAAATTTAAAAGTGATAGATTGTAAAGGAAATAAATTAAACATAATCCCGATTATAACAAATTAGCTATAAATTTTTGTCCATGGAAGATTTATTTGCATAATGAAAAAGGCAATATGGGATATTCCAATCACGTTCCAAGGCATTTTTTAAAATGTGGATGTGACAAAAGGTTGTTGTGGAAGGTGTTGTTTGTATATGGGAAATTTCTTGATCATTGTGTATAATCCTAATGTTGATAGATATGTCTACTAAGTGGTTCCAGTTAATGGGGCATTGATTTGAGCGTTCAATATATTTTTATTCTTTATCAAAGTATTCTTTTGTTGTATTTGTGTTCTTCAATTTATGCCTTACGGGGTTTCCTTTGCAACATCTGGTGCAAATGCTAGTAATAACCAAATAAATAATATTAATATCAACCATCAAAATATAATATATTTAACAAACCTTCCCATAAAAGAAGTTGTAAGACATTTTCGCAAACGCATAGACACATACTCTCAACCAATATGAAAAATAGGGACTACCATTCTCAATTGCCTAACATGTCAGATATGCGAAGATTCAATTGAAGCTTGTTCGATTACATTTGGCTTGAAGTGACTACATTTGTCAATTGCCAACCATTTCTGATATGCGAAGGTTCAGTTGAAGCTTGAACGATTACATTTGGCTTCAAGTGACTCAGTGAGGCATGAAATTCATTTCGAGCAGGTTGGCAAACATGATGGCAGACGGTAGGATCACCAAATACTTTGTTGGATGCTTGAACACTGGAATATAAAATCCCTTTCGTATTTTTCAGCTAAAGGGCAAATGAAGATAGCATTGTACACACCTTCATTACTGGTTAGCTCTAAATCTAGGATTTCTTTATATATCTGGATATGCATGGAAGGTACCTGTCAATTCCTCTCTGTTGCATATATAGCTCACTCTAACAATCCTTTTCAATCCAAATTTCACTGTGATAAACTCGTAAACCCAAAGGGTTCAACTCTTTTACAATCTGGAGGAGTCAAATGTGATTTATAGGCTTTCCCCAAAACACAATCTGAAAGTTGAGTATACCCTCAGTGAAATCTGGACTCTTGCATGTTTTATGGAAGTGCTTAGTTCATGTCCTGAGTCTACATCTAGTTATCTATAAACATATTTTTGTCCAGTGCTTAATGTCTCTGTTGGAAACTAATTCAGTACCTTTCAAGTTTTCTCTTAGCTAGCTTCCCCATGCTATGATTGAATTTGCAAAGCTGGCATAAAGGACCCGAATTTATTTGGTTAAAGGAGGTTGTGTGGGAAATCCAAATGTCCGTGGTAAAAGAAGTCACTAGTTTGAAACTCCGTGGCAAAAATCGAGATTAGTAGCCAAGCTAGTACAATGTCGGCCAAGGCCATGCACCTAGGTCACAACTACTCAACCCAGGCCTGCGAATCATCTAAAGACTCACATTACATATCCCAAAAAAAATATTCATCCTTGCCTATGTAAAATCCTCTCCTTTACTCCTCCGGAATTGGTATCCTGTTAACTGGCCAGAAAACCCAATTTTGCAGTTGGTTAAATGAAGTTGTTAGTGTTGGAATGCAGATTATATTGGTTTTTGTCTTTGTAAACTCCTCGCCTTTACTCCTCTGGAAAAATGTATCCTGTTAACTATGGAGCATAGTTTTTCAAATATGCACGAAAGAATATGAAGAAAACTGCGAAGTGCTCTGTAAGCCTACACCCTCGTGAAGGCTTCCAAACCTGAGATTTTGAAAGCTTGCGCTCCACCAACATTACATATCCCAAACAACCATTTCATACTAACAACATGCATGTCAGTCTGTATGCTATGCTGGATCAGAATATATCGAGGGGCATCCCCACTTGTAGCTCTTACAAATTATTTAGTTGCTAGAACTACTCCTTGGGTTCGACCAACCCAAGCTTGCTTTCCTTATTGCAATGTAATAGTGGAGATATCCCAAGCTACCAAAGGTATCCCTTTCGTTTGATTCTATTTTTAGAAATATAAATATGTTGGGAATTTTCTGTTTAATTCCAAAACAAAATAACTTGAACAGAACAGAGAAAATGCTCTGTTTTAACCACAGGTTCAAAAATTTGTTTGCTGAAGAAGAACAGAGTTTTCCACACACATAAAAACCTTTGTATTCATTAATAAAAGACTGCCTGTTACAAACTTCTTCCTCTAACGGAGGGATCTACACAAAAACACTTTGGTTCCTCACAAAAAGAAATTACTCTGTCTCCTTGCAAATTTACTCTGTTTCAGTTACAAATTTTTACACTACTGTGTGTAAAAATAGAACTTACATTTACTGCTGTAAAAATCTCTTACATTCGCTTGCTGATTCTATTGCATTTCATATGCAACTACAAAAAAATAATTACCTTACAATTGCGATACTGCGCATTCTCTTTTGTTTCAACAAACAACACAAAAATCCCATTTACGTTGCTGCGTCTATTTTTCATTACATTGCATATATGTTCTCTCAACAAATCATTTCCCTTACCTTCACACTGCTGTGTGCATTACATCCAACCTACTGGAAAAATTCTCCTTTCACCTTCGCTGCTGCGAGTTTCACGTTTCATTTCATATGCAATGAACAACCATTTACATTTCCTTGACCAACAGAAATAACCCACAAGCTTTTACACTTCTATGTATTACGTTACGTATTTTTTAACAATAAAGAAAATGACCATATGTTTCTTTTAATTTTGCCATACTTCTGTGCATAGTAAAAAAAACATTAAAATTGAATCATCTACCTACATTTACGAATCACATTAAACTTCTTTAATTACTTTCGCTGGCGGTCAAAATCAAAAGACTTTCACTTCACGCAATGTCATTTGCTGCAGGCCTGAACGCAGCTTTGGTTTCAATCAACGGTGGACAACCTTCCTTTCAATCGGACGGTTATCTCTTGGTCAAGCCAAACGAACATTACGCTCCGGGAAAAAAGCGGTTTTGCAAATTTGCTGTGGACACGCGTCAGCTGGCGTACAGTATCGCTGCCCCTCTGGAGAATACCACTTGCTCGTGAAAAGCGGTGCGATAAGGCTCAACGGTTTTCTGAATTAAATGCGCTGCACAGTAGTTAAAATTATATTTTCAACACTCCCCTTGAATTTCAACTGTTGGGTTATCAGTCATACTCAGACATTTCCTCAAAAATTCAAAGCTTTTCTGCCCCAATGGTTTGGTCAGAATATTTGCAACCTGCTCCTGAGTTCTGCAATGTTTTAAAACAATTTCTCCATTGCTTACCAATTCTCTGATGTAATGAAACTTTGTTTCTATGTGTTTCGTTCTCTTATGAAACACAGAATTCTTGGATAATGCAATAGCTGAGCTATTGTCACAAAAAAACAAAGTTCCTTTTGTTTTCTCTTGGCATAAACTCCTTAGCATCCTTCTCATCCAAATTGCTTGAAACATTGCTGTTGTAGCTGCCACATATTCTGCTTCTGCTGTAGACAATGCTACAATAGGTTGTTTTTTAGAAGCCCATGAAATGGCTCCTGAACCCACGTGAAAAACATAACCGGATGTGTTTTTCCGATCATCTACACTTCCAGTGCAATCACTATCAGTGTATCCAATTAAATCTGAACATTCTGAAGTAGTATATAAAATCCCAAACCTTTTAGTACCTTTAACATACCTCAGAATCCTTTTTGTTGCCTGCCAATGTGCTTCTTTTGGCTTCTCCATGAATCTGGAAATTAAACTAACGGCTTACATTATATCCGACCTAGTTGCAGTCAAATACATGAGGCTGCCAACTATGTTCTTGTACAAACTAGGATCAAATTCCTTGTTGTTGTCCTCTTTGCTGAGTTTTAATCCCATCACTGTGGGAGTGATTGCTGCTTTGCTCTCTTGCATGTTAAATCTTTCCAACACTTCATTAACATATTTTGCTTGTGAGATAAAAATCCCATTTCCATTTTGTTCTACTTCTATTCTTAAGAAGTATCTCAGCAAACCCATGTCAGTCATTTCAAATTCTTCTTTCATGACTGTTTTGAAATTTTCAATAAGATAATCATCATCAGTTGTGAAAATAACATCATCAACATATAACACAACAATTAGTATTTCACCATCCTTTACTTTGATGTAGAGAGTGGGTTCTCCCTCACACTTTTCAAATCCATTTTCCAGTAGATAGGAATCTATCCTACTGTACCACGCTCTTGGTGCTTGCCTCAGCCCATAAAGAGCTTTCTTCAATCTGCACACTTTTTGCTCTTGCTATTTCTTTTCATAGCCTAGAGGTTGTTCAATGTAAACCTCTTCCATTAACACTCCATTTAGGAATGCTAACTTCACGTCCATTTGGTAAACTTTCCACTTGTTTTGTGCTACTATGGACAACACTGCTCTCATGGTTTCCATTCTAGCAATTGGTGCAAAAGTTTCCTCACAGTCTCTCCCATATTGCTACTTATATCCTTTGACAACCAGTGTTGCCTTGTGTCTTTCTATTTTTCCTTCGGCATTACTCTTGGTCTTATAGACCCATTTAACTCCAATGACTTCTTTTCCTTTTGGTAGTTCAACTAAATCCCATGTCTTGTTTCTTTCTATGGCATTGATCTCCTCATCCATAGCTTCTATCCATTTCCTATCCTTAATTGCTTCTTCGAAATGAGCAGGATCATCAACATGACAATATAAAGCAAACAAAGAGTTCATACCTTCATTTGCTGCCTCTTGTTCATAAATGTCACTTAAATTTCTGAACTTCTTACCTCTTTCATTTGTTGTACAAGTGCTTGAAGAAGCACTTGAATTTCCTCCTTGTGATGTGCTTGGAGAACCGCTTTCATTTCTCCTCAAGGGTGTCCCTTGATGCCCTTGTGTTGGTGCTGCTGTTTGGAGATGTATTTCAACCATCTCCTCATCATCTTCATCATGTGACAAAGAGTTTTTTACATTCACAGTTTTCTCTATGCTTCCATCCCAAGCTTCCTCCTCAATGAAATGAACATCTCTACTCACAATAAGCTTCTTGGTGGATGGGTTATACAACATGCAAGCTTTGGATTCCTCACTGTATCCAATGAAAATACATTTCTCCCCTTTGCTGTCCAACTTCTTCCTTAGCTGATCTGGAATGTGTGCATAGGCCACACATCCAAAAACTTTCATGTAGGTGACTCATTGCTTTGTCCCACTCCATGCTTCTTCCGACACTTTGTTCATGACTGCTTTTATAGGGCATCTATTCAAAATGTACGCTGCACAGTGTACAGCTTCAGCCCAATAATCATTTGGCAAATGCTTTGCCTTTAACATACTCCTCGCCATATCCATGATTGTCCTATTCTTCCTTTCGGCAACTCCATTTTGTTGTAGAGTGTACCTAGTGGTAAATTTCTTATGAATTCCATTTTCTCTATAGAAACGTAGAAATTCCTTGGAGATATACTCACCTCCTTTATCAGTTCTTAGAACTTTGATATGTAGCCCGCTTTGGTTTTCTACAAGTGCTTTGAAATTGCAAAATCTTTCAAACACTTCACTTTTGTTCTTTAGGAAATAAACCCAAGTTTTTCTAGTAAAATCATCAATACATGTTAGTATGTAGTGGATGCCTGCAAGTGATGGAGTTTGCATCAGTCCACATAAATATGAGTGGACAATCTCTAAGGGTGCTTTTGCCCTTATGCTTTTCCTGGATGGAAAATTTTCTCTGTGTTGTTTCCCCAAGATACAACTTTCACAAAGGCTGTCTGGTTTCTCTATCAATGGTAATCCTCTTACCATTCCTTTTCTACTCAACAAGTTAAGACCTCCAAAGTTGAGATGTCCAAATCACAAGTGCCACAACCAATTTTCATCCTTTGGTTCACTTTGAAAAGCCTCTTGAGTCACTGCTGCTATTACTTCTTTATTTTTCAAATCTGCCTTCATTCTGAGAGGGAACATCCTGTTCCTTGTCATCTTCACTTCAACAATACATTGTTTGTTGGGTCCTCTATCTATGATGGTGCATACGTCATTCACAAAGAAAACATTGTACCCCTTTTGAACAAGCTGTCCAATACTTAAGAGGTTACATTTCATT
This sequence comes from Pinus tabuliformis, assembly GCA_031772625.1. Classification (NCBI taxonomy): domain Eukaryota; kingdom Viridiplantae; phylum Streptophyta; class Pinopsida; order Pinales; family Pinaceae; genus Pinus; species Pinus tabuliformis. The sequence continues at coordinate 1,689,356,154 of CM062817.1, forward strand.
CCAGGAACATAATAAACATCTGCTATGGTTTTCTTTTCACCTTTCTTTGTTAAGACATTTACTTCTCCTTTTCCCATAACAGGAACTTTATTATCAGTCCCTAGTGTGACTTTTGACTTCACATTTTGATCTAACATAGAAAACAGGGCTATGTTTCCTGTCATATGGTTGTTGCAACCGGAGTCTAGAAACCATATATCTTCACTCTTTTCTTTAGCCATATTACAAGCTAAAAACAAATTATTTTGGCTGATATTTTCTCTAGTGAAATTTGCACTAGTTCTATTATTCATATGATGTTGTTTCTTCCTACATTCATTTGCATAATGCCCATATTTTTTACAATAATAACATTGGACATTGGCTTTATCATACCTTTGTCCTTGAGCATGATGTTGTCCACTTTGTTGGCTGCTACCTTGGCCTTGGTTCTGATTTGGATTGCTGCCTCTTCCTTGAGTATTTGCTAGACTGTTTCTTCCACCTCTGTTTTGGCTTCTGCCTCTTCCTCTCTTGTTTCCTCTGTCTTGACCTCTTCCTCTTCCAAAGAACATCTGGGTCTTAAAGGCATGCTCTAGAGATGAGTTTTCATTTCTACTCAATCTCTACTCATGTGTTATCAGTGATGCATGTAGTTCATTAACTGAGAAGTTTGTGAGATCCTTTGTCCCTTCTATGGTGGTGACAATCACATCGAACCTTGAGGGTAGGACCCTCAATAGTTTCTCCACAATCCTCCTTTCTTCAAGAATCTCTCCATGAGACCTTATCTGTGTGATTAGACCAATCACATGGGTGAAGAATGAGTCAATATTATCTGACTCCTTCATGTAAACATTCTCAAAATCTCTCCTCAGCAACTATAGTTTTGATGTCTTCACTTTCTCCATGCATTGATAGGCTGTCTTGAGAGTTTGCCATGCTTCTTTGGATGTCCTGGTTGCTGCTATCCTTGGAAACACACTCTCATGCACTGCTTGATACAAAAATAAGAGGGATTTAGAATCCTTCTTCTTATAGCTCTTCAACAGATCTTTCTCTGCATGAGTTAACCTATTAAACTCATTTTCATCTGCTGGTTCTTCAAAACCTTCCTCAACAAATTCCCATAAGTCTTGGGAAGCAAGCAAAGCTTTCATGGTTATTGCCCAATAGTCATAGTTTTTCCCATTAAACTATGGGAGCTGAGTATTAAAGATACCCAAACTAGTGTTGGCTCCAGCCATTCTTGCACTTCTTAACTATGCTTCAAATACTTGACTGTGTATTAAAATAGCTGACTGTCTTCAATAGCAACATAGAAAACTAGCTTGAGAAATACCTTGGATTTTTGATTGAGTCTTCACTCTGCTGGAGAAGTTGTTGCAACAAGAATCTTTCCTTCAGCTTCTTTGACACCTTCAAAGAGCCTGGACAAGCTCTGATACCATGTTGGGAATTTTTTTTTTAATTCCACAACAAAATAACTTGAACAGAACAGAGAAAATGCTCCGTTTTAACCACAGGATCAAAAATTTGTTTGCTGATGAAGAATAGAGTTTTCCACACACATAAAAACCTTTGTATTCATTAATAAAAGACTACCTGTTACAAACTTTTTCCTCTCACAGAGGGATCTACACAAAAACACTTTGGTTCCTCACAAAAAAAAATTACTCTGTCTCCTTGCAAATTTACTCTGTTTCAGCTGCAAATTTTTACACTACTGTGTGTAAAAATAAAACTTACATTTACTGCTGTAAAAATCTCTTACATTCGCTTGCTGATTCTATTGCATTTCATATGCAACTACAAAAAAATAATTACCTTACAATTGCGCTACTGCGCATTCTCTTTTGTTTCAACGAACAACACAAAAATCCCATTTACGCTGCTGTGTCTATTTTTCATTACATTGCATATATGTTCTCTCAACAAAACATTTCCCTTACCTTCACACTGCTGTGTGCATTACATCCAACCTGCTGGAAAAATTCTCCTTTCACCTTCGCTGCTGCGAGTTTCACATTTCATTTCATATGCAATGAACAACCACTTACATTTCCTTAACCAAAAAAAATAACCCACGAGCTTTTACACTTCTACATATTACATTGCATATTTTTTAACAATAAAAAAATTGACCATACGTTTCTTTTAATTTTGCCATACTTCCGTGCATAATAAAAAAACATTAAAATTGAAACTTCTACCTACATTTACGAATCACATTAAACTTCATTAATTACTTTTACTAGCGGTCAAAATCAAAAGACTTTCACTTCATGCAATGTCATTTGCTGCAGGCCTGAACACAGCTTTGGTTTCAATCAATGGTGGACAACCTTCCTTTCAATCGGACGGTTATCCCTTGGTCAAGCCAAACAAACATTACGCTCCGGGAAAAAAGTGGTTTTTCAAATTTGTTGTGGACATGCATCAGCTGGCGTACAATATCGCTGCCCCTCCGGAGAATACCACTTGCTCGTGAAAAGCGGTGCGATAAGGCTCAGCGGTTTTATGAATTAAATGCGCTGCACAGCAATTGAAATTATCTAAGAAGCTGCTGAAGTTCCTGTAGCTGAAGGTAGCAGGGAAATGCATTAGTATTATATATGTCACGCTATCTATATTCTATCTGATATGGTAATCCTTTTGGCTAATGGGATATCTTCCAACCAGCATTTGCTTTTTTTGTTTTTTGTTTTAAGATGAATTGTATTGCCTTCAAAAACTAGAATTTAGATCATAAGCAATTTTACCAGTCTTTCACTGGGGAGAGCCGACCATATCCAAAAGATAACTCTCCACAGAAAGTACAATGATAGTTGAAAACAAAACGAGATCACAAAACTCAAAATATAGCTGGAGCACTAGCCTAAGATGCCATACATAGTAGTGTCTATAGCATAGGAAACACAAAACATTGACATGATATTATTAAGCTGAGGGGTCCAAATCCGAGATTGCAACTTGGATGGGTTCCTTTGGGTCCTTGGGAGTTCTTCTCACCACAGGAGGTATGCCAAGATGTTGCTCTATTCTATCCATTTTGTAATCCAAGTCTCTGAGATGTCAGTGTAAGTGCTCCAAGGAATGAAGGACATTCTCCTGGTGCTCATGCTGGTTTAAAAGCGTATGCCCCTAAAGTTCAATAGTTTGCATATACTGGTTGAAACGGCCCCTAGTGTGCCCTATGTTCGGATTCCAATTTGCTCATTCTACTAGGACCTCCGTATATGAGAGGGGAGTTCTTTGTGTGGAGGCTTCCCCTCAACCCAAGTAATTTCTTGCTAGATAGGGGTTGATGTAAGCTCTTGATAACGTTTAGCAAAATCCTCCAATTGGTGATGCATGCGTGTATTCCCCTTGTGAGCCCGTTCTTGGCAACATGCAGCACCATTTCAAACTTGCATGCTATCGAGGCATGGTGGCAAGAGGAGCGACACTAACAACCTAGAACAAAGGTCGGAGAAAGCTGATGGACTCTAAAAAGTAGGGGAGGTGCCACATAAAGTAAGATGCAAACTGATAATTGTTTCCAAACAAGGGATTGCTCAGGAGGGCTCTCAGAAAGGGTGTCACAACATAGGGGATTGATGGGATTGTGAAGCTCCACCCCCACCAAAACGCCAAACGACACCATAAAAGGGGCTTGCTATAATTCCCCAGAGAAAACAAAGACTGCAATACTGAGACAATGGGTGAGAAAACTAGACTTAACCAAACATAACACAATTGAAGGCTATGGTCATGAATCGAGGACTTGAGCTTGCATCATCAGACACAGGATGGAGGATAAAATGCAGGTGCACCCACACCTAGAGCCAAGCTAGGAAACAACACGGCCTCACACCCCTGAGCGATGCAGACACTGACAACCCTACAGGTGAAGAGTTATAATTTTCCAAAAACAAATATGGGAAATTTATGGAAATTACTAGCAATCCAGTGCTTTTGCAAAGTGTTAAAGTAAACAACAACCACGCAACACTGAAAACTTGACTGGTAAGGCAATCTCTCACTGAACACAATCTCTGCACTAGTGAATTTGCAGCACCACCTCGCCAAAGCTGCACCTCCTTTCGCCTCTGCTACCCACACTAGACTCTACAGGCAGTTTGATGTCAAACCAAACTCAGGTTAGTTTTCCCAAGGTAAGCACCATGGAGGGGGCCTTGATAATGCCTTTTGCCACTCGAATTTCTGACCTCCTCTCGCTTATTACCATCTTTCCCATATAATGCAAATATTTATGATTTGGTCTTGTAGGACCATAATTGCATTAAACTTCTTGAGGTCATGCTGCCATGCCTCTCGGTCCATCGGCCAGGTGGGACGACAACTCCCCCTCCCTCACTTTTATCTCTGGAGTCACCTCATCCGGGGCTAAACCATCCTTCTAAGCCAATGACCAACATGCATCCTTCGTCGCATAAGGTTCCATGTTGATGATAGCGTGGGAGATGACTCTAGGCACCCATAATTCGCCAGGAGGTCCGCAATTTTATTACCCGATCTTCGAACATGAAGAGTAATGAGAGCTGGAATGTTTGTGATGAGAGAGGCTTCCTGTGCTAAAAAGGATTCCAATCACTAGCTCGAGGAAACCTTATAAACTTGAGTGCCATTTTGAATCTTCAATTGCATATTTATGATGATTTGAGAATCACCCTGCACTAGAAGCTTGGTATAACCTTGGGCGCATGCACTCTCCAAACCCATACGAAGTCTCGTAAGTTCAGTTGCATAGTTGCTACTAATACCAATCGTTCTAGAGTAGATAAAGAGAGGCATGTCTAATGATTCCACCTTAACCTATTGGGCTTGGGTTTCTTTTCGAGGTCCCATCAAAATTGATTTTCAGAAAGGAAGGTGGGGACGAAGGAAACCAATCTAACAAGAGCCTTGCCTCATTGCCTGATGCCTGCCAGCCTTGGGACGACCAGGGAATGACTCGAATAGATTCTTTGATCTCGCAGGTAGTAGTGTTCCATATGGAGTTTAAGGGGATAGAAGATCCCTTAAAAATTCTCCAATTCCACTCTTTCCATATCCCCGAAAGGAGGAAGCCTTGCAAAAGAGTCCAAATAAGATTTAGATTCGGATTGGAAAAAGCCTGAGAGCTCCAACAGAATCACGTGTTGAATATATTGAGTGAATCCCTATCCAATCACTTGAAACACTCAGCTAATCTATTCCATAGTCCCAACCAGCATTTGTTGAGCTTTCCTTCAAATCTCTTTAGAGCCAAATTCCAGATGTATTTTGCCAAACATCAGTCCAAAGGGATTGCCTTTGTACTATACTATTTTTATTGGCTAAATGATCTTCCACTTCTTATGAAGCTTATTAGGGATGCAAAGTACCCTTGATTGAAGCTCAAGTGAGTTTTACAGTAAGAGCTGAATCGTCTCCAAAGTAAAAGTTGAGCGGCTGCTCGATGCCTTTGAAGGACAGATGTATCTGAAACCTAATAAGCAACAAAATTGGTGTATCTATAAATGATGTGGATTTGGACAATTCACATATATAATGCAATAAACTTTCCAACCTACGAGGCTTTGACTGGGCTGTTAAGATTATGTAAGCACTATGTCATGTCTTGGCTTCGGAATTTGTTACTAAAAATATCTAGATTAGCTTTAAAGCTATGATAGTTATCATCCCTGCATACACTGATTCTACACTACTTATCTTCTTTGTGCTTGAGCTTTGCTCTTTTCTTTTGATGGATTTCAGGAGCTGAACTTATATCTTTTAGATGTTTATAGATCAATGATCTGCTTACGAGGATATGGACTTGTATCTTTTAGATATTTATAGATCAATGATGTGCTTACTAGGATCTGGGATGTGGCTGTCTCTAGTTATCTATTTTTTGTGCTTTCGAACATCTTCAGAGATTCGTCTTAATATGGAAATTCTAAACCTCCTAAAGAATGCAATTTCACAAGATCCTTTTATGGTTGACAGTGGACACGATGCTTTGGACAGTATTGTGAATTAATTCATACTGGGTTGGCTTTGCAGGGTCTACCTTGAGAAAGCTTTTTCTTGTATCATATATTGACATGCCACGAATCTAGAACTAAGATGGTATGATTGCTTTAATTCACGATCTTTTCTTCCTTAAATCTTGCCCTGACATATTGATTATTTGCAAGGAATGAGCTAATAAGTGTTGAGATGGAAATTGTGTGCCTTACGTATTATTTTGTAAACTTTTCAAATGTTGGATTTTGGATGCTACTTTTGTCAACAGGAGCAGATCATCTTCACTGTAGAATATGAAATGACTTATTTCCAGCCAAATGAGAAAACAATACTATGAAGAAAAAAACATATAAAAGATAAAACAATTAAAAAACACAGTGACTGTGTGAGCTAAGAAATGCTGCACATCTCATATATTAAATTCAACTATGAACTACATTCTTAAATAGTAAAACTATTGCTAAAATATTTGTCAATCAACTCTGCAATCAATGTACTGGCATTACAACGAATTTCCAGCAACTTCCAGCACTGACCATCCTAACAATCTGCTGCTTTAATTTTAAAGACAACACAAAATTTGCTGCCTACTTTGTCAGCAATTTACATAACTAATTCAGCATTATTCCCAACACTCCCCCTTAATGATTAATGAGGATTTACTATCTTATCTCGTAATGCCAAAAACTGATCTTTTGCAACTGCTTTAGTGAATATATCTACTAGTTGATGCTGAGTATTTATATGCTTCAATTCAATCTCCTTCTTCTGCACCAAATCTCTAATGAAGTGATATTTCAGGTCAAAATGCTTTGTCCTGCTGTGATGAACTAGATTCTTTGCTAACTTGATGGCACTTACATTATCACAATAAATCACTGTAGGCTGAACTTGTTTTTCTCCAATTTCTTCCAAAATTTTTCTGAGCCAAAGAGCTTGTGTACCTGCTGAAGTAACTGCAACATATTCCGCTTCTGTGGATGAGAGGGCGACAATGCTTTGTTTTTTTGAGCTCCATGTAATCAAACCAGAACCAAAAGAGAAACAATTTCCAGATGTGGACTTACGGTCATCAAGACTGCCTCCCCAATCTGAATCACTAAATCCAACAAGATTGAACTTTTCAGAAGAGTATTAATGAATACCAAAATTTAGAGTGCCTTTCACATACCTTAAAATCCTCTTGGCTGCCTTCATATGTATTTCAGATGGATTTGTCATATACCTTGAAACAAGTGAAACTGAATATGTAATATCAGGCCTTGTGTGGGTTAGAAAGATCAAGCTCCCCACAATACTTCTGTAAGTTTTCTCATCAACTAAATCAGCACCATCATCTCTACATAACACCTCTCCATGAGCACTTGGAGTAGGGGATGGATGACAATCAAGCATATCAAATTTATTTAGCATATCCTGTGCATACTTTGTCTGACAAATGAAAATCTCATCCATACTTTGATAAACCTCCATTCCTAGAAAATATTTCATGATGCCTAGATCTTTCATCTCAAATTCATTCATCATAGCAGCTTTGAATTTATCATTCATCTTAGAACTACTACCCATATACAATAGATCATCAACATACAAACTTATGATTAAAATATCAATACCTTCTTGTTTGTAGTAAAGGGTAGGATCATTCTTACTTCTCTGGAAGCCATTTTCCTGAAAGTATCCATCAATCCTTGCATACCATGCTCTTGGTGCTTGCTTAAGGCCATACAAAGCCTTCTTCAACTTGGAGACATTATTCTCCTTTCCTTCCACTTCAAAACCTTGTGGCTACTCCACATATACTTCCTCTTCTAAGTACCCATTCAAGAAGGCACTTTTCACATCCATATGATGTATGCTCCACTTTTTATGAGCTGCTAATGAAATCAACATTCTAATGGTCTCCTGTCTTGCTACTGGTGCAAATGTCTCTTCATAATCAATTCCATACTTCTATGTGAATCCTTTAGCAACTAATCTTGCTTTGTGTCTTTCAACACTCCCATCACTGTTAAATTTAGTCTTATAGACCCATTTGGTGCCAATCTTTTTCTTGTCATGTGGAAGCTCTGTCAACTTCCAAGTGTCATTCCTTTGAATGGAATCCATCTCTTCTTGCATGGCTTGCATCCAAACCTCATTAGTACATGCATCTTCAAAACATGATGGTTCACATTCAGCCTTAGCTAATAAAGCAAAATTGACTATCTCACCTATTGGGCTTTCTTCATGTGCATGATTTGCACTCCTCTCATAAATATCACTCAATCTTCTTACCTTCCTTGTAGAACTTGGAGAAGAAGTTGGACTTGAAATTGATGTTGAATAAATTGATGAAGGGCTGCTTGGTGGAGTTAAGCCACTAATTACAGAAACATTAGTTGGTTGCTCATTATCATTATCAACAATTATATCATTCAAAACAGATTTTGTCTTCTCAACATGGCCTTTTTGATGACCATAAACTCCCCCTTCATCAAAAATTACATCTCTTGAGACAATAAGCTTGTTAGTTAGAGGATTATACAATTTATAAGCCTTGCTTGTCTCACTATACCCAATAAAAATACATAACTCACTCTTTGCATCTAACTTTTTTCTATTATGATCAGGTACATGCACATAAGCCAAACAACCAAAAACTTTGAAATGATTAACATTAGGCTTTTTTTCATACCAAGCTTCATAAGGAGTCATATTTTCCAGTGCACTAGTGGGGCTACGGTTCAGGATGTATACTGCTGTAGCAATTGCATCTCCCCAATAAGTGTTGCTCAATCCCTTAGTTTGTAGCATGCATCTTGCCATTTCAACCACAGTACGATTTTTCCTTTCAGCTATGCCATTCTGCTGGGGCGTGTATGTTGTAGTATGCTGCCTCCTGATGCCATTCATATCACAATAACTCTGGAAAGCTTTTGAGCAGAATTCTCCTCCACGGTTAGTCCGCAAACATTTGATCTTGCACCCTCTCTCATTTTCTACAAGGGCTTTGAACTTCTTAAATGTATCCAAGGCTTCACTTTTGGCCTTCAAAAAATACACCCAACAATTTCGTGAGTAATCATCAATAAAAGTGATGAAATATGATGACTTACCCAAACTCTTAGTCTGCATAGGACCACATATGTCTGAATGAACAAGCTGAAATGGGTGACAAGCCCTCCATGCACTACCCTTTGGAAACCTTTCCCTTGCATGCTTTCCTTTAGCACATCCTTCACAAACCTCCTTATGCTCTTCTACCTTGGGCAAACTAGAAACTAATGCATGTGAGGTTAGAAACTTCAAACTGTGAAAATTTAAATGCCCATACCTGAGATGCCATAACCAACTTGAATCCTCATAAGCCATATTAGCACGATTGCTGTTATGTTCATCAAACCTCAAGGGAAACATCCTATTTCTTGTCATAGGCACAACAGTGATCACCCTATTTCCCTTATTCTTATCATAGATAGTACATGTCTTATTTTCAAAGACTACTTTATAATTTTTCTCACATAGCTGTCCAACACTCAACAAATTATGCTTCAACTGTGGAGTATAATAAATGTCATGAATACTCTTTGTACCTTCTTTTGTTTGGACCTCCATAGCTCCTTTGGCAGCAACCTCCAATGATTTATCATCACCAAGCTGGATCTTGGATTTAAAACTTCCATCCTTTGCTGAAAACAACTTCTCATTCCCTGTCATATGGTTAGAGCATCCAGAATCTAGGTACCAAACATCTTTACTATTATTTTCACCTTTGGCATAAGATAAAAATAAGTGATCTTGAGGAAACTCACCACTTTCATGAGCATAATTAGCATTTTTACCTTCTTTCAATCTGCATTCTCTTTCAAAGTGACCATACCTATTACAATGGTAACATTGAACATTTCTCTTATTAAATCTACCTCTACCTCTTCCTCTGAAACTACCTCTTCCACTTGAGCCACCTCTTCCTCTACCTCTTGAATAATTTTGGCTTTGCCATTTATTTTGACCTTGATGGCTTTTGGTACTGCTGCTACCTGCATCTTCATTCTTTGTAATTTGTAATTTAGAGGAAAAAGCTTTCTCTACAGCTTCAAAACTTTCCTTCAATCTTTCTTCATGAGACATCAAAGATCCAACCAATTCATCAAACTGTAGTTTTGTTAAATCCTTACTTTCTTCCATGATTATTGCAACATGATTCCATCTATGTGTTAAAGATCTCAATACTTTTTTAATTAAAACTTCATTACTTACAACTTCTCCAAGTGTAGCCATTTTATTGACCACATCTTTCACTCTCACACAATAGTCACTGATACTTTCAGCTTCTTGCATCTTCAAATTCTCGAAATCTCGCCTCAATGTCTGAAGCTTGACCACCTTAACTTGATCACTACCTTGGTAAGCTTCTTGTAGAGTTTCCCAGGCAGCTTTGGCAGTTTTTTCTCCAGATATTCTTGGAAATAAGCTCTTATCAAGAGCTATCTGAATGTGAAACAAAGCTTGAGCATTCTTCTTCCTTGCTTCCTTTCTTGCTGTTCTTTCATTGGCTGTAAGAGCATTCCAATCAGCTGGCTCTTCATATCCTGATTCAACAATCTCCCACAAATCGTTTCCAATCAAAAAGGTTAGCATCTTAATGCACCAATAATCATAATCGTTACCATCAAATTCTGGAACTAGCATCTGGTTAGAATTCGACATGATTAACTTTGGCGAAATTCCAACAATATAGCTTTAACCCAAAATAATTTTACCTGCTCCGATACCACATGTAGAATATGAAATGACTTATTTCCAGCTAAATGAGAAAACAATACTATGAAGAAAAAAAACATATAAAAGATAAAACAATTAAAAAACACAGTGACTGTGTGAGCTAAGAAATGCTGCACATCTCATATATTAAATTCAACTATGAACTACATTCTTAAATAGTAAAACTATTACTAAAATATTTGTCAATCAACTCTGCAATCAATCTACTGGCATTACAGCGAATTTCCAGCAACTTCCAGCACTGACCATCCTAACAATCTGCTACTTTAATTTTAAAGACAACACAAAATTTGTTGCCTACTTTGTCAGCAATTTACATAACTAATTAAGCATTATTCCCAACATTCACTACTATTCCCAGTTCATGTTATTTTTCACGGACTTTTGTGAGCAGAAAGCCAATTAGTGCCGATGTCCCAAAGCAACTGAGAACCTTTTTCTTGTTTTCAAATCCATTTCAAAGAAGAGAATTTGTCCCCAAGAGGCAGTGTTCCAGAACTTATAATCTCAGATCCTCTTCCATAAAAGCTAAAACGCAGTTAGAGTTCTGCTCTTTGCTTCCCTTCTGATATGTTTATGCAAAATACTTAAATTAAAAGATATTTTGGTTCATTTTCCATTTGACTTGTTTTTCATTCTTGTTCCGTTCCACTTTGTATATTTAATAAGGTATTCACAAAGCATCTTTTACATGGAAGTAGAAATGATGCAATTGATGAAACATCACTCAGTAAGAGGTTCATTATTGAAGGGGTTCACAATTATGGAGACATAAAATATAGGATTACTGACCTACTTGGCCAGGGTGGTGCAAGTATAACATATGAAGCAGAGGTGGGAGATGGGGAGCAGGTTGCTCTGAAAGCCATGTCCTTACGCAACATGAAAAGTTGGAAGGTCAGTGGTTGCCAATTTCAAACAATATTATTTCCTAATACCAATTTTTTTTGCATTTGCATTGCACGTGAAAACTATAATGTTAATTTTATAACATAAATGACCACAAAAAACTATGTTTTTCAGAAAAAAATATTTCATACTTTTATATTTTTGCATCTGATAACTAGTCTGATTTGCATGTCAACTATCTTAAACATGGCATTTTGACGATTCGTATCATCTTGTTGAGATGCCTTCAGGCTGCTGCTTTTCGAGTCCTTTTGTGAAGGCAAGTCAATTTATTTCGTCCTGCAGAAGCTGCACTTATTCTTGATACAGGAATTTTTTCTCAAATTTTCTTGCAGGATCTTGACCTTTTTGAACGTGAATGTCGGGTCTTGCAATCCTTGAAGCACCCTAACATCCCTCAATATATTGACTACTTTGAGGTTTAGCTCATTTCTTACCTTTTCTGAAATCTATTCGGATGAAAATTTCATTTTTCTAATTTCATAACATTTTGCTAGCGATTTATTACATTAAATCTATTTGCTCTAAAATTAAGAAGCTTTTGGTTTTGCAAAGGACAGATGATAGTTTATGGTACTAGTAAATAGACAATAGTCGGAAAGCATCTCTTCCCAAATAATAAAAGAAAGATTTATATCTTATAAACGAAAGGACATTCATATAATAAAGACCCATTTTTGAAATAAAAAGAGGCTGAGCTATGTACAGAAGAACAGCTTTGGACAAAAGAAAGATAGGCCAACTTGGGAAAAAGGGCAGGTGGGGTTGGCTTTTTCCCATGCCACATCATCATTTATATCTCACAAATGAGGCACATCTCCATAGTTTCCAAAGCGATTTCCTCTTATAAAGTGAGCTGCCTCCCTCTCAAAGTGATTTATTTTCTTTTGGCTGCAAATTTCCATTCATTGATATAATATTGTAATTCCAAAGCTGTAATAAAAACTAAAATAGTCATGGATATTGATCTTTAGAAGTGTGGGAGAGGAAGATGGAGCACGGCTAGGGTTTCAACCTGCAAAACACTCACATCTCTACAGAAACCCTCGACGGAGGAAATCATTGCAATCGGATCACACTGATCAAGCCTTCTGACTGACGTCATGAGTCATCTGATGGGGAGGGTGGAGATCCCCTCCTACCGAAACTTAGCAGCAGGGGAAACGAGTACGCATGGAGTGGCAGCAGGTAACCACAAAGGCCGTTGTAAAGGACCCCCGGTCCTAGGAGCACAATGGCAGGCGAGCTTCAGAGGGCAACGCTTACCACGGGCCACTAAGAAATCAAGATTCGTCATCCCCAATAACAAACTGGAGGAATATACGAAGTACATGAAGGACCATGCCCTCATCTGCAAATTTATTGGAGTCTAGCCGACAGAAAAGGACCTAATCAAATGGATCCAACTCAGATGGCAGCCGAAGGGCCACATCGAACTTAAACTGGGAGCGAAAGGCTTCTTTATAGTGATATTCTCCGACTTGGAGGACAAAGAAAGAGTCTTTGAGGATGGGCCATATTTTTTCAACAACGCAGGTCTTTTTATGAGACACTGGGAGGAATGTTACAACCCAGATTAGGAAAAACTCCTCGTTTCTCTAGTGTGGGTATGACTATTTGCCTTATCAGTGGATTTCTAGGACCCAGAAATCTTAGAGGGGATTGGCAACTCCATTGGAACCTTTGTCAAGGTTGTAGATTCTACGAGATGGGGAAGGTACACTTCTTACGCTAGGATCTACATCTACATGAATATCACAGAGTCATTACCCGACTTCATAGAGCTAGAATACCATGATGAGGTATGGCAATAACCCCTGGATTATGAGCACATACCTTTCAGAAGTCAGCGATGCCACGAGTATGGGCATCTGTTTCGAGCTTGCCTACTCAACCAGAACGAGGCACATGAAGCACCTAAAATAAATGGGGAAACGAAGGCAAAAGAAGATGGCGAGGGCTTCCAAGAAGTCCAAAGAAGAAAAGAAACCAGAGGAATCCAGGAAACCCCAGTCCAATATAGAGTGGAAAAGGGCAACACAATCACAACCGCTACGAAATCCTGTGAGAGGAAGAGGAGGGGGAGGCAATCCATGACAATACAATGGAATCGGAAAATCACCAAAATTCTCCTTTAGGGGGGGACAAGCCCAAAAGAGAGGCGAAAGAGGAACCTCTAGGGAAAGAAACCCCCATGCAAGTGGCAGAACAAGTCAATATGGAGATCGACAGTCAGAAGGAAGAACTCAGCATCGAAGAACAAGTGATGAAACGTCTACTATAGGAATGGAGGCATCTAGATGAGCGATTCATCCTAGAGGACCAAAATCAATTGTACAAAAAAACTTTTCAACAATATAAAGCCAAGCAAGGTACAACCACCATAGCTCAGTTGGGGCATTTCCGAGGACCCCAAGGGGATGGAGGAAAGAAGCGAGGAAAGTGTTGTGGCTTTTTCTAGCACCCGGAGCACAAGTGCCTCAAGAGGTATAGAAAGCTTCCTAGAGACAGCCTCTGGGTTGATTGTAGACCAGTGCCTAGGACATCTTAAATAGGTGAGTGCATGAAAGATTATCTGAGAGGGGTTTTTACAGCACTCCAATTGTCACGTAATAAAAAAGGCATAAAGGGTTCTTGGTTCAATAGTCTATCATCCAGGTAAACTCAAGTAGATACATGGATCCAAATGCTTAGGGGGTAAATCGGGCCAACCTCAAAGAGAAATGTCTGGTTCTGGTGGCTAACACACAACAACAAACAGCTTTATATTGAAGTTGTAGTAAGTGGAGAGGAGGAAAGGAAAGATGGAAATAGGTGCATAGGGCTGTAAGCTAGACATAATCCTAAGTAGCAATGTTCTAGCAGAAGTATGGACGATGGAGGAGATTAAAGAGCGGAAATAGTGGAATGCTTATGTTGATTTGTGGTAGCATCATATGTGCTCTAGCCATGAAAATTGGTGGAGATGCTAAAGCACATGAGATCTCCAAGACCCAGTAATGGTTTGGGGAAATTCCACCTGGTTAGAGAGATATTAAAATAATTAATATTTTTAATGGAGTTCCTAAGTCTAAACTTAGGAAAATTAAAATATTAATGGGTATTAATATAAAACTCGGTGAGAATATTCTAAATGACATGGATCAAGCCAAATATAATCTTATCCGTTGATTAGAGACTTAATCTCAGCCGTTGAAGACTCAACAAAAAAGGTATAAGAGAAGGCTTGAGGGTTAGTTGGAGATACACCAAGATTGAACTGTGAGTTCGATTTTCTGGAGCGAAGTTTGCTGAGAAAATTCGAACAAGTGATCTGTTGCAGCGAGGGGCAATGAGTACATAGCAAAGAGGCATAGATAGTGCCTAAGGGTCAGCGCAGAGACAAAGAGGCTATGCAGAGGCAGCAGGAGCCACGCAGAGGCAGCTGGAGACTGTGCAGAGGTCGAGGGGCTTGTGTGGGTGACGCAGAAGGCTAGAGAGTTGACGTAGAGAGTTAAAAGGTTGACGTAGAGGGTTCTATATCTACGCTGAGGCTAGTAGGGCTGACATAGGGGGTTCTAGAGCTACACTAAGGCTAGTAGGGCTAACGCAGAGCCTTGGAGAAACACCGAGAGGATTTTCATGGGGCAAATTTGCTGAATATCTTTTTCCGAGAGAGGTATTACTGATGTGTAAAAATCTCTGTTGGCTAAGCCAGTTTGGCACCCTAGTTGTACTCAATAAATTTGCATAATATTAAAACCCTCAGACTTGCTGCACAGTTTTCCCACATTAGGTTTTTCTAAGGACAATTGTCCAAAAATAACGGTGTCCCCTGTGTGTTTGTCTAGTATTTCAGTTGTTGATCTGTATATGAGTTAAGGACGCATTTGCGTTTATTTTCAGTATTTATATGTATAAATAACTTGTTAGTGGAATAAACAAGTAGGTGAAATAAACCAGATAATGCAGTAGGAATTTTTGACGTGTCAGATTTAGAAATTTCAACATGGTATCAGAGCATTGTAGATCACTAGAGGACTAAAGGCACCAACAATATCAGAAATTTGCAGTAGTAGCAGCTGTCTTGAGAGATAGAGCCAGAGAGAGGGCCATCACAGATGTAGAGAGAGGCAGAAGAGGCTCACGAAGAGCCACGTCATCCTACTCAGCCAAGTAGGCTTGACGCAGTTGGCCAGAGGAGTGATTTAGCCTTTACCGGTATTGCACAGAGCCGGAAGGCTCAGTTTCTTCAGTAGCTGAGGCCTAAGGATCTGTGGAAAAATTGTGGATTGGGACGTTGGTGGGGTGTTGTTTCTGTCGAAGCAAAACAGTACCTAATAGGATAGAACCAAGGCAGAGGGAGTTGCTGCCTTGACGGATTTCTAGCCAATAAATCCAAATTCGAGTTGTAGTTGCAGTTGCAAAGAGGATTGGAGAGGAGGAGATCGACAGTTGGTAGGAAGATTTCACGTGGGGAAATCAGGACTTAGAGGGAGATTTCCAGGAGGGAAGTTGAATCTTAGAGGGAGTCCAGAAGAGGAGCGGAGATGGCAATGAATGGATTGAGGGATCATGATAGGTTGGACAGGGCCTCCAACTTTGTCATCTGGAAGGCTAGGATCCTGTCAGTCCTGGATAGACATTGCATCAAGGGATTTTCCTTGAGAACTGTGGCTATCCCAGTAGACCCAGTTGATAATGAGAAGTATGAGGATGCAATGGCGAAGGCAAAGTGCATAATCCTTGATGGGGTCAACGATCATGTCGTACCACATATTGCCAAAAAGAACACGACAAAGGAGATGTGGGATACTTTGACAACATTGTATCAAGGCACTTCCGTGTAGTGGAAGATGCTATTAGAGAATCATCTACGGTCATATCAGATGCAGAAGGGGGAGCCAAAAGATCTATACCTCCTCAGGTTGCAGGAGATTCGGGACCAACATAATTCCATAGGGGCCACACTGGATCAGGAGTTCATGGTGAGGACCGCTGTGAATGCAGTCTCCGTGGAGTGGGAAACATTTGTCCAATGCATTTTGGGCAGAGCTACTCTTCCAAGATGGGAAGAGATGTCGGCAGCGCTTCGCCAACAAGAGATCAGATGGTTGACCAAGGCGAGGAGTAGTAGCATAGGAGGTCGAATGAAGAAATAGGAGGAGGATGTGGCTTTGGCATTTGTGGGACAACAGGGGAAGAGGAAGAAGAAGGATATCTCCAAGGTGAAGTGCTTCCATTGTGGGGAGCTGGGTCATTATGCAACCCAGTGTCCCAGGAAGAAGAATAAGGGAGAGCATTCTGACTCCAAGGCAGCTCTGACTAAGGCGAAGAAAGAAGTTGAGACTGATGATGACTGTGCCATGAGTGCTCATGCACCTCTAGAGAAGAGGTGGGGTGGCATCGAGCTATAGTCAGGAGGACTATAGAAGATGAGGGGTAGGATTCTTGAGGTGCCCAAACTCTTGGATCATATCCAGCTACCGGAGCCCCGAATGAGAGTTGCAGGATGATGGATGTCGGGAAGAAGCAAGATGCGATGGAGCAACAAGGCAGTGCTAGAGTGGAGAGGTCTGTAGCAGCACAATGGGGGTTGTAGTAGTGCGAAAGGCACAAAGGTGTTTGCAGTAGTGCGAGAGGCACAGTGGAGGTTGCAGTAGTGTGAGAGGTACATGGTTGTTTGCAGCAGCGCAGAGGTAGCAGAGGGAGCACAGGATAGCAACAAAGGTGGCTTCAGCATCAAGAGGCTTCCGGTCTGACAAGGATGTCAGGATTTGGGTAGATTAGTTACTTACATCTCAGTAACTGAGTTGCAGTGCAGCAGTTAGCAGTGGCAGTGCTATTGGCAACATGTTGAGAGGGAGTTTCAATACAGATGTAGTAGGGGCAGTGGCAGATCCATGAGTAGTAGTACAGGAAGCAGCAGTGTAGTGGATGTTGGGCAACATGCCAAGCATCAACACAAGTACCGATGCAGAAGGATTAGTGTGACGTTGTGTGGTGGAGCATTACTAGAGCACATTCCTCGCTAAGAGGGAGTGTTGATTTGTGGTAGCATCGTATATGCTTTAGCCATGAAAATTTGTGGAGAGGCTAAAGCACATGATATCTCCAAGACCCAGAAATGGTTTGGGGAAATTCCACCTGGTTAGAGAGATATTAAAATAATTAATATTTTTAATGGAGTTCCTAAGTCTAAACTTATGAAAATTAAAATATTAATGGGTATTAATATAAAACTGGGTGAGAATGTTCTAAATGACATGGATCAAGCCAAATCTAATCTTATCCATTGATTAGAGACTTTATCTCAGCCATTGAAGACTCAATAGAAAAATTATAAGAAGAGGCTTGAGGGCCAGTTGGAGATACACCAAGATTGATCAGTGAGTTCGATTTTCTGGAGCGGGGTTTGCTAAGAAAATTCGAACAAGTGATCTGTTGCAGCGAGGGGTAGTGAGTACATAGCAAAGAGGCAGAGATAGTGCCTAAGGGTCAACGCAGAGACAGAGAAGCTACATAGAGGTAGCGAGAGCTACGCAGAGGCAGCAAGAGCCACGCAGAGGCAGCGAGAGACTGTCCAGAGGTCGAGGGGCCTGTGTGGGTGACGCAGAAGGCCAAAGAGCTGATGCAGAGAGGCAGAAGGTTGACGCAGAGTGTTCCAGAGCTACGCTGAGGCTAGTAGGGCTGACACAGAGCCTTGGAGAAACGTCGGGAGGATTTTCGTGGGGTAGACTTGTTGATTTTCTCTCTCCGAGAAGAGGTATTACTGATGTGTAAAAAGCTCTGTTGGGTGAGCCAGTTTGGCACCCTAGTTGTACTTAATAAATCTGCATAATATTAAAACCCTCAGAATCGTTGCACTGGTTTTCCCACATTGGGTTTTTCTGGGGACGATTGTGCAAAAATAATGGTGTCCCTTGTGTGTTTGTCTAGTATTTCAGTTGCTGATCTGTATATGAGTTAAGGCCACATTTGTGTTTATTTTTAGTATTTATATGTATAAATAACTTGTTAGTGGAATAAACAAGTAGGTTAAATAAACCAGATACTGTAGTAGGAATTTTTTACGTGTCAAACTTGGAATTTTCAACAACTTACTGAGGTTTATACCAAATATAACATGCATACCATTATCGCCAAACAGCAAGAGTAAATCTGGGCTCACACAGGTACCGCAGGTTAATCACATAACAAAAGTAAATATGTCTTGTACACATGCACTGTAGGTTATAGACTAACACAAGTAACTCTGTCTTATACATAGGTATTGTTCGCTTATTTAGAAACATAGATAAATCCATGAATAAGAGGGAAACCGACAAATTCATCACACTATTTTAGAGGAAGAAAAACATATATTGAATGAGATGACAGAGGAGAAAACATATTGTGCATTGATATGCTTGGAATCACCAGGGAGTTTCATTAATACTTGAAGGGTCCAAATAACGGTCCATTACATTCAGCATGTGTCGCTTTGATCCCTCATGAACAGGCAAATAGAACCAAAGTGGAATCACAGAATTCAGACCCCGTGGGTGAGAAATTCTAGAACCTTTATTCAGAGTTTCTTCCCCCTATTTATAAGAAGAGGGGGAGCTGGAATTAACAGTTACAAAATATCCTAGCTTGAGCCCTCGCTGTCTACTAGACTAGCTATCTCAGCGTGCAAGGCTCTGCTACCCAAAATAATTACAATTGGGATTTGATCCCTTTCTTGAAAACATATAGAAATCACAGAATAATGAAAAGAAAAGGAAAACAAAAGATGATGGAGGAAATGGTCCTTCTGCTGTTCCTGTGAAGGCCCCTGATCGGGCCACATCTCTACCGCGATGTGTCCTTCCTAGTTGCTTGGCCTGTTTCTATCGCTTTCGCCTTAACTGCCCGACTTCTCCCTTCTTTGGAGTTGATAGCGATCGACCGTGGTTGCTTGTTGCAAAGTAGAAGCAGAGCTTGTCCTGGCAGTCCTTCCTTGTGTCTCTGAGTGGGGCTCCATGTCGAGCCATTAAGTCTTCCTGAGTTCCCCCATACTAATTTGCCCCTTGTGCAATGCTTTCATTTAATATTCCAGCTGCCGACCCATCCACCTTTAAAATCCTGTACCATATTATTGGGGCTTTACGACAGCGATACTTTTACTCTTAAAGGTGTTGCAGAACAGCGGGTTCCGATGCTCCTTGGTCCCCTTTGGTTTATCTCCTATCTACATTTCTTCTCCTATAACCGGGGGGCTGTGACCAAGTGCTTAGTTCTTGGGTGCTAGGGCCTTTCGCATGAGTGGTTTTCGGAGGGGGGCTTGAATGGTAAGTGATGGGGTGGGTGCGAAATGATATGAGAGGGACACCTAGCGGAAAGGTTTGGCAGGGAAATTGCTTTTTCGGACCCCCACTCGCTGATAATGGGAAACATGGCGGGGGAGGGGGGGTGAAAAGGCTTGAGAGCTATCAATCTGGGTGGAGTCAATCTGGGCTATTCAGAGATGGGGGTGGTTCAATTAACACACGGCCTTTGAAAAGGGATGGACTCAACAACCCCTTTAAATCTATTGTGTAAAATATCGCATCCAGATTGGGACTTTGGCAGAGGAGGAACTTTGACCTGTGTGATCGCTGAAGTGTGGGATTGGCCCCTTTTGTGCTTAGCCCTTGGTCCTTTGACCCTCCATGTGATCACGGACTAGATCCCCCTACTACAAATCACAATTGGCAAATTCCTTGTGATGCACAATGTGCTGCTACCTCCATTCACCGATATGCGGGATTGATGACATCATTAGTGCCACATGTGGCTTCCTAAGTGGTGACACGTGTCACCTAGATATGCCCCCATAGGACCCCTAAAAATGCCTAATCTACATGGCACGTGTCCTCTGTACTGCAATGTCATGCTGACATCAACTGCCATGTGTCTTTACCGGGACCAATCTTGTGCTGCCACGTGACCCCACTAGAGGAAAGAGAAAGATCCCGCCTGCCTTTGGGTTTTCATGACAATCCCTTGTTAAATATTTTTTGGCCCTCCCGGCGCTTTAACACCTAAGGCACAAATTTCGACGATTTAACACTATCGGCATTTGTCGATCGCAACTTCGTTAAGATTGACATTTTGGAACATTGATCGTCAATATGCAACATGGCCTGGACTCGTCGACTGTCGATGTACTGTACCTTGGGCCTCCAATTGCCGATTGTGATTTGCGATATCGGTGATTACTGATTTCACTGACCCTTTGTACTGTGCTTTGAAATCCTGCCGATTGCCGATATGTTGCGCCTTGGACCTTTGGCTTTTGCAATCACCGATATCGGTGATCGCTGATCGCACATTTGATTTGCTCTCCCCTACTATTGCTTTGCCAAGACTCTGATTGTGATTGCGATAAGCCTAACCCTTGGTCTTTTCTCTTTGTTTTCTAGATTTCAAAGGGCAGCGTCAGTCTGCTCTAACTTATGATCCAGAAGTCCATTTTTGGACTTCCATATATCGTTGGAAAGCTTATTTCGAGCACTATGCAATGGAGAGGGTCTGATTAAGCTTTGAGAGATTTTGTGGCCTGGGAAGATGGCTTTAAACTTCACTACTCTTTGGCACTTTTCACAGCTGAAAACACACTTAGCAGTGAGTGACATCATTGGCTCCAACTGGGGATAGTGCCTTGCTGGCAAGGTGCTGAGAACCTGCAGACTAGTATCCTTCACCATTGGGCATGGAGTTAGAAATATAATGAATCTATACAACCAGAAAATCTCCATGGACTTCATTTGCTAGGAGTACTTTCCTCATCAAACTAAAATGCAGAAAAATAAATTCTATCAACTAGAAAGTAAATGCTCAGCTAGTGAGCTTATTTATATACATTCCTACTTATGCATAGGGCTTAATTCACCTAAGTGAGTTCAACCCTCCAATGGAGCCAGACCAGCGTTTGGGTGTTGGACCTAATGCCTTCATGCTAGTGAAACTTAAAAAACAAAACAAGCATGCACCATAAAAAATATTCAAACAAAGGACCTGATACATACACTTGAAACAACCTCTGCTGCTGTCTTAAGATTGCTGTGAGGTAGTTAGCTACAGGGTCACGAAACTGACAAGGAAAATTTGCAATTGCCTCTTTTTCATAGACTGTCAGCTGACCAATATTTTCTCGGTCAAGGCAGCCACAAATATGGTTCAACTCCTCAACTTTTGATTTTTCAAGAAAAACTTGCTGTTGATCTTTTACTACCCATTTTCCAAAGGGCCAACCCTCTTGGGAATCTGCAATGGAATCTTCAGTTTTTGAACTATAAGAGTCATAGATTGGAGGGCCTACTGAGAATTCCTAGTAGGGACCTTTCTGCAATAGGTAATCACAAACACTGCTTGGTCCTTCAGCTTCGGGCTCTTCTTGAAAAATTTGTTGCTGGAAGCCTGCTCCCCACTTGCTGGTAAACAACTCCTTCTGAACTTCCGCGACCATCTCATTCTCCTCTGAATAATATGAATCATAAATCGGAGGAGGTTCTCGATCTTGTTCTCCAGGAAAAGGGTGTGCATTGTAAATTGGAGCCTCTTTATTAACCTCTTGGTAGGCCTCCTCTTCTTGTGCAGCTTCCCATGACTGGGATTGTGGTGGCTCTACATCACTTGACTCTCCACCAGAGTCATATTCATCATAGGAAGGAGAAACATCCAATTCGGTTGAATTAGACCCCTGAGGGTTTGTTGGCATCTCGATGATATTTCCTTCTTCTCTTTCATGCTCATTGGGTGATGCTTCTTGATGCGAGTAGATGTTTTCTTGGAGCGGAGCTCCACAAACATCTTCAGCAGGGTCATCAACCTCGGGAATATTTTCATCATTAAAATGTGCGCATCAATCTTCAAATAGAGCATTCGGTGGATATAGTCTTTTGCAATAGTGATTGAATGCTATATGAAAACTTTTTAAGGAAGATATGTTGCCATGAGGCATCGTTTTGTACCAAACTCTAGCATCCCTGTCTAAAGAATACATGAACAATTTCATTCGTATATCTTCAAGAAAAATACCTTGTTGTTCCATGCATTCATGAAATTATTTGAGGTGCTTGTCAGGACTTCTATCTGTGCTCCCACTGAATCTAGGAAAATAGGTAATCCATTCATGGAACGAAGGGACATGATTAGGATAACCAACAATAGAAGAAAAATCTAGTAGGGGAAAATTTGTTGGCCAGGCATTCAGGAATGGCCATTTTGAAAACCTTCCTAAATAAGTGATTTCAAGTTCAAAGGTAGGGAAAGTTTTCGGGTGCTCTAGCATCAGAGCGAATATGAGGCTGTTTGAAAACCAGGATGGTCAAATAGAGAAATGAACAGTGGAGTCACTAGGATGTTTACCATAAAATGAAACAGTGAAGTCGCCAAGGTGAGAGATCTTCAACCCACACTTCCCTTGCTCACCTAACAAAGGGAATGTAAAAATTTGTCGTACCTAGGGAAAAATATTCTAATCCGTTCCCCGACAACTACGCTAGAAAGATGTTGTGGATTTTTCCATCACCTAGGGCACAAGTGCCTCAGGATATATAGAAAGCTTCCTAGCGACTGCCTCTGGGTTGATTGTGGACCAATGCCTATGACATCTTAAATAGAGGAGTGCATGGAAGATTATTTGAGAGGTGTTTTTGCAGTACTCCAATTATCACATAATTAAAAAGGAATAAAGGGGGTTTGGTTCAATAGTCTATCTTCCAGGTAAACTCAAGTCGATACATGGATCCAAATGCTCAGGGGGTAAATCGGGCCAACCTCAAAGAGAAATGTCTAGTTCTAGTGGCCGACACACAACAACAGGAAACTTTATATTGAAGTTGTAGTAAGTGGAGAGGAGGAAAGGAAGGAGGGAAATAAGTGCATAGGGGTGTACGCTGGACAAAATCCTAAGCAACAACATTCCAACAGAAGTATGGAAGAGGGAGGAGATGAACGAGCATAAATAATGGAGTGCTTACTAAGGTTTCATACCAGATATAACATGGGTACCATTATCACCAAACAGCAAGAGTAAATCTGGGCTCACACAGGTACCGCAGGTTAATCAATTAACACAAGTAAATCTGTCTTGTACACAGGTACTATAGGTTATAGACTAACACAAGTAAATTTGTCTTATACATAGGTATTGTTCGCTTATTTACTAGCCTAGATAAATCCATGAATTAGAGGGAAACTGACAAATTCATCACACTATTTTAGAGGAAGAAAAACATATAACGAATTACATTGCAAAGGAGAAAACATATTGTGCATTGATCTGCTTGGAATCACCAGGGAGTTTCATTAATACTTGAAGGGTCCAAATAACTGGTCCATTACATTCAAGATGTGTCACTCTGATCCCTCATGAACAGACAAATAGAACCAAAAGTGGAATCGTATAATTCAGATCTCGCGAGTGATAAATTCCAAAACCTTTATTCAAAGTTTCTTCCCCTTATTTTTAAGAAGAGGGGGAGCTGGAATTAATAGTTGCAAAATATCCCAGCTCGAGCTCCAGCTGTCTGCTAGACTAGCTGTCTCGGTGTGCAAGGCTCTGCTGCCCAAAATGATTACAATCGAGATTTGATCCCTTTCTTGAAAACATACAGAAATTACATAATAATGAAAAGAAAAGGAAAACGGAAGATGATGGAGGAAATGGTCCTTCTGCCGTTCATGTGTAGGCCCCTGATTGGGTCACATATCTACCACGATGTGCCCTTCCTAGCTGCTTGGCCGGTTTCTATTGCTTTCGCCTTAACTGCCCAACTTCTCCCTTCTCTGGAGCTGATAGTAATTGACCGTGGTTGCTTGTTGTAGAGTAGAAGTGGAGCTTTTCCTGGCAGTCCTTCACTGTGTATCTGAATGGGGCTCCATGCCAAGCCATTAAGTCTTCCTGAGTTCCCCCATATCAATTTTCCCCCTGCGCCATGCTTTCATTTAATATTCCAGCTGCCGACCCATCCACCTTTAAAACCCTGTACCATAATAGCGGGGCTTTACGACAGCGTGACTTTTACTCTTAAAGGTGCTCTAGAATGACGGGTTCTGATGCTCCTTGGCCCCCTTTTTTTTAGCCCTTGTCTACATTTGTTCTCGTATAACTGGGGGGCTATGACCAAGTGCTTAGTTCTCGAGCACTAAGGCCTTTAGCAGGAGAGTGTGAGGATGAGTGGTTTTTGGAGGGGAGCATGAGTGGTAAGTGGTAAGTGAGGGGGGGGTGTGAAATGATATGAGAGGGGCATGTAGTAGTGGGGAAACTAATTTTTCGGAACCCCCCGCCCCCCCCCCCCCCCCACCGATAAAGGGAAACATGGCGGGGTGGGCCAAAAAGGCCTGGGAATTGTTAATCTGGGCGGAGTCAATCTGGACCATTCAGAGATGAGGGGTGTTCAATTAACATGTGACCTTTGAAAAGGGATGGACACGACAGCCCCTTTAAATCTATTGTATAAAATATCGCATCCGGACTAGGAATTCGATAGAGGAGGAACTTTAACCTGTGTGATCGCCGAAGTGCAGGATTGGCCCCTTTTGTGCTTAGCCCTTGGTCCTTCGCTCCTCCATGTGATCACGGGCCAGTGTTATGAAACCAGCTCAAGAAAATATAGAAAAGATAGATCAACGCCTTAGAATTCAGCCTCTTCGAGGGGGAAACCTCCTTTACATTACATAAATGAACAATTCCTGGATGATACAATTGACAAAACCTCCTTTTTATATATAGGAGTCTAAGGAGTCACAATATAATCCAGCCGACCTAACAATAATAATATAAAGCCACAAAAATAACAATAGTGGGCTTCTATGGGGCACAATAGTAACAATATGGGCACTACATGGGTACATCAATATAATAAGTGGGTTATACTAATAACAATAAGGGGTTACACTAGTAGTATAGGGGCCTAACATGCCCCTCTCCTTCAGAAAGCGTTGTCCTCAACGCTTTAGTAGTTATTGATGCTTCTATATAAAATTCTTGTCCTCCCATGTGGAATATTCAGCGGGTAAGTTCTTCCACTTGACGAGATACTCTGAAATTGATCAATTTCGTAGCTATCGGGTTCTTGTTTCTATGACTGCTCCAGGTTCTAATATGATTTTTCCTTCCTCTTCAATTTCTGGCAATATTGTTTGAATTGGGATCTTTTGCAACTTTTGAATAAGTGGCCATACTTCTTCGTCCTTCTTCCATTCTTCCCTTGCTTCATTTATCCAATCTGGTTGGATAATATAAATAGCACAAAACAATGCTTCCACATCCTCATCCTTGAAGAGTCTTCCCATTCGGTAAGGTCACCATTTTTAAGTGCATGTAGTATTGCCAACATTTCCTTCTCATAAATAGCTTGCTTGAGATGTAGCAGTAAAAATACCCAATTACCTACATCAAAACATTTTTCACTATGATGTTGATCTACCTGTTGTTTCGTTTGATTTTGCACCGAAGTGACGTTATCCTTTAAAAGTTGGAGAACTTGTTGTTGATGCTCGATGTGATCTTTCACTGCTTGAACCTTTTTCTTCTTCATATGTCCTTCTATCTCTAGAGTTTGAGGAGTGGTAATTTCTTCCAATCCTTTACAAGATATGGTAGGATTCATTTCTTGATGCTTGATGTGATCTTTCACTTCTTGAACATTTTTCTTCTTGATATGTCCTTCTATCTTGATAGTTTGAGGAGTGGTAATTCTTGCCAATGCTAAAAGATATGGTCTGGTTCATTTCTTCTTTCTCTGGGGTGGGGTCCTGGCGTATATCTTCTTCTTTTGATGTTTCCTGATCCTTTTCTTCCTCCTCATCATATTCTATGTAAAATAATTTCTTCTCAGCACACTTATGACCTTTAGTGCATTTGCTATCACAATTGTAACAAAGCCCTTTTTCTCTTTTTTCTTCCAGTTGTTGTGGTGTAACCCTTGTAGGTTGTGGAATGCTAGGAGAAACAACACTTCCATCTTTATAGTTGTGAGGGGTACGCTTCCTGGTTTCCATAATTTTTCTTTCCACTATGTCACAAATCCCTTTTACTCTTCCAATTGTTGTGGTGTTGCTCTAAAGAAGGTGTTGCTCTTTGTATCCTCATAATGTGCTATCATTTCCTCCGTGAAAATTGACCACGTAACAAGTTGTTTACGAGAACAAAGCCCTTTGTACCATAAAAATTGATCTGGTTCTAAATATGAAGATGGAATACATACCTTTTGTAATAGTTGTACACCATGTAGATCAAAATATTGCTCCATCTGAAGTATCCAATTTACCAGATCCTGGCCATCAAACTTCCTCATCTTGCTTTTTCTTGATTTTAGGAGCTCGACCTCGAAACGACTGTAACTCTGTACTTTTGGATCTTTAAGTTCTGAAATTGTAACCTGTAGTAGCCTTCTATGTCCTCTTTCCAATGCCACTAGTATGATCCAAATTGGATTCTCCAAGAAAGAGTTATGCACAATCTCCCGCAGTAACCTGATTATAGACTAGTTCAGTAGAGCGAACTTGTATGAAGTGCCACGTGTCACTATTTCAACCTTTGACTCTGAAAAATATATAAAAGAAAGCTACAGTCCGTCCTCTTCATGTACCTTCTTACGAAATTTCAATCCGATTCTCAGAAAGAAAGTTATGACGATTTTCCCCAGGTCACCTGTATTGAGTGTAATTCAGGAGTCTCCAAAAAGACCAACTTCCTCAGATCATATCTCCGAAAATATCGCGCGAAAAGCTCTGAAATTTGGACCCAAGGTTTCGCGCGATTTATTCTCAAATGGGCTTTTTTTTGCGACTTCTGAAACGTCACAGAAAAAAAGTTATAGCGAAAATTCCACGATGACCTGTTTGGAGCAACGAAACCCTAGAATCCAAAGCTCTGAT
This sequence comes from Pinus tabuliformis, assembly GCA_031772625.1. Classification (NCBI taxonomy): domain Eukaryota; kingdom Viridiplantae; phylum Streptophyta; class Pinopsida; order Pinales; family Pinaceae; genus Pinus; species Pinus tabuliformis. The sequence goes on from CM062817.1 coordinate 1,689,383,676, forward strand.
ACCAAATGTTATGAAACCAGCTCAAGAAAAGATAGAAAAGATAGATCAACGCCTTAGAATTCAGCCTCTTCAAGGGGGAAACCTCCTTTACATTACATAAATGAACAATTCTTGGATGATACAATTGACAAAACCTCCTTTTTATATATAGGAGTCTAAGGAGTCACAATATAATCCAGCCGACCTAACAATAATAATATAAAGCCACAAAAATAACAATAGTGGGCTTCTATGGGGCACAATAGTAAAAATATGGGCACTACATGGGTACATCAATATAATAAGTGGGTTATACTAATAACAATAAGGGGTTACACTAGTAGTATAGGGGCCTAACAGCCAGCCCCCCTTATTGTAAATCGCAATCAATGAATTCCTTGTGATGCACGATGCACTGCTACTTTTGATCATCGATATTTAGGATTTATGATGTCATCAGTGCCATGTGTCGCTTCTTTAGTGGTGACATCTGTCACCTGGATATGCCCCGATAGGAGCCCTGCAAATGCTTAATCTACATGCCATGTGTCCTCCGTACTTCCATGTCATGCTGACGTCAGCTGCCATGTGTCTTTATTGGGACCAACCCTGTGCTGCCACGTGGCCCTACTGGAGGAGAGGGAAAGAGCTTGCCTGCCTTTGGTTTTTCACAGCAATCCCTTGTTAAATATTTTTGGCCCTCTCGGCGATTTAACACTGAAGGCACAAATCTCGGCGATTTAACACTATCGGTGTTCGCCGATCGCAAGTTCGTTAAGGTTTACATTTGGAATGCCAATCGCCGATATGCGACATGGCCTGGACCTGTCGACTGCCAATGTAATGTACCTTGGGCCTCCGATCGCTGATTGCGATTTACGATATCGACAATCTTTGATTGCTTATTTCACTGACCCTTTGTACTGCGCTTTGAAATCTCGTTGATCGCCGATATGCCGTGCCTTGGACCTTTGAATTTTGTGATCACCAATATTGGCAATCACTGATCGCACGTTTGATCTACTCTCCCCCTGCTGTTGCTTTACGAAGACTTCGATTATGATTGCGACAAGCCTAACCCTTGGTTTTTTCTCTTTGTTTCCTAGCTAGTGGATCACTTCAACGATCTCCTCACAGAACCACCCAAGGACCATTTGGAACCTATACAAAGCATTACAAGAAATATCCCCCAACTCATCTCAAGAGACCAAAATTTAGCCTTGATGCGAGCAGTCACGTTGGAGGAGGTTGAAGAGATAGTTAAAGGAATGCAGAAAAATAAGGCCCCTGGTCCTGACGGCTTCACGGTGGAATTCTTCTAGACAGCTTGGAGCTTCATGGGGTAGGACATACTGGAGGTGGTGGAAGAATTGCGCCAAAATCAGAAGGTATGCCCTAGCCTAAACGCCACTTTTATAGCTCTTATTCCAAAATCTTTGAGTTCTGAAGATCCGCAAGGGTTTCGACCCATTGCCTTATGCAATGTAATATATAAAATCATAGCCACAGTAATTGTAAAGCATCTCAAACCCCTGCCCCCCCAAACCTCATATCGCTAGAGCAAACTGGCTTTGTGGAAGGAAGACAAATTCTAGACGGATTTGCAACTTCTCAAGAAATAGTACACGCACTAAAGATGAGAAAACTCCCGGGTATGATGATTAAGTTGGACCTTTCCAAAGCCTATGATCGATTAAGCTGGGCATACTTAAATAGCATCCTCAAGGCTTTTGGTTTTGACCAGAGATGGATAAACTAGATTTCTGCTATGGTCTCCTCCCCAGTGTTCTCCATTCTGCTTAATGGCTCCCCTTCTCCTACTATCAACCCTTCTCGAGGTCTTCGACAAGGGGACTCTATCTCCCCTTTTCTCTTTAGCCTTGCAACGGAAGGAGTGGGGTGTCACATTAAGAATGAAGTTCGAAATTCTCAAATCAAAGGATTGAGACTATGGGGAAACGACCTACCCATCACCCATCAACAGTTTGTTTGATGATATCATGCTATTTTTCCATGTTTCACTGAGAGAAGCCCGTCACGTAAAAGAGGTCCTTCACACTTTCACGGAGGCATCTGGGACAATGATCAACAATGACAAATCATGCATTTTCTTCTTTAACACCTCAGGGAATGTTCAGTCCTACCTTGCCAGGATCCTTGGGTTTGGTATTGGATCTCTTCCCTCTAAATATCTGGGAATGCTCTTGTCGGTGAACTCCTTGAAGACCTCTTGGTGGAAATCCATGCTCCAAAAACTCCGTGGGAAACTCAGTAGCTGATCCTTCTAATTTATCAACTCTCAAGAATGGCAGCTCCAAAAACGGCTTGTTCCAAAATGGTGGACATCTTTAAAAAGTTTCTATGGGGAGGAGCGCAACAAGTAAAGAAATGGGCACTGGTGTCATGGCCTAATCTTATTAAAAAAGATATGGAGGGGGGCCTAGGTCTTAGGGACCCCTTTACCCTGAACCAAGTAATGGGAGCGAAATCATGGTGGAGGTGGATAAGAGGTGGGATGGACCTCTGGAAACAAATATGGACACGAAAATATAACATGCCAGCTTGAACAAAAGACATTCTCAGATATCGGGACCCCCCTAACGGATCGACTATATGGAACTTGGTAGCCCAAAACAGGGACCTCATACAACAACATGCTTTTTGGGAAATACGTAATGGAAAAACGACCCTATTTTGGCAGGATTCCTGGCAACAAAGAGAGCGATTGCTTGATAGGCAAGACTTAAGGGACATATTTATATACACCAGTGACAGGAATCTCCATACGGTTGATCAATTCTTGAAGGAAGGTTGGAGTAGATGGAAGGGGCAATCAAACTGGGCATAGGCACCCGAGTCGGAATAATGGAACTGACTGGGCAAGGAACTTGAATCTAGAAAGCTAACCATCCTCAATGGCCCAGATATCCTTAGATGGGGATATACCACTAAAGGCACCTTTACTATAAAAGAGGCATATGATCTACAGATGGGAAGTGATCCGGGAGGACAAAACTTGATTTGGAAAGGAGGGTGGTGGCCGAAGGTGACACAATTCTTATGGTTGGTATGTAGAGGCCGCTTTTTAACATGGGACCAGCTCCAAAGAAGGGGTTTCCATGGTCCTTCGTATTGCTTGTTGTGTAAACAACACAGCGAGGACCTTGAACACATGCTTAACTCTTGTCCATTTGCTGAACAAAAGTGGTGCTAGTTGCAAGAAGTATTCAGAAGAATGGACCAAGATGACCAAAGCATTCGCGAAAGAATACTCCTCTGGAGAGCCAACATATTCTCTAGCCCTGTGGTAAATAGAGCATGGGGGTTGGCACTGGGATTAACTCTGTGGGCCATATGGAAAGAGCGGAATCGCCAAATCTTTAAGAACCAACTTCTCCCCCAAGAGAAAGTTTGGGAAGGAGTCATCCAGAACATCCGAGAAACAATCCTAGCTGAACAATGGCATCAGGAGGACTGACAGGTACCTCCCCAGGAACCACGAATTTTGCAGAGGTTGAATCTATCGCCAGCGATGATAGCCCCCTCATCTTGGAAGGAAATCAGGATGGGAGTGGCATCACTTGACCACTTCACAGCTCCTGTGGAGGGGTTCATCAAGTTGAGTTTTGATGGCGCTTCAAAGGGCAATCCAGGGTCGGCGAGGCTGGGTGGTCTTTTCAGGGATTCCCAAACCTACACTAGACTAATTTATGCTGACTACTGTGGGTACGCCAGTAATAATGAAGCTGAATTTGCTGCTATCAAACAAGGCCTGCAAATAGCTATCCGAATGGGATACAAAAATATCGTGGTTGAGGGTGACTCCAACCTGGTCATTAATACAATGAAAAAATTGAATCATGGTACCAAATGGGATAAGCTTAGTCACAGTTGGAGAATTGCAAGACTAATCCAAGAAATAGGAGAGTTGATTCACAATTTTGACTACATAATGGCTAATCATGTCAGACAGGAGGGTAACAAAGCAGCGTACTTCCTAGCCAACTGGGGATGTAGTCACCAAAACGACCTTATGGAGAAAATATGGTCAATACAACCCAGGGATGAACGTTACCGGGCCCTTGAAGAAATCCTGGAGCAGGATTAAAGACAAAGATTTCAGCATGGCCAACCAATAGGCCAAACCCCCGATCGGGGTGTGAGTCAATGGATCACCTCATTAAGACAATGTTAATGTGTTGTACCACGAGGTACAGAACCACCACCCCCCACACGCTCGAGGCGATGGGTGCGGTGGCCTTTTGCATGAAGATGGACAAAGTAATAAGGAAAGGTGACAGCGAGAGGAGGGCAAGAAATTCTGTTTGCAGTTACCCCAGAGGGGAGCGTAGCGATAACTAGAAAGACCAAGTAAGGCAAGGGGACTAGAGTGACGAGCTGGTGCAGCGGCTCCATGAGTGACAGAGAACCCACCGACTGCAAGCGAAGGAACCTGGGTATGTATTTTGCATCCTCTTTCCCCCCATTATGCTACCCTGTTTCTGGTTTCGTCTGTGGGAGATGCAGGGAAATAAGGGGATGGGGAGTTGGGATAATTGGGGATGGGGGCATGGGTTGGTGGTGATAGCCTGCAATTGCACTCGAAATTCGATGGGAACCTTAACAATCTCGCTCTGTTTCAAGATTCTCCTATCCCATATGGGAATTATTCTGTTAATGGGCAGGGAGCATAGCGTAGGAGCATGTAGTCACTTCGCTAAAGAAGCTCGGGGGGTTGGGTATTGGGATAATGTCTGCCTATACACCCACATAATGGTAGGAAGCTTTTGTCTTTTAGCTATGGACAACCAAGGTTGCGAATGCAGGGACCAGGGGATTGGAAGACGAAAGAGAGAAGTTGCGGGCATGGGACCTGGCAGGGAATAGAGACTGGCTTTTGTCAGAATAGGAAGGAGGGGGACCATTATTGTGTTACGGGACTTGGGGATGTTTGGCTGCCTGGGTTGGGCACCCATGATGTCTACTGTGCTGGTATCAAAATGCAACCCAAATTGGTATGGCTGGTGGCTGAATGGCAGCTAGGCCACTTTACTCGAGACCTGGGGGATAATGCATGCAAGAGGCTTGAATTGAAACATAGACCTTCATGTGTAGGGCAAGGGTGGGGCCTTTCTACATATCCTGCTTGCGGCCAAGGGGGCATGCAACTGCAAGTGCCATGGGGATGGTTGAAGCTGGGGGGATGGAGCAACACAGTTATACCAATCGAAATCTTGAATTATGTAGTAACACAGTGACAATTGACTGCTCAATTGGATGTCTTGTCTGCAAAACAGGTTCATCGAGTGGTAAGCCTACCTCAGAATACAGAACCTTCAGGCTTGGTCAGGCAAAAGCTCGAAAATCGGCTAAACCGCCATGCAATACAAGAGGCTGGGTCGGTGAGATCATGGCACGACCAACAAAGACTTGAGGCCGCGGTAAGAGGCCACGAGAGGCCAAACCTGACACTGAACCTAGCTCTTTGGGCAGTCGACGAGGTAGAAAGTCTTTCGAGAGCCTAATCAATGAAGCAACAATCACCTACTAGGAGGGAACCAATGAGGAGGTTAGGCGATTGTTAGAAGAATGGGAAGCAGACTTGAAAAGGCAGGAGAGTGAGATAGAAATGGAGCTGGAGGATTGGAGAGTCCTCGTACCGGACCTCGAGAACATGCGAGGGAGAATTACCTAGTACAAACAGACCCTCTACTTGTACTAGTTGATGAAAAGCCTATTGGGAAAGGCAATGGAACAGATCTCGGTGGGCATGGAAGTTACGGTTCAGGGACTACCAAATTACAAACAGGAATTTCAGAAGGTGTAGTTCCAACTGCATAAACAAGACATCCACCTCGGACGAATTGAGAAGCATTTTCCCTGCATACTAGCTTAGACAGAGCTGCCAAGATCGAATGCCAAAGACCCAGATCCGGTTGAATCAACGTCAGCTAAACAACATGAATAGAATGCTTACTTACTGATAGTTTTGTTTATATATGCGGCTAGCTTTTAAATTTGTTTATGCAGTTACATATGAATGTAGGACTTTAGAGTATGGATGTGGACAAGAAACTGAAACTTATATTGCTTGGATAGAGATACTTAAGATTTTTTGCTACTGGATGGCATATAATGCAGATAGGTGGCCAACAGACTTGGTTTCCCACTGGGCAAGTTGAGGCCACTGATGCGTGCATGTCATAAGCGTTAGTTCTTGAACACTGAACGCTGTGATTAAATTCTAAGCTTGTACTTCCTTTGTTAAGTTCATTTCCTTCAAAGTTCATTTGTATTTGAGGTTCATGTCCCATTTTTATAGGAGAACATTGTGATAGATGATGGAATTTTTTTTCTATATGATCTTCTTATGTTAAGGTACTATAGAGCCTCTTATGATTGGTAATCAAGTTATTCCCTTCATGGACCATCTTACATTATTTGAGTGAGTGTAGATATGGTATGTTAGTTGAGGCATGGAATAATGAGCTGAAACCATCGAATTTCAATTACATGTGAGGAAGTGATGAACATCAAAGTGGTGTTGGCAATGCCAGTTTTATTTGCATGGGAAAATTGTTGGTAGCCACATTCCATCACCCAACTCGAGGGGTCTTGTAGGATGATTGATTGCTTTTATCTCATAGAAATTATGTAACTGCATTACATACTACTTTCAACTTGAGCACTATATTTTAAGTATAGGGAGATTGATATGCAAGAATTGCATCAAAGCTCAAGAAAAGAAATTAACCCCTTGGGAGCATATTGTCTCAAAACTTGATGGAAAGCACAATCTTAAGTAATACCCAACTACAAGGCATTTTATTTTAGAATTTATGCTTTGAACAATGGAAGACATTTTCAGTTGATGTTCGAATCCCATTATTGGATTTGAGATGTTGGCTGAAAATATCTTCCACTGTGGATAATCTGAGCATAAATTCTGAAATCTCATACCACAGAAAACTAAGCACATTAAAGGCATTTTACTTTTCATTTTTTGAAAACTATGTCTTATATTTACAAACATCAAATCAAAAGGTGGACGGGTATATATGCAATGGACCTTACAACATATTTCGTAATGCTACTGCCACTGAGATAAAATTTGAATATTCTGTGGAGTCTAAAGCTTGAGCATCCTTAATCAACAAGGCAACCTTAGCCAATAGATGACAATGTACCTCATTATGCCACATGGCCCAAAAAGTAGACAAAGAGCTAAGCTCATACAACAAGACAGACTTACACCTAACCTTCTAGAGGACAGTATGGAAAAAATTCACAAGAATTGTTAGATCCCTTAGAGGAGGAATGAACCAGATAGTTGCAATAACCAAACAAAGTGACATACTAGTCAATCCTACCTTGAAAGAGAACTGAATAGTGGCCTTGAATGTATTTCCAACAAATTTCAGTGAACTGGCACTCCCAAAAGATGTGCTTCATCATTGCTGAATGTTGACAACCAGGGTAAAGACCATTAGAGAATCCACTCTTTTCCAATTGTCTTTACAAGGGATCCCCTTAGACACTTCTATAGAGTGCTTTTCTCAATGACATGTCCTAACCATCATCATCGAATCCTTTGGAGGGCTGGAACATCATCCACATGCAAATAAGAATTATGATCTTTGCGCATTAAAAATGATAAGAAACCAATAATTATGGTGCTCTTCGAGGGGGAACCCTCCTTTTACAATGAAAACAATGCACAAGACAATATTTGATGATTCTAAGACTAGGTCTCTTTAGTATATATATAGGAGGCAAAGGGTACAATTATAATCCTAGGAGCACATGATCCTAGGGCTTTACTGCTTCAAATAGGTCATCGTGGCATTTTCACTATAATTTTATTTATTCTAGAGGTTTCAGGTGATGAAACTTGGAGAATATTGAGAAGACATCTTGGGCAATATTTGGTTCAAGTTTCAGATCTTGGTTCACTACATTTTTAGGGATATGTTCCAAGGAAGTTAGGGATCTTGAATGCTCCTAAAATCTGTCTCAAATAGGTTAGTTTGAAATTTTTGCCATAACACCTTTTCCTGTGAGGCTTCATACCTTGACACTTGGAACATGTTGATGTGAAATCGTGGTGAACATCTAGTTCAAGTGAAAGATCTTGGTTCTCTACATTTTTAGAGCTATACTCCAAGGAAGTTAGGGTTTCTATATGCTCCGGAAATCAATCTCAAATAGGCCAGTTTGACATTTTCACTGTATTTTTTCTTCTGTAAGGCTTCAAAAAGTGAAACTTGGACCATATTAAGGAGAACTCTTGAGAAATGAATTGTTCAAGTTTTAGAATTTCGTTCCCTATACTTTTGTAGCTATACCCTATGGAAGTTAGGGTTTTTGAACAATAACGAAAAAAATTTTAAACATGTCCTGTCTGGAAATTTTTAGATTGAAATCTTGAGGGATTTCAGGAGACATACAAAAGTACCTCAGGTACAAGTTTCAAAATAATATTTGAAGAATTGGACATGTGGCACATTATACACGTTTTCTTGTGGGAAGAGGCCAAGAAATGAAAAAGTTTTGGGAAGTTACCTGTTGCTGCAAAATATAGCAGGCCTTGGAGAGGGGCACCCTACAAGGCAAATATTAGACCAAGAGACAACAATGGGGTAGTGGCCCACTGTCACCATAACCAAAAACCTTGTGCTCTTTATGAATTTTCACTGATGGGAGGAGTCTTAGTATGTATATGGTCACCTAATAGGTATTCTAGGTTTGAGGTACGAGGTGATCTAGGGGCTTCTAAAGAAAAGCCACAACTTAAGTACAAGGCTCAAAAAGATTGAGGGCAATTTGCTTTCCTTAGAGAAACCAATTTTAGGCACACAAGACCTAGGGTTTAATTAGTGGGTTGACAGTTGGGATGGCCCAAGGTCAAGGTGAGAAGAAAGGGTTTCCAAGAATGTATATCAACAAGGACAAGGTACATGAAACCCTCAATTAAGCCTCCAAGTTGAAGCTAAAAACAAACTAGGGTTAGCTTATGGCTAGTAACTAGGCCAAAAGTTTATGGACGAAATTAAAGTGAATGCCTACCAAAAGAAGCGATTTTGTGGCAACCACTATTGTCTTGGGATTTAGACTCTCCAACTTCATAAATTCCTCCTCCTAGAAATTCGCACCAAGCCCTAGCTTGGTCGCTTGGCCTTAAATGGGCCAAATTAGGTCAAGAGAGAAAAGAGAAAAAATTACGGATGAAGATTGATTTGATCAACACCAAAGGATGGCCAGTGCCTTGTTCCTTGGGAGAATGGAGTCTATGAGTTGATTGAATAACTAAAAGCTGCTAAGGAGGAAGGATGATGTAAATCCCTCTCCAAATTGATTGGATGAGGTAAGATGAAATAGCTTATCCAACCCCATATGCTATAGTCTTGCTAAACAGGTAAAACCCAAATTTTCCAATGTTGGGGCAACACTATGCAAATATTGGGCCAACTGGGGCAAAAGAGCCCAAAATTGAGGGTTGCATACAAAACCCTTCCCATGTGGAAGCCCATGGAGAAAGCTATGAATAAAGGAGAGTGTAATCAAATTGGCATCATCAATTTGATCAGATACATCTATTTTTTAAGACCCCTTTTTCTCTACTAATTTCGGTTGAGAAATATTCCACTATAGTTAGTAAGTTGTTCTTTTATTTTTTGTTCTAGTCTGGAAATCATGGGATTCACCTAGTGTGGAGACAAGAAGTTTTGGTGGCAAATCTAAGGAAAGAACTCCCAATTGTTGGAGCTGTTATGGCCTTCCCAAGGCAGGTTTTGGTGCATTTCTCTCTATGGCAGATTGACCTTTTCGATGACATGCTTGTGTAATATTCTAGGCAGCTGTGTTGAGTATCTTTTAAGGAAGTTCATTCGCCGTGAGGTAGATTCAACCCCCTTTCCTAAGGCAGATTCAGTGGACTCCCCTTGTAGCAGTTTAGGCTCTCTGAGTTTCAATTTGGTGTCTTCTATTGGACAGTTCGAAACCTTTCTTGGAAGGTAGTTCGATAGGTTTTAGGTCATTCTGTAACAGAATTAAGGAGCTATTCAAGACAAGATTCGCTGGAGTTCTCATTGGCATTTCACAGCATCTCTGAGGCAACTAGATCAGGCTGTATGGTAAATAGGTTCGCTGAAATTTTATAGTACTATTTCAGTATGGTAGTTTTTGAATTGCTGGTGGTATACAAAACTCAGTACAATTGGCAGAAATCCCTAGAACAGTGTGATTACATTGTCATTGAATTTTATAATTGACTATTTTTTGGGGCTTAAGGATCATATTGGCTATTCATGTTTTTGTGAAAATTTTAATCTATTGTGGCAATTGGAAATTATTCTTCTAACTAATTAAAATCAAGTGCAATTTATTTGCCACTGTAAATAACAAATTGTTAATTTTAGGTATGTTCTATGCTTAGAGCAATTTATTTCAATTTTCACATTTAGCCAGATTAGCAATCACATCAGCGTTAAAGTAAACTGCCAATAGAACATAAACATAAATCACAGAAGACAAGCCAAGACAAGAGGACACAAGATGTGGCACCAGCGAGGGACAAACCCCACAATGTGGGGAAACCCTTGATCAATTCTTCTTTTATGTTCTTCAAAGTTCAGCAGAGAAAGACAGAGAGAGAGATAGTACATTTACAACTGAAGTCAACACTTTGACTTATCTAGATCTAGCATAGATCATTTCGTATGACAATGAGATGAGTTGAAGACATTCTGCTTCAACTGATTCTCAAGGTGACTCCTTCACCTATCATCGTGTTGCATCTGGTCCTCTTGCTGCACCACTGCATGCTGCACCATGCTGCACTAATCATGATAATCATCATGCTGCCCATGTCCATGATCTTAACATGTTTGCCTTCATGTTCATGATCTTATCATGTTATCCATATTAATATGCATCATCATTATGTTGCTGCCCTTGCATATGTGTATTATCATTATGCTGCTGCCCTTGCAGATGTGCATCATCATCATGGTGTTGTCCATCATGTCCATGTTCTCATTCAACTCCATGCTACCCATGTTCATTATCTCATTCATCATGATGCTGTCCATGCTCCATGTCATCATGCATCATTATATATCATGTAGTCCATTCATACATCATGCTGCCAGTGGACCTAATTTGTCATGTCGTTACCTATAGCAATCCTTCCTCTACCTGCACTATAAGGTGTTACTATTTACAACGGAATAGGTGACTATATATATCAGCGTATATGTCTCCATTTACAGCTACATACTTCTACGTGTATGTCTCTATTTACATTGGAATATCCTTATGATGAACAATGTATATTTTATCTTCATGAATTATATATAGGTCTCCATGATTAGCGTAAGAATATTCCTTAATGAACAGCATATAAGTGTCTTCAAGGACATCGTGTAAGATAGCTTTATTGACTACATTGAGATGCCTTCATGACTACAGCTACTATACTCGGAGGCCAAGTGTTACATGTTTCCTTTGACTGCGTTTTACTTCTGGACAGCGTAGTGTATAAGGCTTCTTGACAGTGTGTTAGGGAGGCTTCTTGACAGTGTGTTAGGAAGGCTTCTTGACAGCCTGTTAGGGCCTGTTCTTGACAACAATAATTCTTTTCTTAGCTGCGTTATATAGGCTTCTTAGACAGCATAGATTAGGCCTCACTTTAACCACATAGGAGCTCCCTTGACTGGGCTAGGGCATGGCTAGGTGTCTCTGTTTTCTGCATAGATCAACCTACGGCTAGGGCATCACCATAAGACCAGTGTATTACTCTTGGTGTCTCACTCCTTCTCCAAAAACCCAAGACGTGGAGAGGAGGAGATCACTCAAGAATATGTTCAAATGACATCAAATCCTCTTCTATTTATACCAAAAACGTATAGGTTGAATAGACATGACATTTGGGCTTCTTGAGCCTAAGTAAGAGCTGGTCGGCTTGATAATAATTACATAATCAAAATAAATTCATATCTCCATAAATACTTATCGGAATCAGATGATCTTTGGATAAATCCTACACCTCTCGATGAGAGGGATCCAATAAAAATATCAGCTTCCATAAATAAGCTGACCCACATGGAGTTTGGCCCTAGTTGCCAATTTTAACACAAATAAAATCACAATTGCAATTTTTAGCATAAAAACATTATGGAAAATAAATTGCTAGAAACTGAGAAAATGCTAGCACACACAATAAAAGTGAAATAGTTACTTTTGGAAAAATATCCCTAGAAAATTCCAATGTAGGGAAACCGATGCAGTAGATGAGGGTTTTATTATTATGCAACAACAAAATAATTTGAGTACAATCTATGGATGCCCAACTGACTATCCAATCAACAAATATCTAACAAAAATATTAGAGGGAAAATTCTCTCTCCACAAGTAATCTCGACACTGCTTGCCTCAGAAGATCTAGTCGTCCAAACCCTTGTGTAGGCCCTCTACATAGTCATTGTGCAGCCCCTCTCACGTGTGGCTTATCTTAGCCTCTGATCAAGCCGTCCTACCTATCTCTACTGCTAGAAGTGACTCTCCGACCCTTTGGAAAATTTTCCCGACCCTAGAAGCTGAATCGACCTCCCTCTCAACTAAATCGAATTGCTCACTAAAGCACCTGCCCAATCCTTGCACAACTTCTCTGTGGAATAAATCTGCCACTTGCTGCTGCCTCACCAGAACAGGAAAAATTCCTCCGGACTCACTGTCTCTGCTTCCCCTTTGGCTCGAACTCTCTCTGCTTAATTGCTGGATGCTCGATGTGCCAAGCAAATCAACCTCTCTTTGTGTCTGCATCTCCAACCCCATCAACCTCCTCTTATAATCTCTCATTAGCGAACCAACAACCATGATTAGATCCCCATCAATGACTAAGATCATTTCTGAGTCGATCCATGTGAGTTTCTAGAGAAATATCAACTTTCTCAATTAATTACTATTAATTAATCACTTTTCCTAAGTTAGACTTAGGAAATATTTAATTATTGATCAATTAACTTAATTGAGCCATCTCTAGGTGATTTCTCCTAAAACATTTTCTAGGTTCTAAAGCTCTTGTGTTCCTTAGCCTCTCTGACCAAAGTCGAGACTAGATTACCTATCCGATTTTGATTTCGGGTAGCATAGGATGTGCTCTAAGCCTCAAATTTTGCATGGAGGCTTGGACACGGGTATTCCAAAGAACCCAGAAAGTGTTTTGGGAAATTCCACCCAGAAGTGATTTTATTAAAATAATTAGTATTTTTAATGCGGTTCCTAAGTCTAAAGTTAGGAAAATTAAAATATTAATGTGTATTAATCTAATCAGTGGTGAAACTTCTAGAAAAAACCACGGATCAAGCAAAAATGATCTGAGCCTTTGATTATGTTTTAATCTAGGTCATTGGTTGTTCAACAGGAATATATAAGAAGGGGCTTGATGGTCATTTGGAAAACACATAGAGAGATAAAGAAAATCGATTTTCTGAAGTGAGAAGTTATGAGGAAAAATCGATTGAGGAGACCTCTTGCAGTTGAGGGGCAGGGATAGCAGCTTCTGGAGAGAGATATTCTCAGCCGTAGATACATCAACAGATAGAGGCAGTAAGTGATCCAGAAGCCTTGACATAGAGGCTAACGTAGGGCGAGAAGGGCCACGCAGAAGTGACATAGAAGGAGAGAGAGAAATTTGAAGGTCAGAGCAGAGGGTCAGTTTTAGCAATCGGAAGCTTGGGTGTGAGACCGGTAGGCTGAGAGTAGTGACTGTGGGCTACTGATCGATTCCCCAGTTGGGTGACACAGTGCTTGAAAAGGTTGACGCTGGGACAACGTAGAGGCAGTGCAAAGCTAGCGCAGTGCCTGCCAGGGGCACCTCATCCAGCGGCTGGAACAACCAGGACTTCTTCTTAGTGATTGTGCGAGGTAAACGCACAAAGCTTCTCCTAGTATTTCTCTCTGTAACTAAAAAATCCTGTGAGGTATTCAGTGATGTATTCAAATTTTACTACTGCTTAATAATAATAAACCCTCAGAGCTGTTGCATTGGTTTTCTTGCATTGGGTTTTTCTGGAGACTTTTGTCCAAAAATAACTATGTCCTATGTGTTTCTATTTTCCTTTCTCAGTCTCTATATTTTAGAATCATATTTAATTGGTGTAGGATGCTTCAGTAATTTACTTCAATGTTCCATGAATAAAGCTGAAATAAGCTTGTAATGAAATTTACAATTTAGGTGAAGTAGATTCAACTAGTTGTAGTAGGATTCTTGAGACTGTTAGATCTAGGAGTTTTCACACGGTATCAAAGTTGTTGATGTGAAACAAGGAAGAGCAGATCTAGCACTGAAGCAAGGGCCAACTTGCTGCAACAAGTAGTAGTTGGAATCCCCCAAGGGATTGCATAGCTCTAGCCAGGAGGGCTATATTTTCGTGGGTGTCTCTCTCTGAGCGAGCTGACAGAGAGGTAAGACTACCAAATTGAAATCTTGCCAAGGCAGAGGGAGCTATGCAGAGCCACACAGAGCTAGAGGGGCGCAGTTTTTTGCAAGCTGAGTGCTAGGAAAAAAAGCTGTCAGAAGGAAGAAGCAGATCGCATAGTGAGGGAATACTTCCTCAATGATTTCTTGCCGAAGAAATCAACATTTCTCAATTGTTGAGAAATAGAGGAGCAACAGCTTACCAAGTCCATTAGGGAGTGCGTAAAGCAACCTAGGAGATAAGCAGTAGGGAGAAAGAGGGAGTTGTTTGACATTTTCCAGAGAATATGGCAACCAGTGGCTTGAGGGATCAGGATAGGTTTGACGAGGCTTCCAACTATGCCATCTAGATGGCTAGAATGACCTTCCTTCTAGAGGAGCATGCCATCAAGACTTATGTTGATAATGTGGTAGCTGTCCCAACGGATGCAGATCCATTGAAGAAGTACAAAGATGAGATGGCTAAGGCAAAGAGGATGATCCTAGATGGAGTCAAGGATCACATGGTGTGCCACGTTGCAAGCAAAGGGACCGCTAAGGAGATGTGGGATGCCTTGGCCACATTGTATCAGGGATCTTCTGAGCAACGGAAGATGTACTTAGAGCAGAAGTTGAGATCTGCTCAGATGTAGAAGGGAGAACATGTGGATCCGTTCCTCATGAAACTGAAGGAGACCCATGATGAGCTGTTAATTGTGGGACATACACCTCAAGATTCAGAGTTAGTGAGAGTGGCTCTAAATTCCATCTCGGATTATTGGCAAATCTTTGTCCATAGTATCCTAGGTAGAGAAGCATTGCCAAATTAGGATGAGATGTGAGCATCTCTGAAACAAGAAGAGCTGGGGAGAGACCTACTCAAGGTCAAACTTGATGGGAGCAGCAATAGCAGTGGGTCGAAGCCCAAAGTGGAGGAAGAGGATAACGCAACCCTTGCATCAAAGGGACATCGGGGGCAACAGAGACAAAAGAAGGACATCTCCAAGGTGAAGTGCTTCAGATGTGGTGAGATGGGCCACCATGCATCCCAATTGTTGAGATCTCCAATACCGAGAAAGGGTTTGGGCAGATTCTAAACAGTTTAGGAGATATTAAAATAATTAATATTTTTAATGGAGTCCCTAAGTCTAAACTTATGGAAATTAAAATATTAATGTGGATTAATATAAACTGTGTTAGAATGGTCCAAAAGACATGGATAAAGCCAGATCTAATCTTAGCCGTTGATTAGGGACTTAATCTCGACCGTTGATATGTCATCGAGAAAAGTATAAGAGGAGGCTTGAGGGTCACTTGGAGAGTACACCAGATGATCAGTCATTTTATTCTCTAGAGCGGGGTTTGCTAAGAGAGTTAGAATCAATCATTGAAGTTGTAACTGAGGAGCAGTGAGTACAGAGAGATAGAGAGGTAGAGAGAGTGCCAGGAGATCAACGCAGGAGCCGGAGAGAGTGACGCAGTAGCAGATAGGGCTCACACAGGGCCACGCAAAGGCAGCCAGGAGTTGCGCAACGCTTCAAAGAGGCCAGCGTGGTTGACGCTGAGGGCCAGAAGGCTGACGCAGGGCCTGCTGAGGCTGACGCTGTCTAGAAAGGCAGATGCTGGGGTTTCTGGGGCAGATTGGAGCTGAGGAGCTACCGAAGGGTTTATCTAGGGTTTCAGCAGGGACATCTGCCTTAGACTGAGAGGTACTACTGCTAAGGGCATTCTTTGTTGGGTAAGCCAGATTTGGCACCCAGATTGTACTCTGAAATTACTTAATAAGAAAACTTTCAGATAGCTGCATTGGTTTTCCCACATTGGGTTTTTCTAGGGACATTGGTCCAAAAATAATGGTGTCATTTTGTGTGCTTGTATCTGTTTCCTTCAGTTGATGATCTGTAATATGTTGAGCATGCACTAGTGTTTATTTTCAGTATTTACATCGTAAATAACTTGTTAAGTAACAGAACAAGTAGGTAGGAATAAATTAGTAAAGTGCATGAAGGATTTCTAACTGGTATACTTAGAAACTTCAACATGGTCTCAGAGAGTGGTTGCAGATCATAGGAGAACTAAGGACATCAGTCCGACGGAGCAATAGTAAGAGACAACAGTTGTCCCGAGTGACACAAGTTGTTTCCAGTAGAGCAGCAACAAGGGAAGAGTGATGCAGTGCCTGCGTCATCAAGGGTGAGCCAGGAAGAGGCAGTGCAAAGGGTAAGGGAGGCAAATGGAGACTCACACAGAGTCACGCAGAAGCTAGGAGGGCTGACGTAGTTGGCTGAGGAGGCTGAGCTGATGGTGCCAGGATTGCGTAGAGCCTAGGAGCTCTCACCTTTAGGTTGTTGGGGCTTATGAGGCTATGGAAAGTTGCAGAATGGAGTTGGTGAGGTACTGTAGTTAGAAAAATGCCTGACAGGTCAAGGTCAAGGAGGAGGGAGTTGCTACTAAGGGTTTCTAGCCGACAAATCTGGATTAGTGGTGCGGTTGCACAGACGATCAAAGTAGGGGGCATCTCGACATCGGCAAAAGGTTTTCCAGGAGGGAAGACGAGGCTCAGAGGGAGTCACATCGAGCAATTTCAAGAGGGAAGTAGAAGAGCATCATGGCACTACACGAAGTAAGAGACCGGGACAGACTGCACGAAGCGTCAAACTTTGCAGTCTGGAAGGTCAAAATCTTATCTGTACTTTACAGAAATCGTGTCTAGCACTTAGCCTTGAAGATGATAGCTATCCCAGTGGACTCAGTTGAGAATGACAAGTACGAGGAAGCAATGGCGAGGGAAAAAACATCATCCTTTACAAGGTCAAGGACCATGTAGTACCACACATTGCCAAGAAGGAAACAACAAATGAGATGTGGGGGCCCTAAAGAAATTGTACCAACATACTTCTATGCAGAGAAGGATGTTACTAGAAAATCAGATGAGGTCGTATCAGATGAAGAAGGGAGAACAGATTGACACCTTCCTCGGAGGAATGAATGAGCTCCAAGATCAATTGACTTCCATAGAAGCCACGCCGGATCAAGAATTAATGGTGAGGACAACCCTGAATGCAGTCTCAGAAGACTGGAAGGTATTTTCCCAGAGTATACTAGGCAGAGGGACACTTCCACCTTGGGATGAGATGTGGGTGGTTGTTCGCCAAGAAGAGATCAGAAGATAGGCAAAGGAGGGAAGCGATAGTAAGGGGATCAGAGTCAAAAAGGAAGAGGAGGAAGATGTTGCCCTAACATTTGAGGGAAAGCAAGAAAAGCGGAAAAAGAAGGGTCTCTCCAAGATCAAGTTATTCCACTATGGGGAGATGGGTGATTATGCAACCCATTGTCCAAGGAAGAAGCGTAAGGGAGAGTCTTCCGAGACTAAAGTAGTACGAGCAAGGGTAGAGAAGGAAGTGGAGAAAAACGATGATTGTGCCATGAGTGCACATGCACCACTTGAGTAGAAGTGGGGATACATCAAGTTGTAGTCAAGCGGACTATAGGTGATGAGGGGCAGGATCCTTGAGGTACCCAGCCTCTTAGATTAGACCTTGCTATGGGAGCCCATAAGAGGAGTAGCAGGACTGGCGTATGTGGGTAGAGACGGAAGCGGATGAAGTGACGGAGAGAGCTACAGTGCAGGATTCCCGGGACAACGCAAGGCTAGCAGGCTGCAACAGTGCGAGAGGCACGGGAGTGTTGCACTAGTGTAGGATGGCACAGAGAGGTGTGCAACGGTGCGAGATGTAGGGAGTTGTTGCAATAGCACAGAGGTCATAGATGGAGCACTTGTCAGCGACAGAGGGAACTTCAGCATCAGGAAGGTCTCTAGCCCAACAGATAGGTCAGAGTTGGGAGATTAGTTACTTACTTCTCAGTAACTGAGTTATAGTACAAGAGTGGGTAGCAGGATGCAGCATGATGAGAGGAGATGCAATGCAGATGCAGTAGTGGTAGTGGCAGCGCCATGGGCAGCAACACAGATGCAGAGGGAGTTGTCGTATAGATGCAGTAGTGGCAGTGGGAGAACCATGGGCAGAAATACAAGATACAACAATGCAGAGGATGGTGGGCAATAGGCCTAGAATCATCATAGGGACTAATGCCGAATGATCAGAGTAATACTTAGTGAGGAGTATTGCTAGAGCACAGTCCTCGCTAAGAGGGAGTGTTGATTTGTGGTATCATTGGATGTGCTCTAGCCACAAAATTTGGTGGAGAGGTTGGAGCACATGAGGTCTCCAATACCTAGAAAGGGTTTGGGCAGATTATAAACAGTTTAGGAGATATTTAAATAATTGATATTTTTAGTGGAGTCCTTAAGTCTAAACTTAGGGAAATTAAAATATTAATGTGGATTAATATAAAACTATGTTAGAATGGTCCAAAAGACATGGATCAAGCCAGATATAATCTTAGCCGTCGATTAGGGACTTAATCTTGGCCGTTGATATGTCAACGAGAAAAGTATAAGAGGAGGCTTGAGGATCACTTAGAGAGTACACCAGATGATCAGTCATTCTATTCTCTAGAGAGGGGTTTGCTGAGAGAGATAGAATCAATCATCAGAGTTGCAATTGAGGAGCAGTGAGTACAGAGAGATAGAGAGGTAGAGATAGTGTAAGGAGATCAGCGCAGGAGCCAGAGAGAGTGACACAGTAGTAGCTAGGGCTCACACAGGGAGGCTTGGGCATAGGTATTCCAAAGAAACCAGAAAGAATTTTGGGAAATTCCACCCAGAATGATTTTATTAAAATAATTAATATTTTTGATGGGGTTCTTAAGTCTAATTTAGGAAAATTAAAATATTAATGGGTATTAATCTAATCAGGGGTGAAACTTCTAGAAAAAGCCACGGATGAAGCCAAAATGATTTGAGCCATTAATTATGTTTTAATCTAGGTCGTTGGTTGTCCAACAAGAAGATATAAGAAGGGGCTTGTGGGTCATTTGGAAAACACAAAGAGAGATAGAGAAAATCTATTTTTTGAAGTGAGAAGTTCTCATGAGGAAAAATCGATTGAGGAGATCTCTTGCAGTTGAGGGGCAGGGATAGCAGCCTCCAGAGAGAGAGATTCTCAGCCGAAGATACATCAGTAGAGAGAGGTAGTAAGTGATCCAAAAGCCTTGACGCAAAGGCTGACGCAGGGCCATGCAGAAGTGATGCAGAAAGAGAGAGAGAAAGTCGAAAGTCAGAGCAAAGGGTTAGTTTCAGCAACCAGAAGCTGGGGTGTGAGATCGGAAGGCTGAGAGTAGTGACTGTGGGCTAGTGATCGATTTCCCAATTGTGTGACACAATGCCTGAAAAGGTTGACGCTGGGACAACGTAGAGGCAGCGCAGTGCCTACTAGGGGCACCTCATCTAGCAGCTGGAACAACTGAGACTTTTTCTCAATGATTGTGTGAGGTAAACTCACAAAGCTTCTGCTAGTATTTCTCTCTGTAATTGAATAACCCTGTGAGGTATTTGGTGATGTATTCAGATTTTGCTACTGCTTAATAATAATAAACCCTCAGAGCTGCTGCACCGGTTTTCTCGCATTAGGTTTTTCTGAGGACTATTGTCCAAAAATAACTGTCCTATGTGTTTGTATTTCCTTGCTCTGTTTCTATGTTTTAGAATCATAATTAATTTGGTGTAGGCTGCTTCAGTAATTTACTTCAATGTTTCATGAAGAAATTTGAAATAAGTTTGTAACATAATTTACAATTTAGGAGAAGTAGATTCAACTGGTTGTAGTAGGATTGCTAAGATTGTTATATCTAGGAATTTTCACATCCGATGCTACAAAACTAACACTCTCTCTTAGCAAGGAAGGTGTTCTACTATCTCATAACATCCTCCCATACGCTGCTGATGTTTGAAAACTACGACAACTTGCCACTGCCCACAAGCCACTACGCAACTCTGATTCATCTGCTACTCTGAGATGAACCAACCTGCATCGTTTCTGTTGACACTACACTGTACACCCTGTACTGATCTCAACTATGCTCTGCACTGCAATTGATCTCACATTGTTGCAACAACTGCAATTGAGAACTCTGAATCAACTATGTTATGTACTGTAATTGTCTCATGAGTCTCTAACTACAACTAGCCTCTGCACTGTCTACTAAGTCTGTCTGCGCCTTGACTGGTTTTGTGCTCCTTAATAATTGAATGCAACTAGTATTGCAACTATGCCTCAAGATCTGACTGTGCCAACTGACACTGATCCTTTTGCTACTGAATACTGTGGGTCCTCGTAGCCAAGGTAATGATCTACGAGGAAACACTTGTCCTATGCAGTCCTCCTTGGACCCTGCCCAATCTTGCAACTCTGAAGCCTCACACTCCTCCTCCATCTGGAGGTATAACTGCTATCACCTTGCGCTATTACTGTGCAACTCTGATCATACATTGCTAAAGCCTATGTACTGCTATTTCTGTGCTGCCAGTACACTGTACTACATCTACGCTACTGCCATCACTGCAACTGTGTATTGATCACCTCATATCTTGAAGTTCTAAACTTCCATAGGGTTGCTTCCTCTGAAGCTAGTCTCCCTCTGAGTCTCGATCTCTCTCTAGGAGATCTCACTTTTCTTCCAGCAAAGCCTTTCTACTGCAACTCGCAATCTTGCCCGCATGCTAACTAGACTACTAGTTTTGCTGCGGGGAAAAAACAATATTATGTCGAGAAACCCTTTCTAGTGGTAACTCTGCCTCTTGCTGCTAACTGAAGCTACTCAATCTTCCTCTGGATCACCTCCCAATACTAGCACATGATTTGTAGCCTTTGCAATAGGGACTGGCTTACTATTTCTGGCTAGATTTGTGCCTTGCTTTCTACAACTGGTCAATTCACACTGCCTCTCTCGACTCCATCTACTGGAATTAATTTAGTATCCTTTCCTCCTCCGGAAAGCTAGAACTCTCTTTTGGTTGGAACTGCACCTACTATCTACATTTTGGCAATTCTCACTACCTGTGTCACTGCAACTAGTTTTGCAGCTGTCACTTGAGTACTTACTGCAACTAGCTATGCCACTGTCATCTAAATAACTGATTGCACCTGCTGACACTAAACGTGCTACTATGATACCGTGGGCCCTTGTAGCGAGGGTGATGATCTTGCTGGAACAACTGGAACTAATCTAACTAATCTCCTTGTTGCTTTTGCACTGAATCCTGCCCATCCGATGCACTGGAGTTTCATACTCCTCCTCCTCCTGGATTTGGTGCCCCACTATCTCCTTTCAAGCCTAGTCCTTAGCTGGGACCCTTCTTTCCTTTACAACTCACACTGGATAAATCATACTTCCTCTGACGCTTGTCTCCGACAACTAGAAAACGATTTGCTTCCCAGATCTGCATTCTGGCTAACTTGCATGACCTCCTTTAGCAATCTCATACGACCATCTTTGCAAAGCTGCAAAAATCCATGAAACTCAAAAACTGGAAAATAAACAAGAATCTCCTCCCTTTCTTGTCCGGCTACTCACTCTGTGTTAAGTTTAGATATGTTCTATGCTTAGAGAAATTTATTTCAATTTTCATAGTTAGCTCAATATCTTTTTCAGATTAGCAATCACATCAACATTATAGTAAACTGCAGATAGAACATAAACATAAATCGCAGAAGACAAGCCAAGACAAGAGGACACAAGATGTGGCACTAGATAGGGACAAACCCCAATGTGGGGAAACCCTTGATCAATTCTTCTTATATGTTCTTCAATAGTTCAGCAGAGAGAGAGAGAGATAGTACATTTACAACTGAAGTCAACACTTTGACTTATCTATATGAGAGCATAGATCATCTCTAAGAAGATGATACATGAGATCAGTTGAAAACATGTTGCTTCAACTGATTCTCCAAGGTGATTCCTTCACCTATCATCGTGGTGCATCTCGCCATCATGTTGCACGTCATCGTGCTGCACCCATCATGACAATGCTGCATCTCATCATGCTTCATCAATCATGACGGTATCCATCATTGTACTGCATCATGTGCCATTGCTGAACCATGTTTCCATACTCACCTATGTGTTTGCTGCTCCTAGCTATCTTGCTGTCCCTTGCTTGCTTGTTGTCTCGAGCATGCTTGTTGTCCCTAGCATCCTTGTTGTCCCTTGCATGCTAGCTATACTTGCTGCACTAAGTATCATGTTGTTGTCCCAATGTGTTATACTAGCAGCACTATGAACTTGCTATATCATACTGCTTTACCTCACCATTGTGCTGCCCATCATTATGCTATGATACAATTCATCGTTGTACCCATCATGCTGCAACATTCATCAACATGCTGTTGCAATATATCTGTTGCTTGCAACATCATGCTGCTTCAATGTATCATCACTGTTTTTTCCATCCAAGTGGTTGTACCATTATCAACACAGTCCTAACATATCTTGCCTTGCTGGACACACTTCAAGGTATACCCTTCAGCATTCTTCTCCATGTCATACAAGCCGCTTTCAGACCTTCCTTCCTCCATGGCTGTGACTGGGGCATGCTTGAATAGTCTTCCTTTATATCACATGGAGGATTGCGGTTAGGGTAGCATAGAGCTTCTCCATAAGGTTGTGTATAGGATAGCGTAGGGCTCTGCATAGGGCTGTGTATAGGGCAGCGTAGGGCTCTCCATAGAGCTGTGTATAGGGCAGCGTATGGATCTCCATAGAGCTGCGTATAGGGAAACGTAGGGCTCTCCATAGGGCTGCGTAAAGGGCAGCGTCGTGCTCTCCATAGAGCTGTGTATAGGGAAGCATAGGGCTTTCCATAGAGCTGTGTATAGGGCAACGTAGGGATTTCCATAGAGATATGTATAGGGCAGCGTAGGGCTCTCCATAGAGTTGTGTATAGGTAGGCTTCCTTCACTGCGTTAAAATTTCCTCCATGATAGAATTAGGATCGAGGGCATCCTCTAGGGCAACATATCCTCTTTAGATCTCTCCTCCCACCAAAACCCAAAGAAAAGTGGAGAGGAATAGATCACCAAGAGGATGTGTCCAAATGACTTTCAAGGCACCTCTATTTATACTAAAACGTTGAGCACAAGTGGGGTTTATTTGGTTACTGGCCAACCTTGACGAATTGTCCCATAACACAAATAAATTCATATCTCCATGAATACTTATCGAAATCAGATGATATTTAGATCAATCCTACACCTCTCGATGAGAGGGATCTAGGAAAAATATCAACTGCCATTAATAAGATGACCCACATGGAGTTTGGCCCTAGTTTCCAATTTTAACACTCCCTCTCAACTAGGGAGAACTCCATTCGCTGATCCATATGTCCGACTGTACTATCTCTGGCATCAGTGCCCTGCATTGCTCTGCTGAACCATGAAGAAGAAGAATTGATCGAGAATGTCTCATACCATTCTCTAATGACCCGAAGTCAGTTTCATCTGAAGAGAGTGTCATATCACTCTTACTGACTCAAAGTCAGTTTTATTGATCCCAGATCAATATCACAAGAGTGTCTCAAAACACTCATACTGATCCCATATCAGTTTCATTGATTGCAGATCATTGGAGGTCATCCTAGCATACGGAGTATGGTAGATACAACGATGCTTCCATCGATAGTACTACTATGGTCCCTAACCCCATTTCCTTGCTCATTGATCAGATGAGAGGTACTTACCATGAGTCCCAGACAACATGGGTAGGATGCCTCGATAGGAGAACTAATCATCCTATCCCATAGGAGAACGAATCATCATGTCCAACAGTTGCCATAAGAGAACTAATCATCCTAGCCCACAGGAGAACTAATCATCCTGTCCCAAAGTCGCCACGGGGTATCATAGGGGAAGGTTGAACTTTTCACCCTATACATAGCGCACCACTAGGGGAGGGTGAGTCGCCCTGTGGTCATATGTCACTCTAGTAAGTACCCCAAGCCCCCTAGAGCTCATAGAGCTCAATGCATGCAACATGTAGGACTCTTATAAGAAGGTTTCTCAATGACTCGAAGTCATTCGAGAATGTCACAGATTTGACCTTTCCCCGGGGCTTTGATAAAATGTTTGTGACCTGTACATCAGTCTCAATACGATGGAGCCTCCTCGCTCATTGACTTACCATATCCCAGATAAGGTAGTATCTGATGTCTATCTACTAGAGCAATCATCGAATACATGATTCCTCAACAATCGAATCCCCCCCTGGTTGTCACAGAGGATCACGGTGGTATTCATCATATGTACAAACAACTCACTGAAGAGCTTCCAAAACCAGGCAGCTTCATACGAGATCATACTTGTAGCTATGTATTCGGTCTCGGCGATGCTTATAGCAACTGACTTCTACTTCCTGCTCATCCATGATATCGAAGCAAAACCCAAAGAGAACCAGCACTAAGAAGTGCTCTAGTGATCCTCCACACTGCCTGTCCAGTTAGTATTCGAATAATCATGCACCTTCATATTTCCGACAGTGTATCTCAATCCATGAGAGATTGTGCCCCGAAGATATCTCAGAAGATTCTTCGCACCAATCCAGTGTGGTTCAACCAAATATGAGCTCACCATGCTAACTGCAAAACATATGTCTAGACGAAAGTTCACCAAGAACATCCATGCAAATGAGTTTATGAAACTCAGAGGCATTTCCCAAATCTACTCCGGCATCATCACCATATAACTTCTGAAAGTTAAGATCCTTGAGGTAGTCACAGGTTTACAGTTTACCATTCCACATCCAAAATCCAACTGTCCCTGTCTGAAATAGGTCGTCCCCAAATGGTGCTGGTATGAGAGGTCTATCATCCACAACCTTCAAACAATGGTTTGGATCGACTTCACTCTTAGTGAATCGCAGCTTCATCTGACAGCTATCAATCCTCTCATATTAATCCCGGGGTGATCTGCTTCAAGCCATACAAGGCTTTCTTCCACTTGCACACATGAGATTCCCGATCATGAATCTCAAACCCCTCGGGTTGTTCCAAACCTATGGGCCTGCTACATCAGGGGAATGGTCCCCTTGTAATATTTTCCCTTCGGTACATCTCAGACATGTACCTTCATTCTCCTTTTGGATTCAGGTATCCCTGTCATCATTTGACTTACAAACCTCTAGTGCTATGTGTGAACTGACATGGTACCAAATGGACTTACTGCCAACCCTGAACTCAAAGATAAAAGCATCTTTGGAAATTCTATTTCCAAATGCGTACATTTCCATCGATGAATGCCACCCTAAAAACTTTTGACTTCCATTAGGATCAGGTACATAAAAGAGATTCTTGTAAATGAATCGAGTTACCCCCATTCAATTGAGGGGTAACATTCCCTACACCCTTTCTGGGATAAGTGGCATCGACTCCAAGTATAATCCCATGGTTGTTTCCATCTCTACCAAATTCAAGAGAGCAGCCTTCTATCCGATGAGGTGCCTTGAAGCACTACAATCAATAAGCCAGATTCCCAAAGAATCTGAAGGAGAGGGCCAATACAAGATAACGCTTCTTTATCTTATCAGAAACAACAGTTGATTCTTCATACCTAGGGTTCCTTGCTTTCTCTGAAGAGTCGATTGTTTCCTTGATGACCTACATTACTTGTCATTCCTATGATCATTGAAGATGTCCCTGGAATGATTGTTATCATCAAGTGATGTGTCCCTGCCATTCAGACACTACTTTGCATAATGGTCGAACTTATTGCAACCAAGGCATCTGCCTTTCTTTCCACCCTTAGATCCAGACTTCCCAATGAAGTGATCTTTAGGTAGGGCATTAGAAGGTTTTGATGTGCTATTCTGATAATATTCTCTACTTCAATTTCACCCTTGGTGAATTTGAAGAGGGCTAAGGAATCCACTGATCCTTTTGTCCTTTTCCAAATGTCTTCGATGATTGTTCTTTCACTCTTGCTTGGGCTTTGTCTTCACCTCAGCTCCAATACCATGTCAAGTTTATGTATGCTCTATTCTTAGAGCAATTTTTTTCAATTTTCATAGTTAGCTCAATATCTTTTTCATATTAGCAATCACATCATCATTAAAGTAAACTGCAGATAGAACATAAACATAAATCGTAGAAGCCAAGCCATGATAAGAGGACACAAGATGTGGCGCTAGCCAGGGACAAACCCCACTGTGGGGAGCCCTTGATCAATTCTTCTTATATGTTCTTCAATAGTTCAACAGAGAGAGAGAGAGAGAGAGAGAGATAGTACATTTACAACTGAAGTCAACACTTTGACTTATCTAGATGAGAGCATAGATCATCTCTAAGAAGATGATACATGAGATCAGTTGAAGACATGTTGCTTCAATTGATTCTCCAAGGTGATTCCTTCACCTATCATCGTACTGCATCTCATCATCATGCTTCGCCTCACTTGCAACACCCATCATCACAATGATGCATCTCATCATGCTTCATCAATCATGACGGTACCCATCACTGTACTGCATCATGTGCCATTGTTGCACCATGTTGCCATACTGACCTATGTGTTTGTTGCACCTAGCTAGCTTGCTGTCCCTTGCTTGCTTGTTGTCCCAAGCATGCTTGTTGTCCCTAGCATGCTTGCTGTCATTTGCTTGCTAGCTGTACTTGTTGCACTAAGTATCATGTTGCTGTCCCAATGTGTTATACTAGCAACACTATGAACTTGCTATATCATACTGTTGTACCTCACCATTGTGTTGCCCCTCATTATGCTATGATACACTTCATCGTTGTACCCATCATGCTGCAACATTCATCAACATGCTGCAGCATTCATCAACATGTTGTTACAATATATCTTCTGCTTGCAACATCATGTTGCTTCAATGTATCACCACTGTTACCTCCATCCAAGTGACTGTACTATTATCAACACAGTCCTAGCATATGTTTCCTTGCTGGACAGACTTCAATGTATACCCTTCAGCATTATTCTCCATGTCATACAAGCCACTTTTAGACCTTCTTTCCTCCATGGCTGTGACTGGGGCATGCTTGAATAGTCTTCCTTTATATCACATGGAGGATTGTGGTTAGGGCAACATAGAGCTTCTCCATAGGGCTTCGTATAGGGCAGTGTAGGGCTCTCCATAGGGCTATGTAGGGCTCTCCATAGAGATACGTATAGGGTAGTGTAGGGCTCTCCATAGAGCTGCATATAGGGCAGTGTGGGGCTCTCCATAGGGCTGCATAAAGGGCAGCATGGGGCTCTCCATAGAGCTGTGTATAGGGAAGTGTAGGGTTTTCCATAGAGCTGTGTATAGGGATGCATAGGGCTTTCCATAGAGCTGTGTATAGGGCAGCGTAGGGCTCTCCATAGAGCTGTGTATAGGTAGGCTTCCTTCACTGCGTTAAAATTTCCTCCATGATAGCGTTAGGATCTAGGGCATCCTCTAGGGCAGTGTATCCTCATTAGATCTCTCCCCCCACCAAAACCCAAAGACAAGTGGAGAGGAA
Organism: Pinus tabuliformis; assembly: GCA_031772625.1. NCBI lineage: Eukaryota > Viridiplantae > Streptophyta > Pinopsida > Pinales > Pinaceae > Pinus > Pinus tabuliformis. The sequence continues at coordinate 1,689,411,524 of CM062817.1, forward strand.
TAGATCACCAAGAGAATGTGTGTCCAAATGACTTTCAAGGCACCTCTATTTATACTAAAATGTTGAGCACAAGTGGGGTTTATTTGGTTGCTGGCCGACCTTGACGAATTGTCCCATAACACAAATAAATTCATATCTCCATGAATACTTATCGAAATCGGATGATCTTTAGATCAATCCTACACCTCTCGATGAGAGGGATCCAAGAAAAATATCAGCTGCCATTAATAAGATGACCCACATGGAGTTTGTCCTAGTTGGAAATTTCAACACTCTGCTAAGCGTATCCTCCTGGAATGCGCAGTTTTTCCTATTGCTACTACCTTCTGCTACTAGAAATCACAAAATTCATCCAGAAAATTGAATCTGGAAACCCTTTGAGAAAATTCCCTGTGTGCTTTTCTCTTCCACTCAGCGCTGATCTGCTACTGCAATCACTGCTGAAAACCAACTGTGCAAGGATCTGCTCAACGAAAATACTGGTTTGCTCACTAGAATTGCTTCCCGGCTACACCATTTCCTACTGGAGCTGCTATTGGACAAAATTGAACTTTTCTACCACCTGCAACTCAAAATCTACTTCTTCCCAGCAATTCGCACTGCCTGGATGGCCCTCTACGCAAACCCAAAAATTATGCTCAGAGTCTCCCTCTGAAGTTGCAAAATTTCTCCTCGTCACTGAGTCATTGATCTATCTTCAAATGCGCTCTGATACCATGTGAAATTTTTAATCTATTGTAGCAACTTGAAATTATTATTCTAACTGATTAAAATTAAGTGCAGTTTATTTGCTACAACAAATAATGAATAAAATCACAACTACAATTTTCACCATAAAAATGCCGCAGAAAATAAAATGCTGGAAACTGAGAAAATGCTAGCACACACACAATAAAATTGACATAGTTATTTTTGGACAAATGTCCCCGGAAAAACTTAATGCGGGAAAACTGGTGCAACAGATGAGGGTTTTATTATTATGCAATAGTGAAATAATCTGAGTTCAATCTATGGATGCCCAACTGGCTATCCAATCAAAAAATATCTAGCAAAAATATTAGAGAGAGTTCTCTCTCCACAAGCAATCCTAGCATTGCTTGCCTCAGAAAATTTGGGTGTCCAAACCCTTGCGCAGTCACTGTGTTGCCCCTCACATGTGTGGCTTATCTTAGCCTCTGATCAAGTTGTCCTGCTCGTCTTTGCTACTAGAAGTGACTCTCTGACCCTCTGGAAAATTATCCCGAGCTCTGGAAGTTGAATCCACTTCCCTCTCAGCTAAATCGAACTACTCATTGAAGCACTTGCGTAGTCCCTGTGCAACTTCTTTGTGGACTAGCTCTGCCACTTGCTGCTGTCTCTTTGGAACTGGAAAACTTCCTCCAAACTCACTATTTCCACTCCCACACTGTCTTTTCTTGCCCTCTGGTTCAAACTCTCTCTGCTCAACTGCTGGATGTTCGAATTGCTATGGACTCTACCTCTCTTTGTGTCTCCATTTCCAACCCCATCGACCTCCTCCTATAATCTCTCGTTGGCGAACCAACGAACATGATTATATCCCCATCAATGAATAAGATTATTTTTGAGTCGATCCATGTGAGTTTCTATAGAAATCTCACCTTTCTCAATTAATTACTATTAATTAATCGCTTTTCCTAAGTTAGACTTAGGAAGTATTTAATTATTTATCAATTAACTTAATTGAGCCATCTCTAGGTGATTTCTCCCGAAACCTTTTCTGGGTTCTGTAGCATTCTGTTCCTTAGCCTCTCTGACCAAAGTCAAGAGTAGAACACCTGTCTAATGCTACAAAACTAACAGTATCAATATTGTTGAATGAACTGTTGATTTCATGATTGAATGAGTAAAGAAATTTGGTTGGAAACCCTAGTTTCTAAGAAACCCTAAGGGCAAAATTGCCCTATTACAATGGTATCAAAGCTGTGCATCCTACCAACTTGTGAGTATATGAGCCTTGCATGCTCCCATGGGATGTAAACAATGTAACAATCATAATGAAAATAACTAATTGTAGTGCTACCATGGGGGGTAGAGAAGGATGTGAGGGTTGGGATCTCACTAATCTCTTACATGTGCTAATTCATGGGCAGACAAAAATCATTAACTTGTTATTACGAGGGTAGGAACAAGGACAATAGTTAATTCAGGTACAACAAGAAATAGCCCGGGTGTTAGCTCGGGGACAACAACAATTAACCCAGTTAATGGCCCAACTCATAGGAAATCGAAACGTTCCTAGTAACAATGCTAATAGATTGAATGAAGGTAACAAGGCCCGTACAAAATGCAACAACAACCATATTCTAGGTTCTTCCAATGTCGTGGGTCAAGCAAACAATAGGGCGACCAATAGAGGGAGTCACAAACCCTTACTTCCTCAATTTTTAGATAATCTCACAACAAAAACTCAAGTAGCAGCAAAACATAATGGAATCTTTAATGAATCCTTTCGAGAATACACAACACTGGAGGAGAATACACGGGAAACAATGTCTTTCCAATAAGTCAACAACATCAAATACAAAAATAGACCCACGGGACAACATAACTTTGATCTAATGTGCAAGGTAAGTAAGCTATCCCTCCCTTCTTTTGATGGGTCATCTAAGCGTTCAAAAAGAGCTTGGGTGCAAAAATTGGAGACCTACTTTAGAATCAATCATATGCTAGAAGCAAACACTATCCAATTTTCCACTCTACATCTGGAAGGAGAAACACATGAATGGTGATATCATGGACTGGTTACATTAGGGCATGCAAACATCACTTCTTATGAATACTTTACACAAATATTGATGAATCGCTTCGATCGAAAAAACCCAGATATACACTTTAGAGAGTTGGCACAACTCAAATAGACAAGATCGCATGAAGACTATGTCACAAAATTCAAATGAACCCCAATCATGGTGACAAACATATCTGAAGAAAGAGTAATCATGCTCTTCACAAAAGGATTATCCGAGCCCCGACAAGGCTAGGTTAAGGCATTCAATCCCACAACCCTATAGGATGCCATCAAGAAGACTCGAGATATGGAAATGTAGCAACCAAATCAAAACCCCTGTCCAAGCCTTTCATCCCTAAAAAGGACAAGAATAAAAATCCCTTTCAACATGATTGGCCCAAACAGGACCAGTTGGACGATGAAACCCGAAGCAAGCTAAGGAGAAAGAAACTATGTTTCACTTGCAAGGAACCATGGGAGCTAGGACACTGATGCTTAGGCAAAGGAAAAATCCATTACATTGAAGTAGTCTCCGATAATGAGGATGAAGAAGAAGAGCCCACTCCAAATGATGAGCCTAGCAGCCCAAAGGACGTACAACCACATGAGGTGGAGGAAAAGCCCCGCGAGGAGTAGAAATCCCAACCGAAAGTTAAGATTGCTTCTCTATCAAGAACCCCCAGGTATTACACTTTAATATTCAGGGGAGTTATCAAGGGACAACACATCACAACATTGGTTGATGGAGGAGCTATGCACAACTTTATCGATTCAACATTAGTAGCAAAAACAGGTCTTCCCATCAAAGAATTTGAAGGCCTTGATGTGATAGTAGCAAATGGGTACAACTTGGATTACACACGGGTAATTCCATGTTTGAGCGTCACACTCATTAATTATAATTTTACTAGTGATTTTTGTGTAATCGATCTTGCAGATATCAATTTAGTGTTGGGTGTTCAATGGTAATATTCATTGGGAAAAATCACTATGTACTACCAAGAAATGGAGATGGAATTTAGAGCATCAAATGGCAGTAAAGTGGTATTAAGAGGCATGACTAATGGTAGCCATGGGTTGTTTCCGCTAAAAGAATGGAGGCCATGTTTAGACATGGAGACGTAGTGTATGCTACACGATGTTTGATTACAAGAAAAAAGGCACCCGACAAGAGAAACCCACAATATAAGGTGGACATTCAACAAGTGTTGAATAAGCATGGCTAGGTATTTGACAAAATTCCTCCAGGACTACCTCCTAAAAGAGTATTTGAGCATGCTATAGAGTTGGAAGAAGGGCGAAGCCTGTAGTCACCACGCCATACCAACACTTAAATTCAAGGACGAGATAGAGAAGGCAATCCAGGACTTACTAGATATGGGTCGCATCTGACCTAGCTCAAGCCCATTCACTTCATCAGTAGTTTTGGTAGAAAAGAAGGATGGCACATGGAGGATGTGTATTGACTACAGAGAAATCAACAATAAGACCATCAAGAACAGGTACCCTATTCCTAAGATCGATGAATTCCTGGAAGAATTACATGGAGTAGTATACTTTTCAAAGATTGATCTACGATTAGGATATCATCAAATTTGGGTTCGAGAGCAACATGTGCCAAAAATAATTTTATGATGCCATTGTGGACACTTCGAGTTTTTGTTCTTGCAATTTGGTCTAACCAATGCTCCCGTGACATTCCAGTCTTGTATGAACGACATCTTCAACAAGTAGCTAAGGAAAACCTTATAGGTATTCTTCGACGATCTCCTCATATATGGCAAGACATGGAAATGCCACTTGGAACATTTGAACAAAATTTTGGGCATAATGAAAGAACAATCACTCTATGCCAAGGCATCAAAGTGTGAATTCAGGATGACAAAAATTCTTTATTTGGGACATATAATTAGTGCGTAATGAGTACAGGTACACCAGGAGAAGATTAATGCAATATTTGATTGCCCTACACCCAAAATCCTGACATAGTTACAAGGATTCTTCAGGATTTGTAGATATTATTGATGATTTGTCAAAGGATTCTTGCAATTAGGCACACCTTTGACAAATTTGAAAAAAAAGGAGCATTCGGGTGGACGGATGAATCAGACATGACATTTAATAAACTAAAGTAAGTAATGAGTTCATTTTCGGTATTGGCACTTCCCGATTTCATTCAACCCATTGTATTAGAGTGTGATGCATCTAGAGAAGGAATAGGAGTTGTACTGATGCAAAAGGTACATCTGATCGCATTCGAAAGGAGGAAGCTCGAGGATTTGGAGAGGCTTTACTCCATATATGACAAAGAAATACTGGCTATTATGCACACTTTAGCAAAGTTCAGGCAATACTTGGTGGGAAGCAAGTTCATAGTCAAGACATGCCACAACAATTTATGTTATTTCTTGGAGCAAAAAGACTTGAAAGACAACAAAAATGGGTAAGTAAGGTCCAAGCTTATGATTTTGATATTGAATATTCAATACATAAAAGGTAAAAAGAATGTTGTGGCCGATGCACTTTCTAGAAAACCAGCAACATGTTCCCTCATGAAGATCACTAAAGATTGGAAGGCTCACCTCTTTGTAGAATACTTCAAAAACAAGCTTGCCTATGCACTGACAGACATATTCATTCAAGATTATTGGTACAAGATAATCAATAACATTATTTTGTGTAAAAACAAGATTTTTTTGGTTCCTGAATCCATACTCAAGGAGAAAATCTTGAAGGATACACTTGACATACTATCAGCTAGACACCAAGGATTCTTATCCCCTGGGTCAATTTTCTTATCCTTTTTTCTCTTTACATCATCATGCTTATCAAACATTTGCTCCATGGCTACATGATCCCCAGGAGTGGGATTTGACACTCCATTACACTCCTCTTATTTGCAACCCTCTTCTTCGTAACCAACCTTAAAATCAGAAAATACCTCCATATTATTCAAAAATCGAATCACTTGGATATCGTCATTAAAGACTTGCCAATGGTCAATATTATCAGGAATTGATGTTCTAAAAATAACCTCCATCTTAATCTTGTCATCCATTAAATTCTCCTCAAGATGTAAAGTAGATGCAACAACAACCAACTCATTAACTTGTTTATTTCTTTCCCTAGTAATGGTTTGAAGATCTAATGCATCAAAATATTCCATATTGTCCCAAAGAACATTGCGGTACTTCTTCAATCTATCATTCTTACAAGCTAATTGATTCTTCACTTGAAGAATGACTAAATCAAAATCCCCCTTGATACTAAGCATCTTAATTTTCAAGTCCTTTGCCAACTTTAGACCCAACAATATAGCTTCACATTCTGCTACATTTTTAATTGCATCAAATTCCAATCTATAGGCAAACATGAATATATGACCAAGGGGGGAGGTAAGGACAATTCCAACACCCTTACCAAACTTTGAATGGCCACCATCAAAGTTCATATGCCAAATCCAATCCTTTTTACTTTCCACTTCCTTCTCCAAAGGAACAATAGAGCTAGCCAAGATAGCATAATTTCCCAAGTCATCATATTCATACACAATTTCATTATAAGGCTTCTTGGAATTCTCCACATGTTACTTCCTCTCCAACTCCCTATCCAACCTAACCATGATGCCATCGCTATTAGGGATGGTAGCATAACCTAGATCCATTTGCAAACTACCCCCTATATCAACTCCCTATTTTCTAGACAATAACATCTCCCAAGCATCAGGCACATCATTCACCACAATATCCATGGTGATCATAATATCAGGATGTACTACCAAGTGGACTTGAAGATACTTTATCAAACCACAAAATGCAATAATTTTTGAATCCATAGCACAAATGTTGTGGTAAGGTCTAGAAATCCTCAAATTCAACTGATTCATGACCTTCTTGGTCATGACACAAGACGATGCCCCAGAATCATACATACAATTATGCAAAAGTAACCCATTAACCAACAATGTAATAAATAAAGGTTGATGGTCCTTGTTACCTCTACACATATCACTACTTTGCAAAATGATACGGGCATCCTCACATCCATCCTTAGCAAAATTTGACATTTCCTTCAGATGAGGTGCATCGATGGCTTTCAACAACTTAAACTTTTGGGAGGGAATCTTTAGGATTTTAGTCACAGGTACTAAAATCTTTGCATTGATTATCCATCCTCCCAAATCAATATTTAAACCAGATGTAGATGGAGTGAAAATTTTAGGGGCATTTTGATTTCTCTCCTTGTTCCTTGCCCTTTCTCTATCTTTGGCTATCTCTAAAATCTAACTTGATGAAGGCTTTTCCCCATATAATTCAGTGATCCTATCCAACTCTTCAAAGTTATTCACATTATGGGAGGATGGAGACTTCTTATTTATCTTTTGGCTATTCTCCACAACTCGCATCCAATTTTCCATGGACAAATGATGCTCCTTGCCAACCACATTTATTTGCTCACTTGTCCCAACCATTCCTCCTTCTAAAATCCTTCTCACATAAGGACAAGTGGCTTCATCATGCATTTCATCACAAGGTCTACAATAGGGAATTGAATCATCAACTCAATTAGTAGAATCAAGTGGATTTGGTGGCCTATTTTCATTGGGAGGTCCCTTCTTTTTCCATCTATCATTTCCTCGATTTTGGAATCTCCCAGCTTGATTCCTTTCCATGGCTACCAATCTATTTTGGATGGAATTCATTTGAGTAGTGTGATTTGATTCCATAGTATTAATGAGTTGGGTTAATTATTTGATAGGATCATGTGGATTTTCTTCCTTGGCCTTCCCTTTGGAGTCATGAGACTTTGATGGCCCTCTATTGAAACCAGGAATTGCTAATTTTCCAGATTCCTTTCTAGCCTTGCCCACCTTCAAGGCTTCAGTTTGAGCTGCTCCTAGATTTACAGGCTCATTCCTTCTCAACTCATAGGTAGTATCAACGCTAAAAGCATCCAAATATGAGCACAAAAGAAATTGTTCAGGAGGCTTGACTTCAATAGGCATGCTTTTCACCAAATCATTATATCTCTTATTAAATTCCTGCATGGTTTAATTCTCATTCTTCTTCATAAAGCTAATAGCATTGATCAAGTGCCTATTTTCTTTCTTCTCTCCAAATTTTCCCATAAAATCATTTATGATAGGTTGCAAGGAGTCATAAGAGTTGGCAGGTTGCTCAGTGAACCAATCAAGAGCATCCCCTTCTAAAGAGATGACAAAAAACCTCATCTCTACATCCTCATGGTTAACAGTGTTACACCACTTGAAAATACAAACATTGAAATTCTTAACATGTGATGAAGCACTAATGACATTGTTACCTTGAAAGAAAGACAACTTTTCAATAGCCTTGTCAGGGATATTCTGAGGATAGCCATTTATGTTAGTAAAATTACAAGGATAAAAAAGATCATTCATGATGCTAGACTCTACTTGTACTTGAAAAAACAAATGGATTTGAAAAATAGCCTCTTGCACAAGATTACCAAGAAGTCTATTATGAGAGAGTCTATTTAACCTCTCTCTAGAAAGCCTTTTAGGCTCAAGAGTGGGGCTAACTAGACCACTTGAATTTCTCCTAGTAGAAACTCTTGCAGAATTTGGATTAAGTGTAGTTGCCACTTGAGCAAGAATCTAATCCTAAAAGTCCAAAATGCCAAAGCCAAAAATTAGTCGATTTTCCAGGTACAAGAGGACTTGTCCCCAACAACGATGCCAAAAATGTTGTTTCCGCCTAGTACACACACCTAAGTTAGTGAGAAAAAACCCTTAACCCCACAAGGTGTGGTTGGTGGAAAAACTAAAAGATGGTCACCTATTCCAAACTCTCTCCTAGCTAAGCTAAAAGGGGTGGTCCCTAATGAAAAGTTAGATTTCACAAGTATGATGAGAAATACAAGATATAAAATGAAAGATATTCTCAATAACCATCAACACATAATTCAAAGATGAACATGTAAAACCAGTGCCTTCAAGATTGCTTCAAAATAATAAACACTTGCTCAAAAATAAAATATTTCAAAATGAAACACCAAGTAATCTTGCAAAACAAATTAATGTTAGAAAAGATGATATTAATTTGCAATATATAAAATTGCTCTTGAAGAAATGGTTTTAAGTCAAAATATAATCATTTATGATTCTAAAAGTGCATAAAGTAGCAACGTAAAATAACTTGTAATATGAGATGAGATAAACTAAATCTTTATTTGCAAAATGAAAGATATTGTACTTGCCCAAAGGAAATACTTCAACATTAGATTCAATAGATGTTCATCATAACAAGTAGATGATATAAATTGCAAGTAAAATACTTTGGAAGTAAAGTGAGTTAAAATGATTTGCACCTAGCTAAGGTTAGATGCAATTATCTTTGTAAGTTTTAGACTAAATGCCTATTCTAAGTAAGAGATCTTTTCAAACTCTTGCCAAAGGGTAAAAATTGGGGTGATTGTAAGGAAGAGGGGTTGACAACTCACTAGTAGTTGTTAATGATACCCTTCCCCTCAGCTTTACGACCTACTGTGTGTCTTCTTTCCTACAAGGGGACAAATCGCCTTCATAACTGCAAGATCAGACACTTTTACTTTACTTCGTACCAGTTGGAAATTCTCCAAGAAAATCTTTGCCCTATGATGTCTATCAACCAAGCTTAGAGTTAGAAATGCAATCTATACCAATATGCCTATATGGAGTGCATGTAAAATCTCCCAAAGAAATATTAGTTTGCAAGTGCTTCAAAATAAGGAAAGAGTGCTCAACATAAATTGCAACTATAACTTCAATTGGAGAAATAACTGCGAATTAGCTTGATTGCATGTAAAGTAATACAAGTAAGTTGCTTGAAAAATAAAACTTGTTCAAGTAATGATGATACAATGCTTAGATATTCAAGATGACAATGTAGCATAGCAATGAGACATGTACTTCAAATGATCATGAAACAAGTTGCCAAGCTAAATGGAAAGAAATCAATAAACTAAATTTAAAGCTTGCTAGAAATGTAAAATGCTTGCATGTAAAGAGTAAATTGCGTAAAGTGTTGACTTGTAGCTCAAAGCAACATGAAATAGATTGATGCAAGTCTCAAATAAAATTGTAGCAAACCTTAACTTAGAAAATGAAATGTGATAGTGCAGTTGTGTTAATTCCCAATTAGAGCATGCATGTAAGTTAAAAGAAAACTAAGAGGATAAAAATGCAGAGAGTCAATCCACCCACATATTTCTCTCCCTAAATGGAGAGAGAGGATGCCATGGGTAAATCCCACGCTCCCACAAGAAAAATAGATCTTTTATTAACTTGTTACAATGAGTAGAATGCCCCTTAGAGGGCTGCCCAAAAGATGTAAGCGAAAATTACAAGATAGGAATATATAGGAACCAAGATCTCCTCCCAAGAAGTGGCAACTGCAAAGGCCAATGAACAACTCTTGGAACCTGAAAATTACAAGTACCCAAAGGCCCATGACCAAGCTAATTTGCTGCTGTCCAGGATTGTCCACGACCTCCTTAAAGTTGATGCTCAAGTGCTCTTGGGGTTCTACATCAAATAGTTAGAGTTTCAAACTTTAGCTTCCTCAATCCTGTCAACTAACATAAATGGTGATCACAATAAATAAATCTGAATTTTCTCTGCAAAGCCAACCCTCAAGATTAGTGGAAAATAGAGAGAGATGTTAGCAAAAACTATCTACAAATATTCTACAAAATTAAACCAAGGAATTGGAGCAAGGCTCCTTTCCTTGCTTAATCTTCAACATGCTCTTCAATAGCAAAAATAAAATCAATACTAGCACAAGAATTTGAGATAATTGATTCTAAATAAAATTTGATATAGAAACACAAGCTAAAGGTCAAGGATCCCTGCAAACATAAAATCATAAGAAGAGGCCTTGGGAGATGACAAATGCAGGTTCGTCAATGAACTTGCTCAAGAATGGGATGATTTCTCCAAGAATTTCCCCTCACGCTTGAGGCTTGATCCAAGATATGTCTCTACACAACTTCAAATACACATTAGATCCACATGGGTTAAAAGAACCACAATGATAAAGAGATCTTAGAGATTTATTGGAAAATCAACTAAAATTTTCTCTATCTAAAGCAAATTCTCAAAACCAAATGCCAATGTGAGATAACTATACATTAACAAATCTCTAAAATCAATATGGAAATCATGGACATAATAACATAAGTAGAAGCATGAAGCACAATGATCAAGATATTACCATGCTCAAGAAGAACAACAGCTCATGAGTGAGCTCCAAAGTCTTTTATTGCAATGGAATATGAATGTTACACAAGAGCAAAGCTTCCCCAAGCACAACAACTCGTTTTCATGATACATAGTGAGAGCTCAAGGCTCTATTATATAGAGAAATGGGAGCAAATCCCAATGTAACAACCAAGTGACAAATGGACATGGAGAAGATCCCAAGAAAGGAAATCGAATTCCAAGTGTGGATGAGAGATGCCAAGTGTGGAGCCTTCACCAAATCGAATTCCATAGGTGGCCATCAAGACCTCTTCAAGCAAATCGAATTATCCAAGTGTGAAGCAATGAGATGCCAAGTGTGAAATGAGAGGGAGTTAACTCTCAACAACCAAGCAACCAAGTGACATCTCTGTAGTGTGAAACTTTCTGAACCTATACATCAGAAACCCCTACTATAATTACTGGTTTATCATCTCCTACTTGTTCTTTGCATTTAACAAGTTATTTAATTACATAAACATCGATGAAAAACACTATTGCAGTCTACACATACATACAGATCATGAGCTGAAAATAAACTGAGACAATCACACAAGGGACACCATTATTTTTTGTACAATTGTCCCTGGAAAAGCCCAATTTGGGAAAATTGGTGTAGCATATAGAGGGTTTGTATTATTAAGCAGATTCTTGAATACAACTAGGGTGCCAAATGCGGCTCACCCAACAGAGAATAACCTTGGCAGAAGTACCTCTATCCGGAGATAGATATTTCAGCAAATTCAGCAACTGGATGATCAAACCCCACAGATGACACTGATGTCCCCAGTGCCGGTTAGCGATGGCTGCTCCAAGCTCTATGTTGGGACTGCATCACCTCCTCTAGGAGTTGTGTCACCCTCTCAGTGAGCCTCCCTTGCTAAGAAAGTCGATATGCTGAACAACTCTCTCTCTTCCCCACAGAAAAATCCCAGAGCTACCTCTAAGGGCCTGTGTCAGCCCCTTCAGCTTCTACGTCACCTGCGTGAGCTCCCCTGGCCTTTGTGTCACCTGCGTCAGCTCCCCTGGCCTCTGCGTCACCCTCTCTGGAGCTGCGCTATCTCTCCTGGTGCTGCTCTGCCTCTCTGCTATGTATTCTTCGGCCTTGGATTGAAGTCCCTCTGCCGAACTGCCCCTCACTGCAACTTAGATCACTAGCTCGATTTTCTTAAAAAGCCACGCCCTAGAAAAATCAAACTCTTTTATCTCTTAGTGTCCCTCCAACTAAGCCTCAAGCCTCCTCTTATACTTTTCCTGTGGATGAATCAACAACTGAGATTAAGTCCCTAATCAATGTCTAAGATTAGAAATGGCTTGATCCTCGTCACTTAGAACCTTTTCACCCATATTTTTATTAATACCCATTAATATTTTTATTTTCCTAAGTTTAGACTTAGGAACCCATTAAAAATATTAATTATTTTAATAACTCCTCATCCGGGTGGAATTTCTCCAAACGATTTTTGGGTTCTGTAGATCTCATGTATTCTAGCCCCTCCACAAAATTTCGGAGCTAGAGCACATCCAATGCTACCCAAAATCAACACTCCCTCTTAGCGAGGAATGTGCTCTAGCAATACTTCCCCATAGAAGCATTACATTGATCCACTGCATCGGTCCTCTATGCTATTGATGCTTGGCCTGATGCCCTTCATCCACTGCATTGTTGCTTCCTGTACTACTGCCCATGACTCTGCCATTGCCATTGCTACATCTGTACTGCAACTCCTTCTCAAAATGCTGCATCATGCTGCCCATAGCACTACCACTGCTAATTGCTACACTACAACTCAGTTGCTGAGAAGTAGGTAACTGAAACTTCACCCAAACACTGACATCTTGGTCAATGTGGATGCCTCGTGATCCTGAAGCTACCTCTGCTGCTAATTTGTGCTGACCCTTTGCTGCCACTGCACTACCTCAGACTTTGTCACTTTAGCAATGCCATTGTCGCTTCATCACACCTCGCTCCAACCAACACCCGGGATTATGCTATTGTCGTTAAGGGCTCCTGTAGCCGTATGCAATCCAAGAGTTTGGGCACCTCAAGGATCCTGCCCTCTTCATGCAATCCTCTCAACTATAACTCCATGTCGCCCCACCTCTTCTCTAAAGGTGCATGAGCACTCATGGAAAAATCATCATCCTCGACATCCTTATCTGATTTCGCTAGAGCAACCTTTGATTCAGAAGCTTCCCCTTTGCCCTTCTTCTGAGGGCACTGGGTGGCATAATGTCCTAGTTCCCCATAGTTGAAGCATCTGACCTTGGTAATGTCTTTCTTCTTCCTCTTCTGCTGCACTCGCTGTCTCGACGATGTGAGAGCGACATCCTCCTCCTCCTCCTTCTTGACTCGGGCTCCTTTGTTGCTACTCCCTGTCTTGGTCAACCTCCTAAGCTCTTCCTGTCGAAGAGCTGCCCACATCTCCTCCCACCTAGGGAGAGTCGCTCTGCCCAAAATACTTTGGAAAAATGTCTCCCAATCCTTGGTGACTGCATTCAGGGCAGTCCTAACCATGAACTGAAGATTTGGTGTAGACCCCACGGAAGTCAACTGGTTGCGAATCCCTTGCAACCTGAGAAGGAAGGGATCTATCTCCTCTCCCTTCTACATCTGGTACTGTCTCAACTAATTTTCTAATAGCATCTTCCTTTGGACAGAAGAGCCCTGATACAAGGTAGTCAACGCCTCCCACATCTCCCTTGCTATGTTTTTCTCAGCAATGTGTGCAATGTGTGCTACTACATGCTTTGATCACGTCTAGGATCATGCACTTTGCCTTTGCCTGGGCCTCCTCGTACTTCTTTGCCGCATCAACGTCAACCAGAACACAACCACTTTTAAGGCATAGTTCTTGTTGAAATGTTTATCTAGGATTGCCAGGATCCTAACCTTCCAGATAACAAAATTGGATGCTCCGTCCAATTTGTCCTGATCCCTCAACCCATTCATTGCCATCTCTGCTCAAAAATAGGACTGGTTCTCTTCTCCCTCTCCTGTCGTCAATCTAGCAGGACTTGGATCTAGATTCCTTGGGCGCAAGAAACCCTCTAAGGAACAAGTTCCTATCTAGACTCCCTTTGAGTCCTGATTTCCCTCTCAGTAATCTACCGGCCAACTATTGAATCCCTCCTCTCCAATCCTCCTTTGCTGCTGCAACCCAGATCTAGATTTTCTTTTTTTGGGTAGAAATCTATCAAGGCAGTGATTCCCTCTACCTTGGCTCTGCCTCCACAGGCACTGTTCTGCACCAACAGAAACAACGTCCCACTTGCTCCTCAAATCGAAATCTTCTCTACTCCCTTAGCCTCGACACCTAAAGAATCTGAGCCCTTTTAGCTCTGCGCAATCACTGCGTGAGCTGGAACAACTCCTCCTCGCCACTGCATCAATCCTTCATGGCTCAAAAGGATGACGTGGCACTGCGTGAGCTTGATTTTTCCCCCTTTGCTTCTGTATTGATTTAGATAGCTGATGCAGCTACTGCATCACCCTCACTTGGATCAGAGTACTGACACAGGCACTGCGTGAGCCTTTGCGTCACCTTTTCTACACTGCATCACTCCTTCTGCGTCTCTGACTCTAGAATAGTGCTCTCATTCAGGACAATTGCTTTTCTACTGCAAATTTTCCGGATTTCTTGGCTGGTGTCCTCAGTCTCCTATGATCTACAATCCTCTAATACCATGTGAAACTTTCAGAATCTATACATCATAAACCCCTTCTACAATTACTGGTTTATCATCTCCTACTTGTTCTTTGCATTTAACAAGTTATTTAATTATATAAACATCGATGAAAAAAACTATTGCAGTCTACACATACATACAGATCATGAATTGAAATAAAATGAGACAATCACACAAGGGACACCGTTATTTTTGGACAATCGTCCCTGGAAAAACCCAATTTGGGAAAATCGGTGCAACATATAGAGGGTTTGTATTATTAAGCAGATTCTTGAATACAACTAGGGTGCCAAATGTGGCTCACCCAACAGAGAATAACCTTGGCAGAAGTACCTCTATCTGGAGACCAATATTTTGGCAAATCCAGAGAGGTTGACGCTGGGCCACGCAGAGTTGATGAAGTGTCAGTGCAAATCTTGAAGCGAGATCGAATTCCTGTTGAGGAAATCGAGTTTCAAAAGCCAGGAGCTAGGGTGTGCGAACAGGAGGCTCAGAAGTTGAAGTTTCCAGCCAACAGAGGGTCAGAAGGAAGAGCAACGTAGTCCCCAATAGAGGTGACATAGAGACTGCATGGGTTTGATGCAGTTCTGCGTAGAGGCTGATGCAAAGGCTCACTTCCAGCAGATCAGAGCTGGATCTTCCAATGACAGGGTGAGATCATCTCACTATTTCGTTTTGTCTAGTTTCTCTCTGTATCAGATAGCCAGTTGAGCATCCAACGAATTGTACTTAGAATTACTACTGCATAATAATAAAACCCTCAGTTGCTACACCGGTTTTCTCACGTTGGGTTTTTCCAAGGACTTTTGTCCAAAAATAACTGTGTAGATGTGTGTGATGTTTATTACTCTCCTGTGCTGTATTTAGTTTTCGCAGTTTTTATTTGCGTACACTACACTGTATTTAATTCGATATTTGTCGTAGCACACAAGTAAATTGGTTAATCGAATTAACAATTAGAAGAATTAACATCAATTGCTACAGTAGGAATAGGGTAACCGATTTTTCACAGATATTGACCCACATAATCCACTAGAGGGACCAAAATATTTTGTTCTCTTCAGATTCAATGCCCCATCCTATAGACCATAACTCAGCCATATGTTTCTCATCACCTTGATCATGATCTTTCTTAGCATCATCCCAGTCCCCATTGTTACGCAGGGAGAGATCCTCCTCTTTGTCCTTTTTTTGAAGAATATCACCCAAAGTGTTTACTACATAATCCTAGTAATAAACTTCTAGAAGGAGGGCATCCATAGGATTCTTCTCATATTCACATCGCATATCATGGAGCTTTCCTCCTTGCTCACAAAAATGAAAGTGGAGATCTTTGCGTTTGTATTTTCTTGCTAGCTCCATGCAAGACTTGTCATATTCATGCATTATTTCTTGCAATAGTTGGAGGATTTCAGGATCAAGATCCTTATCTTCATCCTCTGAGGAGATGCTTTCAATTTTATAATTTTCTTCTTTAGAATAATTTTTGAAGCCTACATCGAGGTTGGCTTCTTCAACTTCACTTGTATACTCAAGGTGGTCCTCTTCTTCCTTGGGGCCTTCCTCATGTTTACAGAAGTCTTCCTCCATGGCTTTGTCCAAAGCTTGACATATTTCTTCTCCATTCTGAAAATTTGGTCCCTGATAGAAGAGGAAGCACACAAGCAACATATAAAAAGAGGAAATACTCGAATGCTCACATGATTCGAGCGAAGCAATATTCAGATAAATAGATCAGAGGAACAATTCCATCTTGTCATGAAGTTGAGTGGCATTGTGCATTGAAATATACCTCATGAAACTTATTATATGGTTGGCTACGGAAGTTGGATCCCCATTGAATTATAGCAAACACCTTATGTCTTTTATATGGGATTAACATAATACCCCAGGGACATCCAAGGCAGGGAAAAACTGGATCACGTTGTTGGGATTTATAGATTAATAACATGGGAGTTGCCAGGGTGAATGAAATTGCCTTAACAATTTTTTTCTTCACCTTACAAGCATTGACTTTAAGGTTCAATGAAGAACTAGGGGTTCATTCTTCCAATGGAGTCACCAAAAGATATGTCAATATTGTCATATGGGAACACGTCTCGTGTCCTCGACAACGACACCAAAAATTTTCTGCACAAACTAGCAGGCCTTGTAAAGAGGCAAAAGCTAGAGGGCACAACAACACCTTGGGATGGAGGCCCACTATCACCACAACCTATGTCCCCTTCTCCTCTTGTGTTTTCACCAACTGGAGGAGTCTCAATATTCCTCACTTGTGATTGATGTATTTAGGATCGGTTTGAAGTGAGGCAAGGTGGCTCATTCAATGGAAAGGTTCAATGAAAATGCAAGGTTTGGGAGAAACTAGGAAGACTTTCCAAGAAAATCCCCTTGAAAGGAGGACTACACGAGACCTAGGGTTGAGATATTTGACGAGACAAGAGTTCATCCAAGGTCCAGGTAGATAAGAGAAAAGGCTATGATTTGATATACTTCAACTAGTGCTAAAGCTCAAGCCTTCAAAGAATCCCCAAGTTGAAGGATTAGCACTAGGGTTCCCTCTTGATGTGATGACTAGGGCATCAAATTTTGTGGAAAATTCACCCTAATAATTGCCTCAAATATGGAGGATAGCTAGAGGAAACGCCAATGCAGAAGGTTGTCCAAACAATTTTGCAAATGTAATTCACACCATGCCCTAGGGAGGCATCCTTATCCCTAAAGGAATGAGGAGAAGAGGTAAAGGAAAGGTGAAAGAAGATGGTTTATCAATTCAAGAGTGATCACTCCCTGATTTGAGACTAGTGCCTCGCCATTAGGAAGTTAGGAGTCTTGAAAGATTTCAATATGGATGCCTCGCTCCTCAAGGAGACCTAGAAGCAACTTCGCTAGCCCTAATGAAGCTGTCGTACAATGCTTCTAGATATTTATACTTCGATGGCAATTATAAATGGAGTTTCAAGGAATATAAATGCATCATTTCCCCTAGGAACATTTATTCATTCCTTATCTATGACTAACAGATGCAAAATTTCCTAGGAGTTTCAATGTATAAGCAATATTTCATCAATTAGGGCTCATTAATAACCATGAGACAAAATTCCATGAATTACAGATCAATTACATCAGAAATATAGCATTAAATAACACTTACAAGACAATGAAGAATATATGCATGCATCAATATGCCAAAAAGAAGCTCCAAAAGAGAAAGTGAAATATCCAAATGTTAAAATTCATTCATAGAACTCCAAAACATTCCACTAATTGCAGGTTTGAATTGTCTTCTTAGGCCGAAAATCCAAGTGTGTGATGGTTTGTAATGAGACTAAGTCTCATATATTTATATAATCTCTAGCAATTCGAACTTTTAATTACAAAGCCCTTAAAACATAGCAAATGATGTGAAGACTCTTGGTTACAATCCAACCAAGATAACTTTAACATTAATTATTATTTAATTTCTCCTTTAGCCGATGTGAAGTGCTCTCCAATGCTAGTGTTGAGGCCTTTGTTGAAGAATGTAACTAGTGTTGGTCTTCATAATTGTATTTAGTCATGATGTAATTTATTTATCAAAAGAAAGAAAAAGGAATTTTCATTATTTAAGAAATTGACTTATTAAAGCATGGGTTTCATGCTTGGGTCAATTGTTTATAGGTCAAAGCCTCCATTAAAGGCTTCTTGGGTTTATGTCAAGTGTCTTTGTCCATGTCATAATGTAAAAGACCCTTCTTGGGCATCATTTGTCAAGAAATAATCTTATTTTTATGTAAATTAGGTCTTCTAGGCCTCCACCAAGTCAGCATCAAAGAAGGACAAGTCGGCCTAACTGAGGGGCAAAAACACCTATATAAAGGTAAGTCAAAATTTCAGAAGTGCAGAAAAATTGAATTTCAAAAGTGCAAGGAACCCGAGAAATGTAGGCATGCCAAGAAGTGCAGGAAGGCCGAGAAGTGCAGGTAGGCCAAAAAGTGCAGGGAGGTTCGAAATTCTTAAGAAGCTGGGGCCAAAATTTATGGGTTGTTGTTGGGCTATAGCTGCTGAACAAAAGAAGAATATTGAAAGTTTCTGTATCACACTGGAAGCTTGACTTGGTGGATGAAGGTCTCTTGGTCTCGAGTCTTGGTCTATCTCATTTTGATTTTGCTAGTAGAAAAGTTTGACTAGGTTTTCCCCTAGAGAGGGGTTTTAGCCCTGACTGAGTGCCTATATCTGGTGTCACTGATCTTCATATTTTGTTTTGATGGTTGTTTGATGAAACAAAGATAAAAGAGAACATAAGAAAGTTAATAAGAACATAAAGCCATCACAACTAAATATCAACATAAAGAAAAACTTTTTGCCTTTCTGACTTTCAAACATGGTACTAGAGCTAAGGCGAAGAAGGAGGAAAAAGGCAGACTAAAGATCTATTGAAAAGGGAGATAAAAGAAAAGATTTTCAAGGAAGGTCACAAGGAATAGAAGATAAGCAACATGACAAACTCAATGAAGTCAAAAAACAAGCTAGAAGGAGCCTCAAACTTCAAGGCATGGAAAAAGAGGATGGATCTCATGCTTGCAAGACAAAGTTTTGGAATTTTGTTCAAGGAAAAATCAAAGAACCAATAGATGAAGCAGGAAAGGAGAAGTATAAGGAAACTAATATCTTAACTATGAACTTAATTGTGGATGGAGTAAAAGACAACATCATACCATACATATCCAACATAGATTCTGCAAAGGAAATGTATGAATCTCTCTCCAAGCTGTTCACTATCAAGAACATTGGTCAGATAACAAGTCTCAAGAATGAACTAAGTGTTAGTTTTTGGTAGCATTGAGTGTGCTCTAGCCATGAAAATTGGTGGAGAGGCTAAGGCATACGAGTTAAAGAACCTAGAAACGGTTTGGTGAAATTCCACCCAGATTTTATTTTATTAAAATAATTAATATTTTTAATGGGGTTCCTAAGTCTAAACTTAGGAAAATTAAAGTATTAATGGTTATTAATCGAAATATGGGTGAGAATGTTCTAGAAAGTGGATCAGGTCAAGCTTTAATCTTAGCCATTGATTAGAGACTTAATTTGGGCCGTTGAAGTCTCAATGAGAAAAGTATAAGGAGGCTTGGGGTTCATTCCAAAATACACAGAGGGTTGATCAGTCAATTCGGTATTCCTAGGGCAGGGTTGGCTAAGGAATTTGAACAAGTGATTAAGCAGTGAGGGTCAGAGGCAGTACTAGAAGGAAGTGACTTCCTATTCCAGTGAATATACTTCAGAGAAGAAAATAAAGGGGCAGAAGAGGCAGCATAGTGCCAAGGAGGGACAATGCAACAACTGGACGAGGTTGATGCAGAGCCATTGAGGGATAGCAGAGATCAGTGTCAGGAATCACTGTGAGTGATTGACAGATGAAATCTCGATTTCTCAGCAACATCCGCAACAACAGCAAGGGTGACGCAGTCAAAGGGAGTGTCCACGCAGTGACTGTGTAGGCTCACGCAGAGACGATGGAGTGGGTCATCCAGGTGCTGGGGTCAGTGCAAAATCTCCAGATTCAGTGTGGGAAAATTCTCACTATTTCTTCTGTCAGTTATCTTCTCTGAGTGGATTTCCATTTGTCTATGTCTTCCAGATTGTATTCATAAATTTACTGCTAATAATAGAAACCCTCAGATCTGCTGCACCAGTTTTCCCGCATTGGGTTTTTCTAGGGGCTATTGTCCAAAAATAAGTGTGTTAATGTGATTGTTCATGTGCTGGTGTTTCTCTTTCTTTTCTTAGTTCATAATTTGTGATGTCTGCAGCTGAATTTATTTTGATATTTACTGAAGCATTGGTAAATAACTTATTATTCTAAACAATTACGACAAATAAATCAATCGCTGCAGTATAATTTTCACAATAAGGTCAATAAGGATGACAAAAGATGATATTGTATCATCCGACTTTGTTAGGATATCTAGATTAAGAGATGAACTCCAAGCAATAGATGAAGTTGTACCTGAAAAGGAGCCCGTGATTGCTGCTCTTATAGGACTACCAAAATCCTGGGGTAACTTTGCATCAAGGATTAGCAGTTGGAAAGAAACTCCAACATTTAAACAAATGTGGAATGCATGCAGTCAAGAAGAAGCCAAAATACTACTAGTAAACAATAAGAAGGATGATGAAGAACAAAACACCTCTAATGCTTATTCTGCTCATCACAAGAAGAAAAGAACATTCAAGAAGTTGAAATGAACAAAGAAGAAAGTTGACCTATCCAAAGTTGAATGTTATAATTGTCATAGGATGGGTCACTCTAGAAACCAATGTCCTAAGAGTCCAAGGAATAAGAAGAGAGAAAGAGATCAAGCAAACATTGTTGACGAAGCCCCACCTAAGAGAAGCAAGAATGAAGAATCCAAAGTCAAATATCTATTTGCCAAAGACTCTTAGGGAATACTATCTCTCACATATCCTTCTATCTTAAAGTTATGTATTTCATTTATGTTTTGATTTCCAAAATTTGTAGGTCTAACATGTCTTGTTAGAACATTTTCTGAATTATTTTATAAGCTATAGGTATCCCTCAAGATTGGATTAAGATGAGCCCTCACAAATTCACCAAAGATAAGTATCTTGTTTCTTGCCTCCTCTTTTATGTTTGGTTTCCCATTCATATCGAGTTTTGTTTGCATTATATACACAATCTTTTCTTTATGTATGATCCCTGATAGGGAATATTGCAAAAGAACTCAAAGATATGGAGGAGACTACGAAGAAAAAACTTGATGCATGGAAGAAGTTATGTTGAGAAATTCCTTCAAGAATTGATGTCCTATAAGGTTTGTTAAAGAACTATTTAAGGTATGTCTTAAACTGCAAGTTATGTTACAAGATTTTCCTCATAAAAAAGGTATATTCATTCTCTTTTGAAAATTTATTTATAAGAACTGTAAATTCAGAGTTTAACAATGTCTAACAAATTCATGTTCAGTAAACTGTGAAGCTTTTCAATTCGATATTTAACTAAATTTAACAATAGTCTACTCACAAAAATAAAATTTTAATACAAATTATCTATTCTTCTATTGAGTACCAACCTGTCTGCTCTGTCGTGACTCTTGCTCCTGCTCCTACTGTGTTACCAAAAGACCGAAACCACCTAGCCAAACTGAGTAGAACCTCGCTGCTCAGTCCAGTATGCTTCTCAGTTGAGGCAGACTGTTCCCCTGTGCCCAAAACCTCAGAACAATCCGTGCTCTTCCTTCCTGTCGATAATTTCAATTTATGATCCTTTTCCTCCTTCAGTTCTTCCGTTCATTTTTTCTCCCCCGTTAAATTCTTCCTTCTGGTTTATAAACTGATTCTTGGCAGTGGCCATCCTTCCTCCAACACCCACCGCTTCATTTCCTCACGACACCCTTCCCATGTCGTGTCATGTATATTTCTTTTAAAAATATATTGATTTTTAATTAACATTCCTTTTTCTGATTTTATATAAAGGTTAAACTTACATTAAAATACCTTATCATTAGTTATATTTTTATTATTTTATTAATTTGGTTAATATAATTTATTTAATATTATTTTTATAAATAGGTCGTTACATGCTTTACATTACTGGCATCATTATGTCTAGGGTTTTGAATCTTAAGAGATTATGGTTAGGGTAATTAATTATTAGATTTAATCTACTCTCGCTATATTATCATTTTGATTATTCTTATGAAACCCTAACCTTTAGGGTTCACTCTAAAACCCTAACCTAAGGGTATGTTGATGAAAATCTAGTCTACTTAGGGTTTGTTCAATGAAAGTATATCCTTGCTTAGGATATGTTGACAATAATGTTGAAACGCTAGTCCTCTTAGGGTTTATAAAGAAACCAATAATGTAAAGTCTATTCTTTTAATATTTAGGATTTTGATATTGTTATGGAAAAACCCTAGTCTCTTAGGGTTTGATGTTATTGTCCTAGTAATAAACCAAAACCTTAAGATGTTTTGATAAGTTAGGGTTTGTTGTTTATAAGTTGAAACCCTATATTTTTAGGGTTTGGTGAATTAGGGTCTATGAGCAAAACCCTTGTCATTTGAGGTCCTAGGAATGTAACCTTAGGTATGTATTCTTTCGCATAATCAAAACCCTGGCTTGATTGAAATTATTGTATATCTAACTTTGATGTATTGATGTTTGTGTTTATGGTTTATGAAAGTAAGTTTTGATATGTTGATGAAACCCTAGATATGCATATGTTAGTATGCTAACTTGATTGATGATGTTTTAGATGTGTCTAGGGTATAGAACAAAACCTTGGTAGAGACTGATATTCTAGGGCATGATGATATTGTTTCAATTATTGATATAGTTTAGCTTTAATTTTAAAATCTAGGGTTTGCAACAAACCCTAGTAGAGTCTAACATATAACTTAAAAAGTATATTGTTGAAATCTTAGATGTATGGTAGGATCGTTATTGCTGACACCTAAGGCTTTGTGTTTCAAAATTGAAGTCTAGGGTTTATGACTAAACCCTTGCAAGAAGATAAAGTCTAGTATGTAATAGGGTGCAGTGTGGAAAAAGTCGGGAAAAAATCGGGATTAAATCCCCAAAACGCGATTTTTTTGGCTAGCTGATTAAATCAGCCGATTTTTTCCCAGTTGAAAAAATCGGGATTAAATCAAAAAAGTCGGGATTAAATCGGGACTTTTTCCAAAAAATCGTGAATGAGGTAGTTTCTTTAACAATTTTTTAATTTTTTTTTTAAATATTGGGATTTTATTGAAAAAGTCGGGATTTTATTGAAAAAGTCCAGATTTTTTAAAAAATGAATATTTTTGTATTTTTTTTAATTTTGCTGACTTTTTGCCGACTTTTTCAAAAAACTCCTGACTTTAACGACTTTTTCAACTTTTGGACCCTTTCCGATTTAATCCCGACTTCGACTTTTTCCACATTGATAGGGTGTAACCTTTGTGAATATGAACCTAACTAGGTTTAGGTATTGTTGAAGTTTCTAAGTCTACTTAGTTAGAAACCCTCCATGCACTTTATTTGATTTATTCCTACCTACTTGTTCCGTTTTAACAAGTTATTTACAATGTAAATACTGAAAATAAATGTTAGTGCATGCTCAACATATTACAGATCAACAACTGAAAGAAACAGAAACAACTACACCATATGACACGATTATTTTTGGACCAATGTCCCCGGAAAAACCCAATGTGGGAAAACCGGTGCAACTATCTAAGGGTTTTATTATTAAGCAATATCAGAGTACAATTTGGGTGTTGAAACTGGCCTACCCAACAGAGAATTTCCTTGGCAATAATACCTCTCAGTTTGAGAGAAATCTCCTAGCTGAAACCCCGGATAATCCTTCTGGCAGCTCCTCAACACCAATCTGCCCCAAAAACCCTAGCGTCAGCCTTTTCTGCACTGTGTTAGCCCCTCTCTGCCCAACGCTAGCCCTACGTCACCCTGGATGGGTCTACGTCAGCCTTAGGAGGCCCTGTGTCAACCCTCTGGCCCTTTGCATTAGCGAGGCTGGCCTCTCTGAGGCTCTACGTAGCTCCCGGCTGCATCTGCGTGGCCCTGCATGAGCCCTGGCTGGCTCTGCATCACTCTCCCCGGCTACTGCGTTGCTCTCCTGGCATTATCTCTGCCTCTCTATCTCTCTGTACTCAATGCCCCTCAACTGCATATCCCAATCACTAATTCTCTCTCTTAGCAAACCCCGCTCTAGAGAATAGAATGGTTGATCACTTTGGTGTACTCTCCAGGTGACCCTCAAGCTTCCTCTTATACTTTTCCTGTTGACGTATCAACCGCCGAGATTAAGTCCCTAATCAATGACTAAGATTAGATCTGGCTTGATCCATGTATTTTGGACCATTCTAACACAGTTTCATATTAATACACATTAATATTTTATTTTCCCTAAGTTTAGACTTGGGGACTCCATTAAAAATATTAATTACTTTAATATCTCCTGAACTGTTTAGAATCTGCTAAAACCCTTTATGGGTATTGGAGATATCATGTGCCCTAACCTCTCCACCAAATTTCGTGGCTAGAGCACATCCGATGCTACACCAAATCAAGACTCCCTCTTAGAGAGGACTGTGCTTTAGCAATACTCGTCACTGAGTATTACTTTGATCATCCGGAATCGGTCCCTATGCTGATGTAAGGGCTGCTGCCCACCATCCTCTGCACTGATGTATCCTGTACTGATACCCATGGTTCTGCCACTGCCACTACTAGATCTGTACGACAACTCCCTCTGCATCCGTGCTGCTATCCATGGCTCTGTGTTAATTTTAGGTATGTTCTATGCTAGAGCAATTTATTTTAATTTTCTAATATCTTTTCCAGAATAGCAATCACATCAGCATTAAAGTAAACTGCAGATAGAACATAAATATAAATCGCAGAAGACAAGCCAAGACAAGAGGACACAAGATGTGGCACAAGCCAGGGAAAAACCCCACAATGTGCGGAAACCCTTGATCAATTCTTCTTTTATGTTCTTCAAAGTTCAACAAAGAAAGTGAGAGAGATAGTACATTTACAATAGAAGTCAACACTTTGACTTTTGATATCTGCAGAGATTAGTTGAAGACATATTGCTTCAACTGATTCTCTAAGGTGACCCCTTCAACTATCATAGTGCTGCATCTCATCCATTTGCTACACCTTACCATGTAGCACCATCATGCTGCATCATGCATCATCATGTTGCTCATGATCACTATGCTGCCCATACATCATGTTGTCCATGATTTCATACATTATGCTACCCATGATTTCATCTATCATGCTGCCCATGATCTTATCTATCACGCTGCTCATGATCGCGTTTATCATTATGTTGCCCATGATTATGCTGCCCATGATCTCGTTTATCATTATTATATTATGATGTCCAATATACTTAAAAGAACCATTGATATCAGGTGTCAAGACATCTATAGACAGCCTTGGATTTGCCATGCTGTCACCTACAGCTACATGCCATTAACATGGATCCTTCTCGCTGTAATTGCTTGGTAGTGGCTAGGTCCAACCTTCTAGCTGTTCCATCAATCTATGATCCAGTATGACTGCTCCTTATAATCATCTGAGGTGTAGTCTATAATGTGATCTATCACCCTTGAATGCAGGTTCCTGTACCTGAGTTTAGATCAATGCATATACGAATACCTTATACTTTGACTGCGACTACCACACCTGAAATTTCTGAGAGGAAGTATGCGAAGTTCTTATCTTCTTAACTCTGTAAACATATCTTCTTTTACTGCGTGAACAATTCTCCTTTTGGCTGCGTTTTACATGTCTCGTTCATGATTGCATTGGATAGTGTCTTTATGACAGCGTGTAAGGTGTCCATGCTATGCGTATTACATTGTATGAAATCCTTCCCTTACTATGGCTTTATGTTTCCATTACAGCGTATAGTCTAGGGCATCATCTGCGTGTGAGCTAGGGCATCATCTTTAGGTTAGCGTATTACTCTTGTTGTCTCACTCCTCCAAAAACCCAAGACGTGGAGAGGAGGAGATCACCTCAAGAATGTGTGTTGCAAATGACATCAAATCCTCTTCTATTTATACTAAAAACATATAGATTGAATAGACATGACGTTTGGGCTTTTTGAGCCTATATAAGTTGCTGGATGGCTTGATAATAATTCCATAATCAAAATAAATTCATATCTCCATAAATACTTATCGGAATCGGATGATATTTAGATCAATCCTACACCTCTCGATGAGAGGGATCCAATAAAAATATCAGCTGCCATAAATAAGTTGACCCACATGGAGTTTGGCCCTAGTTTCCAATTTTAACACTCCCTCTCATCTAGGGAGAACTCCATCCGTTGATCCATATGTCTAACTGTAATGTCTCTACCATCAATGCCCTGCACTACTCTGCTTAGCTCTGCTCATCTCTTGCTTAGCTCTGCTAGCTCTGCTCAGTTCTGCTAGCTCTACTAAGCTCTGTTGGCTCTACTTTACTCTGCTCAACTCTGTTGGCTCTGCTCTGCTCAGCTCTACTTGCTCTTCTCTTCTTTGCTCAACTCAGCTCTGCTGGCTCTGCTCTACTCAACTTAGCTCTGCTGAACCAAGAAGAAGAAGAATTGATCAAAAATGTCTCATACCATTCTCCACTGACTCGAAGTCAGTCTCAGAGTGCATACCACTGGTCCCAGACCAGTCTCAACCAACCCAAAGTTAGCGTCATAGTGGCTACCACTCCTACTACTGGTCCCAGACCAGTATCATCAGTCTCAAAGAGTGTACCACTGGTCCCAAACCAGTCTCAACAAACCCGAAGTCAGCGTCATAGTATGTACCACTCTCACTAGTCCTAGACCAGTCCTCCACTGACCCTAAGTCAGTCTCAGAGTATGTACCACTAGTCCTAGACTAGTCTCAACCGACCCGAAGTCAGCGTCATAGTAGGTACAACTCCTACCACTGGTCCCAGACCAGTATCTTTAATCCTAGATCAATGAAGGTCATCTTAGCATAAGGAGTACGGTAGATACATTGATGCGTCTGTCGATACTACTATGGTCCCTATTCTCATTTCCCTGCTCATTGATTAAATGAGAGGTACTTCCCATGAGTCCCAGATTGCGTGGGTAGGATGCCTCGATAGGAGAACTTAATCAATCTTGTCCTCATAGGAGAAATAATCATCCTGCTACACAATAGCCATGGAGAACACATCATCCAGCCCTCACAAGAGAACTAATCATCCTGCTACATAATCGTCATGGAGAACGCATCATCCAGACCTCATAGGAGAACTAATCATCCTGCTACATAATCGTCATGGAGAACACATCATCTAGACCTCATAAGAGAACTAATCATCCTGCTACATAATTGTCATGGAGAACACATCATCCAGACCTCACAGGAGAACTAATCATCCTGCTACACATGAGAGAGAATCATCCTGTCCTACAAGAGAGTGAATCATCTTGTCCCACAAGAGAGGGAATCATCTTGTTCACAGGAGAGCGAATCATCCTGTCCACAGGAGAGCGAATCGTCTTGTCCCATAAGAGAGCGAATCATCTTGTCCCATAAGAGAGCGAATCATCTTGTTCACAGTGCACACCACTAGGGGAAGGTGAGTCACCCTGTGGTCGTATGTTGCTCCAGTAAGAACCGCAAGCCCCCAGATCTCCCAGAGCTCAATGTATGCAACATGCATGACCCTTTTACAAGGGTCTCTCAACGACTCCAAGTCGTTCGGGAAAATCACAAATTTGATCTTTCCCCGGGGCTCTGACAAAGTGTAGCGACCTGTACATCATATCAATGCAATAGATCCTCCTTGCTCATCAACTTACCATATCCCAGATAAGGCAGTATCTGATGTCTATCTGCTGGAGCAATTATTGAATACAGGATTCCTTAATAATCGAATCCCACCTCTGGTTTTCAGAGAGAATCACAGTGGTATTCATCATGTGTACTTACTGAAGAGTTTCCACAACCAGGCAACTTCATACGAGGTCATACTCATAGTTATGTATCTGGTCTCGGCGGTACTTATAACAACCGTCTTCTGCTTCCAGCTCATCCATGATATCGAAGCAGATTCCAAAGAGAACCAGCACTGAGAAGTGCTCTAGTGTTCCTCCACACTGCCTGCCCAGTCAGTATTCGAATAATTATGCAGCTTCATATTTCCGGCAGTGTATCTCAATTCATGAGAGATTGTGCCCCGAAGGTATCTCAGAAGATTCATGGCACCAATCGAGTAAGGCTCAACCAAATATGATCTCACCATGCAAACTATGTTTGGACGGAAGTTCACCAACAACATCAACGCGAATGAGTTTATGAGACTCAGAGGCATTTCCCAAATCTGGTCCGACATCACTACCATATAACTTCTGAAAGTTAAGATCCTTGAGGTAGTCACAGGCTTGCAGTTTATTTTTCCACATTCAGAATCTAACTCCCTCTATCTCCTACAAATGAGAGGTTATGCACCTATCAGACATAGGTGCCGGTATGAGAGGTCTATCATCCACAACCTTTGAGTAATGGTTTGGATCAATTTCACTCCTAGCGAATCTCAGCTTCATCAGACAGCTGTTGATCCTCTCATACCATGCCCGGGGTGTTTTGCTTCAATCCATAGAGGGATTTCTACCACCTGCAAACATGAGATTCCCGATCATGAATCTCAAACTCCTTGGGTTGTTCCAAACCTGTGGACTTTTGGCATGAGGGAAATGGTCCCCTTATAAGATTTTCCTTCCCTACATCTCAGACATGTGCCTTCATGCTCTTTTTGAATTCAGGCATTCCTGTCACCATCTGACTCACAGACCTCCGGTGCTATGTGTCAATGGACATGGTCCCCAGTGGACTTCCTGTAACTTAATAAAACCCTGAACTCAAAAACATCTTTGAAAATTCTATTTTCAAACACGTACCTTTCCATTGACGAATGCCACCTTAAAACTTTCAACTTCCATTCCTGGGGTTCCTTGCTTTCTTTGAAGAGTCGACCATTTCTCCTTGATGAACTGTATTACCTGATGTCACTGGAATGATAATCAATTGATGTGTCCCTGCCATTTGGACACTCCTTCACATAATGGCCGAACTAGTTATCTGTCTTTCCTTCCATCCTGAGATTCGGTCTTCCAATGAGGTGATCTTTAGATGGGCCATCAGAAACTTCCGTTGCGCCATTCTGATTATATACTCTGCTTCGACTTCACCCTTGGTGAATTAGAAGAGGGATGAGGAACCCATTGATCCTTTTGTCCTATCCCAACTGTCTTCGGTGATTGCTCTTTCACTCTTGCTTGGGCATTGTCTTCACCTCACCTCTGATACCATGTTAATTTTAGGTATGTTCTATGCTAGAGCAATTTATTTTTATTTTCCAATATCTTTTCCAAATTAGCAATCACATCAGCATTAAAGTAAATTGTAGATAGAACATAAATATAAATCGCAGAAGACAAGCCAAGATAAGAGGACACAAGATGTTGCACAAGCTAGGGACAAACCCCACAATGTGGGGAAACCCTCGATCACTTCTTCTTTTATGTTCTTCAAAGTTCAATAGAGAAAGTGAGAGAGATAGTACATTTACAATAGAAGTCAACATTGACTTTTGATATCTGTAGAGATCAGTTGAAGACATATTGCTTCAACTGATTCTCTAAGGTGACTCCTTCACCTATCATAGTGTTGCATCTCGTCCATTCGCTGCACCTTACTATGTAGCACCATCATGCTGCATCATGCATCATCATGTTTCTCATGATCACTATGCTGCCCATACATCATGTTGTCCATGATTTCATACATCATGCTGCCCATGATTTCATCTATCATGTTGTCCATGATCATTATGCTTCATGCTGCCCATGATCTTATCTATCTTCCTACCCATTCATCATGTTGCCCATGATCTTATCTATCATGCTGCCCATGATCTTATCTATCTTGCTGCCCATGATCTTATCTATCATGTTGCCCATGATCTCGTTTATCATTATGTTGCCCATGATTATGCTTCCCATGATCTCATTTATCATTATTATATTATGTTGTCCAAATAGGGTGATCTATCATGCTTTCTCTTGGCTGGGTCAATACCGTACCCAGCGTATTATAGGAGGCATCCACATTCACATGGAACTCTTTCTTCCAGTCTGGGAAAACCAAAATGGGCGCAGTCACCATCTTTTCCTTTAACATGTCCAGACTGCGTTGACACTCTTCATCACAACAAAAATTCACGTCCTTCTTCAGTAATTTCTCCATAGGCATAGTTATTTGTGCATAAGCCTTGATAAACTTTCTATAGTAGCCAGTGTAACCCAACGTTGCACACAACTACATTAATTTCTTTAGAGTTTCTAAATTGAAAATCACTGCTATCTTCGCAAGGTCTACCATTAGTCCTTTCTTACATACCACATGGCCTAGAAATATCCCATAAGGCATCCAAAGATACATTTCTTCAAGCTTAGAGAAATTTGGTATCTGCGACAAGTATCCAACATAAGGCACAGACTTGCAACGTGGCGCTTTACCAGTACAAACATAGTCCAGTCATCAAAATACATTTCTAATAATTTATGGATGAATTCTTTGAACGCTGCAATTACAACCCTTGAAAAGATTGTGGGCACATTTTTCAGTCTGAATGGGATCACTATGTACTAGAAGCATCCCCACTCCATCGCGAAGGTCATCTTGCTGCGATCCTGTGGTGCGATCTTAATCTGATGGTACCCTGAGAACCCATCACTGAATGAATAAGCTTCTTTTCCTCCAACATCCTCCAACACTTCATCTGTAAATGGTGTTGGAAATGGGTAATGAACACATGCATCATTGAGCTTTCTCAGGTCTACGCATATTCTTATTTCACCTTGCTGCTTCTTCTCTCTCATGATTATTCAAACTCGCTACCTTCTATTATGGAAACAACACCATTTGTTGGCTTGATGGGGCCTGACCCAGGTTCAGCTTGAATTGCGCCAACCAAAGAAACCATAACTATTGGCCCTTTCGGCAACAACCTGCATAGTGCAGGGTACAGTCTAACCCGAAGCCGTATTGGGGGATGCTATAACCAGGTTTCTGCATTGAGAGGCCTCTATGATGGTTTCCTGACATCCTTATGACCTAGATCTACCTTCGCGCAAATCTAACCCTTTCGAACAGATAACTACTGTAAATCTATCTAAATGACTATCAGATCTTCGTGAATGTACTTAATTGTACTTATCATGCATAAAGATTATAGATCTACCACTTTTTGTAGTAACAAGAATTAATTCATATAAAATATATCACAGAGCGAAGATACATAAACTTTGCAGACATAGATGCATCAATTTCGGCCCAAAATAGTCTCTATTAAGTATAAATGTTCAATTACAGACTTCTTCTCCCTGTGCACTCAGCTGTAGGGGCCTGCACACTTACCAAGGTCTCCACGCACTCAGTTGCAGGAGCCTTCTCCTTTTGCCTAAGTACAGGCAACAAACCATTCCTGCCTTAGCACCTTTCCCTTATAATGATTTTCACTAAAATTTAACTTCTAAAACTCTCTATCACTCAAATTTATATAGCATTTGCTTTACAATACCATGATCTCTGGACCATGGGTGGGTCTCAAAACAACTCTATCACCTACCCAACTAAGGGACTAAATCCCCTTTGACTTCTACTAGCTTCGCGCTCCGCTTCCACATTTCGCGAAGACTTTACATTTATTACAAAAGATATTACAAAATTTGCCCAAAACATAACAAAATTGACCCAGGGACCCCATCCCAACAACAATTTAGGATAAATTGAGCTCCTAAACAATAGTGGAATTCCCTATTTCCTTGTGCAATTCCCAAGGAATTGATCACCACCTTAATTACCAAACATGTATACTCAATTAGTATACAATTGATAATTACAATGTTCCTTTTCCTCCACTCTAGCTAGGCAAATTGAATTCCATGGATGTCTATGCTATTTTTCGATGACTGACTAGTTTAATTGAGAGATCACTAAGTTAACAACAGTTCTACTACTCAAATGACCTTCAACTGATTCAATTAATTACTTGAGCTCAGTTAACTAAGTTCAACTAAAAATAACTGAACTAGAGTGTTAAATTTTATCAATCACTACATGCACAACTTTACTTCTAGTCTATAACACGAATTTACTGAGTTAACTAGTAGACAAGGCTATGCCATCCAAGTCACCGTGTTGATGTGGAAAATTGAATCACTCAATGTGACTGAGGAAAAAGTCAATGCCTTTCTTGCTACAATTTCTAACACTGTGTACGAGAATAATTTTTCCAGATTTTGATTTTTTTATCATTTTGACATGGAAAAAATATATGCTTATTGATACATGGGAGTATATGTTTTAGACTATGATTATATATACGTATTATGCATCTTAGTTTTTCATACTGCGATAATCTCGGGTTGTTCCCGACTCTTATGTAGAGATGTTGGATCATGTTATGGTTTTCTTTGTTGGGTGAATAGTAAATTATGATGAATTTTGGAAATATGTATTGGTTACTTCATTTTTAATAGGAATTTTTAGCGTTTTTTCTCTCTTGAAACCAAAAAAAAAAAAGCCAAAAAAGTTATGTTGCTACGTTTATTGTGGTTCGATTCAATAAAATCGATGTAGGCGATTTAAGCTCCTCCATAATGACATTTTATAAAGATTATCTATTTAAAACGTTAATGAATTTTTTATTTTCGTTGAAGTTAGATGGAGCAAAAAATCTAATCACATTCTTTTTCGTCGAAGAAAAAGTTTTTGAAGCCTTTTAATTGTCTAAATATTTTTCCAAAAATTCTACATAGGTGCAAAGATCCACAAACATTATAAAATAGAAAGCTACTCAGAACTTAATTGGCACCAAACATTTTAGTTAGAATTTCCCTTGAATCATCAGCCACAAAATAATTTCTTCCCCACTTCCCTTGTCCTTGGGAATTAGTCCCCACTCGCTCTCGATCACAATATTTTTTTTCAGAAGAAAAAAATAGAACATCCTTCATTAATTAGAGGATGTTTACAATATCAAAGACCTTAACCCAGAGAGTCATATTCACCTACAATCATACAAGAATTTCAGCCAAAAATAACTCGCCCAAACAGTAACCAAATTCAATGAAGTACAAAGAAGGACTAGAAGAAAACCACTGTTATCCCAAAAATTCAAGGCCTGGGACCATATGCAAGCAGTCCAAGATAATAAATGTATTCTTGAAAGAAACCATTCGAGATTGCTTACTTAGAAGAGAAAACATACAAAGGAAAACAAAGACAAAAAACAACGTGAAACTGAGCAAAAAGTAGAGGCAAGAGATCCTGAGAAGTTAAATCTCAAAATAACGAGTTCCATAGACCGAACCATTAACCAGGTATTCAAAATGCATATTCCCTAGAAAGAGTGAGAGGTTGCACTTGGAGAGAGCATCAAAATCAGAATTTTGTTCT
This sequence comes from Pinus tabuliformis, assembly GCA_031772625.1. Lineage (NCBI taxonomy): Eukaryota > Viridiplantae > Streptophyta > Pinopsida > Pinales > Pinaceae > Pinus > Pinus tabuliformis. The sequence goes on from CM062817.1 coordinate 1,689,445,230, forward strand.
TTGTATACATGTTGGGAGGTGACTTCAGAGAAAGAGGTCGGTAATGACCATATCTACTCCATCTAATTACATAACACAGGGACGTCAAGCAAATTTATCCCTTGAATCCATTGAATGGTGGATAATGAAATTCAACATAATCTTGTTAATGTCAAACCACAAGACACATTGCACTGCCCCCCACAGTGCCACTATTTCAACCCAATAGTTATTGCCAAGACCCCCAAATCAACTGAAGTGATATGCAAAGCATTTTCACAAAGTTGCAAGGCAACGTTTTTCACTTCAGTTATAGTCACTTCTAATCAATATATTTAAGGGAAAATTCATTTCAATTAATACAATCATATGAAGTTAATGAGCACTAAATATGGATAGAGATTAATTCACCATAAATAATAAAATAATTAATTTATAATTAATATTTTATATTAATTAATGAGATTATAAAAATCATAAATTTGATTTTTTTTTTTAAATATTATTATTAATTATAACAAGTTTGTCGATATGTTATAGTCTCTCTGAATCAAATTTGAAGACAAAATTATTTTAATTAATAGAATCATATAAATTAAATGATTAATAAACACAGTTAGCTACATCAATCAATGATAAATATTAAAACAATTAATTTATGATTTATTTTATATTAATAAGATTTAAAAAATTAATTAAATTTTAACTTTATTTTAAATTATCATCATTATTACTATTTATGTTCATTAACTTGTATCTAGTAAGGTTTCTATAATTTTAATTTAGCTATCAATAATTATTAGGTGAGATATTCTTAACAACATATACAAGTGAAAAGCCCAAGGTACTTGTGTTAATTTTTTTCCCTTCTAGTTAAATTGATTAATTAATAGGATTTGAGCATGTGGTATTGATAAGTAGTGGCATTAGCTCGTGTTATTGTAATAAACACTATTTATAGCTTAAGATCTTTATGCTAGTCTTGAGAGTGTGTCTAATGGTTAGTTGAGTTGGTTTGCTTTTCACAAGAATATGTATTTTAAAATTGTTTTAAAGAGAGTCTATGAATTTTATTAAATTTATTAAAGTTTTGAAAACAAAAAATATTAAACTAAATATTTTAAAAATTATTAATTTTAAATTTTTTTGAAGGAAATTTTTTTCCTAATGGGTTTATGACTATTTTTATTAGGTTTTAAATTGAATTGTGATATATAAAAATAAAAAATCTGAAAAAAATGTTTCCATTTGCCAAGTACCATAATAATGTAGCCTTCATTACAATACCCTGGCCCATGGCTTATCAATATCACATGCCAAAAACCCATAACTCATATCAGAACCAAAATATTTTATTTTAATTTAAATGGCATGTTACCTGGTTTATATGGTGCTTGTTGGGGTACAAATCTTGATGGGTATGTGATTAGATATATCCAAGGGTTAGCTCCATTGATCGAGTTCTTATATGGTGCTTGTTGGGGTACACATATTGATGGGTATGTGATTAGATATATCAAAGGGTTAGCTCCATTGATCGAGTTCTTGAAGCACCTTGCAGTGGGTGGTCAATCCTCAATGCTCTTAGGGTTAGGTTTTGCTAATGAGTCGTACTGAAGTGATCCCTTCACGTGATCTTTACATGGACACAACGGCTAACAACCACATAATAATAATAATAATAATAAATATATAGTTAGTTTATTGCCTCGCGATGCTCTATAACCCAGTATGGGGGTAGATCTCACATAAAACGTAAACATGTAAAGGCAATAATAAAAGTAAAAATAATAATAAATTTATAATTTAATTAGTTTATTGCACAGTGGCACTCTATAGCCCAGTATTGGGATAGATCTCACATAAAAATGTAAACATGTAAACACAGTATTGGGGTAGATCTCACATAAAAACATAAACATGTAAACACAAATGTAAATGTAAATGTAAACAACCCAATATGGCGTAGATCTCATCGATCTCACATAAAAACGTAAATATTATATGTAAACCTAAATGCACTTACTATTTAACATTTAACAATTTCAATCTAATGTCGGCCCTATTTAAAAATCAATCTAATTATTAGTATGTATAAACACAATATAAATTTAAAATATAAAGAGGTTTACCAACACTCAAAAAAGATGTATGGTAAATAAATAAAAATATAAATAAACTAGAGGTATAGTAAATAAATAAAACATATTTTTATATTTACTCTAGAGGTATGGTAAATAAATAAAACCTCTTTTTATATTTATTTGATAAACATCTTTATATTTACCAAAACTCAAAAAATAAATGTATGAGCCAAATACCATCGGACAAATAATTATTGATACCATGGGACAAATACCATATTTATAAAAGAGGTATGGTAAATAAATAAATATATAAGAGGTATAAAGAGGTATGATAAATAAATAAAAATATATCAAATAGGATTAGAAATCAACATCTAATTATATACCAAGCCTATCGGCCAAATAGAGAGAGAGAGAGAGGAAGAATGAGAGTCAATACTTGAGAGAGAGGAGGAGAGTGATGGGGGAAGAGAGAGGGACGTAGGAGAGGAAGGGGGAGAGAGAGGGAGTGACAAGGGAGAGATGGAGAGAGAGTGTGTATATTTGGGGATGAGATAAAGGGACAAAGAAGGAGAGATGGAGAGAATGTGGGAGAGAAGGAGAGATGAGAGAGGGAAGGATATAGTAACAGAGTTGGAGAGAGAGAGAGAGAGAGAGAGTTGGAGGGGAAGAGAGGGAGGTAAGAATAAAGAAATAGGGAGAGAAAGATGGAGAGAGAGAGGGAGTGATAAGAAATATGGAGAGAGATGGAGAGAGGATAACAAGAGGGAAGAGAGATAGAAGCGGGGGACAGGGAGAGAAGGGGCAGAGAGAGAGAGGGAGGGAGAGGAGGAGGGAGGGACAGATATATAGATTGGAGAAAGAGAGTGTATGTTTTGGGGGTGATATAGTGAGACATGGGGAGATAGAGATATACATGGAAAGTGAAGAGATGGAAGAAGAGAGAGAGGGACAGAGAGATTGATAGATATGGAGTGAGAGAGCATGTCTGTTTGGGGGTTGATATAGAGAGACAAAGAGGGATATATATATATATATATATATATATATATATATATATATATATATATATATATATATATATATATATATATATATATATATATATATATATGGATGGGGGAGAGATGGAAGAATATTTATTGCACTAGATGCATTGACTTCAATGTAGATGTTTATTTCTACTAATATTTGATTGCTTGCACTAGATGCATTGATTTCAATGTAGATGATTTCTAATCCTATTTTATTGCTTGCAATAAATGCATTGATTTCAGTGTAGATGGTGATTTCTAATCCTATTTGCTTACTTGCACTAGATGCATTGATTTCAGTGTAGATGTTGGTTTATAAACCTATTTGCTTGCTTGAACTAGATGCATTGATTTGGGTGCAAATGTTGATTTCTAATAGTATTTGATTGCTTGCATTAGATTCATCAATTTCAATGTAAATGTTATTTTCTAATCTTATTTGGTTTCTTGCATTAGATGCATTGATTTCAGTGTAGATGTTGATTTTTTATTTGATATAATTGGATGTATGATGGTACATTAATTTTAAAGTGATTGGATTAATATTGTCCATTGATTTCAATGTAAGCATACAAAATTATTGACAATGTACATTGATTTTTGTGTTATAGTAATTGAACATATTGATATTGGAGAGAAAGAGAGACAAGGTATGATCTTTACTACAATATCTCGAGCTAAAGATTTAAATGGTTTAAGATTTAACATGTCCTTTTCATAGAATCGATATGAAAAGACGACAAAAGTAACAAGTTGACAATAAGAATAGTAGAAGAAAATAGTTTGAGATTAGTCACAATGAAAGACTATTTGTAATTTACTATATTCTTATTATTCATATTTTCTATCATTCAACACTATTACATTATCACTTTACATTCAAAAATTTCATTTCATCATTTTTCATCATTAAAGTTGTTCACAATCTTTATCATCTCAACAAACTGAGGTAACTAAGAAAATTTAAAATTAAAATGACAGAGTAATCTGAGACATATTTAGCATATTTAAAATGATTATATTTAATATTTTCTTTGGCTGCACAAGACTGAAACCAACCTCGATCCATCTTAACTTTGAATCTATCAAGCCCCGACAGGGATAAAATATCTCAAGGTGCAAGCCTTTCCTCAAGTTTTGCACTTAAAAAAGAGGTTTTCATTTCAAGAGATTTGATCCCTATCAGTGCTTGATAGATCCGGAGTTAAGATGGATCTAGGTTGGTATAATTTAATTTTTTTAGGATAAACGAGATCTTGTTCCATTTTTTTTAGCAACAAGAGATCTATCATGGAGTAAGTGTTTGGTATTATGATCAATTAATGCCTATATTTGTGTTTATAATTTATGTGGCTGCTCAAGTTATAAAGAATTAAGATTTAAGTTAGACACATATATAGTTAAAATGACATTTTTTCAAAGCATTTTTCTGGTTAATTTAATTAAAATCTAGTAGAGATTTTTAAATTTAAATTGTTTAATCTATAATATTTGAGTACCCTAAACATTTTTTAAAGTGCCTTAAATGTTGTTTAAAAAAAAAAAAAAAACTATTTTATCTATTATAAGTTAAACTATGCCTTTAAAAATATATATATATCAAAAATTTAACCATAAAAAATTATATCCATTCTATCATAAAAAATTCTTAAAATGTAAACAAAATTTACTACTATACCATAATTTATTACATTTAGAAAAATATAAGTTATTTACAATAAAAATATTTTTATATATTTTATTTTAATTAAAAAAAATTATACTTTAAATAAATCTCAATTAAAAATATACTATCCAATTACTATTAATTTTTTTATCTGACAAAAATAAAATCCCTACCATTTACCTATACTTAAATTTAATGTGAAAGCTAAAGATCAAATCCCTACCATCTATCTATAATTTAATTTGAAAGCTTTATTTCAAAACCAAGAAAGCAGGTTATCACCGTAATTAATGGGTGGATGTTATCCACCACCTGCGCTCTGCAACTTGGACACGTATTCCACTACATGACAAAATGTCATGTAGACCCCCGCAAAGATTAAACGTACCCTTCACTTCACTTATATGCAAAAGTCAAAGATATCAGAGATGATAAGACCTTCCACATGTCTTGTTGCAATGTTTTTCTTGAAATCACCAATCACAGTATTGGTGAAAGCACAACTTTACTTCTTTTCCGAGAATCCATGCTCTACCCATCCTGAAGTGGTTGGTCGAGGTTACTGATGCGTAACTAACAATTTAGTTTATTTATAATTGAATTATTTTTAGTGTTTTTTTAGTGAGTTTTTCTAGTCTATTTTTTTTAAAATTTGGCAAGAATTTATTGAAATTACAAGTTTGATGATAACCTCCAAGTATTTTAGAGTTTTTTCAAGATGTTGAATCTATATATACAGTCAAAAAATCAATTTAAATAACAGAAATCAAGATTTTACCTCAATTTTTTCCATCAAATTCTAACATCGGAAAATCTAAAAAAATCTTACTAAAAACAACTCCATTTATAATGCTTATGGGCTGTATTCCTCATTGGAGCATGCCACCCAGTCATTCTCAAACTACAATGTATCGCCCTTGCTCACCCAGATTCATCCCCTTTTGCTTCAACTCACAGGCTTCTCTTCTGGCCATATGATTGATGTCATCTTGTATCGCACAGTGTTTTCTTTACACACTGCAATCTTTTTCAATGTCATCCAGGCTGAATTTAATGGGGCAAAGAACTTATTTTCACAATATTTCTGGGCGGATTATAAAAGATATATATTAATATGAAATAGATAAATACAACGAATTACAAAAAAATATTGAATATATTTTAATATGAAATAGATGAGCTTGGAAAATTTCTTTCTATAAAACCAACAAAAACATAAATATACAGCAAGATGAAGAAGTAATAGTTATCACTATAATAGTAATAGTGAATGAGACAGATTACGAGATGAAGACTAAGTAATAGTTCTATTACTATAATAGTCTTAAAAAGACAGGTAGAAAGACGGTGAGAGGCTATGGAGATTTTCTATTTGATTTTGATTTTAGTAAAAGGCTAGGAAGGTCAATATTGTAACAAAGATTGTGAAACTGAGATCCAATGTGGTTGTACCATGGGCACTCTAAGAGGAAGTGGTTTTCATCCTTGATGTTCCTATTCTCACATATATGGCAGATCCTTTCCATCCATGGCGTTTTAGGAACTCCCAACGACCTGTTTCAGTATAGAGCTCATGAGAATTCGTTCTAATCTTTGCTATATTAATTTTCTTCTTTGAGCTAGTTAAAATAGAGAGATACTTTCAATCTTCTAGGGTGGGGTTGATGACTTTCTTATAATAACTTAATTTTCTTTTAGCGGCTAAATCTTTCTCACACCAAATTTTTTCTTTGAACTTAAAAGTAACAATATCTTTAATGTTATTTATGTTTTGCAATGCATCATTCTCGTTGATCTCCCAATAGTTTAACCAGGCCCTTGTGTCTTTATGCCAACTCCGATTGAGCCTTAGGTGGTTTTGGCTGGAATTTAAAGCTAGCTTAGGAAGTCTATGATCGTCTATGTTATTGAGTTTGTGCTTGTACAGTAGAAACCTAATCATAGCTAGGCTCTCAATAGGGGAATGCCCTGCTTCTATAAAGAGAATAGGATAGGGTGTATAATATAGTCGATATTTTGTAACTACTACACATAGTTTAGATGTACTGACCATAAGTTAAAATTTTCTATTTATAGTCCATTTTATGAGTTTTTTCAATTAGATTTCATGGATGAGTTTTGAATATTTGCAATTTCGAATTTCTTAATGAACAATTTTTAGTATGTTTTAGTTAGCTAAATTTCCTTCATCTAATCAATAGTTTATGAAAAAATTATGTCCTATAAAACAACTTTTTAAGCTCATATAAAATGATATTTGGTTAAAATTTTAACCTTAAAAAGAAAAATAATCTAAAACCTTACCATCATAAAATTTTCATTTCATACATAATAATGAAATTGAAATTTCAAATTTACATTGAATATATAATATTTATCTTTGAATATATGAGATTTATCTTTGTTTCATAGAAAAATATTAAAAAATTAATTAATTTATGATTTTTTTTTTAAATAAATGTTTTTTATTTAATTAAAATTATATAAAATTATTTGTTTATTAAAATTATATAATTCTAAATATATTTTTAAAATAATTTTAAGTTTTATATAAATATTTTTAAAAATATAAAATAGAAATAAATTAATTTACTTAAAATTATTAAATTGTAATTCAAATTTTATTAATTAAAAAAAAAAAACAAATTGAAAATAAAACCACTATGCAAAATTTACGATGGCTTTTATCTAAAAGAAACCACCATGCATTATATCTAACCAATGTTAAGATTGTCGTACAACCACACGACAAAATTATGAGCCACTTCTCCCTAACTCATATGGCCTGTATACCACTGCTATATAGCATGGTAGATGTTGGCTGCCATTCTTGTTGAAATTAATGGAGCAATATGTATTATTGGAGACACTTTGTTCATTAGTTGTGCATGTGTCCTAGTTTAGGAATTAGTTCCTATTTTCTAGGTGTTAGTTCTAACTCTCCTATTCTCATGTAAACCTATATATTCTTGATGAATAATGATCAATGTAGTGCATTCTCCGTGAGGTAGTCTCCAGGTGTAGCTTGCTCACCTGTGAGCTGCTATGTTTCATAATATATTTTTATTTCTTCCATTTTAACATGGTATCAGAGATAGAGAGTTTTTTACGGGTTTGAGAGTGCCTAAGTGGAAATATTGTGACCTCCGGTGACTGGTGCGAAGAAGGCCTGACGAGGAGGCAAAGTGCTGTGGAATATCACGACAGAATTAAATTTTTTCTCTGAGGTAAAATTGGAGCAGCGCAGGTTTTATACCAAACAATCGCGCTTCCTTAGCTTTGGAGCAACAGGGATTTGGCCTGAAAAATCACGTTGTTTGCCCTTTACTCTTACGATTTCTCATCAGCGCGACTTGTCAGCATGAGTTTCCATCCAGAAATGTGCGTTGGTTGACTTTTCAATTGTTGTGTATTTCTCATGGGTCACCAGGCAGGTTGTCGAGTAGATTGAGTGGGATCCGAAGGTCGATCAGTGACCCTGTCATCGTTGATTGCTTCCCTAACTTTGGAGCAATGGGGATATCGTGGGTATCGTGATAACGTGGAGTGGCACAACGGTATTGGTGAACAATGATTTCTAACACTCGTTGACTATAGGACCCCCACAGGAGTAACCGTTGTGTGAATTAACTGTGTTGCAGTATAGTGCAACGTTGGACCTATGGTGGATCCTTGTTCGAGTGCTATGAGTGTGGAGAAAATTGTCTTCATAGATCGAGAGGATGGATGGGATTGTGAGCTTGGTTGTGGTAGATCAAGATTCTTGGTGGTTGCCTTCTATTTATTTTGTGCGCATTGGGAGTGGGATGAGCCGGTGACTGTGCAACAGAAGAGAGATCAACCCCTGAGGTAGATCGACATTCCTCTGATTTGCGGATCTCCTGGCTTACCACATAGCATCATTGTTGATGGTGCCAAGATGCAGATGTTGAAAGTGAAACAGTGGTTGGGTATATATTAAAGGTATAACATTTAGAACCCTGCGTTTTCATAGATCGACACCAACGATAAGGTAGATTTTAAGGAACAAATTTTTAGAGCACAATTGCCAAAGCAGATCTACCTCCTTAGTGATCTAACAACCATATGCTCTACTGTACCTTTTCCTACAAGTTGCAATAGAAGAATCGAAGAACTTTCCTCTAGATCTAAAGATAGATATGTTTTCTTGATTAATTGTTGGAGGTTGAAAGTTTATTTGAGGTAGACCTGTAACTATTAATAATCAGATGGTAGAGGCATACTTGAACAAGAGAAATAAGCTTGATGGTTCCAATTATTCTAATTGGAAATTTAAGTTGTAGACCCTGCTTGAGGGGGAAAGTGCGTGGGCGATTGAAAATGGGGATGAATGGAAGCCAATTGCAGCAGGAGGTAGAACAACTGCAACAATTCAGGATTGGGAGAAGAGGGAGAACAAAGTGAAAGTGTTGTTGAAATTCTCAGTTAAAGACTACATTATCCCTCACATCAGAGAGTGTAAATCAACAAATGATATTTGGGCAACTCTCAAGGATTTGTATGAGATAAAGAATACAAATTGTTTATTGTTCCTGGAGAGCAAGATTCTCTCCATCAAAATGGAGGAGAGTGAATCAATTGTCACATTCATCTCTCGGATCAAGGAGATGAGAAATAATCTGGCTAATATAGGGGAGACAGTAGTGAACACTGATCTTGTCACGTTTACCATGAATGGTATGACTGGTGATTATCATATTTTTATTACAGGCCTAAATGTAAGGGAGAAAGCCCCCAATTTCGAAGAATTGACAGGGATCTTGATACAAGAGGAAGAGAGGCGGATGACTTTGAAACCCAGAATTTAGATATAGCATTAATGGAGAAGAAAAACCCTTTCAGAGGGAAAGCAACTACAAGAAAGAAAGGTGGAGGTACACCGCAGAGAAAGCCACCTCAAGGTATGCCTTCAACTAGAAATGATTCAGGGATCAAATGTTTCTACTGTGGTAAATCTGGTCACATTGCTAATAATTTCCATAAGAAGAAGCTTGATGAAGGTCGACATAGACATAAGAAGCATGTAGGACACTTTGTTGATGAAGATCAAAATCAGAACCTCAGATTATTTGTATCTGATTCTGCTTTCTCTACTAAGAATGATGAAGCAAAAACTTGGTTTGTGCATTCAGGAGCTTCCACTCACATGACAGGTAACAAGCACCGTTTCGAAAGTTTTAAAATAAACCAGCTGTGATTCTAATATCTACCTTGGTGATGACAGAGCCTACCAGATCAAAGGACATGGAGACATTCCTGTGATTTTGCGTGATGGCAAGATCAGAAAAATCCAGAATGTGATGTATGTACCAAGAATTAAAAAGAATTTAATTTATGTTTCAATGATTGCATATCAGAACTTGAAGGTAGAGTTTTTTAAAACCTATTGTGTCATTAAGGATTTGCTGGATAAACATAAACCGGTTGCATCTAGAATTTGAGTTGGAGGCCTGTACAAGTTGAATGTCACAAGCATACCACACCAGGCTTTGACTTCAACAACAATGACAATAGAGAATCTTTGGCACCAAAGATTCAGACACATCAATCTGTCTGATTTAGTGCTGCTACAAAAACAAAGTATGGTCAATGGTCTCCCTATTTTAAAAAATGTCCATATTGAGTGTGAAGGATGTGCCCTTGGGAAGATGCATAGGGATGATTTTGCTGCAAGATTAGATAGAAAGAATAGAAATATACTAGAGCTTGTGCACACTGATATATGTGGGATGATGCAGACAAGGTCATTAGGAGGTGCCTATTATTTTTTATTATTTGTTGAAGATTGCACAAGATTTACCTAGGTATATTTTCTCAGAAAAAAGAGTCATACTTTTGAATACTTTAAAGAGTTCAGAAGCATGGTTGAAAAACAGATAGGGAAGTTCATCAAAATTCTCCTCTCAGATCAAGGGGGAGAATACAAGCAAGGTGGTTTCATGAAATATTGCAAGGACCATGGGATAGTTCAACATTTTACAGTACCCCACACTCCTCAATAGAACGACATTGCTGAGAGGAAGAACAGAACCCTTGTGGAGTCTGCACACAACATGTTAAAAGGTAAGAACCTGTTTAATGGCTTTTGGGCAGAAGCAATAAATACTGCAGTGTATTTAAAGAATAGGAGTCCAACAAAAAACCTTGATCTTAAAACTTCATTCGAAGCTTTATTAGGTTTTAAGCCCACACTTAATCATTTAAGAGCTTTTGTCTCAAAAGATTTTGGTCATGTTCCAAAAGAGGATAGGAAGAAACTGGATTCAAAGGCCATTAAATGCATTTTCATAGGGTATTGTGCATAGTTTAAAGCTTATAAAATGTTTAATCCCTCTACTCATAAAGTGTTTGCAAGTAGAGATGTAGTATTCGATGAGCAGGTTGATGATGGAAACAGTGATAAAGGAAATGAAGGGTGGCACATGCCTTTGCTAGCGGAAGATGGAAGTGATGAAACAAGGGACAACCATGAGCAGTAGCAGCAATAGCAAGAGGAAGAATAAAGTGGTGTAGGTATAGTTAGCAAGCCAAGTCCACCAAGGAATAAGCGAGACAAATTTGAAGCGAGTCCACCAATAAGGAGATCAGGTACAAAAACTCAATTGCCAATAAGATATAGGGATCATTCTCTTATAAATAGTATGTTAAACGTTGTTGAACCCTCAAATTATAAAGAAGCAAGTCAATATGATGAATGGATGGCAACCATGGAAGAGGAATATGAGTCAATACTTAAAAAAAAAACCTGGGATTTAGTTGAATTGACGGAAGGGAAAGAACCTATAGGTTGCATGTGGTTATATAAACCTAAATTTAAATTTGATGGTAGTGTAGACAAATACAAAGCTAGGATGGTAGCTAAAGGTTACTCATAAAGTGTAATGACTGTCCTACTTTAAAGAAGTTAGAGAGTCCTTACCGAAACTGTAAAGATTACTGAAACTGTGAACTGTATTATTGATTTGATGGAGTACTTACCTGACCTGCTACGACTGTTGCAGTGATGACCTGCTACGACTGTTGCGGTGATCTGCTGCAGAACTTCTCTCGTTACCGAATGACCAAACCACCCAGCCGAACCGAGTATACCTGGATACTCAATCCAGTATGCCTCTCAACCGGAGCATACCGTTCCCCCGTGCCCAGAGACTTCAAAACAAGTAAGGCTCAAGCTCAATAGTTCCGAAATAGTTCCGAATTATAAGAAGTATGGATAATTTCCTCTCCTTCAAAACTCCCCTTCGTCCTTCCACCCCCCCACCTTTATAGCAGAGGTTCCTCCCCCTCTGGCATCCGTTCACCGCCTTTATGAAGGATAAGATTATGTAAGGCGGTCACCGCTTGTTCAGATATTTATCTTTGAATAGAATCAGATCTTCATATATCGAATGGTGTCACAATCACTTTAATCATGACAGATGGTACTTTATTTTAAATGATATAAAACATGATGATTTTTAAATATTACATATTACTTTATGTCTTATAAAATATCAAGTTTAATCATAAGGTTTATATGGTTTAGTTTATTAGTACACATTTTGGGGGTTATATATGTAACATATGAATAACCTCAACTATATTTCTTACTGAGTGTGTATTCTTCCATTTACGAGAATTAGGCATTTAATTTACACCTTTGATAATTAATTCATTTATCTCAAATTTAGACATTCTCCATGAATAGTCGATATATAGTCGATGTGTATATATATTTATATATACTAGTGCAATGTATATGATGCATGCATATGTAGCTACCATATGCAGGCCTCACATGCATGCTAATATTAATATGTTGCTCGTGATTTGAGATGGGTTGTTACATAAAGAGAAGGAATTGATTATTAGGAAACCTTTTCTCCAGTAGCTAATGTAAACACTATTAAAATGATGTTATCTTTAGCTTCAAAACATCACTGGAATCTACACCAACTAGATGTGAAGTCTGCATTTTTAAATGGAGAATTGAAAGAAGATGTTTATTTAAAACAACCTGAAGGGTTTATCAAATAGGGGCAGGAGCATTTAGTCTGCAAATTAAAGAAGGCATTATATGGTTTAAAATAGGCACCCAGGTCATGGTATGAAAAAATTGATTCATTTTTCTTGTGGCATAGTTATAAGAGGAGTAAAAACAACCCAAATCTGTATATTGCGTTTGATGAAAAGGGGAAAATTGTTTTGATTTCTTTATATGTAGATGATCTTATTATTACAGGAAAAGATGATAAGCTCATTAAAGAAATAAAAGTCCATATGTCATAGTTTTTTTAAATGAAAGACCTTGGAGAGTTACACTATTGTTTAGGTCTGGAAGTCTAGAGGGATTCTGGCCAAACCCTTCTGTCTCAAGGAAAGTATGTCTAGAGCTTATTGAAAAAGTTCAGAATGGATCAATACAAAGCTTCCTCAGATACTTTATAAAAGAATGTGTAACTTTAGAATGACGATGGTTCTAAGGAGGTGGATGCAACACTATATAGACAACTAGTTGGGAGTTTGATTTATCTAACTACAAATAGACTTGATTTACCTTTCATAGTCAGTGCTTTGAACCAATTTATGTCAAAGCCTCTTGAGAGTCATTGGGTGGAAGAGAAAGGCATCTCAAGGTATCTTGAAGGAACCTTGGACTTTGGTATTAAATACACTGATTCGTTTGATGTTAGATTGATAGGTTTTCCAGATTCAGACTTGGCCGGAAATCTGGATGATAGATGATCCATAACAGGTTATGCATTTAGAATTGGGCCTGGGTTATCTTCAGCTGAAGTAGAGTATCAAGAAATGTGTGCAACAACGTGTGAGGCAATTCGGTTGAGGAGACTTCTCCACGATGCCATAGAAGAACAAAAAGATCCTACAATTATCAGATGTGACAATCAAAGCTCAATCAAAATTGCAAACAATCTTGTGTTTCACAAAAACAAAAAGCACATTGGTACGCAGTTTCACTTTGTTAGAGAGAAGGTTCAGTAAAAAGAGATTTACACTGAATAATGTAATACTTGTGATAATGCAACAAACATTTTTAATAGGCCCCTTAGAAGAATTAAATTTGAATTATTTAGGAAGATGTTAGGAGTAATAGTAAACCCTTTCTCCATTAAGGGGGAGTGTTGAAATTAATGGAGCAATATGTATTATTGGAGAGAGTCTGTTCATTAGTTGTGCGTGTGTCCTAGTTTAGGAATTAATTCCTATTTTCTAGGTATTAGTTCTAACTCTCCTATTCTCATGTAAACCTATATATTCTTGATGAATAATGATCAATGTAGTGCATTCTCTGTGAGGCAATCTCTAGGTGTAGCTTGCTCACCTACGAGATGCTATGTTTCAGAATATATTTTTATTTCTTCCATTTTTAACAATTCTCCTCTCCATTTTTAAAAGTTTAAAGAGAAGCTTTAAAATGATAGCATCATGTGGAAGCCAAATGATATACTCTTCCATATAAATATCTAGAGTCACAATGTTGATTGAGCGGAAGAATAAAGTTTTGTTAATTAGAATTTGGGTAAATTTTCCCTTCCCATTGCATTTTGAAATGAGTTTAGTCCAAAATCATCTATTTTATGCCACAACAAGAATATTTTTGTCGCTTCAAATAGAATACATTTAATGGACACATCATTATATCCTCCGTGCTAGGATTCTTGTTACTGGGTACACCTACATGACGAAATTACTAGGTAGTTCTACGAATGATAAAGCGAAACATCATGGATAATAGTGTTTGAAGCCAAATGATATCTTTTTCTATATAAATGTTTGAGGGAACAACATCGACTCAATACAGATTGAGCAGAAGAATAAAGTTTTGTGATCACAAATAATTATTAATTATTAATTAATTAATTATTAGAACACAATGAGTGAATCAAATAATTAATTATTAGAACATAATGAGTGAATCAAATAATTAACTATCATAACATAATGAATGAATCAAATAATTAACTATCAGAACATAATGAGTGAATCAAATAAATTAATTTGCGTGGGTTTAGTTATTAAATTGTTGATTTAAATTTAAAAAAAAAATGAAAATGAAAACTAGCATACAAAAATTATAAATTAGTTATTTAAACTCAATATAATAATTGGTATTTTAAATAAAAATTTTACATGAAAATTAAATATAAATATTTTGATTTACAATAAGGGATGAAGTGTATTATAAACATATGACTCCATCATAGAATAAAACAACCAACTAACTGAATGGGAAGAATCAAAGAATCCCACACAAGATGTTTGGATCTAGAACAAAGTGCAAGATAGAAGGGAGAGTCAAGTAGAGCCATTTGGGCTTGCCATTGTGTAGAGCCTGAAGGCAGAGGCAAGCCAATCAAACTAGCCTAGTCGAGAAGGGGAGATGACCCATCTAGAAGGAGGGGCGAATCACGGTAGGGGAGTAGGGTGGCCTGATGAGGTTATCAAGTTTTGTATTGGTTTTCTTTTTACATTCTGTGGATTTTGGCTTTGACATTTGGTTGGACTGAGCCATTGTCTTGGGGAATTTTTGTATATATACATTGTAATAAAATAAGGTTGAAGGGTTGTTTCCATTGAAATTGTGCATGATTATGATGTTGATGTTATCTTGCATATGATGTTCATGATTTATGTTAATGGAAGATGATGTGACAATACTATTACTACTCTATGTTTGGTGGATTCCACACATTAATAATAATATAGAGAAAAACATGGATAATGCATTGTGAGGCATAATTTGGGTTAAGTAACATTGTACCACTCTTGGTAGTTGTAAACTATGTTAGTTCCAAGCACTCGAGGGATCGTGATTCGCCCAAGAGGTGCGTTGTAACTGTAGGAGGCCCCAAGGTTGTGATAGATGATATGAAAGTTGATACTCACTTTATACCAAGAAGAGTTAGAGGAGTTAGCAGTGTTTCTCTTTTACCACCCACAGGTGGTGTTAGAACAAAGGTCGAAGGAACATTGCATAGATAAGTTTCCTTTTGTTTGCATGTTATTGGGGGAAGGTACTTTTATAATCAATTTCCAGGTGGGTAAAATGGTTATGGTTATGGTTCTTGGTATAGGTTGCAATTGCGAAATATGAAATGAGCTTGCCAAGAGCACATTTGGGAAGAATCCAGTCACAATGATGAGCACTAGGTCTAACCTAGTGGACCAAGATGAGGTGGCATTGTCTAAAAAGGTCAAGGATCTTGAAATGACCTTGGCACAAATGGTCAAAGGAATGGAAGGCCATGGAAGGAGATTAAGGAAATCCAAGTAGAGATTCACGAAATTAAGGAGACTATTGAGTTAGGGTTTTACTCCATTGAATTTGGAGTTGAGACTAGCCCAAGATCAAGAAGATTGAATGAAGGAATTGGAATACTAGGTGAAGTCACTTGTGGCACTCCCAAGAGACTAGGATGATATAATTATAGTATTGAAGTACGTCGTAGGGAAGAGTTCAAGAAGTTCATATATGAAGGTGAAGCTGAATAACTAAAAATATATGATGGGACAAGAATTGCTAAGGTACTTGGAAGCTTCTTTTGGGATGTGGAACAAATGTTAGAGAAAATGAAAGGTTGTTCTAAAGATGCAAAGTTCAATGCAACAACCATGTATCTCATAAGAACAACGAAACTTTGGTGGAGGACCGGAGTTGAGGACTTTGTAGCAAGTCACATCACAGCCATAATTGAGACATGGATGGAGTTCAAAGAGGCTTTGTATGCATAGTTTGGGCCAAGGAATCAAGAATGGGTGGCAACGGATCACCTAAGGGAGTTAAAGCATACCGGTAAGATCCATATTTATATCAAAGAATTATCAAGTCTTATGTTAGAGATTAGAGATAAGCAAGAGAATGACATGTTATACCACTTTATCAATAGTCTCCAACCATGCACAAAGAAGGAAGTTATGAAACACGAAGTCCAATCTCTTACAACAACCTTCACTGCAACAAATAAACTTTTTGATTACTAGAAACATGGTAAGGATAAGAAGGAAATGCAAAGTGATAAGAGAAAGAAGAAGAAGAAAAACTAAGAGAAATCAAAGACTTCCAAATATGGAAAACCAGCAAGTGTAGCCAAAGAGATGAAGCCCATATATTGTTGGATCTACAGAGATGATCAGTTGGCAAGAATTTTCCCAATCAAGCATAAGGCAGTTTCTTTGGAGTAGCAAGATGCATTTAGGTTTGGGATGTTGTAGGTACTAGGGGTATTATCTTCCCATAAGAAGAAAATGGAAAGTAAGGGTAAGGAGAGAACCTAGTTGGATTTTGTTCTATTAGAACTAGGAGGTATCTAGGTGACGACAATAATGGACAGTGGGGCTACCCACAACTTTGTGAAGGAAGAAGTCACAATAAAACTTGGTATTAGAGTCAAGCCTAATAATGCCTTTTCCAAGGCTATCAATCTTAAGATATGTGAGTGATTGGTTTGATAGATAATGTGCCTATCTACATGGGAGATTGGAAGGTAAAGGTGGTACCCCTACATTATGGTGATGAGATGTGTAACCTAAGTTAGAATATGAGAGATGTGACTTTAGGAGCACATGTGCTAGAGGTTGCAGTCAATTAGATCATCTTAAGGGACTTCATCATGATGACAATATTCAATGGGAGATGGTTGGAGGGTTGTAACTAGACTATTTCCACGATGGTAATAACTTTGAGTGGGGGAAGATGTTAGGAACTAGAGTTAGGTGAATCTTTAAACAAGGTGTATCCCATGGGTGACATACCCATTACCAAATTTGTGATAAAAATAATGCAATAAATGTGACAAAAGAGGATATTGGGCGAGAGTGCACCAACACAATTTATTAAAAAACCAACAATTGTGGTTTCCATTGGGTGCATGTGGGAATCTTTGTGGCACAATGGATGTTCGTGACCAAGCACCCAACTTTACCTAATGATGGGAGAGGATTCCTAAGACGACATCATGAGGAGAAACATGGGCACCCAAAGACATGGACCAAAATACCCCTAAATGAGCAACCACGTAGTGGATGAGGTTGGCCTGAGATGAGTTGGATTGAGGAAGGGTGCTTTAGTGGAATGATCATGGACCGAGTCCCCAAGATGAGCAAAAAAAATTGTCACTTGGAAAATACAACTCAGCACAAGCCAAAACTTGGCATTGGCTAAGAAGATTTGGGCAAGACATGCCAAATGCACCAAAGACAAGACGAGTTGAGGGCTTCAGCCAAGAGGCAATGAGTTGAGGGTGGCTAAGATGGAATGGCGTTAGCATGACCCAAGGCACCTAATACCTAGGTAATCTAACCTACACGAAGGGCTGGAATATTAGAACATAACCCGCATGAAGGAAGGGGCAAGTTGTATGGACTTATGACTCAAAATATGGAATGAACCAACCAAAGAATAAAATGGGAAGAACCAAAGAAGCTCATACAAGTTGTTTGGAGAAAGAAAGAAGTGATAGATGGAAGGGAGAGCTAAGTATAATTGTTTGGGCCCAGGGCCATGTAGGGCATTAAGGCAAAGATGAGACAATTGAAGCAACCCACCCGAGAAGGGGAGACAACCCATCTTGAAGGAGGGATGACCCATAGTAGGGGAGTAGGGTGGCTGGTGGGGTCATCAAAATTGGTATTGATTTTCTTTGTACATTCTATGTATTTTCTCTTTGATATTTGGTTGGACAGAGCCATTTCCTTGAGGAATTATTTTACATATACATTTTAATAAACGAAGGTGGTTGGAGGGTTGTTTCCACTAAAGTTGTGCATGATTATGATGATGATGTTATCTTGCATATGATGTTCATAATTTTTATTAATTGAAGATTATGTTACAATGTTATTACTATTTTATGTTTTATGGATTCCACACATTAATAAAATATAGAGAACGACATGTGTAATACCTTGTGAGGTGTAGTTTGGGTGAAGTAACACCATAACACTCTAGGTAGTTGTGAAACACAATAATTCCACACATTCAAGGGATCACAGCGTGTCTAAGAGGTTCCTTGTGACTCTAGGAGGCCCTAGCGTTGTGACAGGTGGCATTAGAAATGATAACCACTTTATACCAAGAAGAGGGAGAGGAGATGGAAGTGTTTCCCTCTTACCAGCCACAAGTGGTATTAGAACAAATGTGTCTTCTATTTGTAGGTCATTAGGGGAAGGGGATTTTGTAATTCATTTCCAGGTGGGAAAAAGTGTTTTGGCTATTGGTTCTTGGTACAAATTACAATTGGGAAATATGAAGCAAGCATAACAAGACTACATTCTAGAAGAAGTAGGTCACAACGATGAACATTAAGTCTAGCCTAGTGAAACAAAATGAGGTCGCATTATCTAGGAAGGTCAAGGATCCTGAAATTACCTTTGCACGGATGGTCGAATGAATGGAAGGTCATGGGAAGGAGTTTTAGGAACTCCAAGTAGAGACTTAGGATATTAAGGAGATCATTGATTTAGGGTCCTGCTCCATTGAATTAGCAATGAGACAAGCCAAAGATCAAGAAGATTGGATGAAGGACTTAGAAGTTTAGGTGAAGTCACTTATGACACTCACATGAAACTAGGTTCATTCCATTGTTTGATGATTTTTTAAGTTTGACCAACTTCAAAAAACCAAATCCTAGAATCTCATTATCACAATGAGATAGTGAGGTTGTGTGCTAAAAAATTTTCAGTTTCAAGTTTATGTTTTGTGTTTTATGTCTTATTTTTGTGTTTTATAATGCAGAAATAAACAAAAGAAAATTTACATCAGAAAGTAAAAGGAGGATATATACATGAAATATAGATCATTTACAACTGAAATGTGGTAAATAAGTAAAAGAACAAAACTGAAAATATAAATCAGATTTAAAATAAGTAGCGAGCTAGTCAAAATTTGGGCTAAGATGCCCTATATTATATAGAGCATAAGATGTGACCTTCGACAAAGCATAATGAGAAAATTGTTGAAAATGACTAATTAAAAAAGATATATGCAAAGAAATAAAGTTGTACTAAATAATGGTCATTTTATTAATCGATAAAGAGTACAACCAAATCTTGAAGGAAAGCTTCTGTAAAATCTTATGACCAATCTTATCACAAAATACTGCAATGCAAAAATAATCATATACAATAGCTTGAGGACAAACCAGAATGACAACAAATTAAAATCCTTCATGCAAATATGAGTATGGGTAGCTTGCTTTCTAAAAAATGGATAGTTGTTAGCACTGCTAAAAATAACTAGACCTTCAAGAAACAATAAATAAATAAAAAAGACTCAAGATACTTGAATATTTCCTTAGAAATATTGATGGAGTTACCTAGTCTCTCACCCCTTAGTGAAATAAGATTTCTGTCACCAACAGGATTAGCCTCTAACTTGTAAGAAATTAAAATAAGGATTAGATTTCTTACTCATAGTAGCCATACATATTTTCTATGTATTGAATTTGTTGAAAAATAATAAAATTATTAAGCAGGGCAACAACAACAAGGGTGGTTTTCTTCCTAGAGGAGGTTTTTCATCCAAAAATATCTTGTGTCATCCTGTGCATGTTTGTTTGGTTTTTTTATGGTTTTCATGTGTTCATCATGGTGTAGCTACATATTCATATCTGTTATTTACTAATTTTTTTAATGCATTATATGATATGATCTACTGATGGGTTAATGTATGTTGTGATTCAGTAATTGGAAAAAAGTTCAAAAATTAATAAACATTGTCACTACAGATTTACCTCCCCATCGTAGTAGTGATCACATTTCCAACAATTGGTATCAAAGCTAGTGCCTTTTTTGTAGCTTCACCGCTGGAAGGTAGATCATGGGAAATCAAGGAGATTGTGTTGTAGATAGAGTTCCTATTCTTCATGGATCAAATTATACTCTATGGAAGGTGAGATTGGAAGCATACTTCATTGATATTGATGAGAATGTTTTTCTCTCATTAGAATATAACAAATATGATGAATCCAATGAGGAAGACAAGAGGATCATTTTGAAGACCATATTAGATCACAATGCTCAGTCATAGGGCCTATCTTTAATGATTTGAAGGTTATGTAGGTGTTGGAGAAGTTGTGGAGTAGTTCGATGGCTTTGGTGTCAGTGCAGTTGATGGATGGTATTTAAGTCAACCTATCTTGATTTGTAATGATGATGGAGTTGTGAGAGTGGTTGTTTGGAGTGTTGTAGTGGCTACAAAGGGTCCTTGAGATCTTATAGAAGGTTGTTAATCAATGGATAAAGTTTGGACAACTTCTAAGCTAAGGAAATTTCATTTTGACCATCCTCTGCCCCAAACACATGGAGCTAAGCCTATGCATATAGTAGAAGGGCTCCAACTGCATGGAGCTAAGCCTGTGCATATAGTTGAAGGGCTCGAACTGCATGGAAGAAGACTTATCCATGCAGTTTCAACCTAAATTATGTAGAATTATGCATGTGGTTGTGTCTTGAACTAGAAATTTCTTTGCATCCCTCACGCACTTTACAAATTTCTCTAATTTCCTTACGCACTTTACGAATTTCTCTGATTTCCTTGCATATATTGAAGTGTTAATTCATATTTTAATTGTTGTAGGTGTAAGCTAACTTCTAGAAGATGGTTAAAAAGAAGAATATTCATTGTTAAGTGAAGTTAGTGGCTAGATTAAGTCAAGGACTACTGAACCATACCACTTCCAACATATGAATAGACCTCCACTACAGAATGGTAATTATTGATTTAACATTTACAAAATATTACAAATAGATGGAGATCATGAGGTTATTGGTTGGTTCTCTTTAGAAGAAAAAGTGATGGTTGTGTGAACTTGGAGAGTGTGAGTGAGAGAAGAGTTGTGTCTGCAAGTTGTGCAAGGAGTTCTACATAAAATATTCAATTATTCATAGTGATAGGAGATGGTAGTAGAAGTATGATTCAGCTAGGATTTTATGCAACAATATGGTTATGGAGAAAGAAATGATTGTAGATCATTTCCTATATGCTTTCTCATTATATTTTCATCAAATTATCTTTTATGTATGTAGCCTGTATTATTGAAGGGGTTTTGCAGTGCTTGAGTGAGTTGTGTAGAATTGTTTCAGTGATATTGTTATGATTGTTTGACCCTGTTAGCACTCCATGCCCAATGGAACACTATGTAGTAGGTTTAATCTTGTTGTTTACTGGAAAGGTAGTGGTCTATAGTTATTGAAACCTCACAGGGAGGATTTCATCCACAGAAGGAGCCAGTGTTAGCCTTGAAGTGTAGCGCTGCCATATTGGATGCTAAAGGAGGGAGATGATCTGCTTTTATGTCCTGGACAGGGCCCCACACGGGCCATCACCCCACTTTCCTCACCCTTCCACTTACCTTTCATTTCCACCCATTTCTTAACCCAACCCTCACATCCCCAAGGGATCCTGCTTTCACCTTAAGCCTAAGTAAATTAACCCAAAAAACCCCAAAAAACCTTACTTTTCCACCCATGTGTGCCCTCCGCACTTTTCCCAAGGACATCTTGTACCACTGTGTCCCTCCGCCATTTATTTTCCCCACTGATCCAATGGCCCACGTTTCACCCGATCAATGAAACATGTCCAATCATTCCCCGCCATTGCATCACCCCTGCCAGATCTAACGACCGTCATTCATATCGCACAGGTAATTAGTGAGAGGAATACCCGCTCGATAAAGGTGGTTTTTCTCTCTCTTTCGATGTGGCGTGTCGTCCACTGAATAGAATTGGGCGGACTCCACCGTTTACCACTTACCGCCTGATGCCCTTCCGATAAAAACCATAACCTCTCGAGTCAAACCACCCCCTGGTGTTATCGTCTGTGCACCTCCTTCACCCGATAACCATCCGATCTGCTCACCCGAGATCTAACAGCTCGAACATGTTCTGCTCCCACCGTGATCTCAAACCTCCTGTGCACGATCTCCACCATGCGTTCCCCTCGATCCGACGGCCCCTCATTCACGACTGCTCCCGATCGTCCTCCACCTCTTTTCACTTCTCTGTTTGTCTGATTTGGCACGTCTGTCCCCCCATGCACTTCATACTCCACTCCCTATCTGTTATCCAAAGAAGAAGGTGGTTGACTCTGTCAATTTGATGACAGTCAGATCGTTGAACCGAATTAACAAAAAAGCATGGCCGAAGGAAGAAGGACACATCACGATCCAACAAACAGAATTAAACAGTCATGGAGCTCCACTGCCATAATCAAGCCAACCACCTAGCAGGAAAACACAGTACCAGAATTGATTAATGCTTTCGTGATGGAAAGGGAAATTATGTCCTGGAACACAATCAGATAGTTAATGCTAGTAGGTGGTCAATTAAGACATCTCCAGCCCTAAACGACTAAGGATCATTGTAAAAGTAAACTATAAATAGCTGAAAGCAAGATGTAATTGGTGTGGTTGTGGTCTGGTTCAACTTCTGGAGACTATAGATACTCTATTCCTTGCACCGTCTCATCTTGATTTTCAGTAATACAAGATTCTTTTGTTGTTACATGTTCAATGTCCACTACCCTTCTGTTCTAAACTCGCACCTGGATTGTTTTATTCATGTTTTCTCCTATATCTAATGCTTGATAATTGTCATCTTATCTCTGCATTGGTAAATGGGGTTTGCTATTGAATAGGTCATCTATGTTTCTTCTGTATCTAACGCTAGATAACTGTCATCTTATCTCCGTTTAGATAGATTAGATTTGCAGTTTCATTCACTAGCTGTAGCCAACCATCATATGTTATGTATGCATCTGTTGGTGTGGTTAGTATTCTTCATCCATTCATTTAATCTACAAACTATTGAGCATTAGTGGTTTAAACCCTTGTAGGCTGAGGGTGTTCATGCATGTCTGGAGTGAAAATAGAGTTGAATTGGTTATTTGGCTTGAACCCAACCATCATCCTTTCCAATAGTTCCTAGAATAATATTGAAGATTATATGTTACTACGCATCTTTGAGCTACAATCTAGGAGAGCTTCGTGGAGTGCTAACATAATTGGTGCCGTTGCCGGGGAGAGGAGATTGAAGCTCAACTTCCCTGGGAGATGACATAAATCTAGCTTTGATGATAGACAAATTCTGGACACATTTTTGGTTGTAATCATCTATCTAGTGACTCTACTAGAGGCCAAACCTCTTGGCAACTCCACATCATAGTTCTGGCTCAGTTTGTGAGACATACTCGAAGAAATCCTTAAAAGCCACCAGCTGACCTAGTACCTGACCCTGAAAAGATCATCAAAGGAAGAAAGATATCACAAAAGGGAGCATTAGGATCAGGTAAACCTAAACAACCCTCTATACCTCTGCAAGAAAGGCTAATAATAGAACAAATACATGTCGAGAGTATAGCCTCTAAAACTAGCAGTGAAGAAAAACTTTCAGAGATTCATAAAGCTCCTTATTCTTTAGGTTTTCCTCTAGCTTTTAGCCCGAAGGAAACCTCACCTCCTATCCCTTATACTCCTTTAGTCTTTTCAGTCACTCCTCAGCTGTCTATCATTCAGACTTCTAGTACTCTTCCATCCACCACAGCCATGGCAGGTCCACAAGCATTCACAAAAATGGAAAGGATCATAGCTGCTAGGTATGGGCCTCTAGTACTACCCACTCCTTTGAATGAAATCCCTACCGGAGAATATCATAAATACATGCCTAAGTTCACTGGGACTGAAGGAGTTACCACTGAAGAACATCTTGAGTCCTTTTATAGCTATGCTGATAATCTAGACGTGTGGATGAGAGTATTTGTCTAGAGCCTAGATGGAGAGGCCAGAAAATGGTTCAAAGAATTGACCCCTAGATCCATAATAGATATTGAGGCCTTAGATGATGCTTTCCTAAAGCATTGGGGGGATAAGAAAGATCTGCTCTACTATCATACTGAGTTTGGGAACCTAAAATGGGAAAATGGGGAGTCACTTTCTGATTTCAATAAAAGGTTTAACCGCATGTACAACAAGATACCAACTGAAGTGAAACCCTCCCATACCTCTGCTAAGCTCACCTATGCCAATGCCTTCGATTCTGACTTTTGTCTACTATTGAGAGAGAGGAGATGTGCTTCTTTAGCTGAGATGTAGGATGCAGCCTTGGAATTAGAGTCCAACATCATGGCTACAGAGAAACTTAAGGGAGGTGTTGATCAAAGGAGACAGAGAGGTGAGTCTTCTTCATCTTTAGACCCCAAGATAGATAAGATGACCAAGATGATAGAGTCATTAGCCTCAGAAGTCTCTAAGCTAAAGATGGAACAACACTCTGGGAAAGGAAGAGCTCCTAATGCCTTTGCTTTTAGAAATCTGAACCCATACAAAAGACCTAATGAGAAGCTGTAGGTTCCTCAAAGAAACAAAGATGCAAATGAAGACCAAAGGATGAAGACCAGTATGAGGAAGACGATCAGATCCATTGTCTGGAAGACAAAGGAAGTGCCACCTTTTTAACCAAAGCTGCCTATGAGAAGTCATTATTCAATGACTAGATCAGCCAAGAATGGGATGGTGAAGCTGTTCTACAAACTGAAAATCAGCACCAATATAATCTGAGGTTAATTATGGATAATGTCAAGGAAACTCATATTCATAAAGCTGTTGTCCCTACAGAACAACAAGCTAATAAGTAGAAGAAACTAGTAGTTGATCCTATCATCCTCAAAGCTCCATCCATAAAGGTAAGAGGCCTTGACAAGTCCCCTTCTTCTTTCAATTTTCAATTAGAAACTCAGAAGCCAAGAATACCTATGCCCCTGATTGAACCAGTGAAGAATAAGTCCTTCAAGAACTCTATCCTTGAGGCTCTTGAGCCTAAAACCATCCAAGATTCCACTAACTATGTAAATTTGCAAGATGACCAGCCAGCTGTTATTCTCAGCCCAATGATTGAAAATTGTGAAGACAACTCCCCATCATTCTATGTTTCTCTGTCTATTCATGATGAAATCCTTCACAATTTCCCTCTAGACACTAGAGCCAACCATAATTCAATGCCCAAGGCTGTCATGGATAAGCTCGATCTTGACATTACCAAGCCTTATCAGTTGGCCTCTACGCAGCTTAAAAAATCAGGTTGCCAGATCATAGAGGAAGAAGGCCCATAGATTTGGGACATGTTCTTTGATGGGGCTTGCTCTAAGGAAGTTGCAGGAACAGGTGAAGTCCTTGTGTCCCCCACATGAGAATGCATTGATTCATCTTTCATATTAACTTTTTAGGTCACAAATGACACAACAAAATATGAAGCAGACCTTATTATTCAACGGGGGTACAAAACCTCCCAATCAAAACATCCAAGGCTGAAAGCATACAGAGAGGAGGTGAAATATAGACCATCTTTACTTGATAATATCAAATTCTAGAAAGTTTTTGAAGTAGAGGATCAAATCAATAGAATTTTTCAATTCTTTGATGAATCAGTTGTACACATTGACCAAGAGAAAGAAACCTTTCATAGAAAGGTAAAAGGTGTCAATTATCAGTTTGGTGACTGTTTTCTCAAAACGAATGCATTAAAGGAAGGAGGATATGTTTTGATGGTCTAGTAAATGGGCGGATTTTGAAACCTTATTTCGTTTAAGGCTTTAAAGCGTTGGTATTGTAAATATGTTTTTTAGTTTTATTTCATACTAGTTAGACTCCATGCCCAATGGAACACTATGTAGTAGGTTTAATCTTGTTGTTTACTGGAAAGGCAGTGGTCTACAGTTCTTGAAACCTCATAGGGAGGCTTTCATCCCTAGAAGGAGCCAGTGTTAGCCCTGAAGTGCAGCGCTACCATATTGGAGGCTAAAGGGGGGAGATGATTTGCTTTTATCTCTTGGACAAGGCCCCACACAGGCCATCACCCCACTTTCCTCACCCTTCCACTTACCTTTCATTTCCACCCATTTCCTAACCCAACCCTCACATCCACACGGGATCCTCCTTTCACCTTAAGCCTAAGTAAATTAACCCAAAAATCCCCGAAAAACCTTACTTTTTCGCCCATGCGCGCCCTTCGCACTTTTCCCAAGGACACATTGTACCACCATATCCCTCCGCCAATGATTTTCCCCGCTGATCCAATAGCCCACGCTTCACCCGCTCAATGAAACATGTTCGATCATTCCCCGCCGTTGGATCACCCCTGCCAGATCTAACGGCCCTCACTCATATTGCACGGGTAATTAGTGAGAGGAATACCTACCCGACAAAGGTGGTTTTTCTCTCTCTTTCACTGCAACGTGTCATCCGTTGAATGGATTCAGGTGGACTCCACCGTTTACCACTTACCGCCCGATGCCCTTTCAATAGAAACCATAACTGCCTGAGTCAAACCACCCCCTGGTGTTATTGTCTGTGCACCTCCTTCACCTGATAACCATCTGATCTGCTCACCCGAGATCTAACGGCCTAGACATGTTCTGCTCCCACCGTGATCTCAAACCTCCTGTGCATGATTTCCACCATGCATTCCCCTCAATCCGACAGCCCTCATTCACGACCGCTCCTGATCATCCTCCACCTCTCTGTCACTTCTCTATCCGTCCAAGTTGGCACGTCTGTCCCCCCATGCACTTCATACTCCACTCCCTATCTGTTATCTGAAGAAGAAGGTGGACGACTTTGTCAGTCTAATGACAGTCAGACCGTTGAACCGAATTAACAAAAAAGCATGGCCGAAGGAAGAAGGACACAACACAATTCAACAAAGAGAATTAAACAGTCATGGAGCTCCACTGCCATAATCAAGCCAACCACCTAGTAGGACAGCACAGTACCAGAATTGATTAATGTTTTCGTGATGGAAATGGAAATTATGTCCTGGAACGCAATCAGACATTTAATGCCTTTAGGTGGTCGATTAAGACATCTCCAACCCTAAACGGCTAAGGGTCATTGTAAAAATAAACTATAAATAGCCGAACGCAAGATGTAATTGGTGTGGTTATGGTTCAGTTCAACTTTTGGAGACTATATATACTCTATTCCTTGCAACGTCTCATCTTCACTTTCAGTAATACAAGCTTCTTTTGCTGTTACATGTTTAATGTCCACTTCCCTTCTGTTCTAAACTCGCACCTGGATTAGTTTATTCATGTTTTCTCCTATGTCTAATGCTTGATAATTGTCATCTTATCTCTGCATTGGTAAATGGGGTTTGCTATTGAATAGGTCATCTATGTTTCTTCTGTATCTAACACTAGATAACTATCATCTTATCTCCGTTTAGATAGACTAGATTTGCAGTTTCATTCACTGGCTACAGTTGGCCATCATATGTTATGTATGCATCTGCTGGTGTGGTTATATTCTTCATCCATTCATTTAATCTGCAAACTATTGAGCATTAGTGGTCTAAAGCCTTGTAGACTGAGGGTGTTCATGCATGTCTGGAGTGAAAACAGAGTTGAAGTGGTTATCTGGCTTGAACCCAACCATCATCCATTACAATAGTTCCTAGAACAATATTGAAGATTATATGTTACCAAGCATCTCTGAGCTACAACCTAGGAGAGTTTCCTGGAGTGCTAACAGACCCTATATTGCTAGAGGTTGTTGTGTTGTTCTAGTTGAGTAGTACATATTGACCACAGATTGAAAATAAATGAAACAAGGGTCACATAGAAGAGAGGTGTGGTGGTTCCAAAAAATTTAGTACAAACAACATATTTCTTTATGAGTCCAATCGGAGTTGGGCGAGGCTCATTGGTCGTGGTGGCTTCCAGCATATGACGGTTCATAGAGTCATGGGAAGAGGATTGTAACACGCTCCTCCCACATTTATCTAATCTAACTGGTCCACCAGGGTAAACATGTGATGAAGAGTTACTATGAAATGATTCAACACCCTCGATATAGTTAAGGAAGTGGAATCGATAAAACAAAACCAGATTGACCTTCCTTAGGAGTTGCAGAACCTTTAGGAGCCAACCAACCCGTCCAGGTGTCCAACCCTTGAGAGAACTTGATGTTTTTCTGAACTAGATGCCCAGTCACTCCCATGACAATCCCTCCATGCGTCTGAAACCCTCCAGTCACTCCCACAACAAGTATCCCATGTGACCATGGCCATTTTTAGGTAGTTCTATGCCAGCAACCCTAGATTCTGAGCCACATTTTCAGGGCCAGGACTCAGACCTTTGCCCATAACTTTATGAAACTTCTAGAAATGATAAATAACAAGACGACAAGGCCTCTAATGTGAAAATTAAACAAGGAACTGACCTGAAAAAGCCTAGCCATGACAGGAATTCCATCAAGCACATCATGAACATGTAATATATAGGTCATAACAACAAATTTGAACATAGAGACTTCATAATTATATGATATTTGTCAAAAAGGACTGATGCCCACTCATAGTTGTTGCATTATCATCTATTAGGTCATACATTCGTTATTCATTAATTTACTAATCAAAACATGATGAGAGCCATGACTAAGATATGTCATTAAACCATGCTTATAGCCAGCATATAACTAGTAGAATAACAATGATAGAAAAACCATTAAAGCCACATAATAACAAGTACATTTACACATAAAACATAAGAGGAAAATAACTCTTCTTAACATATGCAAAATACAATGAAGTTAGGGACTTCCACGTACCACCCGACCATATATTGGGTTGAACCAAATCTTTCTTTCACCAAATCACCCTCATGCCATATTCCAGACATGAATGTGGCACTTACAACAAAAAAACTAGGGCTTCCTCGAGCTTTACCGCAATCCACCAAGAGATTCCTAAGCTCATGTCCTGATCTATACAGCCAGGCGTTAACAAAATCCCACCAAGGGATTCTTAGGCCCAAACAAGAAACATACACTACCAATATTTACTGTAATCCCACCATATATCAGTCCAGGGATAACTAGGCTATAAAAGCATGGATGCCTCCAAATCTCTCCACCTAAACTGTGAGGAATTTGTTTTTCTCCACCTCTAGGCTTTATCATATATCTCGCAATTCACCAGTCGAGGATTCATAGGCCTAACGAGGATCCACCCTCTAGGATTTACCATATATCCCACCATTCATTAGTCGAGGATTTCTAGGCCCAATGAGGGTATACATAATTAGGCTTTACTGCAATCCCACCTTCACTAGTCTAGAGATTCCTAGGCCTTTTGTTTCTCCCTTGAGACCACCCCACTCAATTTCACCATTCGGATATCCATGTCAACCAAATAAGGGAAACCCCATCACACCATGGCTATTTGGAAATGGAAAGACAAGGCCGAAAACCACTGCCACACCTGGACAAACCCATGCCATTGACAATAAAATAACCAAGTACACACATGTATGTACCATGCATGCCAAAACTAGCAAGGAAATTATACATGCAACTTGATAACTGCAAGTAGTCTCGTTGTAGCCTCTAGATACCACTCCTCCTTGCTTGATCTTTGCTTCCCTTTGCTTTCTTTGTCCTTCCTTAGATTTCCTTCCTCAATTCTTGAGTGCTCCAAGAATGCTCTAAGTTTCCAAGAGTATGAGAGCGAGATTAGAGAGAGAGCTCGAAGCTAAAATTGAAAAAAAATTGCGAACTAATACTCAGAAGCCTTTTTATCAATGAGGCCTCTATTTCTTTCAATTTCCATTATTTTTCCTTCATTTTCCTCCTCACATGCACCTTGTGACCTTTCACCTTCCTTTCTCCTAATTTCCTTTATTTTCATAAATAAAATATAAAATTAATGCATCTTGCCTTTTCAAAGCCTTTTCCATTACCTTTGCCAATTTCCCCTTAGCCTTAATAAACCAAATGAAGATATGCTAGGATGTTTTTCCCAACAATCAACTTGGAGTAAGTGTCCCATGACCTTGGTCTTATTTTTTCTTTATTAACTTTATTACATGTATTTTTAACCTGGGGTTGTTACAAACCCCTCCCCTTAGGGGAACACTGTCTTCGGTGTTCAATGAAACTTATAACCAACAAGACCGCTGCAAAGAAAAACATACTACCCATGGAGCTTTATAAATTAGCTCGATGCAGTATTTAAAATGGACAAACTATTGAAAAGAAAACCATCTTGACAAACGTAACAACATGACACCCATACCACTTATTGGAGCTTTATAACACAATTTGTTGCATTATTTACATCCATATACATATATACATATACCAAATTTTTTTTGCCTCAACCGACAAACAAGGAAGGATACATAGCCCACATATGATCAACCATCTCCCATGTAGCTTCATTGGGCCCAAAGTGCTTCCACTGCACTTTAACCTACTCGAATGCTTGGTTTCGGATCATGAGCATCTTTCTCTACAAAATACACTGAGGTTCCAATTGTAATTCTCCTTCTAGATCCACCTCCAATACATACCAATCAATAACATGATCAACACCCTTTACATATATTTTAAGCAATGAAATATGGAACATCATGGACTTTCATCATTGGAGACAGTGCAAGTCTGTAGGCCACTGGTAAAATCCTCTCAAGGATCTCTAAAGGCTCAAAATATTGAGGTGCTAACTTTTCACATGACCCGATCCTCAAGGAGATCTTCTTGGGCTTGATGCACAAGTACACATGTTCCCCAACCTGAAACTCCTTAAACAACCTGTGTTGATTTGCATAACTTTTATGCATGTCCTATGTTGCCTTTAGATTCTTCTTGATAACTTTCAATTCCTATTCCATCTCTGCCAACATGTCTGGTCCTATCAACACCATGTTCAATGGATCACTCTAAGTAATAAGAGTATTACAACTCCACCCATAGAGTGCTTGACTACTGATACACATTATTGTAAGTAAACTGAAATAATGGAAGAAACTCTTCCCACTTCCACTGCTAAAGCATACATCCTCAAAATGTCCTCCAGTATTTTGTTGACCCTCTTTGTCTTTCCTTTCGTCCGCGGATGATAAGCTATGCTAAAGGTGAACTATGTCCCCAAACCTACAAACAACTCCTTCCAAAACTTGGAAGTGAACTTAGCATCCCTATCTAACACAATCTTCTTCAGTACACCATGTAACCCTATTATATCTTTGATGAAGACCTGTGCTACATGACTAGCTGAATAAGTATACTTTACTCGAATGAAGTGTGCTACCTTTGTCAACTTGTCCACCACAATCATGATGGAATCATGTCGTCTAGAAGTCCTCGGAAAACCTATAATGAAATCCATGGAAATGACCTCCCATTTCCACTCTGGAATTAGATTCAGCTGTAGTAGACCACCTAGATGTTTACACTCTGCCTTTACCCGTTGACAATCTAAGCACCTAGCCACAAACTTTACCACTTCCATCTTCAGATTTGGCCAATAATAGAACTTCTTCATTGCTATGAATGTCTTTTGATATCCTGGGTGATCTAATTATGGTTTAACATGAAATTTCCTCAAGATAAGATTATTTAGCTCACTGTTGTTCGACACATATATGACTCCCTAGCTTCATGCCACATCTTTCAAGAGTTGATAGATATCAACCCACTATCGGGATCTTCCTTTACATTATTCCGATCAAAGGTGTCCCACCACTTGCACCTAAAAATAGCACATTGGAAAGAAGAGAAGTCCATTTGAATGATCTCTTGTATCTTTCCAACATAACTTGTCCGCTACACTAGGTTTTAATCATGGTGGCCAGCACAACTAGATTGGTAAAACTCAACTTCCACTCTATAGTCTTGTATCATGCCTCCATCATCGACATACTCCATGCGAAAATGATGTCTATATTCCCCCATAGATGGGAACAAATGAACCTATAAAAAAGTGAAAAAATCACTGTGTCATGTGTCTAATAACTCGAACACAATTAAAAATAAAAAAATGTATAGATGTTACAATTCAAAGGTGCAATATGAAGTCGTTATAATTCACATTATACAACAAAATTGTTGTCCCCAACTGAGTAGTCTTTGACTTGTTGCCAAGTCTAAAGAGAGGGGTGGTAGAAGCATATTTTAGGCTTTCGAATAAGGTATAAGTGATATGAGCATCATCGCCTAGCTCATTGTTCTAGAATGCATATAACAACATTTTCTCCATGGCAGTGGTATCCCATAATTAATCATTCATACCAACCTCCATTTGATTGCCTCGATTGCCAGCTTGTGATGAAGAACTACTATTGTTGTAGTCATTCCTAATTAGTGAATCTGGACATGGTGGGACTTGAATAGGTAGTTGATTCAACCATTCTTTGTATGCTTCCTATCTTATTCTTTCTCTTAATGTAACCTTCTCTTGAGTTGACATTATAGTGGGGTGCTCTGGAAAATGGTAGGTGGGTCGCTCATCACCACTAGAATCATAATTTCAAAAAATATTGAACGTCATTAGTACAATATCAATGATATTATTAAGCACGTCAATGCAATTAGTTTGTTGAAATTACTTTATACCAAACAATTATTACCATTGTTGATCTAGGATTGTGGCTGGAAGATGTCATGTTCCAACTGGCAGGGTGAAGAGGCTGTCCATTTTCATCTACCAATTGCTTGTGATATGTTGCTCCTGATAAGAGCTTCGATGTTTTTGAAAATATGGAGTACTATTTTTTGCATCTGAACTCGACTCTGAATCATGTTCCTGCAAATTTGGATACATTTTTATTCAAATTGACATGGATTAAGAAAACAAAAATTTAATTAAATAATCGAAATAGAAATAAAATATGAACTTATTGGAGATGGAAAGGGAGAACTTTGTGAAGGAATTTGATCAACAATATGGAACAAGATGGAATTTGAAGAATTGGCCATTTGATATTATTGATATTTTGTCCCTTCATATGAGAAAAATCAGAAATAAAAATTTGTGTGCATATCCAAAATTAATCTCAACAACCATATAATAACAATCTAAATTTTAGTATAGTTTTCAAACCATTTTTCAAGAATCAGGTGACTTTAAGCAGAAAACGTATACTATGAACTACTCTAATTCATGTGGATGCATCCTAAAGGATAATTTGAGATTAATATGTCATTTTATGTGAAATTAAAATTTCATATAACTTTTAAACCAAAATGGTACACTTATCATAACAAAGTGCACCGATGCGTTTAAGAAATTAACAGCACCAAGGCGTTCAAATAATACCCGCACCTATTTTTGGCATTCCAAAAAACATATGTTATCATATCGATGTTCTTCCACAAAAACACACCAACGCGTTTCAAAAATTTTAGTACCGCTACACACTTGTTTCCCAATTTTAAAAAATAAAAATGAATTCAACCAACTTGGTGCTCTTATAACAAGTACAACACCAATGATTTTAAATAGAAACCACATTGTTGTGTTAAAAAAATTAATCACACCATTTCGAGATTTCGAAAACAAAAAAATTGTATCATGTTGGTGCGTTGAAAAAATTTCCCACCTTGGCAATGTCGGTGCACTTCTTTTACAAACACAATGGTGTGCTTCTCTATCGAACGCACCGATGTGTGAAGAAATTGAAGAAAAAAACGTGATTTTTTCATTTTTTTTAATTCAAATATGAGTGGCAATTGATCGTTCGAAATCTAATTTCGTAAAGTCTTTTAAATAGTAAAAAGTTATTCTCCATTTCATTATTTTACCCAAAAATTCAAATGAGTGATTTGCAAGAGAGACATACCAGGAGCATTGTGGAGCAACAAAATACTTTGGAGCAACATAACTATTTAAAAGATAGGAAGTTGAAAGGTATGGTGATTCACTAAAAAAACTACATAGTAAAATTTTTAAATTTTATTGTTTATTTTACTAGTAATTTTTTTTTACAATTTTGGTTAGGGTTTAATTAAAAGATATATCATTTGCAAGAGAGACATACTAAGAGCACTATGGAGCTGCAAAATATTTTGGATCCTCTAAAAGATCTGAAGTTGAAAGGTATGGTGATTCACTCAAAACCCTAGATAGAAAAAATCTTAAATTTTACTGTTAAAATATTTTACAGTTTCTGTTAGATTTATTCATAAGTCAAAAAAATAATTTAAAACCCTAAGATTTTACTAGCAAAAACATTTACGATCTGCTTTCCTATTTAAATTTAATTAAAATTTAGACAAAAAACAAAAGATGTCAATGCTTACCATAAACCCTTTCTTCCTCCAAAATTTCATATTAAGGTTTAAATTCTTCTACCACTTTGTAATTAGGGCTTTTCAATTTAGGGTTTTAAATTTAATGTGTTTGTGTACTTACTATATATAGGGTGTTTGACATGTAAAGTAGGAGAATAAATTATTCAATTAAATCCAAACCCTATCAGCTGATCTAGGTGGATTTTGGTGGCCACTCGCCAAGTCCACTTGGACCCCCACCATTGTTTCTTTCAACTTTTTAGTTTTCTTAATTGTAGCAGAATTTACTATTTTTAGCAATTTTTCAGGTCCTAAACTTCCGGAGCCGTTTTGAGGCCCTAAATGATGTTTTTTTGGTAAAAATGGGAGCAACATGGGTCCATGGACCGATTTTCTCTTCCAAAAGTGTAGTTCTCGGATAGATCTTTCTAATGAGATAGTGTGCATGTCAAACAGAGATTGTATGCCAAAGTTACGACCCCGGGAAGTTGATGTACCAATTTACCCAAACGGGGCCCACAGTTTGGCGTTTCATCTTCTAGGGTTAAGTTTTTGGATGTTTAGGGTTTTCCATTGTTTCTCAACAATAAATAGGCCTTCAAGCCTCATTGTAACACAGTTCAGAGGCATGTAGCAGCCACATCTCTTCTGCTCGCAGTAGATTTCCCACCAGTCCTTGATGTGGGGGGCGCTTTGAGAAGAGAAAAAGTAATCTTTTTTTGATCGGAAAAATCATGAACAGAAAAATACCCTTCTAGCAGATTTAACCATTTATCTATAATGTCTGCATCTATTTGACCCTCAAATATGGGAAGGTCAAAGTTAACTTGTACCTTAAAGGGCATGGCACTTCCAGAGTAGCTGCTGGAAGTAGATGTGTTGCCCCTGGGTAGCTGCTGAAGGATCTGGGCAAATTTGTCCATCATCGCATTCCTTTGTCGCTCGAGGGGTTCTTTGAGCAAGATTTTGATAGGATCTCCTGACCCCTTGTCTTTCTTTTCATTTGCCATGGGAGGCCATCGGGGTTTGTGAGGCTGGTCTTGCAAAGGTTCGACCAGTTCAAGCCCTAACTCCTTATATCCCAACCTCGTTGGGGACATGCAAAGAAAA
The DNA here is from genome assembly GCA_031772625.1 of Pinus tabuliformis. NCBI lineage: Eukaryota > Viridiplantae > Streptophyta > Pinopsida > Pinales > Pinaceae > Pinus > Pinus tabuliformis. Next base: position 1,689,481,186 of record CM062817.1, read on the forward strand.
ACAGAGAAAGAAAAAACCACTCTGATACCACTGGTCTAGATTTAAATAGGAAAGAAACAAATTACAGATATAACCATACATATAGAGATGCAAAAAAAATAATACTTCATTTCATTACTGTAAAATACTGAAATATGCTTACAAACAGAAATGGAAATAAACTAGCTAGGGCGATGGTAGCATATCTCTGAGAAATATGTGGCAGCTACATGCCTCTGAACTATGTTACAATGAGGCTCAAAGGCCTATTTATTGTTGAGAAGCAATGGAAAACCCTAAACATCCAAAAACCTAACCCTAGAAGATGAAACGCCAAACTGTGGGCCCTGTTTGGGTTAATTGGTACATTAACTTCCCAGGGTCGTAACTTTGGCATACGATCTTTGTTTGACATGCACAATATCTCGTTCGAAAGATCTATCTGAGAACTACAACTTTGGGAAGAGTAACATCGGACAATGGACCCATGTTGCTCCCAGGTTTCCCAAAAAAACATCATTTAGGGCCTCAAAACAGCTTCAAAAGTTTAGAACTCGAAAAACTGCTAAAAATAGTAAATTGTGCTACAATTAAGGAAACTAAAAAGTTGAAAGAAACAATGGTGGGGGTCCAAGTGGACTTGGTGGGTGGCCAAAAAAATCCACCTGGATCATCGACCCCCTCTATTATTTTTAAAAACAATTATATGTTTAGCAATGCACCCTCTATAATATAATGCATCTGTGCTCCCTGTGCAATACAATGCACCGACATATTAGAACACTCTCTATTATCTCCATCCTATTAATGATTTCTCCTGGTGTACTATAAAGCACCGACACACCTTTTCCAAATAACACAATTAACTCATGTGAGTGCTTTTATCCTTACAAATTTTACAATAATAATTTAAAATTATCTTTAAACATTAATTTTCCATGATGGTGCTGAACAATTAAATGTTCGGTGCATTTAATGTTCTAAACACACTAGTGTGTTTAATGTTCTAAACACACTAGTGCGTTTATTTAGATAAATGCACTGGTTACCAGATCTTTTTTCGCTAAAAATTATTTGATTTATTTGTAAAATATATTTAATGGCTTCTATATAGAATGATATAGGTTGTATATTGATAAAAAAAATGTCTCACGAGGTCTCAAGTAACAAAAATATTGATCAACACAATGATAGCACATAAAAAAAAAATAGAGAAGGCAAGTTATTTGTAAATTCTTTACAAAATTAATATGTTTGAGCTATATGTAAGTTTAATTAATGTACATATTGGTTGGTGTGTATCATGCAAAGCCTCAAAATGAACAAGGTCGATAAGATTATTTCTATTCTAAGTGCAGATAGCATAAAATCCTGATAGAAAATTTGCAAAATGATGAATTAAGTGAATAAAAAAATACCATTCAATATGAGATTTTTTCATTAATAATATACTTAAGAATAATATATAACATGTTTCAAACAATCTATTAATTCATATATGTTTAATTTTCTACAGGGAGCAAGAACGAAGGAAAATATCAATGTCGTTCTAAGAAAAGAAAAATTATAGAACATGTAAATGACGATGAATTGGTCCTTATCTCATCTGGAATGGTGTCGGAGGTTAATGAAAGAGGGGAATTTTTTTACAAAACTATGAAGGATCTAGTGGAATGAAGATACAGATGCACTTTCCACTTACAATACAAAAATCAATCCAATGATTCTAAGAATCAAATCATATCTAAACCACAAGAAGCATTTCTAGAGCAATGGTCAATGAGATATGTCAGACTTGCAATAGAAAAAACATACAACAACAAAAAATAATCATTCAAAAGGTAATATTCTTATTTGTATAAAACAATTTTCTAGAATTATATGTATATATTACTACAAACCATTCATTTATTAATATTAATTTTGTTATATTTAGTTTTCATATATCATTATAAAAATTGTTTATTACTTTTTTCAGGAAGATTATGAAAATCTGAAATGACCAATGCGTTGATATGCGAAACATGCCAGTAGAAATGTCCAAAAAAGTGTATAAGGAGATGGTCAAAGAAATGGACATAATTGCATCACAGGAGGAGTCATCTCAACAACAACATGCTTCAAATATATGTAATTATGATTGAATTTGTAGATATAAAAAATTAATTTAGCATTAAATATTAATTTTCAAGTATTTCCTTGCAAAAAAGAAAACAAGATGGAACTCATCCATCACATAAAACAGGACAGCAAGGAAGAAAATGGTTGATTAAATGTTTTCCCAAAACAATGCAACCAGGTGTTTTTTTACCCATATGTGGTGGATAGGAATTGGTGGTTAGTATTAAGACACGACCCTAGATCAAAACATATTTTTGAGAACAACAGTGTTATCATGCCAAGCAAGGAACATAATTAGGGTGACGACAATGAAGAGTGATATGTACTTGTGTTATTTCATCATTTATACTAATTTTGTATGATTTTGTTGTCATTATTTCATTAATCAAATTATTTTTTATTCGTCTTGTTGACATTTTATAATATAATTTGTAAGATTCATTTTTAGAGAGAGAAATTCTTAATTTAAATTGGTAAGAGTTGCTCTAAATATTAAATTAAATTGCTTGAAAATCTCATAACTTTAGTAATAAATTAAATTTTATAAAAATACAATTTTTTAAATTATATTAAATCTAAATTAATTGTGCCAAGAGGTGCTCTACAACTCAGTATGGGAGAGATGTTGTCACGTAACATTACATTTAAAAATAGTAAAATAATAATTTAAATTAACAAATTAAAAATAGTAATAACAAAAGAAATTAATGTTGGCCATAATTACAATACTTCAATTTACACCTTAATCTTATATAACTTTATATAGAGATATAAAGTAACCGAAAATATAAAAAAACAAAAATAGCTTTTATTATGAGGAAGAAATGTAATGATTAAAAAATGATAATTTACGTTTTTTTTTTTTTAAGAAACGGGTAACATTTTCATTATATTAACTCGAAATGGGTCAGGTCCCTTACAAAATTTAGATTTATTCTTTCTGCAACTTCCATCAAATTACATTGGATAGGGAGCTTCTTGCTACCACAATTATTTACATATATTCATATGGAAAAACTATAACTACATATTCTCCAAAAAACACCACTATATTCTATACATCAATATTGAAAATATGTAAATTAAGACGAATTCAATTAGCTACTACTAGGTTCGGCTTCTTCAACTGCAGGATCATCCACAAAAGTGGTCAGTTCCTCTACATCATTCTCTTATTCTTCCAGAGTCGATGTAGCAATAACAACCTCAGCATTATCAACAGTGATGGTCGTTGAGTCCCCAGCCCCGAAAACTTCCTTTAAGACCCCCACCGTCATTGTTTCCACCTTAATTTCCATGTTGTCAACCTTCTGCTAAACACTCAAAACATCTATGCTTATGCTTTCCATGGTTTTTTGCACTGATTCCAGGTCTTTTCCCAAACCAGATAATTGGGGTAAATAAAAATCATGTTTTCATTCAATTCCTTGACAATATACTTAATTACTTGTTTACGATAGATCTCCACCAAATTCTCAACACTTCCATACGTCGCTCCATGACCAGTCCATGAGCTACCAAGCCCTGAACCTCCCCCACTGCCATTTTGCACAGAGGACATATTTGTAGCTATATGCCTCTGAACAATGAAAATATTTTGATTAACTGACCGAAGCAAGCTGATATATATAACAACCTAATCAATCCCAACATTCCTCCCAATCTTTTCCTTCATTAATGCATGACAATGCAAGATCTTATCAATGCCTATTACTTCCACATTTTCCACTACTAGAAACCAAAATCATAATACGATGGTTCGTTCATCCCCATTAGAAGTATTTATATTACAAATTCCAACGAGTAACCATTGCCTCAACACCCTTCTATTCTTTAACATGTGCTTTAACTCATCACCTACTAACCCTGAAACTAAGACACTGTGAAGGTACCTCGGAGAGCTGGCCTTCTTAACTACCATCTTGCAAAGGCACCTCGGGGAGTTGGCCTTCTTAACTTCCTTCTTAATGCTCTAACAACCCGTACCACCACAATACAGTGTCATCCTGATTCATTCATTCATGGGATGTGACATGAAGAATTGTGATGGTTTATGCAAATTCGAACATGTTCTAATAACACCCCCCCGTTGGCCTGACCATACGCCGGATGGTTATTGTCACACAACATGTGGAACAACTTAACTTTTACACTTTTTTTTAACAAATATATAATCCTTATCATAATTGAAGAGGTTTCATCTTCTAAGAGAGTGACATTCTCGAGAAGTTTAATACATTTTGTGATGATCATCATGGAATCGCCAGCTATATACAAAGTTTTGATACCATTATCCAAACTTATTTTCAATCCTTGCTAGAGTGAAAAGGGCTTCCATATGATTATTGGTTGTGATGCCAAGACCCCATACATACTTTATTTCTATTTTTTCTTCGAGGTTGATGATTACCCCCCGCAACTCCAGCCTCCCCGAAAAAATTATACTTTACTTTTTACTACAAGGAAGAAATGTAATTTTTTCACATGACAAGAAATAGTATTATGATATGACATTATGTGTAATTAATTCAATGTTCCATTTACATGTGATATTTAAAACAAAAATATATTTATAACAAATAATATTTTGCTTATAAGTAAAATATTTCAATGTCCATATTAAATAACATAATTTTATAGATACTTTACATAGAGAAAAGTAAAGTAATTTAAATTGAAAAATTTCTTATATTTTCATTTTAGTTAGAAAGATTGAGATAATTCTTATTCCATTAATAGTTTCTTTCTAATTCAATGTATGAGAGATATTTGTAATTTTTTCAATGTTTAATATGGATTTGATATGTAATATTTTATAAAATATTAATAATAAAATAATTAAATGTATACATACAGGAAAAAATTATGAGGGGGCATATTTTAACATTTTAATGTGGAGAACGTGAATTATAAATAAAATATTTCAATGTCAAATACATATATATTATACTAGCCTAGATCAATCTTAACTCTGGATCTACCAAGTGCCTAGAGGGATGAAATATATTTTCACTCTAAAAGATGTTTGCATCTCAAGATCGGATTTGATCCCTCTAGACACTTGGTAGATCCAGAGTTAAGATGGATTTAGGCTACATGTTATAAAAATTTGTGACTCGAGTTTTTTAAATTTAACAATAGATTGAATTTTATAAACCAATATTGAATTAGTTAAATTATATTTTTGAATAATTTATTATTAATAATATTTTATATTAAAAATTGAATGAGTTACACATTTTCATTTTATTAAGAACCAACTAAATTATTTTACTTTTAATTGTTTTTTACTTGTCAGTATTGGAATATTTTACTAATTAAGTTAGATTGAATATCAATGAACTATCTAAACAATAGAAAAATATTTATCGTAATTTTACAATCATAGTTTCAACCATATTAAACTCTGTAATTTATAAATATGTCTTTGCATTTTTTTAAAAGTAAGTCGTTTTGCATGCAATTTCATATATAAAAGTTTGATATAAGTTCACCAATACATAATTTATAATAAATATTATTTAATAAAAATAAACATCATGATGATAACCATCTAACAATTATAACCATCATCTAACATACACATTCAAATTCACTACCATCATCTAATTATATATACCTCTTGCACATATAAATTCCATTAGCTAGCACAAAAATATAATAGTCTAATAGAACATCATCATTGTTATCACATCCAATAAAACACAAACATTGTAATATAACAACATCACCACACACATCCTCAAATGAATATAAATCTCATGTCAAATAACTGTTATCACATACACATCTATCTGCAAGCACATTAAATGAGCATATCTAACATGACCTAGCAATATACACATCAACACCAACATATAAATTAATTACATAAACATGAACAAAAAAAATGCACCATACACACACACACATGTATATATATATATATATATATATATATACACACACACACACACACACACACACATATATATATACATATACATACATGTGTGTGTGTGTGTATATATATACATATATATATATATATATATATATATATATATATAAACAAGTCAAATAAGTGCAATCAAATATCTGATAAAATAGACGTAGTGCTAGGCTGGTATGTAGTAGAAAACAATGGATGGTCAACTACTGCATGATCATAATTTGTCAAACTCAGTTGAGGTAGAAGAGGAGGTGGTTGGTCTTCATGAATAGAAGATGATGGATAGTCAACTACACATGTTCCCTCAACATGGTCTGACGAACTCTAAGGTGGAGGAGGAGGTGGTTGGTTTGCTATGTTAGGAGAAACATGAGGCACATCCTCTAGCTCTGGCATCTCATCATCGGGTGACTGAGGAGGTGTACTACCAGATGGATCATAGACACCATGAAGACCATGATTCGATGGGGTGGTACTACCAGAAGAATCATGGCGCCACCGTCGTCATCATGATCATGATCATCACCCTAATCATTATCATCACTACCCTCACCTAATGTATCTTTTGTTGCATGATGTTTTCTTTTATCCCTCATCATTGTTAGTAACCTAATAGCTTCGATGATATGATGCATAAGAGACATCATCTCTCACAGACAGTCCCTGTACAGACCCATGAAACTAGGATCTATGGTGATATCTCAAGGCCTCACAAGGTAGACTTCTACATCAAACAAATCTTTGGCCAATCTGTCGCAGTAGTCCATCCAAACTCACAGACCAACCCTACGGTGTCAGACACCCACACTACCATGAGGATCTGCCTCACCCTCTTCGGCCTCGCCTATCTCCTCATCTCCTTTGACATTCGGTGGGGGAGGAGGCATGTCCCCATCGAATGTGCCAATGTCTACAAAATATATAGTACAAAAAAATAATTAGACAATTTCATTAAACAATTTAATAAACCAAGTTAAAGAATGTGCTAGAATAAACTTTATTCTAATTCATTAAAACAAGAAAATGAAACTAGATTAATTGAAAGAAAACACTAGTATTACCTCTATCATCTGGAGGCTCAGCCGCTAAGAATAAGATGTTTGGAAACCCTCTCCAATCAATTCCAGCATACAAAAAAGTCAACGCGACAAATGCATGGTCATCCTCACTTCCCAGTAGCACCGGTACCTTGGGATAAATTCTAGTAGGAAACTACGACAAGTCCCTCTTGGGCATCATTTATCCCCACATGCCCATTTGGACCTCAGTGATTGGCCTAGGATGGCTACAATCAAATGTAGGCCTCATCTTGGAAACCTCTCAAGAAATAAACAAAAAATATCATAAGTGAAAGGGAAGGTCTCCCTCCCATGTCTCAATGCACGACATATATCTAAAGCCATGCAAAACTGCCTCAAAAAAATGGCAGACCATCTGATGCAACATGGCTGCATCTAAATGAAAGAATCAACATAATTTAAAAGAGGGGAATTAATGTGCTACGCATCACTACTAGAGTGTGCAATGGTTGTGAATAATAACAAGAGTCACTTAACCTCCTTTGCAACAAAAGAAGAAATCTTTAGCTGTTTACCATGGACCTGAAAATCTGATGAATGGATCTCATGAGGTTCGACATATTTTAGAGTGTATGCAAGTTGACTCTTTGCTGCAACACTATGGTGGGCATCAGGGAACTGGGTAAAATCCTCCATAGGCCAGTGATAAATTATATGTCCTCCTTAGTGGGGCTATACCATGCCCTAGGATTGACACGGAAAGCTTGCCCATGGGCACTCCATCAGCAGATCAGATGCGCTAATAAAACAAAGTGCGCCTTCATGAATGTAGCCTCATCATAGTACTTGAGGAGGCCTACATCACTCAAGAGAAATCAAGTCATTGCAATAATAGGGTGAGGTTATAAATCAATCTCCCTCTCTCTGGCCTGTCGTGTTCAAACCATATCATATGGATTTTCCTGCTGCTCCTAGAACTGCTGTTGTTCCCTCTATTGATGTCTTTGCTACATGATTAACATATAAAATACAACAACCTCATACATAAAATACATATTTTTATTAAATAAAACATGTATTTATAAATATGGAAACATAACTTTCAATTAAAAAAAATCACAGGTGCGCACAAAACACAGTCATGCACCGGCGTCGGTGCACTTTCAACTATAACCACACTGCTATCTGTGCGCACATAGGTATGACGCACCACTGTTGGTTCACAAATTTAACTTTTGATAGTGGTGTGGCACACTTGTGCATTGGTGCGCATGTATAACCTTTTCATACTGGTACAAAATATTCAGGTTATCAAACACACCAAGCTACGACTATGTTTTTAAATAATTTTTTGCGATGTGTTTGGTAAATATAAACACAATGGGTGTGACGCACTGATGTACAATCTGTCATATCTTTCTGAGTGTGTTTTCATTTACAAAATGCACCGCAACAACTGCGATGCATTATGTTCATGCACCAACATGCATTGCACTCTGTAAATTTACAGGGCACACTGCGAGTGAATTTTTTATTTTTCAAAAATAGTGGAAAAATTAACCTAAGTTTCAATTCTAATCGTATAAAAACTTAAAGTAAAAATAAACGTAGAGATTAGTTGGATATTTGGTCATCGGGGAGGCATTATGGACACGTAATGGAGAAATTTTATTTTTAACACAGTTTGAAAAAATTGGAAACTCAAACAGTGAGCACGGTACAAAGAGATGGTGAGAAAGAGAAGGACCGAAGTCAGGGCTCTTGCATGTGGCAAGAGTGGCACTGGTGCATCATAGCCCTCCCACACTGTAGATGATAAAAGTAAAAATTACAGATGGGAGGGTTTTTTTTATAACCCTCCTTCGCTGCATTTATTTAACCGCACCAGTGTTGTGGTTTTACTATAGCATCACTCTATTTTTAGAAATAAAAAACACTTAGTAGTGGTCTTTAGAAGAAGCCCTAGGGCATTTTAGTACATTTACCGCACCAGAGATTCATTGGTAAAAAGCACTGCATTTTTCTAAAATTTAAAACTATAGCAATCCTACTTAGTGGTATGCACCGGGTCATTTTTCTACATGAAGGACACTAGTGCTATCTACTGTTAAAGCATCGTTGTGTTGCATTATTTAGTGCACTATGTTTTTCTATTTTATAAAAAAAAATTCCACAATGCACCATGTTATATGAAGAATCAATGCTTGTATGTATAGTAAAGCACCAGTGCATTTTTATATTTTATATGTGCCATCCAAAAAACATCCACCTACTCACCTCTGCTAGTGACCTCCACTAGAAACTAATTTTTGGGTTATTTTTATAGGGGCTTCTGTAAAAACCTCTGCTAGAAGGTTTGTTCCTTGTAGTGTTAATCACATACCCACTTGTAAATTTTATGTGATCCATATCTCTAGCCCAATCCAATTAAAAAAAACCATGTATGTCAAACATTCTATCCAAACTTGATCTTCCTTGTTAGCACAATCCATAACTCGTAGTGCCATGAAAATATTTGAAAACTCTCTTTATTATTTTAAAATTCCCCTTCTTTGGTTTTGACATATACCTTGTCAATACTCTCATTATATATGCAATTTTCAATTTAGTATAAACCATTGGATACATCAAACTTCCAACTGCACTAGCATAGGGAACATGAGACATGCCTTATCTAGTTTCCCGTGTCTTGGAACATTAATCAGTAGATAAATTTACACCTACAAATATAGGCACCTTTATTGGTTTGCATTCCTACATATTAAATCTCTGTAATATTTTCTCGACATACTTTCTCTGATTAACTAGAGTTTAACCTATTTTCTTAATACATGATAATTTCCACGCTCAAAATAAAATTTACGGCACCAAGATCCTCCATGTCAAATTGAGAGGACAATTAAGTTTTCATTTCTTGGATGATTTTCCTATAATTTCCAATGAATAACGTATCATTGACATACAAAACAAAATAAATAAGGTGATCACCAAATAATTTGAAATACACAAAGTGATCTTTTTTTCTCTTTGTGAGGCCAAGTACTAATATAGAGGTATCAAATTTTTGATACCACATCCTTGGTGATTGCTTTAATATACATGGACTTTTTCAGTGTACATACTAGTTGTTTCTTTCCTTTCACAATAAATCCTTCTAGCTTCTTCGTATATATTTCTTCTTCTAGATACCCATGTAGAGATGTTGTATTTAAATCCATATGTTCTACTTCATTCTATTAAAGTGTGTATGGAGTAGTTTTATGCCTTGTTATCCCACACTTCTTATAGATTTCTTTGAATTCATTCCCACATATTCTCCACAATTATCTTTCCTCAACATCTTAGTTTTCTTCTCAGTTCGATTTTCCACAAAATACTTAAAATCTTTGAATTTGTCAGATATTTTGGATTTCTACCTAAATAAAAAAATTAAAGTAACTCATACATAAACCATGTACACACGATTTTCCCTAGAAAATCCCAACCGATGAAAAACCATGTAACATTAGATATATTATTATTTTTGAATTAAACATAGCCAAGTCGGACAAGACCTTGGCCTCAATAAGTGAGATTTTCACTTAATTCTAGAACATTGCAATGGAGAAACCCAAAACCTTTTAAGGTATTTAACTACATATAATTCCATGGGCTCAATACCATGGGCTGCAATACTAGGTGCCTAAAACCACAACTTATAACTTAACAAGCTTGACACTTTCACCATGTCAATTTTACCTAAGAACCACCCTTTAAACTTGAGTGGAAAAATTGCTTGGATCCAATACAAAAAAATATTGCATACTTTCCTCCTCTATCACCTAGTTATACATGTAGACTTTATCAGTGGGGATACACATGCCTAACTACGTCTCACAACTGTATACCCATTTACATGTAGTTACACATTTTCATTTTCAAAGTAACTTTTTTGGTTATTTTCTTCCCTGCATTTATATCGTCATTCTCTCATGTCCACACACTTGCTCACACCGAGTGCTCTCCTCATGTCTCTTCATCACAACCAATATCATGAGTTGCTTTCAATCTATGTTGGCTTTGGTATTTGCCTCTACATTTTTTTTTTAACTAGTGATCTCATGTCATCTCGAAGCAAGTTGTTCATGCACTACTCACGACTACTTTCATTAGAGGAATTTTGAGGTCTAAAATGGGCCTCCTAAGGAAATTATAAAATAATAATGGAAATAATAAAATAATATTAGAATACATCATCAAATTTTAAAGGGAAAAAATATTTTTTTTTCAACTCATATTTTCAACTTATCTCCCTATGGGTTTACTCAAATTTCGAAAGGAAACACTCATTGGATACAAAATTTGATTCATCATCCATGGAGTACCCATGTCACATATTTTTGATGGATCTTGCTACATGAAAAATGAAAAATACATGAAAAACGTGATTGCAATCACGTTTTTTCATGTATTTCTCATTTTTCGTGTAGTAGGGTCCATCGAAAGTATGCAACATGGGTAATTTTTGGATGAATAATTAAATTTTGTATCCAACAAGTACTCATGCTCGAAATTTGATTAAAAACTTAGGGAGATAAGTTGAAAATACGAGTTGAAAAATTAGTTTTATTATTTTATTATTTTTTAATCTTTTTACCTTTTTACTCCAAAAATGGTTAATCATCCCCCATGGTTGACATCATCATCTTGAATTATATTGGTTATTATAAAGTATTTTTTTGTTGTACATTTTTCTTAGGAGGTCCATTTTAGACATCAAAATTCTCCTAATGGCGGCTTGACCAAAAAATAGCTTTATTTCTTCACCAATTCTTCTTGTGTCTTTGTTTGGTTCTCAAAACAATTGTTGAAGAAAAGGAGAGACAAATAAAAAATATAATAGGCACAAAAATAAATGCACATCATGACAAATTCGTAGAAGACAAAATTTGCTTAGTTCACCCAATATGGGCTACCTGGAGGTTCTTCAGTTATTTACTAATTATTTAGTAGATAAATAGAATATGTGTATTGATTATTAATCTAGTGTTCATATAAAAATTACAAACTACCATGCACTATATATCCTAATACTTTATTGTTAAGTGTCAATAAGATTGTAATATTCTAGATATTTGTTTTAGAACAAAATATAATATCTTTTACAAGTCACTGAATAAACACACGCTTATTTATATAACTAAAGAAAAAATTAATTATTTTGTAACTATCTCCTTAATTAACTTTCTTATGTTTTAATCTATTTTAATTGTGAATAAATCAATAGAGTGACATTGTTTAGTGGATTGTGTTGCAAGTCAATGAAGCTGGCTGGGGGGGATTCCAACTCCTCTTAATGACATTACATTGTATAAAAGATTATCTAAAACAAGAATGGAAACTTCATTTTGATTAAGTTTGACTAATAAAAAACTTTAATAGAACAAACATTAAAATTTTGAAAAACTAAAACTTAAAACGTAATTGCCATCAAGTTATTTATCTGCAATAGGTTTTCCTCGGCACTCTCTTTGTTCTCGAATTTTGGCCCCTTGGCCCCCCTCAATCTCAATCATGAAGTTTCACTCTAATGAATTCAAAGACTAAAGACCATCGCCCATGGTTGTTCTCAATCATTAATTTTTGAGGTGTTGAGAGTGCTGGACCCACCAACATGTAAGGGGATCTCCCCGATAAGAAGTCCCAACTAGACCTCAGATCATTTGGAGTAGGAGTCCTAACAATGGATAGTATGGTATCACCTTGACTTTGGTTGTGCGCAGAGGTAAGTAAGATTTCCTTCTAGGAAGCAAGGGTGTGACCTTGTAGCAAGTCAAAGAAGGTGCATAAAAGGCTCTAACACACGGAGGGGGGAATAAGTGTGCCCCTTAGAGGCCTGTGATAACATGCATCTTGAAAGGGAACACATGAGTAGAGAGACATCACAAGATGGAAAGTAGGATAGCTGATGATCCAAAGTGATGGGTTATACCGACAACACGCTTTGATAAGATTCATACAAACACATACATAATAGTCTATACATACATGCATAAATTACAACTACATACATCATTAGAGTAACAAGGATAGCTGAACTACAATAACAACATATGCATGAAATGTGTTGGCTCTGCTGTATTTAAAGAGTGAAAGATGCAATCATATATACAACCATGACAACCACTAGCCCCGATTACGCAAAATTACAGTCACTACCATCTGCTCCTCCAAAGATATGTACTATCTCTGCACTATGGAGAAGCCAAGGCTCGTTACAATACACTCCAAGATTTCTCTAAGCTATACCTATAGGAAGCTTGGCTCCCAAAATCATGTACAATGAGTTATGAGGTTCTGTTTATAGCAAAGGGTGGGGTGACCCTTGACATTCCCGTTTGTGACTCTTCAACTTACACATGATTGTTACATTGTACTATTGACAATTGGTCTTTCACTTTACAACATGTTTACAATACAATCTGAACATGTACCCATGTGAGACAAAAATGCGCTTGAGTAAGTCATGCAGGACATCACTAAGACTCAGAAAGATGTGGGAAGACTAACTCTTCGACAAACTCTCCATGATCGATGGTAGCGAACTAATTCCAAGCTTGGTAGTCTATTATGGTGTCCGCATACTTTGTGGTGACATCCTTCTGAAAGCAAACTCTTTCTTCCGTTGCATCCGGGTACATTGATTTGGAACCTCTGTCCAACTCGTCAGATAGCATGTGCATCATGGTCTTGAGTGCAGCAGGACCAGCCACTTATTGATGCATAGCTTTTGTGCTCATCTGCAAGTCTGTATGGGTGGCTATGCATATCAACTGATCAAAGTACATGTCTAGATCCAGTTGGACTTGGTTCCTTGTCTTCACCTCGGTGAGTGTGCCAATGGATGGGATCACATGCGTGCACATTGTTATCAAAAAATCTAACCCTGATAGGCTGTTGATCAGGTAGACTCTGAGTAACTCTTTCAAACCAATCTTTTGGTTGAGGTTTAGCCTCCTCAACCTGAGAGGGCTCTCTCAATAGGTTTAAGATTTTTTGATTAATGATTAGATGGCTAACTCTAGGAATAAAAATGGACAAATGTATAACTGGTTGATTGGTTGAATCAAAGATTAGCAAACATCTATTGGGCTATGGAGTCAAGATAGTCTTCAACAAAACAACATGATCAACAAAACATGGAAGTCAAGGCACTTAGAGTTTAGGTTTATAAATAAAACAGTAACACAGTGAATCAACATAGTCTACAATCATGTGAAGGAAGTTAGAGAATTTTCCAATGAATTCTAAGTATCACAAGCTCATACTACTGCAAATAAGTAATTGTAAAAGGCCATAAGAACATCAAATACATAAACTCCTTGTGAATCTTGAGTAGTCAAACTCATCTTTGTATTAAGTTTGAAAAACCACAGTTTCTTACAATAACACAACTTTCTTTTGCTAATGAAATTCCCAACCCTGAGGAATTTGATTCTCATGCTTTATATAGAGTTTTTACAACCTTGGATACTATGATCCATCTTTAGGGGAATTTGAATTCCTAACATTGACACCTATCTATTCATAAAAAAAACTACTTAATTACAATTTGACAGCTAGTTGTCTTTAAGAGTCCTAATACAAATAGGATTGAAACTCCTAAAACATGCTTTCAACAACCTTATCTATTACTTAAATACATTCTTTAATCAGTTGCTAATCCATGTCTTCGAGCTTTATGATGTCTCCAGTATTGTTGCAAACTCTGTTGAGTCATGATCTATCTGTCCTGAAAACAAGGAGACAGAGTTCCTCCCTTTAAAGCCCTTGACCCTTTATGCTTATCTTCGAGCAATTTTTCTGGTGTATATGTGGCTGTATTAGTAATCAATTTAAAATTTATTTGTCCACCTGTGCAAGAAAGGGAATCTCGAATAGATGAAAAATATAATGAAACATGACTGTGCTACGAAAATAGTCTGTTTTCATAGCACAACTTTTATATCACTTATGGAATAATTCTTGGAACTTTGCTTTCTGCATCACTGCCATCTGAAAAATCATATATGATCCCATGTCTACCAGCAACCTCAAAACTTGGAATTTATCATACTTTACCTTCGAAATGCATCTATAAAGTGCTAAATGGTCACCTTCAGCAATTTCGTAGCACGCTACGAAACTGTTGTGTATGCTCTTTTTCAACACGGCCTTCAAAAATCTACAGTTTTGGAATTTTCAAAATTTCATAACGACTTATATGATCACCAAAAATCAAAACAAATTACCCTTATAAGATTTTCTTCTTCACAGATGTCCTTCTTTTTTAATGCCAAAACTGTTTTAAGATATACCCTTCATTGCCCCTTTTCATCACCCTGTTTCATTATTGCTGTAGCTTTTTTCCCAGATTTTGTTAACTGTATTTCTAGTTCTTCAATATGTCTCTTCAATCTCTTATTAGTAGCTCTCAGCTGAGCATTAATCCTCCTTACAAATCTAGCTTCTTTGATTGCAGGAATAGTCCAGGTAAAGTACTGAGTTTCACTGTTGACTATTTCTGGTTTGGAAACTTTTTCAACTTCCCAGAGAGCCTTTATCCTTTTGAAATCTATCCTCTTAGCAACATGCCTTCTTGCTCTCACTCTTAGTCTAGCAATTTCATTATTAGCTGCTCTTAACCTTTCTTCCATTTCTTCGTAACTGGATTTTTCTGTTTGAGTGGAAAAAACTCTGTTTTTGTCACCTTCAGGTCTTGGTGATGAAAAGTCTATCAACTCTTCCTGAACAGTGGAGGCTTCTTCTGTTTTCCCTAACTCAATATTGGACTCTTGCATCTTTTTGGATTGCCTGGTTAAGGGCTTTCTGGGTTTGAAAACAAATGCTGTAACATCATCCTCAAATTCTAGTTTCTTGGAGGGTTTCATTTTCTTCAACTTTCCATTATCAAATTCTATGACATCTGCTGCACCAAAGGGGATTCTGCAATATCAATGGCTTTTAAAATATCATTTAAATCACCCTTCAAGCTTGAACCTTCTCCCGATATCATTGATTTACCCTTCTCCTTAGCAATTTGACTTCTAGTCAATCTCCTTTGAACTGGTTTGGTAGCTGACTGTTCTTGTGTCCTTTCTTTAACTTTAGCTATCTTTGCTTTTGTGGATTTAGGAGTTTCAAGAATAAATACTGGTGTTTTGATTACTTGCTCTTTCACCTGCTTCCTAGCTTTCAACTTAACAAATCTTTTTTCCCTAGACATTACACACTTTTTGGTTTCTGCTGATGGAGTTCCTTTAACCTTAGGGCTAATGCCTGCATCTTGATTTTCCGCTCCAAAATCACATAAAAACAAAAAGGAATACCATTCTTTGTTGATCCTTTTGAGTTCATGGAGAATTATTAGTTTAATTAGACCATGATGAAAAAGGGAAGTTTCATATCCTTGAGATTTCAACTGTACTTTATCTGCCATCTTAGCTACAATTCGATATAGGAAATAAGGCAAATCTAAAGAAATCATACTAGTAAAATGCAACAAGAGTTTAAAATGATATGAATAAACCTTTTGATATATGCCTTCACAGGTAAAATAACGTTGAATGTTGAAGAGCAAGTTGGCATAGCTGTCCTTGATGTAGTTTCTGGGAACTGCCTTGGTTAAGTCTGTTTCTGCAAACTCTGGCTTTAGAAACACCTTACATGGTTCCATGTCAAATATGAAGTTTTTGAATCATATATCTTGCCCCCTAGAAATCTATGTCACCGAAGCTATGATCTTTGGAGAAATTTGCAAGTTCAGGATTCCAACCTTTGTGCTTGAGCCAATGAAATGCAGTGCAAACTCCTTTGTCACTTGAGTATGTCCTCCCTGCAATTTTTACAAAACTTCCAACATCCTACTTTCTTGAAGGCTTCCACAATTGTTTTATCTCTGGCTAAGACCTCGGTGCTTTCAGGCTTAGTTCTTAAATAATGACCAAACCTATGACTTTTCTTCTCCTCTATCATCTTTTCTTCTGAATTCCTGTAACAAACTGGCCTCACTTGAAATTTTGTTGATCAGCCTCACTTGCCTATGGTGGTCGGCCTCGCTTGAATTATGGATGAAAGAAACCTTGGTGAGAAATTACCAAAAGCTTAACATTCGAAAAATGATTCTGTTTGAGGGTTTGCATGCAAACTACAATGAGAGACTAGCCAACCCTTTCGAATTTGAAATTACCTATCATGATGAGCCCTAAATTCAAAATGATGAGTTTTGGATGGTGACATGCTTAAGGATTGACTCCAAGCTAACACCTAATAATGAAAATTTTAACGAAATCTTAACGGATTGATGTTTGATAAGAATGTTCTACGAATCCACGCTTTCGTAGTGCGCATGGAAAAGTGCTACGAAAAGAGTAGTGTTTTCATAGTGCAAAACAGAAATTTTACATTGTCTGTGCTAAAAAACGTGGTTTCGGGGCTAATTCGAAAAAAATTCAAAATGGTTTAAGATATGAGTTTCTAAATTGAAAGTGAGACTTATGAGACATGGAACAAGGTTGTTAGATTTTATTTGGATATGAAAAAATGAGACCTTTGAGACTCCAACCTATCACCTTACCCATTAAAACATAGGGTGACTTGACACTTGTCTAAGGCCATGACTAGGAACAATGTAAACTCTTAGTTTGCTGATAACACACATAATAACATCCATGCTCCTGAAAAATCATGACTGTGAAGCTTGTAAGCTGGTGATGAGTTGTGGGAGTTACTCATAGTTCCGGATTTGACTTCAGATGCATTCCTTCAACTCCAATGCCTTTGGCTTAATCATCTTTGGTAAGTGAAATCAAGATCCCTTGTACATCATTTTCCATATTTTCATGTGATCGACATCAATGTGTATGTCTAATAAGATGTGTTCTCTCTTAACACAACACTACTGCCAATCGTAGAGATGGAAAACTGACTTATGCACGATGAAGAACTTGAAGTATAGCTTCTGCATGACTATCTCAAGAGATGATACTTCATTAAGTATCGCTTTCCTCAACTCTGCTCTGGAAGATGATGTAACATGCTCTTCTCCCTGTTTGGCTACTTGTAGCTCCTTAGCCATGTGCTCATTCTCAGCTATCAAGAATCTAACACTCGAGCTGGTGGCTTCGGCATATGCCTTGGTAGCATCGGTCAATGTGGTTAGATTCTTGCGCACATCAGACACGATCTCTCGTTCTTCAAACTGCATAGGAGATACATGGACATTCGAAGTGGGCATTATTAGTGCCTAAATCTACCTCAGGCTGAAGGAAGGCAGCTTTAGGGTAACATCAAACCACGCTTAACCTGGTAGCTAGCCCTACTAGGTCGGGAGAGGGCTCTCTCCTTGTCAATGTCAATTAGAAATATGGCAACTAGGGCTTGAGATGACTGAAAATAAATTCTGATTTTAGGCTAGGTATATTAGGTCAAAGGATTTTATTTGATTTTGATGGTTGGTTGCTGGATCAAATGAGGAAGGTAGCTTTGGGTCTGGGAAATCAACTCAGATTTGCAGGAGTTCTATGGGGCAAGGTAGGTAGGTGTTTTGGCACTTTGAATTGGGTGTGATGGTAAGTCTAATACCAGTGAGGAGTTGGAGAGGGCATGCAAAGTTCATGAGTCCTCTTCAAACAACAGAAAACATTTAAAACTAAATGTATCCTCAAGGCAGAGCATTGAATATCAATGGATTCCACCTATTTATCTTGATTCATTTAGTTATGAAGAAAGAAATAGATGTTGGAACATATACACATAAGAGAAACTAAATAACAGAGGAAGAAACAATGCCAAGACACATTACCACAAGAATCCAACAAAATTTTGCAAAACCCTGGTTCATTTCCTTGCCAAACTGCAGAAGTGATTTACAATAAAGCTCAATACATCCACAAGAGTCCAACCTTTACAAATGACTAAGAAAGTACATAATATAGGCTACAAACCACCTATGCTAGCCATCAGGGGTTGAGTCCATGAGTCAAGGAGCTGTTTCAACAACTTCTAAACTAGGAACTAGAAAATAGTTAGTGGAACAGCTTGCCTTTATAACTATGGAAACTGATTCATTCAACCTCAAACCACCTCTAAATGATGTATCTACCCCCTCAAGTCATTTTTCATCATATTTACATCATATTACATCATTTAACATCACAAATTTACCAAGGAGAAGATAAAAAGTCAATTGATAGTCAAACTAGGCGAAATTCTGAGTTTTTAGGAAAAATTGGCAAAAATTTGCCTGATGCACAGCGCCCTAAGCCTAATGTGCAATACCACTTCAAGGCTACTTTTGGAGGCCTTCCCCTTCACAAAATCAATCCCAAGATATATTGTTGGAAAGCCCTACCTGTCTAGTTTCTAGAACACTTTGAATTTTCTGATTTGGAGGTAATTTGCCCCCTTAAAATTGGATTCTCCCAAGACTGCTTCCTGTGGGTCCAAAAAGTGGTAGAGAGGGCATTTTTTGGGTATTTTTTTCCCTTTTGGTGGCCCAGATCTTCTCCAAAATTGATGAAACTTTATGGGTTTTCTTATTTTTTTTATGCTGAATCCAAATATACAAGCCATTTGTCAAGAGGATGCACCAATTCAATGTGCAGTGTCACCGAAATTTCTTGTGTTTCTATTCTTAAAATTTGGAAAATGACAAAATTGTCTCAAAATTTGCCCAATTTTGGCTCAAAGCTGCATCATGGGTTACTTTGTTGGGCTAAAGTGACATCAGCCAAAATGTTGAGCTTTTCATCCTTATTTTTTCCCTTTGATCCATTTTTCCCCTACATCCGGAATTCTTGTGGCCTCTGTAATGATAGTGGGTGAAAGAGTGAAGTTTATCCCAGCAAGATGTACCACATTATTTTCCATGTTTATGACAAACTACCTTGCTAACTCATGGTGATATTTAACCCTCTCAACCATTTCACAAAACTCAAAACATGAATGATATTTGAAACATGTGGTGGCTAAAGGGCAAGCAAGGAGTTCACTCATGCTAATAGGTTCCTCCCTAATGATTTTTCCACCTTTGTGAGGCTTCCTGGACTACACATTTCTTTCCCTTGAGCTATCACTAGGAGTGTCTTCTTCAAAACCATACTCACTACTTCTTTCCATGATGCTTGTCTTAATGATATAATGTGATGATGGTATGGTGAACAATGACAATGGGTGAGGACAAAGAAGATGAGTATGAAGAGATTTTGCAAATGGAACAACAGTAATGAAGTGGAGTAGGGGAATGAAGGGAAAGATTTAGGAAATTAGGGTTTTGACTTATAAGGGACTTAGGGTTTAATAAAGGGGATTAGTTTCTTAGGGGAAAAAGGAAAGAGAAAATGGAATGAATGGGTAGTTTTAGGGCAATGAAGTTTGGGAAAAGAGAAAAGGGATGTTGGTTTTGTAATGAGGTGAAAATTTTTCAATGAAGTGAAAAGTGTGAAGGCAAGCTAGGGTTTTGGTTTTAAGAAGCAAAACTTATGAAAAAAACATGAAGAAGACTAATTTCAGCTCAAGATCGATGAAAAATTACTTGTAGGAGTGAAATGCAACATTTGGAAGAGTTTGGGATAAATTTGAGTGATTTTGGAAATTCCCTGGCCAATGCGCAGTGCCTGTGTAATTTAACACATGGAAAAGTCCTCTGATGCGCAACGCCAGTCTGATGCACAGCGCCAACCCTCTGATGCGCAACGCATTTTTGCAGATGACTTTTGAAGGCCTTCCTAGTGTCAAAACTAGCCATGTCTACTTTCCGGAACATCTTGAATTTTTCAATTTGGAGTTTATTTGCCCTGTCAAAAGTCAAATCTCCCAAGACTGGTCAAAATGTGCAGAATGAGGTTGCCTAAATGCAGAGTGTTGTTGCAGTCAACTTTTGAAGGTCTTCCTCAACTCCAAATTGAGCTCATGATAGCTCATTGGAAATTTCTCTCTGTCTAGATATCATTTAAATTATCAAGCAAGACATTTGAACCTCCCAACTAGGTGAAATCGCGATTTTCCCAAGGTCACTCTAGAAGTGCATCAATCCTCCTGTGGCCAATGATGCTTTCGACATTTCTCCCAAACCATGAAACCTGTTTAAAAATGGAAAGAGGTTTTTTTTCTTGGGTCAATGATGGACAAAAATATCTCTAAATTTTGTCAAATTCATCGTTTCTTGCTCAGAAACATAGTTTTAAGAAAACCTATCCTGATATGTGGAACAGGGGATTTGTAGAAATGAAGGGAAATGAAGGGGATGACGGGCTTCTAAGTTCTTGAGAAAACTTTGGGAAGTAGGGAGGGATGTTAGGAAGCAAGGGAAAGTGGAATTTCAAATATTGAGTTAGGGGAAGGGGTCCAAAAGGTCAAAACATAGGCCTAGCCTAGAAAATTGTCAAATTGTAGCAATAAACTAGGGTTTGTGGGAAAATGATGAATTTGAGGGATATCAGTGATGCGAATTGTTTAAGAAGGCATATTAAGGATAGCGGAAGGTGTATGAACATCAGGGCACAGGTCTTGTTGATCATTTGACCATCCAAGAAAAATTACCTTCAAAGCCCTAGGAGAGGGAAATGAGGCTTACCCGAGTACAACTGAAGCACGAACAAGGTGTAAAATGACCCATTGGAACCTGAAATGATGATAACTCTTTGAATGATGGTTCACTCAGCCAAATGGTGAGACACTTGGAAAACTTTGGAAAACAAACCTAGACCTAAGACTTGGTGATCAAATTTTACTTGAAGACTCACTGAAATGACAAAATTTGACTTTGACACCTTGAGACCACTTTGTAAGAGCATATTTGATCACTGATGGAAGGCTTCAAAGACTGACACTAACATTGGCTCCAATGGGGATGGTAGCTCCTTGGAGGTGCCAATAACATCATAGACCAAGTAGCCTTATCCATTGGGCATGGAGTCAAAAACACAAACTAAAATGGATGACTGAAAACTGACAATTCAAAGACACAAACTGACTTGAAACTGACTCAATACTAAAACACAACTGAAAAACTAGAAAATCTGCTCAAAATGGAGCTTATTCAGTAAAACCTACTCTAACTTTCTATTCATCACCTGATCAAGTGAAATGAAACAACCAATGCAACCAAGTAAGCATTTTGGATGTTGTTTGAATTTTCCTCAAGTGCTTGTTTCCGAGCAATAAGAGAGAACTACTGAAAGGAAACTCCCATGAAAACTTGTAAATAGATCCAAATTTTCCCAGATTGAATAATATGGATTCTCTATCTGACTCCAAAAATACTTCATAAGGATCTTGAAATTCATGTGCACTGGGGCTTAGCTCATCCAATAGATTACTTTCCTTCTCCTCATACCATGAATGCAAACTTTCATTTGAGCTTTGTGATGAGACTCCTGCTGAAAATGACAAAGAAACTGGCTGCCAGATCAAGTTTGTATCAATACTTGTTTCAATCTCACAGTTAGCTAGTGGAGAAGGACTTTGACTGTAGACATCATCCAACACATCAACTATTGGATCGTGAAAAACTTGAAAATACTATTGCAACCCATTTTCGATTAGTTCCAATGAGATTGCATGATTTTCTATAGACTGCTCATCCTTTATTGAAGATATACTATGCAAATTTCCCTTCAAAAACTGAAATGATTCGAAATAGAATGGTACGGAATCATCTTGCATCATTTGATCATATGTTCCAGCTTCCAAGTATTCATCTGCAACTTGACAATCAATGGCATTCGGTGGCTGCAAATCTAGATATGAAAAGTCTTGAACAAGGATTTCATTGCCCTCAAAATGGTTCAGATAAAAAATTATCGACGATTGACTTCTGATTGCATGAAAGTTGTCTCTGGTGATCTGAAATGAAGCAAAACAAAAAGGCAAATATCCTTCACTTACTTCAAAATTTGCTTCACTTTCCTCCTCACTTCCATAGCTGATATGTAATGGTTGATCACTATATTTGAGCTGCTTAAAGTGAACTTCCTCCTTCCACAAACCAGTTGCTGATGTATCTACAAGATTAGCTTCTGTTTGGAGAACATAATCATCGTCATATTGATCAAACTGAGGCAAATTGTCAGTACAAAATACATCATCAAGCATACATGTCATATCGATAGATCTCTCTTCTCCAAGATGATCTATAAAACAATCATTATCAGGTCTATGACAACTGGGATAAGAAACAAAATGTTTTGGATCAACAACTTGTTCTTCTTCAATCAATGACCCATGGGCTTGAACATTATACTCATTCCTTATGGTGATCCTTTGCATCATCTCTTTCACTGCACTTACCAAAATGTTGAGTTTTACCTCTAAAGATGTCAATTCCTCTGGATCTATGTTCTTCATCTCTTCTTCCTTCAACTTTTCCCTTCTGATCAACAGATTAGCCTCTACATCTACTGCACTGTTTTGCATCTCCTCAAATGTTGCAAGGTTCCTTTCCCTCAGCTGAAACTCCATTTCTAGATCAAAGGCTTCTGGGAAGTGTAAGAGAGCGGATACAGGAGGAGGTCTTATATTGGCAGGCATGGAACAATAAACTTGGTTAAATCTGGCATAATATTGTTGTACTGTCTCCCCTGGCTGTCTTTTCAGCTAGTTATACTCTTCTAGAATCAAGAAAGGGTTCTGTCTGACCACCCACCTGTCGAGGAAAACTTTGATGAACTGCTAGAAATTTGAGATGCTTACATCGGTCAGGGTTTTGAACCAACTATTGACTTTGCCTTACAAAGAAAGAGCAAAAAGCCTAATATTGACATCTTCTTCATCAACTTCAAAAAGGTCAAGAAAGGACTCAAAATTCAGTACATGTCTCTCAGCAGTGATGTTGTCACATTCACCATCAAATCTTGGTTGATATAGGTCATGATTTTTAGGTAAGGCATGAGATATAGGAGGTAAAATCAGAGGTTTGTATTGATCTGGAATTTTACAAGGTCTAGAGGTATGTGCAGAAGGTGTAGAATCAGTCTTGGTCTCTTGAGGCTCATCAGCTTGAAGATGATCATCATAAAATTTAGAAGAAGGGTCTTGATCAAGATCAAAGGCATGCACATATTTTGTATTCACAATCTTCAAAGGGAAAGAATCAAATGCAGGTCTTGGATCTTTTCTCGAACATAGTATACTTTGTAAAACCTTCTTGACATTCTCAGGAAAAGAGAAGAAATAATTTATAACAAAGAAAATAATGTCTTGGATGAAATTTCAACTTGAATACATGATATTTCCATATTGTCCTTTCATGTTTCTATTGGTCAGGTTCATCCTCCAGTGGAGTCTTTGGATCTAATCTCGAAACTGATTCAGAGTCACCAGGTGAATGATTTCAGTCTTCCGGTGTCTGATCGTTGTCCACCATCAACAATCAGATATAAACATGATAAATTTTGCTGAGGAACATAAAACTACGTTCCCCAGTATGGTCACCACTATGTTAGTGCCTAAATCTACCTCAAGTTGAAGGAAGGCAGGTCTAGGGTAACATCAAACCACGCTTAACCTAACATCTAGCCCTACCAGGTCGGGAGAGGGCTCTCTCCTTATCAATCTCAATCAGAAATATGGCAACTAGGGCTTGAGATGACTAAAAATAAATGTTGATTTTAGGCTAGGTGTATTAGGTCAGAGGATTTTATTTGATTTTGATGGTTGGTTGTTGGATCAAATGAGGAAGACAGCTTTGGGTCTGGGAGATCAACTCAGATTTGCAGGAGTTTCTGTGGGGTGAGATAGGCAGGTGTTTTGGCACTTTGAATTGGGTGTGATGGTAAGTCTAAGACCAATGAGGAGTTGGAGAGGGCAGGCAAAGTTCACGAGTCCTCTTCAAACAACAGAAAACATTAAAAATTAAATGTATCCTCAAGGCAGAGCACTGAATATCAATGGATTCGACCTATTTATCTTGATTCATTTAGTTATAAAGAAATAAATAGATGCTAGAACATATACACATAAGATAAACTAAATAAAAAAGGAAGAAACAATGCTGAGAGACATTACCACAAGAATCCCACAAAATGCTACAAAACCCTGGTTCATTTGCTTGCCAAACTGTAGAAATGATTTAGAATAAAGCTCAATGCATCCACAAGAGTCCAACCTTTACAAACGGCTAAGAAAGTACATAATATAGGCTTCAAAGAACCTATTCTAGCCATCAAGGGTCG
This sequence comes from Pinus tabuliformis, assembly GCA_031772625.1. NCBI lineage: Eukaryota > Viridiplantae > Streptophyta > Pinopsida > Pinales > Pinaceae > Pinus > Pinus tabuliformis. The sequence continues at coordinate 1,689,506,427 of CM062817.1, forward strand.
AATCCATGAGTCAAGGAGCTGTTTCAACAACATATATACTAGGAACTAGAAAATAGGCAGTGGAACAGCTTGCCTCTAAAACTATGGAAACTGATTCATTCAACCTCAAACCACCTCTAATTGATGTATCTACCCCCTCAAGTAATTTTTCATCATATTTACATCATATTACATCATTTACCATCACAAATTTACCAAGGAGAAGAAAAAAAGTCAACTAATAGTCAAACTAGGTGAAATTCTGAGTTTTTAGGCAAAATTGGCAAAAATTTGCCTGATACATAGTTTCCTGAGCCTGATACGCAGAACCACTTCAAGGATGCTTTTGGAGGCCTTCCACTTCACCAAATCAAGTCTAAGATAGCTTGTTGGAAAGCCCTATCTATCTAGTTTCTGGAACACTTTGAATTTTCTGATTTGGAGGTCATTTGCCCCTCAAAAGTGGATTCTCCCAAGACTCCTTCCTGTGTGTCCAAAAAGTGGCAGAGAGGGCATTTTTTGGGTGTTTTTTGCCCTTTTGGTGGCCCAGATCTTCTCCAAAATTGATGAAACTTTCTAGGTTTGCTTATTTTTTATGATGAATCCAAATATACAAGCCATTTGTCAAGAGGATGCACCAATTCAATGTGCAGCACCGGTGGCGCTATGCATCAGCTAGAATTTCCTGTGTTTCTATTTTTAAAATTTGGAAAAGCACACAATTGTCTCAAAATTTGCCCAATTTTGGCTCAAAGCTACATCATGGGTTACTTTTTTGGGTTAAAGTGACATCAACCAAAATGTTGAGCTTTTCATCCTTCATTTTGCCCTTTGTTCCATTTTTCCCATACATCCAGAATTCCTGTGGCCTCTGCAATGATAGTGGGTGAAAGAGTGAATTTTATCCCAACAAGATGTACCACATTATTTTCCATGTTTATGACAAACTACCTTGCTAACTCATGGTGATATTTAAACCTTTCAAGCATTTCACAAAACTCAAAACATGACTGATATCTGAAACATGTGGTGGCTAAAGGACAAGCAAGGAGTTCACTCATGCTAATAGGTTCCTCCCTAATGATTTTTCCACCTTTGTGAGGCTTGCTGGACTGCACATTTCTTTACCTTGAGCTATCACTAGGAGTGTCTTCTTCAAAATCATACTCACTACTTCTTTCCATGATGCTTGTCTTAATGATGTAATGTGATGATGGTATAGTGAACAATGACAATGGGTGAGGACAAAGAAGATGAGTATGAAGAGATTTTGCAAATGGAACAATAGTAATGAAGTGGAGTAGGGGAACGAAGGGAAAGATTTAGGAAATTAGGGTTTTGACTTATAAGGGACTTAGGGTTTAATAAAGGGGATTAGTTTCTTAGGGGAAAAAGGAAAGAAAAAATGGAATGAATGGGTAGTTTTAGGGCAATGAAGTTTGTCAAAAGAGAAAAGGGATGTTGGTTTTGTAATGAGGTGAAAATTTTGCAACGAAGTAAAAAGTGTGAAGAAAAGCTAGGGTTTTGGTTTTAAGAAGCAAAACTTATGAAAAAACATGAAGAAGACTAATTTCAGCTCAAGATCAATGAAAACTTACTTGTAGGAGTGAAATGCAGCATTTGGAAGAGTTTGGGATAAATTTAAGTGATTTTGGAAACTCCCTGGCCAATGCGCAGTGCCTGCCTGATGCACAACACCTGTGTAATTTAACACAGGGAAAAGTCCTTTCATGTGTAGTGCCTATGTAATTTAACACAGGGAAAAGTCCTCTGATGCGCAACGCTAGTCTGATGCACAGCGCCCATCCTCTGGTGCGCAGTGTCTTTTTTCAGATGATGTTTGAAGGCCTTCCTAGTGTCAAAATTAGGCGTGTAATATCTTGTTAGAAATATTGTCGAGTCTACTTTCCAAAACATCTTGAATTTTGCAATTTGGAGTTCATTTTCCTTGTCAAAAGTCAAATCTCCCAAGACTGTTCAAAATGTGCAGAATGCGGTTGCCTAAATGCATAGTGCTGTTGCAGTCAACTTTTGAAGGTCTTCCTCAACTCCAAATTGAGCTCATGATAGCTCATTGGAAAGCCCTCTCTGTCTAGATATCATGTAAATCATCAAGAAAGTCATTTGAACCTCCCAACTAGGTGAAATCGTGATTTACCCAAGGTCACTCCAGAAGTGCATCAATCCTCCTGAGGCCAATGATGTTTTCGACATTTGTCCCAAACCATGAAACCTGTGTAAAAATTGAAAAGGTTTTTCTTCCTATTCAATGACAGACAAAAACCACTCTCAATTTTGTCAAATTCATATTTTCTTGCTCAAAAAAATATTTTGAATAAAACCTATCCCGGTATGTGGAACAGGGGATTTGTAGAAATGAAGGGAAATGAAGGTGATGAGGGGCTTATAAATTCTTGAGAAAATTTCGAGAAGTAGGGAGGGATGTTAGGAAGCAATGGAAAGTGAATTTAAAATATTGAGTGAGGGGAAGGGGTCCAAAAGGTCAAAACACAGGCCTAGCCTAGAAAATTGTCAAATTGTAGCAATAAACTAGGGTTTATGGGAAAATGATGAATTTGAGGGATATCAGTGATGGGAATTATTTAAGAAGGCATATTAAGGATAGGGGAAGGTGTATGAACATCAAGACACAAGTCTTGTTGATCATTTGACCATACAAGAAAAATTACCTTCAAAGCCCTAGGAGAGGAAAATGAGGCTTACCCGAGTACAACAGAACCACGAACAAGGTGTAAAATGACCCATTGGAACCTAAAATGATGATAACTCTTTGAATGATGGTACACTCAGCCAAATGGTGAGACACCTGGAAAACAAATCCTAGACCTAAGACCTGGTGATCAAATTTTACTTGAAGACTCACTTAAATGACAAAATTTGACTTTGACACCTTGAGACCACTTTGTAAGAGCATATTTGATCACTGATGGAAGGCTTCAAAGACTGACACTAATAGGCACTTTGTGTAATTTCATAACTTTGTGTTGTGACTCATTGAAAGATATGTTGTACACATCTCCTTCCAGATTGTCCTTAAGGATTCCAGTGTCTCCTTGATTGCTTGGGACTTTCTCTACTCCCGGATATGGTGAAGCCGGTGGGGTGAAGTCTTGGTTCTGAGGCATGAGGTCAATATCCTGATCTAACTCTGGATGAACCACATATGTGTCCATTTTCTCTAGCATCTGTTCAATCTCCTGAGAAAATCCTTGCTCCTGTGACAACTCACCCTGTCTACTGTGTGCCAACTGCTCGGATGAATCAATAACTTGTATGGCCACAATTTCATCAATGTGTGCATGTTACACCTCTTGCTATTCATGTTCCTGCTGTGCTTCCTTCTCTCTTCTGCACAGCTCTTGTTCTTCCCTTAACTGTTGCTTCAACTCCTGCAAATCATTTTCTGCTTCCTCCAACTTCTTTTTCTCCCTCTGTCTTTGCGCGATCCTCCTGTCACGCTATTGGGCATGGAATCCTCCCACAACATGTTTTGGGGCTTAAAGACCAAGTTTTGGTCAAAGATGGTGTAGAACTCCGTGAATTGTGGGCGCGGAGTGTGAAGTGAGCAATTGAGTCATAGGGTTGTAAATTAGTGTAAAGTCAGCCTAACCATGGTCCGCAAACCATCGAATTGTATAAATAGAGCGACGCTGTAAGTTGTAAAGTCAGTCGATGATAGGAAGAGTAGTGAAGGAATGGTTCGAACTTAGAGTAGAAGTCTAAGTGTCTTGGGTTGTAGTAGTAGGAAGAGGCTCTGTAGCTAAGCGTGCAAAGGCCTAGTAGAGTCCGCAGCTGAGTGCGCGGACCCCTGCAACTTGGTGCGCAGGGTGGAGTCGAGTCTGTAATCGAGACAGAAAGCTAATAAAGAGAAGTTGATTCCTAAGTCTGAGTAATTATTGTGCTTGTCTTCTTTATGTTTATGCTCATTTATGTATCGCGTGCACTAATATAAATGTTGGATATGCTGTAATAACCATAAATCTTACACACATAAGCTAAGTAATCAGTTAATAAGCAAGGAACTTGGGTATTATATAGGTCGCACCTCGAGTAGGGCTGCACAGAAGCCGCACCGCAAGTCGCAGAGGGATTGCAAGTGCGCGCAGCAATAGGTTAGACCGCGAACCTCCAGAAGCCCATTAGACATCCCAAGGGTGCGGAAACCTGGTTCTAGCACCCTCCCATATTACTTCGGGTGAGATCTCAGTCCGCGCTCCATGGACTGTTACTGAAAGGGCCAGTAGTACCGGGATTTGCTTGGCTAAATCACCTTTGAACCTGGGTTAGGCCCCACTAAGCCAACAAATGGTTCCGTTCCCTGGATAGGGATCTATATAAAGGATGTCTGATGTTGTGCCACTGGAACCCTACAAAGAAAGAAATTGAAGAGTGGTTGGACAAGAAGATTCACGAGTTCGCGGTGCAGGAAAATAGAAGTCCACAAGTATCTAAGGAGTAGTGGTTGGATTGCTACTTGTACACTGAAATCCACAAAATATTCTTTGCATCTTTTCCATCTGAGCTGTATGAGTGGATCACAAAATTGGCAAACAACCAGGGAAGGTGTAGGATTGATAAACCAATAATGTGGATGTTGGAACTAGTGCGTAGACTAGAAGCCTCAGAACAGAAGATAGCGCAAGCTATGGACCACTGGCTCGACCGAATAATAGGAGGATTTATCACTAAGTTCACGGTAGACATGACCGTCAACTACAGTGAGGCAGAGCGACATTTTCTCAAGGGACCGTGAGGTAAGTATGTTAAATCTTTGAACACTTGGATTAAGATGCTATTGTGTGAAAAGTGGTTTATGCAAATAAATTAATGTTTGGGACTATGCAGAGTGGAAAGATCTATAGAAGTGGAAGTAGTGAAGAGTTAGAAAATAGTCCCTTAATTTCACCCTCGCGGGAGAGCAAGGACGAGCTCGCGAAGGTTTCTCTGAGAAGCGCGGTCAGTTTGATAAGGCAGCGAATTCTGCATTTACCACCTCCACCCACACTACCACCCATTTCACCCCCCTCACCTCCATCTCCACCCACTCCACCTCCACCACCTCCACAGTTCAGTATGGCGAGTGTGATCAAACTACCAGTATTCAGAGGAGTAGGGAATGAAGATCTGGACCAATTCTGGTTCGTAGTAAGAGCAGTATGGGAAGCACAGGGTGTCATGGATGATAATATCAAAAAGGCTATGCTAGTGAGCATGTTGTAGGATCGCACATTAACATGGTATATCAAGCATTCTAATGACTACCCGAACACAGGAATTACATAGATCCAAAATGCGTTGAACAAGGAATTTACCCGGCCAAAATCAGAAACGCAGTTAATCATTAGGTTTAAAGAGATCGTGATGCTCCTGGGCGAGACCCCTTGGGATCTAGACCAAAGGTTGAAAAGTATGATCCGTGAAGCCAATATGACGTTAACATATGCGCAACATCGCACATGGTTTGTGGCCTCCCTTACACCACACTTAAGGATGGTGCTGTCACAGCGAAAACTTTCCACCCAGGCTGAAGCATTGGAGATGACAATGAGGTTGCATGAGACCCCTATACAAAACCTTGGATTGGGAGTCCAACAGATTCACACGCAGCTATAGAATATGTGTCTAGACATGTAGAGTTTGAAATAGGATAGGGCACCTTGGCTGTAAGCACCCGAGGAAGTATGGTGCATAAAATGCAAGGGCCAGGGCCACGACAAAGATTACTGTCTAATATTCATAAACTACTTGGCAGGAGGAGGGCTAATGCCATTAAGACCAGAGGCACAAGCGGGGCCGAGCGTGATGTCTGCATTATGGTGCATGATCTGCCAGATAGGAGGGAAACTGATCTGAAAATGGGTCTCCAAAGCTTAAATATTCCCAAGATATTATGATTAACCAATGCGGAATTAATAATGTGCTTGAAAATAAGGTGTATGCTTGTGTTTATTTTTTACTGTTTATGTGCTTTAAAATTCTATTGTTTATGCTGATATAACATGCATATAACAGTAAAACAGTGTAGCAAATAAGTAAAACAGTGTAGCAAATAACAAACACATAAGACAACAATTTAATTAGGAGTTCACCCAAAACTCTTGGGCTACGTCTCTGTGAGCTCTAGTCAACTCGACTAGGCTCTCTGGGATTATGGCAAGGTCTTTTTACAAGCTCCACACTCAACTCCACTATATTACACAGAACAATGGGCTTAGAACACCATCTCATCCCTAGCTCTGAAGCTCTCAGGCTTTCTAGCTTTGGCTCTGGCTCTGGCTCCTGGCTCTGTGTCTAGCTCTTGGCTCTGGCTCATGGCTCTGGCTCTTGGCTCTAGCTCTGGCTCTAGCACTTCGGCTCTGGCTTCTCTGAGCTCTCTCTCAGCCTCTGCATGCATCAACGGGTCGCTTGACCTCCAAGTGACTCCCTCAACTACTCTGCTCATTAGCTTTTGCTCTCTCTGCTCTCTCTTTTCTCAATTGAGCTCTCTACCTCCTTTGAGGTACTTTTCCAGATTTTCAGCTACCCCAGCCATTTCTCTACATATCATCATCTCTCTGTGCCTCTGCGGCTTCCCTACTCCTTGTCAGTCTAACTGGCCATCTGGCTCTGTGGCTCTGTGGCTTCAAAATGCATCATTGCCTATAAAAATGCTCACTTGCAGCGTGGCATGATGATCTAGAGCGGTTACAGAGGTTACAGAGCTTTTCCTTAGGCAAAACCCAAAATTACAGAAAATCCATTACACATAGGTTTTCCTGGAAAAACACTATCGGGTGTGAATTTCGGATGTCAAATTCCATTAAATAACCCCTGAAAACCCTATCAAGTCCACCATTAGGCAGCATTTCACATTGTGTAGGCATATTGGGAAAAATCCCAAATACACGGGAAATACATTGAAAAACCCATCAAAATGCCTTCTATCAAACTTCAAATATTATCGCATTCGCCCTAATATCGTATTGGGTCCGCCTTTGACCGCTATCAAAATCCCCACCGTTGATCTGTGGGATCTTCGATCCAATGGTCGATATCCATTTTCGGGCGACTTAGGAGTAGAGAGGTTACCCACCCAAAAAGGCAGTTTTCCTCTCTCCTCCACCAGCCACATGTCGACCAGTGTGTGGGATTGGGCAGAGCCAGCCCAATACCGCTTTCCGCCTAAGGCCCACCTAAAATCTTGCCTTTACAGAACTCAAATAATATAATGCTGCTTCTAAAATTCCTTTCGGGTCCAGCTTTATCACTTCAAGGCATTTTCCTTTGTATTTCGGCTTTTTTATCAAAATCCGCTTATACACAGAAAACCTGGCAAATACCCTTTTATCTGAACTCGAAATTTATAAACTACACTTATAAAATCCTTCGGGTCCGACAATCACAAGTCGTCGATTTAATCTGGACCATTGATCTGATCCCTGATCACACAGTCCAAATCGCATCGCATATTGCTATTGAATCGACCCTTTGTGTTAGGGATCACTAATTTAATCCTAGCCATCCATTCCTTTCTTGATCAGATGGCTGAGATTGCCTGTCGTGATCGCGATCGCATATCACATTTGGAATGGACCGGGGGTTCTTCTCTTTGAATATGGACTGCGTCAACCCTATCCACTGATCCAATCATTGGAGATCGCATGTCGCATAACCTGGGTACCGATATCGCATGCGGGCCTGTTTTCGACCCGAGACATCGAAGATCGCCGATCGGGGGCCTCCCACCTTCAGCCAAAGTCCTTCCCTTTTGCCTTTATCCGATGCATTTTCCCATATAAGGCCATTTAGACCATTTTTAGAAGATTTTGCCTCTTTTTTCAAAGAACAAAGGGCAGCTTCTTCTTGCGATAACTTCTGCATCCTAAGTCCGTTTTAGCCCATTCAAGTTGCAGTAAATTTAGAAGGAAAAGATCTCTGCAATGGGGCTATTTCCAAGAGCATATTTGGACTTTCATTTTCCTCTGTGAGGAACACTTAGACTTAAAAGTCTATCCAAAATCCATTTTGGATCATGCCTTCCCACTAAAAGAACCTTTGGTCTCCAAAAGACTGATATACTGATCTAGATAGTAAATGAGAGTAACAACACCCTCTTCTTTCAGCCTCCACACAATCATAGAAAATTTTAGGGGCGAATGTTGACCCTTTGGCGAAATTAAGGGGTTTCAAATTTTTAGTGGGCGAATATTTTGTATCATAGTACATTTATACAAATCACCTCAAATAGCCCACCTTATTTTAAGGGAGAGGGTAAAAACGGTAAATTTAGCCCTTGAAATTAGGATTTACAACCTTCCATTCGCCCATTTTCAAGAATTGTTTTTATTTAAGTGAATCCATTCACCCATTTTCAAGAATAGGTTTTATTTAAGTGAATCCTATGGGCCAAAGGCCCAAATACCATATTTATAAAAGAGGTATGGTAAATTAATAAAAATATAAATAAATGAGAGGTATGGTAAATAAATAAAACATTTTTTATATTTACTCCATAAGTCACCTTATATACATGCAAGGGTGTAAACAAATAAAAATATAAGTAAAGTGGAGGTATGGTAAATAAATAAAACGTCTTTTTATACTTACTCAAAAGTTATGGTAAATAAACATAAATATAAATAAACTAGACGCATGGTAAATAAATAAAACCTCGTTTTATATTTAGTCCATAACCCTCGTTCTATTTATGAAGGCTCAAGAAAGAGGTTTTATTTAAGTGAATCCTATGGGCCAAATACCATATTTGTAAAAGAGGTATGGTAAATTAATAAAAATATAAATAAACAAGAGGTATGGTAAACAAATGAAATATTTTTTTATATTTACTCCATAAGTCACCTTATATTTACAAACACTCAAAAAATGCGTTATATTTAGGTGAAACCTATGGGCAAAATACTATGGGACAAATACCATGGACTAGATTGTTATTAATACAATGCAAAAAAACATTATTAACCCTAATATTAGTATTAATAAAAATAAAAATGGCACATGGTATTGACCCATGGTATTCACCAAAATGGTACATGGTATTGACCCATGGTATTCACCTGGAATGTAGCCTATTTAAATGGGGGAATTAAACTAGCATAGATCCATCTTTACTCTGGATCTACTAACCCCCGAGAGGTATCAAATATCATGATATGCAAACTATCATAGAGTGAAAAAATATTTGATCCCATCAAGAGTAAAAATGGATGTTTTAATTTAATGTATGTTAAACATTTTAGCTTGGTTAAAATAAAAAATAAAATAAAAATCAACTATTAATTTTATTAATTTTTATAAATTACTAATAGTAATTTTTAAGCTCTAGGTTTATGATAACCCATGGTATTGACCCATGGTGTTACCATGGTATTCATGTGAGCATAGACTATTTAAAGGGGAAATTCTATCATCTTAGATCCATCTTAATTCTGGGTCTACCAAGTGCTCAGAGGGGTAAATAGATTTCATCCCCCTAAGAGTGGTAGATGTGGAGTTAAGATGGATATAGGTTGGTTTTTATGATAATGAAGATATTAAATAGACTTGTGAAATTATATTGTAAGAACATCTTAAGGTGAATGGTTAAAGCATAGACATTGGACAAGTATATTTGTATACTTCTGTTTTAAACTGAAACAAATCCAGGGCTAAAAGGAATGGATTGATTGCATTAGTCATCCTTCTATAACTTTCCAACATATGCTGGAGTAAACAGATTGTAATTTGGGTAATTTTTCTAATTACAAATAGGAACATACTTGTGTATTGGCAGGGTGATTACGAGGTCCCTAGAAGTGATGAATTTGAATTTTTCCTAGGTTTTATATATAGTATTAGGTTTTTTCTCATGCTTTGTGTGAATGGCACGGGTGAATTTTATCCTACACCCACTAGGTTATCGATATGTAATTTTGGTAATTTTGATTTCAAAAGATATTTTAAAGAAATGCAATGATTTCATTTATGTATTCAATAAACACAAGATTTTATAATTGAGTAAAATATTTGCCATGCCTGGTGAGAGATTCGCCCAAAAACTATATATACATATCATATTATTGATAAAATGGCCTTCCATTTTTCCTATATACCATGGAGATTCACCCATTTATTATACATGTAAATTTAGGGGGGGGTCTAAAAATTTTCCCTGCACACAGTTGCCTTGCATAGTGCCTCTGGACCAAAGCCTTTGACCACTTTCCTTCCTAGATGTGCTGGTCCTCTTGGGGAAGAATTGTTTTCCTCCTTGCCTTCCGGCAAAACTCCCACTGAGATGGTCATAGAAGGTAGTTTGAACTTCTCAGCCTTGATCATTGATCCAAGGTGGCTCAAACAAATGTGAAGTACATCTGCTCCACAAAACTTTCATTTGTACCTGTTTGACAAGCTGTCAACAACAACTGTTAACAACAACAAAAATACAGACAACAACTGGATGGCCTAAACTCCTGCTTCAAAAAAAGAAATAGATTTCACATCTTGTGAACACCTCCATGTCTTACATCTGCATACAAATGATGGACTAGATAACAAGCCCACAAAACATGCCTTTAAAACAAATGACCCTTCAAGTCAAGCATATAGAAAAAGACCATTAGAAATATTTTTCAAAAGATGAAACACTTCATCATTATCTCCATCTTGGAGACCAAGTTAACTTCTCTCAAGTCAGCATTGCATCACATGCATGTCAAAGCAATCAACCCTGCAAGTTAATTACACATACATGTTCACATACAAGGAAATCATCATCATACCTGTGTTCATGCACATCAAGATCATGCATGCATTCCATTTTTCAACTTTCGCTTAAGCACACTAAACTTTCGAAGTTGAAATGAAATATAATGTTGCAGCAACAAAGTGAGTCTCCTACTCAACCTTTTTCCATTCACCATCTTGGTAAAATCCTGCAACTTGCATTCCATTAACAAAGAAATGCAAATAGATGCATCAATATACATGCAATATTAATCGGATAAGAACTCTAACCGTTTCTTACGAATCCCTTTCAAAGGTACTATCTTTGTCTGCACATCAACATCAACATGTGAATCATCCTGAAACACATCATCCAAGGAATCTTCCTTTCCATTTCTGCCATCTTCTCTTTCCACTTTCTTCAGCTTTTGTGGAAGCATTGTTGGATTTAGAGTCCAACACTTTTTAGCAAGATGCCCTTGCTTATGGCAGTAAGTGCACTGCATGCGCATCCTCTTGACAGCATGACTTGCCTTGTCCAATGGACCTTTGGCTTCCTTTCCTTCAAAAGTTTCAGGTATGTGGCCATTCTCTTCCAACATCTAGAAACATTATGGTTATCCAAACTACAAAAGGAACATGCAATTCTTTTGCCATACCTATATGGAAATTTATCATGCTTTGCATAATCAAAAGGAAAATGTTTAGAACCAGATTTAAACCTTTCTCTTTCACCTTTATTGCCTTCCTGAGGAGGTGAAGCAAATGAAGAAGTGGCTCCCTTTGGAACACCATCAATCTCTTCAAGTTTGTTAGAGTCTCCACAACTCTCTGGTTCAAGTGTGTGCTTATGAACACCTGCATCCTACAAATAATGTTTCAAGCTATTGCATTCCTCTTGAATACCATCTTCACACTCTTGAGGTAGAGGACCTGAAATGAAACTTCTTCTTGGAACTGTTTCAATGGCCTTCATAGCAACTTTGGAACTTTCTCCATAAGGTTGTCCATAGCCAAGACCCAAATACTTATGCCTTTCCTCAATCATTATTGGCTCAACAATACCTTGTGCATGTTTACCCAAGCCTTTTCCCTCATAGCCCATCTATGACATTAGCTTGGAACCTATGCCTCTGGTATGTTTTTCAAAAGAACCAATATAAGCATTCTTAGAAGAATTTGAAGACAAATTGGAATGGTTTACCTCTTCTTCAAGCTGATACTTGACCAAGGCTTCTTTGGTAACAAAGAGCTGTGACTCCAACTCATGCATCCTTCTCAGATTCATATTTGCAATATGAAGTTGTTCTCCATTTCCTGCAATTTGTCAGAAAGAAACTATTCTCTTCCTCCACAGAATTCAACTGCTCTCTAAGTATGTTGCTCTTCCTTCCATCCTCATACATTTCTCTCACCATGTTCATCATGGTGGACAAGTCTTGCTTCATGTCTTCATCAAATATTCTTGTGATGAAGAAAGAAGAATTTGAGGACTCACTTGTAGAAGTTGTCATTATGCCAATGAACAAAAAAAACTTCAAACAAGATTAACAAAGAGCTTATTCAATAACCTTTTGCAACAAACCTCTTATGCTTAAAGGATTGCCTTGAGGTCCTTTGGGATAGAAGAATTCCTTCAGTCCTCCTTCCTTCTTGTCCTTCCTAGACTGAGCTATCAATAAATTTCCTTTCACCTCTAAAAACTCAAACAATAGTCAGTCTGCAAACAAGCATACAATCAACCTCTGACTGTTTAAACACCTTTCAGACAAGAAATCTTTGCTCTGTCAATCAAGCATTTTGATGTAACCTTGTTTGAAGGTGTTGTTAATCAATCTCAGGCTCTGATACCAGCTAATCTGAAAATGGGTCTCCAAAGCTTAAGTATTCCCAAGATATTATGATTAACCAATGCGGAATTAATAATGTGCTTGAAAATAAGGTGTATGTTGGTGTTTATTTTTCACTGTTTATGTGCTTTAAAATTCTGTTGTTTATGCTATTATAACATGCATATAACAGTAAAATAGTGTAGCAAATAACAAACACATAAGACAAAAATTTTTTTAGGAATTCACCCAAAACTCTTGGGCTACATCTTCGTGAGCTCTAGTCAACTCGACTAGGCTCTTTGGGATTATGGCAAGGTCCTTTTACAAGCTCCACGCTCAACACCATTGTATTACACAGAAACAATGGGCTTAGAACACCATCTCAGCCCTGGCTTTGAAGCTGTGAAGCTTTCTGGCTCTGGCTTTGGCTCTCAACTCTGGCTTTGGCTCCGGCTTTGGCTCTGGCTCTTGGCTCTAGCTCGTGGCTCTGGCTCTTGGCTCTAGCTTTGGCTTTGGCTCTGGCTATGGCTCTTCGGCTCTAGCTTCTTTGAGCTCTCTCTCAGCCTCTACGTGCATCAATGGATTGCTTGACCTCCAAGCAACTCCCTCAGCTACTCTACTCATTAGATTTTTCTCTCTGTGCTCTCTGTTTTCTCAATTGAGCTCTCTACCTCCTTTTAGGTACTTTTCCAACTTTTCGGCTACCACAACCATTTCTCTGCGTATCGTCATCTCTCTCTGCCTCTGTGGCTTCCCTGCTACTTGTCAGTTTGACTAGCCATTTGGATCTGTGGCTCTGTGGCTTCAAAATGCATCATTTCTTGTAAAAACGCCCGCCTGCAGCATGGCATGATGATCTAGAGTGGTTACAGAGGTTTTAGAGCTTTTCCTTAGGAAAAACCCAAAATTAGAGAAAATCCATTACATAGAGGTTTTCCTGGAAAATACACTATCGGGCATGAATTCCGGATGTGAAATTCCATTAAATCACCCCTAAAAACCCTATAGGGTCCGCCATTAGGCAGCATATCGCATCGCGTAGGCATATTGGGCAAAATCCCAAATACACGGGAAATACATTGGAAAACCTGTCAAAATGCCTTCTATCGAACTTCAAATATTATCGCATCTACCCTAATATCGCATCGGGTCCGCCTTTGGCTACTATCGAAATCCCCACCATCGATTTGTGGGATCTCCGATCCAACGATTGATATCCATTTTCGGGCGGCTTAGGAGTATGGAGGTTACCCACCCGAAAAGGCGGTTTTCCTCTCTCCTCTGCCAGCCACGTGTCGACCAGTGTGTGGGATCGGGCGAAGCCAGCCCAATAGTGCTTTTTGCCTAAGGCTCACCTAAAATCCCGCCTTTACGGAACTCAAATAATATAGGGCCACTTCTAAAATTCCTTTTGGGTCTGACTTTATCGCTTCGGGGCATTTTCCTTTGTATTTCGGCTTTTCTATCGAAATCCGCTAATACAGAGAAAACCCGACAAATACCCTTTTATCGGAACTCAAAATTTATAGACTACGCTTATAAAATCCGTTGGGTCTAGCGATGGCAAGTCGCCGATTTAATCTGGACCGTTGATCTGATCCCCGAATGGATGTTCCAGATCACATCGCATATCGCTATCACATCGGCCCTTTGTGTCGGGGATCGTCGATCTCGTGACCGCCGATTTAATCCTGGAAATCCATTCCTTTCCCGCTCTAATGGCTGAGATTTCACATCGCGATCGCTATCGCATATTGCATTTGGAACGGCCCGGGGATTCTTCCCTTTGAATATAGACTGCACCGACGCAATCTGCGGATCCGATCATTGGCGATTGCATGTTGCATAGCCTAGGTCTCGATATCGCATGCGAGCCTGTCTCTGACCCGATACATCGGAGATCGTTGATCGGGGGCCTCCCGCCTTCGGCCTAAGTCCTTCCCTTTTGCCTTTTTCCGATGTGATTTCCCATGTAATGCCTTTCAGGCCATTTTTAGAAGATTTTGCCTCTTTTTTCAAAGAACAAAGGGAAACTTCGTTCTACGATAACTTTTGCATCCTAAGTCCATTTTAGCCCATTCAAGTTGTAGTAGATTCAGAAGGAAAAGATCTCTGCAATGGGGCTATTTCTAGGAGCATCCTTGGACTTTAATTTTCCTATGTGAGGAACACTTAGCCTTAGAAGTCTATCCAAAATCCATTTTGGATTAGAAACATACCATGGATAATTGTCATCTTTTGCAGAAGTATACGCAGACATCCCAGCAGTTGTCTTGTAATTTCGGCAGGTCGGTAGGCCATGATGAATGCACCTACCGAAGCTATGAACTAATGATGGATCAGACCCCTGCCTACAGGGTGTATTCTGAAACACGAGCACTCGACCCAAATGTAGGGATGGCATGCTCTAGGTTTCAGGGGCGTGGTCAAGGTCGAGGTGGAATGGGACCAGGAAGGGGTTGCAGTCAGGTAATTTGCTACAATTGCAGAGGGCCAGGGCATTATGCCCGCGATTGTATGAACCCAACTAGGATATCATGTTGGTATTGTAGTCAGTTTGATCATGAGGCAGAATATTTCCCTTTTCCGATAGCAAAGATGTGTGAAAAGGGGGTACTCCAGCCCCCTTCGTCCCAGAATTTACAGATGATGAGCTATGAATCATGCGATGAAGACCCAAATATAAACATGATGCTCAGGAGCGGTGTGACAATGGGAGATGATAAAGGGAAGCAGCTAGAAGAAAGCGCATGGATTTGCAAGGCTCCTACAAAGGAACCCGAGTTTGATTTAGAACGCATGAAGGAGACATCCATGGAAGCTAAGAAGAGCTTCATGGAGGCCTCCACTTCAGGTAGTAAGGATCAACTAGAACCAGGGATGGATCCTTCCATGCTCACTACCTTTCTAGAGATATGCATGAAACTGTAGCGACAGCAAGGCAGTCAAAGGGCTATAGGAACTGATCACTGTTGAAAATGGCAACAAGAAATGCTAAAAATAGAAGTTCTAAAAATAGCATTGCTATAAATAGCAGTTTGGGTACCAGTGCTGGATTGAGCAAGAGGGAATGAAAAATGGAAGTGCTAAAGATAGAATTGCTATTTTTAGCAGTTCGGGATGGATTCCAATTTTTGTCAGTCCCTGGACTAAAATAAGAAGTAAAATTTGAATTTGAACTTAACAGCTGTTTGAAAATAAATTAATTAATTCACCATGAGTTAATTAGTTGTGAAAAATCAAACATGAAGTCTATGTGAGAACATGCAATAGTTTCTCCATTAATTGAGGAATTTATCCATCAGTTAAAGAGATAATGATGAATTATAATTTGAGTAGTAATTAGTTGGCTCAGTTAACTGAGTCAAGTCCAGTTAGATTGATTTAAACAGTTTGTTTAAATTAATGTGAGTTCAGTTAGTTAATGCTTGCATGCATGTAAATGTTGTTCTTCAAATAACTAAATATTATCTCATAAATAACTCATGCATGTCAGTTCAGATAGAGACCCAGTTGAGATCAGAGAAGGGACAGTGTACTATTAGTTGGATGGATTTTTTCTATAAAGGAAGCTCATCCATGGAGAAGGATTTATCTCCTTTAGGATTGCGCAGTTGTATCAGAGGTTAGTAAGTGTGTGAACATGCCAATTCACACAAGTGGCTACACTAGACCCCAAGGAAAATTGCGCAAAGAAATAGGAGGGTTGGAGGGTAGAGAATAAGGTTTGTGAGAGGCCTTTGACTGTCTATGAGTAGTAGAGGGATTATATTGAGAGTTGGTTGGCTTCCAAGCTAAGGCTTTGTGTAATTCGTGACTATTTTCCACTTGTATGATAATACAGAGTTGGGGTTTTAGGCTGAGGCTTTCCTCTGGTTATTTATTATGTGTTATGTGTAATTGATTTCTTCTTATCAGTGATATGTGTTCAATTGATCTTGCTCATATTCGATTAAGCTTCTGCATAATTCTTTGTAGAAGTAGATCAAGTATTTTGCTTTAGTATATTGCATTATCAGGTGATCTACAGGTGGGAATTTCTACATGGTATCAAAGCAAAGGTGATCAAGGCGAAGAACAATATACAAGAAGGAGAAGTTCGAAGTTTGGTTCCTGAATATATAAATTGAGTTCTTATCACATCTCTATTTCACCTATGGCATTCAGTGTTTTAAGACTTCAGTATACCCTTGATGGCAGCTCGAATTATATAGCCTAGAAGGATCGCATGGAGGCAGTATTAGAGGATAACGGTCTAAAGGAGTTCATTGATCAAGAAGTCCCCAAGCTCACTGATGCTACTCAATTGGCGGAATGGAAGAAATGTGTGGCTAGGGCAAGGAGAATCCTTCTGGATGGAGTTTGAGACCACATAGTCTCGAGTCTCCATGGGAAGGAGACATTGTTCTCAATGTGGAAAACATTGAAAGATCTATATCAGAATAGCAACGATCAGAGGAAACTGGCACTGAAGGACAAGCTTTGGAAGATCAAGTGTGAAAAGGGCGACACGATCTCTACATATCTGAACAAGCTCACCACATGCAGGGATGATCTTGGAAGTGTAGGGATCGCGACAACTGATGATGACATGGTGAGTCCTGATCTCCTCGGTCTTCCTAAGAGCTGGCATAGCTACCAAGACTCGGTTAATGGAAGAGAGAAACTGCCAGATTTGGAATGACTTTGGTTGGATCTAATGCATGAGGAGATAAGAAGATGCACCATAGATTGTTCTTCATCCATGGAGGATGAAGAAAACTATGCCTTAGCGAGTAAGGCAAAGAAGGGCAAGGAGAAGGATTCTCATTCCCAATCCATTTCTTCCCATGGTGGGAAGAAGTTTGACAAAACAAAAGTGCGATGCTTTCGTCGTCATGAGGTGGGCCATTTTGCTACAAATTTTCCACTGAGGAAATCCAAGAAGGGATTTGTGGAAGGATCAGAAGGTGAGGCATTGGCCTCACAGTTCGAGTTGGATTTCACACTGTTCGCATGCATGGTTTCATTCATGGTGGGAAGTGGCTGGTTTCTTGACAGTGGAGCTTCTTTCCACATGATCGATGACAAGAGTTTGTTCAATACTTTGGAGGAGAAAGATCTCCAGATACTCATAGCAATGGGTAATGATGAAAAGTATAGTGTCTCAAGTGTAGGCACGGTTATTTTTCAGAGGGAGCATGGAGCTCGCATTACCTTGACCGATGTCAAGTATGTACCAATACTGAAGAGAAATTTGGTGTCGATCACGATGCTGGAAGACAAAGGCTATGATGTACTCTACAGTAAGGGAAATGTTTTCCTTAGATACATCATCACTAGACAAGTGAAGCAGATCGATTCATGGGTCAAGAACCTGTATGCTCTTGAGTTTCAAGATGCATGCAAAGCTTTGAGGAGCAAGGCAACTGATGGTGACTTGGTGGTTGAGAGGGAGAGTACATTACTTCTCAAAATGTAGTGCCAGACGAAGTCTCAGACAATTGTGGAGGAGCCATGATTGGTGAAGCAGCTTCAGGAGGTTGTGGAGCAGCCACAAATGGGGAAGCAGAGAGGAGACATAGTGGAGGCATCCACTCATGTAGAGACATCCAGTAGGGGGGAATTTTGAGCCAGGTGGGTAGAGAGATCACATGAATCCATACCTCCAGGTAGGAGGTGCGGTGATGTGGAGTGATCGTCCCAAGATGGCTGGAAAAGGGGTAGGATCCTTGAGGTACCCTACCTCTTTGATTTGAATTTGCTACGGGAGCCCCGACGAGGAGTAGTAGGACTGGCTGATTGGGTAGAGACAGATGTGGATGGAGAGGCAGAGAGAGCTACAGTGCAGGAATCCCAAGACAGTGTAGAGCTAGCAGGCTGCAACAATTCAAGAGGCATAGGAGTGTTGCACCAGTGCACGATGGCACAAAGAGGTGTGCAACAGTGCGAGATGCATGGAGTGTTGCAATAGCTCAGAGGTCAGAGAGGGAGCACTTATCAGCAGCAGGTAGAGCTTCAGCATCAGAGTATGTTTCTAGCCCAACAGAGAGGTCAGTTGGGAGATTTTTTTGTTTCTAGAGTTGCTGGAGCAACCACACTTGGTAGAAGTGTTGCATGCAGAACATTCCAAAGGTACAGGATCGGGTTTGAGTTGAATGCCTTTCTTGTTGAGAGGGAGTGTTGAAAATGGAAACAAGAAATGCTAAAAATAGAAGTGCTAAAAATAGCACTGCTATAAATAGCAATTTGGGTACCAGTGCTGGATTGAGCAACAGGGAATGAAAAATGGAAGTGCTAAAAATAGAATTTCTATTTTTAGAAGTTCGGGATGGATTCCAATTTTAGTCAGTCCCTGGACTAAAATAGGAAGTAAAATTCGAACTTGAACTTAACAGTTGTTTGAAAATAAATAAATTAATTCACCATGAGTTAATTAATTGTGAAAAATCAAAGATGAAGTCTATGTGAGGACATGCAATAGTTTCTCCATTAATTGAAGAATTTATCCATCAGTTAAAGAGATAAGGATGACTTCTAATTTGAGTAATAATTAGTTGGCTCAGTTAACTGAGTCAAGTCCAGTTATATTGATTTAAACAGTTTGTTTAAATTAATGTGAGTTCAGTTAGTTAATGCTTGCATGCATGTAACTGTTGTTCTTCAGATAACTGAATATTCTCTCATGAATTACTCATGCATACATGTCAGTTTAAATAGAGACCCAGTTGAGATCAGAGGAGGGACAGTGTACTATCAGTTGGATGGATTTTTCCTATAAAGGAAGCGCATCCATGGAGAAGGATTTATCTCCTTCAGGATTGCGCATTTGGATCAGAGTGTTAGTGAGTGTGTGAAGAGGCCAATTCACACAAGTGGCTGCACTGGACCCCAAGGAGAATTGCACAAAGAAATAGGAGGCTTCGAGGGCAGAGGAGAAGGTTTGTGAGAGGCCTTTGATTATCTATGAGCAAGAGAGGGATTATACTGAGAGCTGTTTGGCTTCCAAGCTAAGGCTTTGTGTAATTATTTGACTATTTTCCACTTGTATGATAATACAGAGTTGGGGTTTTAGTCTGAGGCTTTCCCCTAGTTATTTCTTCTGTGTTATGTGTGATTGATTTCTTCTTATCCGTTATATGTGTTCAATTGATCTTGTCGATATTCGATTAAGCTTCCACATAATTGTTTGTAGAAGTAGATCAAGTATTTTTCTTTAGTATATTGCATTATCAGGTGATCTACAGGTGGGAATTTCTACAATCACTAGGTGCGCGAGATCAGAAGAACCGCGGGTGGTCCGAAAACTAGGAAAGCATGTGTTGTGCACAAGAAGGGAGATAAGGTTTACTGCGAAAATAGGCGAGTACGAAATGGATCAGGTAATCCTAGATTTGGGTTTGGATGTGAATGTACTACCGAAGCAAACATGGGAATGCATGGGTAGACCCGCGTTGCAATGATCCCCTATTCACTTACGAATGGCGAACCAACTAAAGATTTTGCCCATGGGAAGATTGCAAGGAGTGACAATCGATATTGAAGGTGCGAGCGCACAGGCGGATTTTGAAGTGATAGAGATTTTCGATGACAGAAATCCCTATCCCACGCTACCAGGAATAGACTAGGCTACCGATATGAACAGAGTCATAAATCTGAAGAAGCACAAAATGACCTTTGAGAAAAAGTCACTACGCATAGTATTACCACTGGACCCAGCTGAGGGAGCGTGATACACTTAACCGGTGCACGACGACAATAGTGATGACGATCTTGACTATATCTATAAGATAACTGCACAAGGAGAGGATTGCATGAATTCGACTGTAGATGGAAGGATTTCGTGGGAGTGCAAAAGCTCCTACACTTCGGATTCAGACGACGAGATAGAGTGATGGCAGAATCAGCTACACGAAGTAACAATGTTGAACTGCAATATGATGATCAGATCATTGTGTTGCATAAAAATAGAGGCAAGGGAGTTGTTGACATATGATGGATTCTCAGCAGTGGATGAATTTCTGAGAAAATTCGAAAATGAAGTACTAGAGGAGCATTGGTTCGATGCACTGAAGTGGGAACTAGGCGCAACACCCACACGATGGTGGGGTACGCATCAAGGAAGTTTTGAAGACTGGTGCGGATGTTGAAGGATGATGCGCCTACGTTTTAGAAAACCCCAACTTCGAACGAAAACCAATTGGCTGGGGTGGAACAACTTGCGCACCCACCTTTCCGGATGGGTACATGGATATGATGTATAGTCCGCACAAGCGCACAACCTAGAAAATCAGAACAAACCACAACAGCAGGAAGGGCAACGTGCATTACCAATTCTCCACGACGAGGCATTCGATAGGGTGCGCGGAGTACTAAACAAGGTTTACTAGATGAAACAAACTGATTGGGACCTGCGTGTACCAGCGGTTCGATGGGCTTATAGGACCATGTGCAAAAACCTAAGCGTGGAGATGATTCCAAAGGTGCGAACTAGAGTAGAACCTAAGATTTCTGAAGGGAATACCAAGAAGAATCCACACGTACTAGCTCCCATAGTTACGGCAGCGCATGAATACCAAGATGAAGGAATCACATAGGTGCTTGAGAACAGCCATATAAGGATTCAGGAAGCCATTCAACGAGGGAACCTTAGAATTTGCGAACTCGAAGAAGATCGGGTACGATTAAAGAAGAAAAGCATGTTGATGGACGCTGAGATCAAAAGACTAGAAAACAGGGTCACGCAAGCATGTCTCATCAACAAACCAAGGATGACAAGGCAAGATACGGATGGTCATACCACTGCATTAGAAGAGTGTCGCCGAGAATTTATGATTTTGTTACCATGGCTGAGACCGCACCTTACCAAACGCAGTAACAAGGGAAGCACACCACATAAGATAAAGCACGCAACACCAACTGTTGTGAGGGAAAGTGAGGAGTGTCCACGCGCTATGCTGGAAGATGAGTTGTAGTCTCGCACAGGTGGGGCGACCACCTAACTAACCATAGGAAGCATAGTCTCAACGCTCCAGGCAGTTGAAAGAGAGCTCGGGACTCTAAATGAGTCTGTTTGGGAACTGCGCAGTGAGGGAGGTGCGCACAGAATCAGCATGGTATGTTATAGCTCTGATACCACTTGTTGTAGATCTAACCCAAAGATATTATGATAATAGAAATAACCCAAGAATAACAAGATAGAAATAGATAGAAATTCTTCTTTATTGATCAAACCCTTAAGGTAGGGCAACACCATACATTCACTCCTTAAGGAAGGAGAACACTCCACAAGCCATATGCATGTTCATACAATAATCCTTCTCTCTACCTTGACATGGAGTCTCTAGCCTCTATATAGGCCTCATACATACAATACCATGGGTCATTACCATGGTTCCCTCCTACCATCAAACTAATACCATGGGCCCATTACATTATTATTAACTACTTGTGGTCCCTTACATGACATGGGTTAACCACTTTATTTATTACTATGGCCCATCCCATTATTACATTATTACCTTGGGTACCTCCCTCGGTACCCCATATTATCCCCCCTAGGTATATAACATTCCACCCCCCTAAGCATGTTTCGTCCCCGAAACATGGGAAGAACACAAATAATAAGATCTACTCAAAAGAGTAGTCCACTGGTACCATGCATGTGCATCTAGCCATCCAAGAGAAAGGTGAACCCTCGATCTCGCTGGTGCCTCGCTCGCTTGAGATGGAAGTTGACCGTGGCAGCTCTTCTGTGTTGATGTGTAGTAGGTGGATCTTTTCTCCTCGCTATCCGTCATGTGACTACTTGGTTTCCATCATGATGGTTGTCTTGCGGGGTGATGTGGGTGATGATATGTTGAAGTTTTAACCCACGATGGCTTTTTCTTTACTTCACCCTGCTGTGGTGCCTGTTGTGGTGTCTTCTTTTTCAATATGACTGCAACCACTGAGCCCTCCTCTGATGTATCATCACCTGTAACCTTTTCTTCTTCAGCCTCTGTTTGTGTTTGATTGTTTATCATCAAAGGCTCATCATCTGATATGTCAGTCCCTTGAACATCTTCTGCTTCAGTTTCCATGTGCTCTACTTGTTTATGGATGGAAATATCCTGTAATGTAATTTTCTTCTTTTTATACCATAGCTTCAGGAATTTCTTCTGCACATTAATATTGATAGTACCCACTAATTCCATCCAAGGGTATCCTAAAACAACATCCATGTTATCCATATCTGAAGCATAAAACTCACCATGAAACACATACTTATCCATAGAAATCTTCAAATCCTTGTACACTTGAACATCCTCATCATCCACCTGTGTATTTTCAATTTGTTTTGTTGGAACCTGCAATTTGTTTGCCAAACTAACATTGATAAAATTTTGTTTACAACTAGGATTGATAGAAACAATGATCGTTTCCTTCTGAATCAAGCCATGAACCTGCAGTAAGGAGACACCCGTAGCAATTAACCCCTTATGTGTCTCATTCTCCTTTTTTCTAGCCCGAGACCATTTGTCCAAAAAGACTTTTTCAAATTCTGCATCTGGAAGTTTGGTCAACTGCTTGTAGTCAAGTGATAAATTCCATTTTTGAGCCTCATCTCTCATATTAAGCACCATTGGAATCCTCCAACATGTCCCATATGTGGACTTGCATCTTTGTATGAATTCTTCAATAGTAGGACCCTTATCATTCCCTGTAAAAAATTCGTTGCTAGAAGCCATGAAGGTTTGGAAAAAATTCACTTACTTGGCGAAAATTTGAAAATGTCACAGTTTCGTCAATATTGCTCAGAATCTCTATTATAACCTATTTTTGGAAATGGAACAATCATTCTGCCTCTGCCCATGTGATAGAAATCCTGATTCAGATACTGGAATTTCAGATCTGCGCTGCTACTCTCCCGTCGTCACCCAAAATTTCGGCAAAAAGAGCTTATTTTAAATCAGTGATATCTCCCTCATCCGGACTCCGATTCGACTGATTTTTTTTTGAAATTAGGTGTTTTTTCACCAAGATTTCAGATCTGCAATTAGATCTTATAGATCTTGCACTAGGACATCCAGATCTGCGCCACAAATTCGCTGCCCCGAAAATTCTCTGCAACCCCACTAATTTTTAGATCAGCGATATCTCCCTCATCCGGACTCCAATTCAACTGATTTTTTTTTGGAATTCGAATATTTTTGCACAAAGGATCCAGATCTGTAATTATATTTTACAGATCTTGGCTCTGATACCACTTGTTATAGCTCTGATGTCACTTGTTATAGCTCTGATACCACTTGTTATAGATCAGACCCAAAAATATTATGAGAATAGAAAATAACCCAGAAATAAGATGAAATGATTCTTTATTGATATCAAACCCTTAAGGTAGGCCAACGCCATACATTCACTCCTTAAGGAAGGAGAGCACTCCACAAGCCATATGCATGTTCATACAATAATCCTTCTCTCTACCTTGACATGGAGTCTCTAGCCTCTATATAGGCCTCATACATACAATACCATGGGTCATTACCATGGTTCCCTCCTACCATCAAACTATTACCATGGGCCCATTACATTATTATTAACTACTTGTGGTCCCTTACATGACATGGGTTAACCACTTTATTTATTACTATGGCCCATCCCATTATTACATTATTACCTTAGGTACCTCCCTCGGTACCCCATATTATCCCCCCTAGGTATATAACATGGTACAAGGTTCGCGTCCACACATGGGGGTTGTGCTACCACGCAGGTAGGCTGGGAAGTAACCATTGACATCATTGTTCATGACGAGATGTCCAATTTAAGGCAAAAGGGAGTGGGCGGCAGGCAATTAAGACACGAATTAAGAGCTAGATTCGGGATGATCTACTGCCAAGGATGCATTAATGACTAAAAAATGGGGGGAACGGTCAAGTTCAAACTCAAAATACTCCATAAAATTCCCAAGGCTAGCCACGAGACAACACTTGTTCATTTGAGATTTGAGCTATTACGAAGAGCACAAAGTGCTAAGTGCCAAGCAGTATTTGAGCCCCCAAGTTCGTGAGCGACCACAGACAGTTTGGACAAGATGACAACTACCAGGAGAGGTGTGGATTTTATGGAGAGTATCGTTGGGGAAGCCACACAGGGCCCTACGGTGTAGGTGGGGGATGCACCGGAAATTCTAAAATCACCTCGGATGTCAAGGCCCAAGAAGGATACACAAGTAGTGGGACCAGTCCACAAGTCCCCGCGGAATCCGTGGTTTGGTAAACTGTCCATGGAAGGAAAGGGCAAGGCTATCAACTTGGAGACAAATGATGAGGAGGAGGATCTCCATGCTTTCGTAGAGGAGATAGAGGTGGATGAAGAAATGGAAGAAGACATCTAGCCGGTGCGTGCTACAGAAAAACTTCCCTAGTATGTTCCTCCGTGGAAAGGGAAAGCTAAAGGACCCAAGGATTTGAATGCCACTAAAAGCGTGCTTCAAAGCCCGCTCCTCTCAGATGGAATTCTGTTTGAGGGTTCTGTTTTGGGCTGCGTGCCCACAATGAAATTTGAAGACTGGGACCTCTCAGACAGCGAAAATTTCCCCTATTTACAGACGGAGAACCTGATGAAATAGACTAAGGAGGGGTTAGTTACAGCACTAGAGCCACAAAAATGGTTTTGCGGTGTGGAGAAGGCTGGGCTACTCCACCTCCTATGGATTTTGAATTTTCACCGCACACCGATCACGATCTTTGTCATCAGGCAGTTGCTTTGCCTGGTGCACGAAGGGTACTTATGGCTGGGGGAGCCTATTCCCATCACAGTGGAGCTTATTCATAGGATTTCATGGCTTTCCTATAAGGGAAGGGACCCTGCGGAGATAGCTGGAAAAAGCGGAGATTTGGTGCTCGCAGAGGCCATGAAGAAGAAGTATAACTTGGAAAAGAAGAAGAGAGGCTATGTAATAAGTAGCATTCAAGACAAAGGGGTGTGTGTAGCCACCCAACTTCTGGCCGGGAATGTGATGTGAAAATGTCACAGAGACGAGGTACCAGCATGGTTGTTGTGTTGGCAGAACAAAGTGTGGAAGGGGTCCAATTCAACTGGGCCACCTTCCTCTATGAAGATTTCCTCACCAACTGCAAGGAAGTTTAGGAGTAGGGCAAGACCTTCCACTATGCATGGTTGCTCTTGTCCATCTTATTGGCGACAGGGGAACTGCTTGAGGATAGTCAGTTCCCTCCTCTTGAACAGGACTTGCCAAAGGCTGCAAAATATGCATCACTCTGGGCTATGAAGGATGCCACACAGATCCGCGAGACTAAGATCTTCTGGGTGCTCATGGAGGTGAGCATCCAGATGTGGATTAAGAGAAGGCCGCACCTATCCCCCAAAATGTATAACAGTCTGCGGAGATTTGCAGACTTCAAGGCAGATATGTACAATGTGTATATCAAGGCGCAAAAGGATCCGACGCAGAACTAGACCAAGCTTCCTTTCATCACAATTGATGATGCCATCTTCTCCATGCTCGACTCATGGCCTCCCGAGTGGCATGCCCCAGATCTCTTAGAAAAGGATAAAATAGTAGCATAGAAGCAGTAGGTTATAACCAAGTTGTGTGTCACAAAGTTGGCCCAGCAGAGGCACAATGAACAAGTAGCCGTGGAGGTAAGGGCCGCCCACGAAGCAACAAAGGCAGCTGCAGAACATGCAAAGGCCACTAAAAAAGTAACAACAGCACAAGCAACAGGGGCCATAGTGCCACAAGAGGAAGGAGGCCAGGACATGTCTACAAGACAGGGACTAGATATAGCAGAAGGTGCGGACCCGAGCACAACGTCCACTCAACTAAAATAGCTACACATCACGGAGCGGTCTGTTCCATGAAAGAAGGCCAAAGCTTCCAAATTAGACATCGAGCCCATTACAGACAAAGGGTGACCTCTATAACATCGGCGACACTGTTTGTGAGGTCACCAGGGAAGCGTTCCAGGAAGTTATGATGGAGCAATAGACTGTGTTGGGGGCCCTAAGGGTGCAGTTGCAGGAACTCCAAGAGCAGGCCCCCTAGGAAGGAAAAATCGCCACCTATGGTGCCGCAGGTACCTTAGCAGCGGAGCAGCTGCTGCACGCCAGAATGGACAACACCATAGTGCTGTTGAAAGGAACACTAACAGCGCAAAGTGAGGAGGACTGAGCCACAGTGGGAAGGATCAAGGGACTTGGCCTAAACTTGGCTGCCCTTCTGCGAGATACATTATATCAGCTGTAAGACGGAGCAATAGCAGAACTTTGTGCTATGGAAGGATGCGTAGTGCAGATGCTCAACGAACAGAGAATCAAAATTGCGCAGCTTAGTCTCTAGTGTGATGAAGTGCTTGTAAAAAAGTAGCAGCTGGAGCAAATGGTAGAGGAAGCATGTTGTCGCCTTCCAGAGCTAGGAATCATGACAGACCTACCAATTGGAGTGTGAATCCACAAATTAGCCAGTGGATTTCGCGAGGCAAAGGAGGAAGCAATGAGGGTACAATTGGACCTCAATCTTCAGATTGACGAACTGCGATTAATGGCGCAATCCTCTACCCCCTCGGAAGTTAGGGAAAAATGTGCTGGCGCTATTTAGAAAGGGCTGGAGGAAATAGGATAGGTAGTACAGAGCTACACCAATATGTTGGAAGAATCCTTCACAGTCCTCACTTCATTATAGGAGGACCCCAACATACAGCGCCTAGAAACAGAGGCATAGGAGCTTCAAGTATAGTATGACAGTGTGCACAGAATGGCGCAAACAATTTTCTAGACCCAGTGGATTCCGAAGTTACATTAGGCAAAGGCGTTGAAGGAACAGGTGGATTCCGCATGGTAGAAAGAGACAGTCCTTAAAGCACGTGTCCAGACTTGGATTGATGAGGCCTTCCTCAACACTGTGAACATCGAAGGAAATCTGGCATAGATGAAGGCGATGCATGCCTTAAGACAGGGAGTTGCCCCTGACAGCAAGACTTCAACTGAGAGAGTGGCCAACAGACTATAGATCAGTG
The DNA here is from genome assembly GCA_031772625.1 of Pinus tabuliformis. Taxonomy (NCBI): domain Eukaryota; kingdom Viridiplantae; phylum Streptophyta; class Pinopsida; order Pinales; family Pinaceae; genus Pinus; species Pinus tabuliformis. Next base: position 1,689,533,965 of record CM062817.1, read on the forward strand.
TGCCACAGACGTCAGGGAATCGAAGGAACGGTTGGAGGGGCTCCATGCCAAGATCGCCGCACTAGCAGAGTGACTCGGGATGATTCACGGTGATTGTGTTGGGGGCCTGTTGGGCATGGAATCCCCCCACAGTAGGTTTTGGGGCTCAAAGCCCAATTTTTGGTCAAAGATGGTGTAGAACTCCACAAATTATGGGTGCGGAGCGCAAAGTGAACAATTGAGTCATAGGGTTGTCCGCCCTAAGCATTGTATTGTAAATTAGTGTAAAGTCAGCCTACCCATGGTCTGCGGACCATGGGATTGTATAAATAGAGTGAGGCTCTAAGTTGTAAAGTTAGTCGATGATAGGAAGAGTAGCGAAGGAATGGTTCGAGCTTAGAGTAGAAGTCTAAGTGTCTTGGGTTGTAGTAGTAGGAAGAGGCTCTACAACTGAGTGCACAAAGGCCTAGTAGAGTCTACAGCTGAGTGCGTGGACCCCTGTAGCTAGGTGCACAGGGTGGTGTTGAGTCTATAATCAGGACATAAAGCTAATAAAGAGAAGTTGATTCCTAATTCTGAGTAATTATTGTGCTTATCTTCTTTATGTTTATGTTCATTTATGTATTGTACGCACTAATATAAATGTTGGATATGCTATAATAACCATAAATCTTACACACATAAGCTAAGTAATCGGTTAATAAGAGAGGAACTTGGGTATTATACGGGTCACGCCCCAAGAAGGGCTGTGCGAAAGCCGCACCGCAGGTCGCGGACGGATCGTAAGTGCGCGCAACGATAGGTCAGACTGCGGACCTCCAGAAGCCCATCAGACATCCCAAAGGTGCAAAAACTTGGTTCTAGCACCCTCCCATACTACTTCGGGTGAGACCTCAGTCGATCCACAGATTGTTGCCAAAAGGGCCAGTAGTACTGAGATTTGCTTAGATAAATCACCTCTGAACCTGGGTCAGGCCCCACTAAGCCAACACATGCTGTCGCCTCTTTTCCTCAATATCCAAATATACTCTTAACACAATTGGATCTGCTTTGAACTTGTAGCTTTGCTCCGCCTATGCGTTGTTTGTAACCTCCCTGTTGCTTTTGTTAAGCGCAGGTCTGTTAACCTCTTCTGCTACTAATGATGCTGCTCTCTGAGATGCTTCTACCTTTTGCACTGCTAAAGACTCTACAACTATCCTGACTAGTTAATTAAGCCTTGAGAAGTTATAGCAGTATCTCCAAGGGTCTTCCTCAGGCCAATGACATGCTCCGCGGATCCAAGGATGATACACTTTCGCACAGTGGTCCTTCACTAAGAAATGTGGATAATATGGATTCAAATTTCTAGTGCCGAAGGTGAACTTCTTGAATTCCTTTGTCTCGGCATCAACATGCTTGAGATTATGAATCTCATACAACCCGATCCGTAAAGGAAGAGCGAGCCAAGGTGCCATCTTCTTCCTATGCAGTCTCATTGACAACCCTGTCGAGATGTGATATGCGACTTCTTGTATGACCAACTTATCCATGGAAAACTTCGACAAAACATGCATGCCATTCTCTGCACTATACATCCAGATGAACGTGCCAAGGGGTGAGACATACCAATCTGCTATGTCAACCAATGCCTCCATCGCTGCCTGTGACATGCAAGGTGGATCCTACTCAAAGATCATCCTATATAACGGGGTGACGAAGTGGTTTGATAATTGTATTATAAATCCACGGAAGTTGCATTCATAGAACAACTTGCAATAGGTATGCATAAAGATTCCTGAAGGTGTCCACGGCCAACCCAAGCCTGGGAACTACTGATGGGCACAAATTGCATCAAGTATTTAAGAGGCATGAAAAATTTTTCTTGCTGACCCTTGGACAGATGTCGGGCTTCTTTTACCTTTCCCTTCAGTTGGAGATCCAGCATGTCAGGTCAATTGAAAGGTCTTCCTTCGTTTTCTAGCTGATCCAACACAATCACCCAAATCTGCGGGAATTTTTCTATACTCTCTTGGCCATATAAGCGACATGCAAAGATGACCGAGAGATGATAAGCCTTCTGTAATATCCTTGTCTTGTACACTTTGTTGGGTGTTGTCCTAAACTTAGATGTCTCTTTCACCTAACTCTTCAAGATGTCTCTTGAGTTTGCACTGCTGTTGGGCCTTGTGAAGGGTGCATCCATTATTACCACTGACTACGGTAAGTGATACATCACCTGAAAATCCTATGCCCTAAATATAGCAAGTTAATTTCCAATGACATTGCTCAACACCATTATATATAGATCAGTATGCGAGACAATCTAGTGGCTCATGTATGTGCATGGAAACGTTAGATACCTGCATGCAATATGATACAAGCCATACTTGTGTATGTTGAAATAGACACTACGGTCCTCTAGATTCTCCTCGAAGGTGCCTGAAAATATGTCATTGGTGTCCTTCCATTTCATCTTGATTTCTTTTTCTACGAACAATTTAGTGTCTTCATAGATGGGTAAGCTCATAGACACTTGCTTGACCGCATCTTCAGTTTCCCTCTCAACGGTGTCCTTTGACCTTGCAATCTCAGAAGCCGTTATACTTGTACTACTAAGAGACTGATGAACACCTATGATACCTACAGATAGAGAAACACTCATGGCAAGAAACCGCTAGTTGAAATCTGAAAGAAACTTGAGGACTGACATGCAACACACCCGGGTGACTAACTGGAAGGTTTGCACAATTTTCACCAAGAGGCTAGGACACTGACTTCCAGAACTATGCAGAAGATAGTCTGAACTATCAATGGGCTTACTGACTACTAAAACTACACAGATAAATAGTCCAGCTTGGCCTGCTGAGGACTGAAACTGCACAATGTGCAGTTTCAGTCAGCATGACTACAACCCGGTAAAATTACATTGCGCAATTCCGGGGGCCAACGTGGCACTGCCTCTCGGAATTGTCTAGAGAAAGAATGGGAGGCCAATGTAAGGTAATATTTTCACAATTCCTGAGAGGAATGTAGAGCATTCACTCTCAGAAATGCATAGTGCAAGTCGGGCAAGGCAAGGTTCGGGCCAAGGCAACCAAGACCCGGGAACGGGCAACTGAAAACATGTAAAAACCGAATGAATGTGTGAACCTATGTGTAGACATGAGTGAATGAAAAAGCATACAATCAGTGAGTGTAGGATTCAGTAAACATGCAAGCAAGTAAGTGTGTGAAGCGAGTCACTGCAATGACGACCATCAGTGCATAAACACTATCATTCATGCAACAACAGTGAGATGTAATGGAAAGCTTGAAACAATGCTTCTACAAGCTTACATGCGTTAAAAAAACAACAAGCTTTCAACAAAACCAAGTAATCAACACTCACAAAAACCGAAATACAGAAAGAGACATAAAAGGAGTAAAATACATGAAAAGCGGATTTACCCGGAAAAAGCTGAGCTGAGTGTGCTGAATTCTCCTAGATGCGATGGGGCATGCTAGAGCTCCAAGATAAAAGTGAAGAATGAGCTCTAAAGCGTCAAATAAATAGCTTTGATAGATCGAGGTTTATGATGCGCATGCCACAAATCTAGGAAAAAGTGACATTTGGTGGGAGGTTTCTAAAATAGTTTTTGCGTGTAACCCCCAGCTGTTAGAAATAGATCCCTAAAATATAGGGATGATTTTTTTTTTTCCTTTTTGGGGAAAAAGCATCCCATGCATGCAATGTAATATTTCTCAGTCCTGGAGGGAACCAGTCAACTTAGGAGCACATGCAACAGACTTCAAGCCCTGGAGTGATTTCTACGCAGTTTCTGGGCTGAGTGGCTCTGGCTGCCCCTTAGGCTCTGTGCAATTTCTGGACTGAAGCCAAGGCGACCAACCAGATTTATATAAATTTTGAGAGAAAGCCCAGTTATGGGATGCTCTGTGCAATTTTCAGAGGGAAGGTTGCCTGCTTTCTCTGCACATTTCCGGAGAGCAGTAGGTTGCCCCAATGCTTTGCACAATTCTAGAGAGCAAGGTTGGTTTGCCTCCAATTTTGTGCAATTATACAAGTGAGCACTACATTCGGATAATGAGAAAGTCATGGGATGTTAGCTTGTGAGTGAAAGGAAAACAAGCTAGAGAACACAAGCTGATAAGCCACAAAATCTCAACTGAAGCATAAGCATCTGTCAGTGCAAAACATGTTGCTAAGGATGGTTTGTAGGGAGGCTCCAAAAGAAAGCTAAGGAAAACTTTTAGAGGAGTGTTGTAGCTGCTACAACACTTGGTGACACACTGGTAGAACTCCAGCTCTCTGAATGGACCTTGTTTTGTGAAAATCAAGTCTAACTCCTTCGGAAGTATTGTTCGATTCTTTGATCATCATGGTTTCCACACTATCTTGATTGAAAGATGTAGCACCTGCCATGCTCTTGATCGGTTACACACATTCCAAGCCAAGTCAACTTAGTTATTTTGATTGGGGATGAGGGGTATATTGGTGCACAAGTAATATGACTGTCAGAGTTTAAGTTTCATCTCTGGTGTTGCTATACTGCCAACAAGCCTGGATAGTACCCCAACAGAGTCACGCAGGAACACAAGCATCGCTCCGCTACCAGCGAGCCTAGTCAGTACCCTGGCGGAATTACTTACATCATCTCTCTGTGCAAGAAGCCTTTCTCTTCTTTCACCTTATTGTTTTTCAAAAATTTTCACATTTTCATTTTATTTTATTTTCATTTTTTAAGAACTATGCATATGCACTTATTTATTTCAGAGGCGAAAGAGGGATCCTGACTTATTGAGAGCAGAAGAGGTTGTTCCTCTAGATAAGTATGTTATGTATATCTCTGACATACTTGTTAAGGTTTTCCCCCTCACCTTAATCTACTTCACTGAGCTGACAAGGGTTAACCCAAAAACAACAGACTATAGTAGGTGGTACTAGTTAGAGCACAAGTGTTGTGTTTTCACCTAGATTCACTTCGAACATAACATATTTTCCATTTGTGTATCATTGAATGAAGACAACAAGTTCTGCATAAAGAGAGAGGACAACGGATAACCAAGTGTTGGTAGTTGTACAAGTCCTCTTGTACTTTACCCTCCTTATCTTTAGAGTTGTACATAGTTTCATGTGAAACTAACCTACAGACGTAAACAAGCAAACAAAAAAATAAAGAAAAGATCAGAAGTAAATGCTTAATGAAAGTAGCCAAGCAAGCAAACAAACAAATGACGCAAGAAATAAAACATGCATGCAAGTAAACAAAACATAAATCAAAAACTACTCCTGCTACTAAGCTAATAGTGCATGGTTCTGATCACATGAAGTGATATTTCTAATGCAGCCACCGACGCATTGGTTGACCCATGTTGGTGAAGGCATGGTTCACAAACAACACAGTCACGTGAACCAAAAAACATGAAAGATATGACAATGAAGACTAACACACTCCGAGTTTAAATGCGTCCACAGAAAAGAAAAAAGTGAAAGCACATGACATGCACCCTATGGACTTAACATGGTGTTGTGACACACTGCATGTAGATGATAAACATATGCACTCTCTTGACTGTGACAAACAAGAAAACATGAGAAAAAGATACAACTTATGTCTTGCAAGTGTGCTTGTTGTATATGATTCCTCCAATGCATGAGTGATGGGATCATGTGATTTAGGAGGAGGAAGTGAAACCAATGTGTTAGATTGATCACTAATGTATACAGATGAGTGATGAGGAGCCTTGGGTAGTTCAATAATTTCCTGATCGGAAGCGAAACCATCCTTAGGAAAGCGAGGGCCTAACATAGCCATTAGCTCGGGCTTAACAACCTCGATAACCTGCGGGGTTTTGACTTCATCGATGGATAGATCATCATATACAAGTGGCTTTGAAATATCAACAATGATTCAATCAACATCGTGATTGAATACGGGAGTAAATAGATCACGACAGCTACGATAAAAAAAATCAAGGAGTTCATTGACATCCTCATGGTCTAATGAATCATACAGAGTGGTAGATGAGAAGAAAGAATGTTCACCCTCTCCGTTTCTGAAAAAAGTAGATGAAAAATCATGCAGATTTTCAATGAAGAAATTGTCCTCTCTGCTGTCAAATGATGGATTGACATTGGGTGTGTTCTGCAAATGATCAAAAGTAGATACATTGATGGATGGATTTACACAAGGAAAATCAGAGATAGTATAATCACCAAATATGTCAGCAAAAAGCAGAGGAGGCACAGAAAAAAGGAGGTCATCCTTAGCCGCAGGATAATGCTCAGATCCCTAGTCATAGACATCATAAATGACATCACAGGTTGGTTGTGCAATATCAACTCCATCAATATCTTGATCCTCACTCACAACATGTGTAAAGTCCGAAACAAAAGAACCTAAGACAGTGAAATCTAAAGGATCAGCAGAATGCGGAGACGAAGGTTGAGGTAACAAGTGCATATGACAACCCATGGGCTTCCTAACCAAATCTTTGCAAAAATTGAGAGTACTGGGGGTGTAAGCATGTACCAGTTGAATAAACGTGTGTGCATGCTCTCCCACATCACTCTATAGTGGTGGAGTTGTTTGATGAGGGGAAGGTGGACAATCACTTGTGATAGTGACGGTGTCCGCTTGTGATTGCGTAGCCCCATCACCGAAGTATGCTTAGTGGGGTTGAAATTTTTCTTCACTTTGGGACAGATTGATTTGTGGCAAAAATATTCAAATGTATCCATAAGATATTGGAATTTCATCTGACCTTTTGGAGCTTCAAACATGAGTAGATGGAAGTGCTTCCAAAAATCCATAGGCGATTCATGCGGGGCCTTCCATTGTTTTAACATTTTTTTGTTAAGAGGTTCAGGATCAAAATGATGGAAAACAAATTCGATTAGATCACTGAACTGCTTAAATGAGTGCACACAATTGTGAGGCAGGTTGTGGCACCATCATTCTAGGGATTTGCAAAGTGTGTATGCAAGCAGCATGCTAACCTCTACTTCATCAAAATCTTCCTCATTCCCTAAGAATGTAAGGAAGTCATCTAAGTGCTTAGGACATGCCACTTCACCTTCAACATCATACGTTATTTCAGACAAGTGATCAAAGAATTCCTTCATGACTTTAAAGGGATGTGCATTGGACAAACATCATGGAGGGTTAACTACATCAATATCCATGACATATGTGCAAAGATTCAAAACAAGATTTGAGGACTCAGCTTGTCATCTGGCACTCCTAGCACCATAAATGTTGACGGTGTTGGACCCGCCAACATGTAAGGAGATCTCCTCAGTAAGAAGTTCCAACTATACCTTACACTGTTTGGAGTAGGAGTCCCAACAGTGGGTAGTATGATATCTCCTTCAATACAGTTGCGCACAGAGGTAAGTAAGATGTCCTTTTTGAAAGCAAGGTTGTGACCTTGTAGCACGTCAAGGAAGGTGCATGAAAGGCTCTAACACATGGAAGGGGGAATGAGTGTGCCCCTTAGAATCTTGTGATAGCACACAACTTGAAAGGGAACACACGAGTAGAAAGACATCACGGGATGGAAAGAAGGATAGTAGACCATCCAAAGTGATGGGTTATACCAACAACATGCTTTGATAAGATTCATACAAACACATACGGAATAGTCCATACATACATGCGTAAATTACAACTACATACATCATTAGAGTAACTAGGATAGTCGAACTACAGTAATAACATATGCATGAAACATGATGGATCTGTTATATTAAAAGTGAAAGAGCCAATGATACATACAACCATGATAACCACTAGCCCTGATAGTGGAACATTACAATCACTATCACCTACTCCTATGTACTAGCTCTGCACTGTGGAGAAGACAAGGCTCATTAGAATACACTCCAAGCTTTCTCTAAGTTATACCTATAGGAAGCTTAGCTCCCAAAATCTTGTACAACGAGTTATGAGGTTCTATTTATAGCAAAGGGTGGGGTGACCCTTGACATTCCCCTTTGTGTCTCTTCAACTACCCTCATGACTCTTCAAATTACACATGATTGTTACATTCTACTATTGACACTTGGTCTTTCACTTTACAACATGTTTACAATACAATCTACACATCTACACATGTGAGACAAAAATGGGCTTGAGTAAGACAGATGTGGGAAGACCAACTCTTCGACATCCCTCTCAATGATCGACGGTGGCGAACTGATGCCAATCTTGGTAGTTAGTTATTGTGTCTGCATACACTATGGTGACATCCTTCTGAAAGCGAATTCTTGCTTTCATTGCATCCGGGTACACTGATTTGGAACCTATGTCCAACTCGTCAGATAGCATGCGCATCATGGTCTTGAGTGCAGCTGGACCACCAACACGCTGATGCATAGTGTCTGCGCTCATTTGCAAGTCTGCACTGGTGGCTATGCACATCAACTAATCAAAGTACATGTCCAGCTCCAGTCAGACTTGGTTCTTTGTCTTTGCCTCGGTGAGTGTGCCAATGGATGGGACCACATGTGTGCACACAATTCCATCCACGCTCCTAAATGCTCATGCATGTTAGGCCTGTAAGCTGGTGATGAGCTGTGGGAGTCCCTCATAGTTCCAAATCTGACTCTGGATGTGTGCCTTCAACTCCACTACCTTTGGCTTCATCATCTTTGGCAAGTGAAATGGGGCTCCCTTGTACCTAATTGTCCATATTTTCATGTGATTGACAATAATATGTATGTCTGACAAGATGCTTGCTCTCCTAGAATGATGCTACTTCCAACCGTTGAGATGGACAACTGACTTATGCATGGTGATGAACCTAAAGTACAACTTCCGCATGATTGTCTCGAGAGATGATACTTTATCAAGTATCGTATCACTTTCCCCAACTCTTCTCTCACAAATGCTGCAACTTGCTCTTCTCCCTGCTTGGCTGCTTGTAACTCCTTAGCCATGCGCTCGTTCTTAGATATCAAGAATCTAACACTCGAGCTGATGGCTTTGGCATATGCCTTGGTAGCATTGGCCAATGTGGCTGGATGTTTGCGCACATCGGACATGATCACTCCTTCAAACTACGCAAGAGATACACGGACATTCGGAGTTGGAACTCTACGTGATTCCACAACTTTGTGTTGTGAATCATCGAAAGATATGTTGTGCACATCTGCTTATGAATTCTCCTCAAGGATTTTAGTGTCTCCTTGATCACTTGGGACTTGCTATACTCCCAGATTTGGTGAAGCCGGTGGGTTGACCTCTTAGTTTTGAGGAATGAGGTCAATATCCTGATCTAACTCTGGCTGAACCACATCTATGTCCATCTACTCTAGCATCTGTTCAATCTCCTGAGCAAAGTCCTGCTCCTACGATTGCTCACCCTGTCTGCTATGTGCCAGCTTCTCGGATGAATTAATAACTTGTATGGCCATAGTTTCATCAATGTGGGCATGTTGCACCTCCTGTTGTTCTTGTTCCTGCTGTGCTTGCTTCTCTCTTCTGCGCAACTCTTGTTCTTCCCGTAACTGTTGCTTCAACTCCTGTAAATCCTTTTCTACTTCCTCCAACTTCTTCTTCTCCCTCTATCTTTGCACAATCCTCCTATTGCGATGTCACCTCTTTGCCTCAATATCCAAATATACTCTTAACACAAGTGGATCTGCTTTGAACTTGTAGCTTTGCTCCGCCTCCGCGCTATCAGCAACCTCCCTGTTGCCTCTGTCAAGCGTAGGTCTGCTGCCCTCTTCTACTACTGATGATGCTTCTCTCTGAGATGTTACTTCCTTTTGCATTGCTAAAGACTCTACAACTATCTTGACCAGTTCATTGAGCCTTGAGAAGTTATAGCAGTATTTCCAAGGGTCTTCCTTAGGATAATGACATGCCCCGTGGATCCAAGGATGATACACTTTTGCATAGTGGTCCTTCATTAAGCAATGCGAGTCATATGGATTGAAGCTTCTAATGCCAAAGTTGAGCCTCTTGAATTCCTCTATCTCGGCATCAACATGCTTAAGATTATGAATCTCATACAACTCGATCTGTAAAGGAAGAGTGAGCCAAGGTGCCTTCTTCTTCCTATGCAGTCTCGCTGACAACCCTGTCGAGATGTGATATGCGACTTCTTGCATGACCAGCTTATCCATGGAAAACTTTGGAAAAACATGCGGAGCCTCATTCACGTTGTACATCTAGATGAAGGTGCCAAGGGGTGAGGCATACCAATATGCTATGTCAACCAATGCCTCCATCGCTGCCTGCGACATGCAAGGTGGATCCTACTCAAAGATCATCCTGTACAACGGGGTGACGAAGTGGTCTCATAGCTGTATTATAAATCCACAGAAGCTACATTTGGAGAACAACTTGCAATAGGTGTGCACAGAGGTTTATGAAGGTGTCCATGCTCAACCTAAGCCTAGGAACTGCTGACAGGCACAGATTGCATCAAGTATGTAAGCAGACATGAAAAATTTTTCTTGCTAACCCTTGGGCAGATGTCGGGCTTTTGTTAATTGTCCCTTCAACTGGAGAGCTAACATGTCATACCAATAGAAAACTCTTCATTCGCTAGTTGATCCAACACAATCACCCACCTCTACGGGAATGTTTCTGTACTCTCTTGGCCGTATAAGTGACATGCGAAGATGACCAAGAGATGATAAGCCTTCTGCAGTATCCTTGTCTTGTACACTTGGTTGGGTATTTCATGAACTTAGATGGCTCTTTCACCTAGCTCTTCAAGATATCTCTTGAGTTTGCATTGTTGTTAGGCCTGGTGAAGGGTGCATTCATTGTGACCACTGACTGTGGTAAGTGATACATCACCTGAAAGTCCTATGCCCTGAAGGTAGCAATTTATGTTCCACTAACACTGCTCAACACCATTGTCTCTAGATCAGTATGAAAGACAATCCAGTGGATCATGTCCATACATGTAAACGTGGGATACCTGCATGCAATTTGGTACAAGCCAGACTTGTGTATGTTGACATAGAATCTGCGGTCCTCTAGCTTCTCCTCGAAGGTGTCTAAAAAGAAGTCATTGATGTCCTTCCATTTCATCTTGGTTTCCTTGTCTATGAACAACTTAGTGTCTTCATAGATGGACAAGCTCATAGACACTTGCATGACCGCATCTCCAGATGCACTCTCAACAGTGTTCCTTGACCTTGATCTCTTGGAAGCCATTGTACCTATACTGTAGAGATATTGTTGAACACTTATGATACCTGGAGACATAGCAACACTCATGGCAAGCAAACTGTCAGTTGAAACCCAAAAGCAACTTGAGGACTAACATGAAAGACACCTAGCTGACTGACTGGAAGATTTTCACAATTTTCACCAGGAGCCTGGGAGATTGACTGCAAGAACTACACAAAACAAAGTTTGGACTGTCAGTGGGCTAACTGACTGCTGAAACTGTGCAGAGAATATTCTAGCTTGGCCTGCTGAGGACTGAAATTGCACAATGCGTAGTTTCATTCAGCATGACTATAACCTAGTAACATTGCATTGCACAATTTTGGGGACCAACGGCGCACTGCCCCTCAGAATTGTGTAGAGAAAGCCTAGGAGGCTAGTCTGAGGCAACCTCCGCATAATTCCTGGGAGGAAGGTGGAGCCTTCACTCTTAGAAATGCGCAGTGGAAGCCAGGCAAGGCAAGGTTCAGGCCAAGGCATCCCAGACCCACCGACGGGCAACTAAAAACATGTAAAGACTGAATGTATATGCGATGTTGGGTACAAACATGAGTGAATGAAAATACATGAAATCAGTAAGTGTAGGATTTAGTAAATGGGAAAACATGTAAGTGTGTGAAGTGAGTCATCGCAACAACAACCGTCAATGCATAAACAGTGTCATGCATGCGATAATAGTGGGATGCAATGGAAAAATCAAAACAATGCTTCTACAAGCTAACTTGCATTAAAACGAGAGAAAGCATTCAACAAAACCAAGCAAACTTACCCTGAAAAAGTTGAGTTGAGTGTGTCGAATGGTCCTAGATGTGATGGGGGATGCCAGAGCTCCAAGATCAAAGTGGAGAATGGATTCTGAAGCGTCGAATAAATAGTTTTGATAGGATCGAGGTTTATGACACACATGTAGAATTCTAGGAAAAAGTGACACTTGGTGGGAGGTTTCTAAAACGACTTTTGCATGTAACCCCCGGGTGCTAAAAATAAATCCCTAAAATCTAGGGATGCTTTTTGCTTTTTTCTTGATGATTTTTTGAGAAAAAGGAGCCCATGCATGCAAAGCAAGATTGCTCAGTCCCAGAGGGAACTGGTCAACTTGGGAGCACATGCAATGGACTGCAAGCCACATAGTGAATTCTGCGCAATTTCTAGGCTAAGTGGCTCTAGCTGGCCCTCAGGCTCTGCGCAATTTCTAGACTGAAGCCAAGGCTGTCAACCAGATCTGTGCAAATTTTTAGAGCAAGCCTAGTGATCAGCTACTCTACGCAATTTTTAGAGGGAAGGTTGTTTGCTTGCTCTACGTATTTCTGGAGAGTAGCAGGCTGCCTTGATGTTATGTGCAATTCTAGAGAGCAAGGCTGGTTTCCCTCCAGTTTTGTGCAATTTTGCAAGTGCCCAAAACAGCCGAATAATGACCAAGTCATGGGATGTCAGCTTCTGGGTGGAAGGCAAACAAGCTAGCAAACACAAGCTTATAAGCCACAGAATCTCAACTGAAGCATAACTACATGTCAGTGCAAGACATGCTGCTAAGGATGGTTGTGTTATACAAAATTTATACCTACGGATAAGTAAATCTTCCCTAAGTGGGTAGTTACACTTAGAACAACAGAAGTAAAGATGTTTAACCTTTTCCTACAATAGACAAATAAGATAAAGGAACCTACTTGTGATCCTTTACTTCCTTTGATCACCTTTGAATTGCTCCTGTCACTCCCGCTCAAACTGAACTCACTCAATTGGTACCTATCAACATAAACAAAAGACGACAACAATCAAATCATATGGTCTATCTATTGTAAACAAATGGAATCGACAATATTTGAACATACATTTATCATAGGTATAGACAAAAGTATTGGAAAAGGAACAAACAACTTTATTGATTGATAGAAGGAGAAGTTACACCCAATGTGGTTTGATCCTGTGTCACTGATCCAGCTTAGTCCAAACCCTCATCACACCAATAGCACATCAATCTAGCAGTATAACATTACTTGACAATGATTTCAAGTCCCAAACCAACAATATTTCTCTATAATATCCAAGTTTTAGCCTCAAATCACTATGATGAGTCAATTTATAGGGAAATGCAAGTGGTTTTGTCACAAATAGGGAATTGGATGGTTTTCCATAATTGGATAGTTAATTTCCATGGAGAAAGGGATGAGAGGATAGAGTGTTAAATGATCCATAGCCTATCCAAAATCGAGCTCATGGGATGAGATAAGAGTTGAGCATCCTTCTAGAATTCTCTAGAATCCAAGAATATTCCCAGAATCCTATGTCAATTTCGCTCATCCTCACTCAGCATAGGCTAAAGTGGGCCTAAGTGCTATGCAACGCAGGTCTAAATGGGCCTACCGGCTATGCAGAGCAGTTTCCCCTGACCAAGTCTGCGTTGGTCTCCCAAAGAGGCATTTCAGTAGGGTTTCAAACTAGGAAACTTTCATGTATGAAAACATTCAATATGATGACTTGTCTAGGGTATGTAGCAAATGAAATTAGGATTTCATGAGCCCTATTTGTACTGATCTGATTGTCAGGAGTGATGTGCCCAAATAGACCTGTAACAGCTGACCCCTAAAGCATGAAGTCAAAAATGATAATGTTGAGTGATATGCTTTATGATGTGATGAGGAGGATCTGAAGTGGATCGTGGCCTACATCAATTACAATACATAATATCATGATATCTTTGATTTTTCATGAATTTATGAGGGAAGGCATACCCATACTCAGCATATAAACTTTTCATTACATGTACATAAATTAGATAGTCATCTACAGATATAGACCCATGATAGGATGACCATCTGTGTAAAGCCATTGTACAGATGATTTAGTACTCTCCTGAAATCGCAGCCCGAATGGATGAAACTAGATATGGGGTCTTCTATCTTGTCCAATCGTTCGCTCAAGTATGAGTCTAACCATGTGAAAATGTGATCTGAAGTCGAACATGGGAAGACATCGTCTGATTACCAGCCAATGATGTAAGCTATTAACAGATGCGAGATAAATCACCGATAATGATAATGATTCTCAAGGTACTATAGTAAATTCTGCATGGTGTGAATAGATGTTTTGATGTCAAACACCATACAAAGTCTTTCAGTCAAAGGCTTGTGATTTCAACCCGTCGCCGGAAGCGAGAAACTTGCCATTGTTGTATGCAAGCCTCAAGGTACTTGAAGGGTGTTTCTAAGTCGACTTCCTAGATAATGTACTGATTTCGACAAGAAGTGACTCATCACGAGAGGGCCTTGATGTATCCCCCATCAACAACATGAAACGAGTGTAATGATTTTGAAGACAGAATGTGACTGATGACACAATGTTCAGGAATGGCGGTCATGAAAATGAAGGTTTATGAGTATTGCAAAGGATGAAGTTTACTGAGTGACTTCTCTTGAACATGTCGGCGAAACTGAATGAATTGGCAGCATTGACCCAAAACCAAAGTGATGGATGGTGTGATATACCATAGGTATGATAACCATCAAGCAGATAACTCTACCCAAATAGCCATAGAGATGAAGTGAAAGTGTCATGTTCAAGAGCGACTTGCTACCATAAAGTGATTTATCCCTTTTCCCATTTTCTCGAGTCATTGCTGACCAATACCTCTTTATTTTTTTAAACAAGCTTGAGGAGGATAACAGATGATTGTAGTATAATTCCACCCTTCGGGTGAATCCATCGCTATTTTTGGGTAGCGAAGGTCCCGCGTAACAGTTCTGGGTCTGATAGCCTAGAAATTAGGATAAAAATATTGTAAACGTCTGAAATATGTGGAGCACAAAATGTAAAAGACTGAGTCAAAGGGTTGTTCTCCCGAAGAATAATATAAATTAATATGAAGTAAGTCGGTCCGTGGACCATAGATAGGTATAAATAGAGCGCCGTTCTATGAGGGAAAGGCAGTTATTTTTGGGGTATGATTTTGGAGATTTGTTATGTAATGGGTTTCTGAGAAGAGCATTCTGAAAACATCTGTAAGTCCAAGTCAGGGGTTTGGGTAGAGGATAGAGGTTCTACAGCTGTGTTCCCAGAGGCCTAGAAGAGTCTGCATCTTTGTGCACAGACCCCTACAACTGAGTGCGCAGGGCGGATCTGGATGTACTGGTGTTGAGTGGAAATAAAGATAA
The DNA here is from genome assembly GCA_031772625.1 of Pinus tabuliformis. Taxonomy (NCBI): domain Eukaryota; kingdom Viridiplantae; phylum Streptophyta; class Pinopsida; order Pinales; family Pinaceae; genus Pinus; species Pinus tabuliformis. Next base: position 1,689,549,266 of record CM062817.1, read on the forward strand.
GTTCATTCTGAAAATTATTTGTGATCTCTGACTTATCGCGAATCTGGGATTTTGTATGGTTAATAAGGCTATTTTTATCTATGTGCATTGATTATTGAATACTTGTGAATCGAGTTTAATATTAATACGTGAATTGAATGAAAGTGATAAATGTTTGCTTAAAGACCACTTTAAAAGTAGATCTAAGTTGCAATACTTCATCCACTAGATTAGATCTGTAGACTGCGTGGGGTATTTAGGATCCGTGCAAATATGGCGTAGCGCGAAGCTGTAAAACAGATCATGAACCCTCCAAACCGCATCCAGACATCCCAAGGTGTGGAAACTTGGTTCCGGCACCCTCCCTTGCTACCTCGAGTGAGACCTCAGTCCACGCTCTGTGGGCTATTGCCGAAAGGGCTGGTAGCTGCGGGATTTGCTTGGCTAAATAATTCTTCCAAACCTGGGTCAGGCCCATATAAGCCAACAAATGGCTCTGTTGCTAGGACCGGGATCTGCCTAAGGGGTGTCTGGTGTGAAATGTATAGAGAAGAATGTTGAAGGATCGAAGGGATCAGGAATGGTAGTAGATCAAGGGTAACTATGGTGAGCATGATTCAGTTGTCGGTATTCAAAGGAGCAAGAGGTGAAGACCCGGAACAATTCTGGTTTATGCTAACATCAATATGGAACATGCAACAAATCGCGGATGATAATATTAGAAAAGCTACCTTAGTCAGTGCGTTGCAGGACCGAGCACTGACATGGTACATAAAATATTCAAGCAAGCACCCATTGACAGAGACCATGGAAATTTAGACTGAATTGAAGAAGGAGTTTAGCCAGCCAAGTTTAGAAACAAAGTCGATTATAGGGTTCAAAGAAATTGTGATGATGCCTGGAGAAACCCCGTGGGACTTGGACCAAAGACTGAAAAGTACTATTCACGAGGCTAACATGACCTTGACGGACGCACAACATTGTGCTTGGTTTATGGCATCCTTAAGACCACATCTAAGGGCGGCTCTATCACAACAGAAGATCTCAACCCAGGCTGAAGCACTAGAGACAACAATGAGGTTACACAAAAATCCATTGTAAGACCCTGGGTTGGGAGTTCAGCAAATCCAAGCGTAGATCCAAGATTTGTGTGTTGAAATGAAGAAGATAAAACAAGAACAGATACCGCGAGCCAAAGTTCAGGAGGAAGTATGGTGTATAAAGTGTAGAATCTAGGCACACGATAAACATAAATGCCTGGTCGTAGTAAATTTGGTGGCAATGGGGGGACCAACACTATTGTGACCAGAGGCACAAACAGGACCAAGCACCGCAGCCCCGCTCTGGTGCACAATTTGTCAAGTGGCAGGAAAGCACAACACTGATAACTCTCACCTATTACCTAAATACAACCAGACCCCCCCAGTAGCTATTTTGCAACTTTTGCAGGTCAGTGGGCCATGAGGAAAGAGACTTTCGTAGCTACCAATTGTTAATGGACCAATCCCCTGCTTACAGAATGCAGACTAAGGTGCGAGGCCAAGATCCATCCGTGGCGATTGCGCGCGGTGGGTTCCAAAGCCGTGGTTGAGGATGGGGCAGAATGGGGCCAGGAAGGGGTTGTAGGCAACTAATCTTCTACAACTGCGGAGGACCCGGACATTACGCGCAGGATTGTACCAACCCAACAAGAATTTCGTGCAGTTATTGTGTGCAGTTCGATCATGAGCTGATAGATTGTCCTACACTTATAGTGCAAATTCATGAAAGAAGAGCAACACAACCAACAACAACCTAGAATGTGTAGATGATGAGGTCTAAACCCCACGAGGAAGATCCTAAGGTCAATATGGTGCTGAGGAGTGGCACGGCCACAGGAGTGGATGGACGAAACTCAAGGGGTGATAAGGAGACATATCGGGAAGCTCGGGAGAGATTCGTGGAGGTCTCTACCCTAGGTAACAGGGATCAGCCCGGGTCAGACAAGGATCCCTAAATGATTACTACCTTTTTAGAGACATGTATAAAATTGCTTCGCAACAACAGCCTGGTTAAAGGTTTACAGGAGGTGATAAATAGATGCGCATGATGGAGTGAACTGCGCGTCATTCGAAATTTTGGAAGACATGCATCACGGACCGGAAGGGAAATGTGGTTAACAACGTAGATCGGCGATTATGAGATGGAGCAGGTCATTTTGGATCTAGGCTCAGATGCCAACGTATTTCCAAGAAAGACATGGGAATGCATGGGTAAGCCTACACTATAATGGTCCCCTATCCAACTACAGATGGCAAATCAACAGAAGGTGTTGCCCATGGGAAGGCTGCAAGGAGTTACAGTAGACCTTGATGGCATAAGTACCCGCACAGACTTTGAAGTTATTGAGCTCATGGATGACAGTATGCACTATCCTGCATTGTTAGGAATGGATTGGGCCACTGACATGAATAGAGTTATTAATCTAAAAAAATGAACAATGATATTTGAAACAAAGGCACTCCGCGTCATCATTCCGCTAAATCTGGCTCAAGGACAATGCTACATTGAACCAATGCACGACGAAGAATGCGATGACGACATAAATTGTAGCTACAGAATGTCTACCCAAGAGCGAGGATGGGTCAAGACATCGGGGGATGGAAGAATATCATGGGGCGATGAAGAATTCTGCACTTTTGATTCAGATGAGTAAGACAAGCAGTGGCACAACAGGTTGAATGGAGTAACCACGCTACGCTGCAACATGTTGATGAAATCATTGTACTACGTAAGGGCCCAGGAGCGTGAATTACCAAAGTATGATGGGTTCACAATGGTAGATGAATTCTTGACCAAGTTTGAAATCGCAGTACCAGAGCACCAACGATGTGATGCGATGAGATGGGCGCTGCGTGCGACGCCTATGAAATGGTGGGGCACACATGAAGGGAATTCGCAGATTGGCGCACCTACAGGCGCATGATGAAGATTAGATTTGGGAAATGGGAACTCCGCGTAGCAGAGAAATATGATGGACGTGATGATCCATGCATGCACCTTACTAGGTGGATCAAAGCATATAGAGAGGAACCTCAACCAGAATGGGTGCACTTGTTTTATCACACCCTGGAGGTCATTCCTGGAAATTGGTAGACGGAAGCGGAGCTCCGGCACAACACAGACGAGTGGGATAGTTTGCGTGCAGGGTTTTTGTCAACATTCCTGTTTGAAGATCAATGGATGGATCCCATGGACAAAGTGTTACAGCTGGTAAAAGCCACCATATTCAAGACACCGTTAGAGCCAGAGGAAACGGTGCAGCCCGACTGGTCGCAGCAGCTGAAACAAGCCCTCGAATACTATAATCTCTAGGTAGAAGATGATGAGGATGATCCTCGAAACGTCAATACTCCGGAATCATAGGGGAGCCAGGAGGTGCGAAACCCCAAAATTGAAGACCCAGATATCACAGCGCCATTAAAAATGAAACAAGTGAATATTGGAACCAAGGAAGAGCCGAAGTATGCAACACTTGGGGACTATTGGGACGACGCCATGGTGGAGAAGGTCGTCAAGTTGTTATGGGAATATCGATATTTGTTTCTAACCAAGATTACAGAGCTAAAAGGGATTCTAGGAGACTTAGGAATGATGAAGATCACATTGAAGCCAGACATGAAACCGGTGAAGCAACAACCCTACCGATTAAATCCAAAATATAAAGCAAAGGTCCACGAAGAATTGGACAAGATGTTGGTAGCGGGAATCACTAAAACAGTTAAGGAGTCCAATTGGGTGAGTCCAATGGTTGTGCAAGAGAAGAAACAGAAGGGCGAGATTCGTGTCTGCGTGGATCTCAGGAAGCTCAATGATGCCCGCATCAACGATCCCTTTCCAACACTGTTTATAGATGAAGTGCTGGAAAATGTGATAGGAAGCCTACTCCTTCACAAATGGGTTCTCAGGATATCACCAAATCAAGATCGTGCCAGAGGACAGGAGTAAGACAACATTTTCTACTAAATGGGGTTGCTTTTAGTACACAGTGATGCCCTTTGGACTGAAGAATGCGCCGGTAATATTTTCACAAAGAGTAGTCGCGACATTCAAAGAATTTATCCAAAAGTTCTTAGAAGTTTATCTGGATGACTGGACCGTGTTTGGATTGGTCAAGAAGCAGGTAGCAAGCTTATAATTGATGTTGGATACTTGTCGCCGACATCATATTGCGTTAAAATTGAAGAAGTGTACTTTCTTTGTCCCATTCGAGAACCTGGTGGGCCATGTGGTCTGTAAGCAAGGCCTGATGGTGGACCCGGCAAAGATCGCTGTCATACTCAATCTTCAAGTGCCGCGAAGTGTCATGAAATTACACGCCACATTAGGACACACGGGCTACTATCAAAAGTTCATCAAAAGCTACACCCAAATCATGGCTCCGATGGAACAGTTGCTGAAGAAGGACGCTACGTATTGTTGGAAAGAGGAATGTAACAAAAGTCTAGAGACGCTTAAGGAAAAGATGGCCTCAGCCCCTATACTGGTCTTTCCGAAATGGGACGTCGAATTTCATGTGCATGTCAATGCGTCATGTATTGCATTGGGGGCGGTACTTACTCAACTAGGAGCGGAGGGAATCAACCACTCGATTGCGTTCGCAAGTCGTTGTTGTCAAAATCTGAGAAGAATTATTCCACTACTGAGCGTGAGGGGTTAGCGATGGTATACGCGCTTCAGAAATTCCGCCACTATCTGCTTGGAGGTTGAAATGTATTCCAATGAATCGGCATTAAAATACCTAGTGAATATGCCTGTGTTGCGGGGGCGTATCTGTAGATGGTTGCTGTTGTTCCAGGAGTATGACTTTGAGGTCATCGTCAAACCAGGACGTCTAAATGTAGGTACAGATCACCTGTCCTGAATTGAGACCGGCGAAGAACCCACCAATCTCGAGGACGGACTTCCAGATGATTAGCTATATGCAGTGCGTGTCGCGGATGGTCACTTTGAAGATATAATCCATTTCTTAACTACAGGAACTGCACCACTGGGATATTCCATTCAGTAGAAGAAGGAATTGCTAATACGCGCGACAGACTTCACCGTGATTGTAGGCGAGCTCTACAAAATGGGCAATGACGAGATATTGCACCGATATGTCCCGGAGTTCGAACAAGGACAGATCTTGGTCGAAGCACTTGGGGGGGTTGCTGGTGGACATTATGCCGGTAGCGCCATAGCTTAGATGATCCTTCGCGTAGGATTATGGTGGCCTACTCTGCATCAGGATTCAAAAGCACACTATCGAGCTTGCAACGTATGTCAACGGACAGGGAAACCATCGCGGAGAGATGAAATGCCGCTACAGCCACAGATGACGCTACAGCCCTTCGAGAAATCGGCAATCAACTTCGTAGGACCTATCGAGCCGCGAGGGAAAATGGGTGCATGCTATATCATCACTGTGACAGAATATTTGACCTAATGGGCTGAGGCATAGCCTGTTAAGGATTACACGGCTGCAACAGCTGCGAAGTTTTTGTTCGAGAACGTACTAACAAGGTTTGGATGTCCCAAAATTCTAATGAGTGATCGGGGAACACATTTTCTGAATGAAACAATCAGTGCACTCACTGAAGAATTCCACATATACCACCAAAAAAGTATGCCATACCACCCATAAGTGAATGGGACCGTTGAAACATTCAACAAAATATTGGCAACTGCATTGACCAAGGTCCGTAATGTGCGACAAAATGACTGGGACTTGCGCATCCCTGTTGTGTTATGGGCATATCGCACCACATGCAAGAAGTTGATGGGCCAGACACCTTTTCAATTAGTTTATGGCCAGGAGGCCGTTATGCCTATGGAATATATTGTGCCTAGTCTGCGGATAGCGGCAATCACCGGTATGGCAGATCGCGGGGCATTGGAGGAGAGGCTCATGTAGCTCGAAGAACTGGAAGAGGAACGGTTTTTGGCTAGATTCCATCAGCAAGTACAAAAAAAACGCGAAAAAGCATGGCATGATCGTCATATCAAGGTGCGCACTTTCAAGGAGAATGATCTATTATTGCTATACGACAGTAAATTTGAGAAATTCCCTAGGAAACTCCGAATGCATTGGTTGGGACCCTATGTCATCAAAGAATTTATCGACGGGTGCATGGTTCAGCTTGCCAAACTCAATGGGGACCCCTTCCCAAGCTGAGTGAATGGAAATTGCCTAAAGCTCTATAAGAGGGGGTTGACAGTCTCACCGCTCTGGCCAGTTGAAAGAGAGCACGCAATGGTAAAGCAGTCTGGGAGAAAGAGGCACGAGTGCCAGGATACGCGTTGATCTGGCTCATCATCAAGATCCCGGTCGCGCGGCCAGAAGTACGCTGCTGTGTTGCCCTGAGCAAAGGTGACTATTCGTGTCACTATTCACAACAAGATGTCTGCATTATGGTGAAAAGGAGCGGGTGGCGGGAAATTAAGAAGAGTAGTATGAGCCAGACATGGCACGAGCTGCCACAGACCTTCCACGGAACAGGCAATAATTAGGGAATTTAAAATTCGAATCGCTTATACATCACTGAGGGACAACCACCAGGCGAGCTAAACTTCCACAAAGCATATGCTAAGTATTGATATGGAGCTGGTTAGTATCTCTGCACAAGGAATAAGCTCGAGGGTGGTGGTATAGTTGATGGAGCAACAGGACCATCTAAGGAGCATGGTGTTCATAGCCGCAGGCGTTCTGTAGCCTGTTGCCTCAGTAGTAAGGGATGTACCGAAAAAGGGGAGAAACAAAGTAGAATTAGTCCTGATGCCATCGTCTCGGCCGCGGGCAGGCCGGTGAACCACAACGATGCAGCACAAGAATGGAGAAATGGAGACTACGGGAGAAACCAAAGTTACTAAGGCATCTCTGAAAGACCTTAAGGAGTGGGATCTCACAGACAATAACAACAGTCTTGCAAAATTGCAACACAAGCTGCAATAGACAGGGCAAAGAGCAGATATAAAGGTTGGAAGTTGCTGCAGTGGTACAAGGAGGTTCCATACGCAGCTCCCCTGCTCGAGCTAAAATCCGATGAGGGGGTGTTCTGTGTTAATTGAGTAGAGCAGAATGAGTAGCATCGGTCGCAAGAAGTGGTAGAAACATTGAAGTAGGAGTCAGACGAAGCGTGGTAGGAGACAACAAAGAAGCAGTTGGACGATGAGCATCACTCAGAGGGAGGTGAACCACGAAGCCATGGCAGCGCATCTCGCCGCACCAACGAGTGACTCAGGACGAGTCACGATGATTGTGTTGGGGGACTGTTGGGTAGCGGAGGTCCCGCATAACAATTCTAGGTCTGATAGCCTAGAAATTAGGATAAAAATATTGTAAACCTCTGAAATATGCGGAGCGCGAAATGTAAAAGACTGAGTCAAAGGGTTGTCCACCCGAAAAATAATATAAATTAATAGGAAGTAAGTCGGTCCATGGACCATAGATAGGTATAAATAGAGCATGACTCTATGAGGGAAAGGCAGTTCTTTTTGGGGTATGATTTTGGAGATCTGTTATGCAATGGGTTTTTGAGAAGAGCATTCTGAAAGTGTCTGTAAGTCTAAGTCAGGGGTTTTGGCGGAGGATAGAGGCTCTGCAACTATGTTTGCAAAGGCCTGGAAGAGTCCGCAGCTATGTGCCTGGACCCCTGCAGCTGAGTGCATAGGGCGGATTTGGATGTACTAGTGTTGAGTGGAAATAAAGATAAGTTCATTCTGAAAATTATTTGTGATCTTTGACTTATCACGAATCTGGCATTTTGTATGGTTAATAAGGCTGTTTTTGTCTATGCGCATTGATTATTGAATACTTGTGAATCAGGTTTAATCTTAATACACGAATTGAATGAAAGTAATAAATGTTTACTTAAATACCACTTTAAAAGTAGATCTGAGTTGCAATACTTCATCCACTAGATTAGATCTGTAGATTGCATGGGGTATTGAGGATCTGCACGAATATAGCACAACGTGAAGCCGTAAAACAAAGCGCGAACCCTCCAAACTACATCCAGACATCCCAAGGTTGCAGAAACCTAGTTCCAGCACCCTCCCCTGCTACCTTGGGTGAGACCTTATTCTGTGCTCCCCGGGCTGTTTCCGAAAGGGCCGGTAGCTGCAGGATTTGCTTAGCTAAATAATTCCTCCGAACCTGGGCCAGGCCCATATAAGCCAACAGCTATGTGATTTTTTAATGAGTCTAATGAACGTGAAACTCAGTCTTGTCATGATGGACAAGTTTGTCCATATTTGATGTTTAACGAGTTTAACGACAATGAGAACTCAGCCCTTTTCATGTTTAGAGAGTTTGAAAAGGGACAAAAAGAAAACTCAACAAGTTCTTTCTCGCAACTTTGTCTCTCAAGTCTAAAAAAACGTAAAATAATACAAGAGAGAACCTATTGACCATGTTTGATCAATGTATTCCTTTTTCATAAGTAATCTATCTCAGTCCAGAAAAGGGTTAAACTTATACTGAGTAGATGTCGTTTCCAATCCGTTTACGAGCTAAAAGGGACAAGCACTCAACAATATTTTCATATTTTGAGACTTTGAAAAGAGCTTAAAGAGGACTCTAGGGGGGTTCCTTTTTCGATGTTTAACAGAGCTCAAAAAAGAGATAAAAGTATGCTCTGTGGTCAAAAGTACATTTTACGATCATGCAAGTCAAATTCACTATGTTAGCTGTAAACTTGCTCAAAGAACCACCAAACAGATTAAACATACCTGTTTCATTGGTAGAAATAGGTAAAAACTATAGCTTATTCATTTAATGAATATGAAATAACAATAAAACAGGAATTTACCAAGTCATTTTACCATTTAACATTTACCATTCAGTTTTGTGCTTAGAACCGGTTTTTACCTCAAACTTTAGCAGCTGATCATGGGAGCTTCTGTGGATCATTCTTTGTGCCGTCGGGACCAGGTAGGAGATCTATCTCTTCTCTTTCATTTAAGGTCATTCTTTTTCAATTTCAGGAAAAAAATTTAGGGTTTTGGGGTCAGTAGGGTAAATATACCATGCCCTGTGATCAACACACCCCAATGCATCAAAAACTGCACTGCAATGTAGTCAAGCAGAAGGGGAACTGCTTTGCAGCACACTGCCTCAAGATCAGGGGTGCGCTGGGTGAAGTTTAGAAATTCGTTTCATCATTTCTACTCAAAATCTCTTTAGTTTTTTGCATGAACTGGATCCTAACTAAGCCTATGGCATGATTTCCGAATTTGATCAGATCAGAATGGCTATCACTTGGCATGAAAGAGAACATGAAGAACAGGATGTTGTTTCCATAAATGATCTTGGTACTATTGAGGCCCTTAGAGATTGTGGGTTACTCAAATATTTCAGGTTATCAAGGATGAGGCAATATTTAGAACTATTGTAGTTCTTGGTTCATTCATGGGATCCAGTGGACAAAGTGCTCCCTATATTAATCAATGATATTTACTTTCTCACAGGATTATCGAGATGTGGTGCCCCTATTTCTCTTTCAGGTTCTTCCTATGGGGGTGAATCAGTGAGGGACTACATTTGACAATTCTGTCGGCCAGGTACACAGCCTAGCAAAGATGGAAAGATAAACATCAAGGTTGTTTGTGATATGCCCTTGCGAATAATTGTCTTTAGTATCGTAAAGTTGTCGAGTAGCACGATGATTCATGTTGCGAATAGATCATACATGCAGTATGCACTCGAGTGTCTTGAGCCAACTATTTTCAACTGGTGTGAGGCGGTATTCTCTTTGATGAAAGACAAGCTGACTAAAGTATAGAGCAGTAAGACGAAAATTTTTAGCTATGGATCAATCTTAACCGTTTTTACTTTGGAGAGAATTCCATTGATGCAACCTCAACATGTGACACTAATTTTAGCTAGTCCTAGAGATCCACGAATTCAGAGATGGGTAGAGTTGATGGCTAGACATTGTGGTCAGTCATCAATCTCATTTTCTACCGCATTCTTCAGTTGGCTCCATCGACAACATATTGTCATAGAGGAGGATCCATATGCAGGGATGGATTTTCACAGAGATCCAGATTTGAGATTACTAGTGGGTGCTCAATGGGTGCCATAGGTAAATTGTTTTGACCATGTATTTTTAATTTTTTTGAGTTTTTACATGGTTTTGTTTTTTTTGCTGTTTCCAAGACTAAACTAAAAATGTTCTCATGTATATATATATTGGCATTGTTCAACCAATGGGTCATCAACAGGAGGCAGGTGAACCAGTGAGGAGAAATGTCGAAAGATCAATTCTCCAGGATTTGGATCTGACTAAGACACTAGCGAAGTTGCAGGATCATATAGAGGAGTTAACTCTCATCATACCCAATGTTCGGATCGAGGAGTTACCAATGAGACTACAACGCCATACTATTGGTCTACCTAGCCATTGGATGAGGCTATTGCGCATGGTAGCTTAGGAAATGACTTGTTATCATGAGCATCTTTAGATCTACTGATCATTTACTATATGCATTTTGAGGTTTTGAGGTCAAATGACCAACATGTCATGGACACAAATTTTTGTAAAAACTTTGAACATCTATCTATTTTACTTTTAGTGTTTTTGTATGGTTATGTGTAATCCTATTCAACTGTTGATGTGAATTGAGAATTTACTCTTTACATATGTCGTAAATGTCTGTTTAACACATAATTCACTAAAAAACAGTCAATGTGTTAAAGTTTCTAGAAATGTGTTGATATTGAATGTAATCAAAATGTCTTTCCAAGAGACGATGTATAAGGAAAATACGATAAATAGTTGGATTTTGGACATATAAAAACTCATAAGTTGTAGTACGACAAGTTGTGAGTCTAGCCTAATGATGATTCAGCGAATGCCAAGTGAAATGGCATCAGAGAGGAGTTTGATCAATGCACTATACTCAATGATATTGTTCGTAGAACAACCGATACAAATCCCTTGAAAACTCACTAACTCGCCACTTGGAGTGAATATGGCCAATGCTGCAGAAGATAGGTTCTGCATACTACAACTAGCACCATCGACATAACCAAAAAATGGTTCCAAAGATTCTGACATCTGCAACAAATGCAAAGCAGATTACTAACCACATAAAAACTCTAAAAGTCACACTGTGACACACACATGCAATCAAAGCATATATACAGTGTTTTTACTATGCACAATCAAGCATAGTAACATTTAAGATACAACCCGTTTTGGGGCTGTGACAATGGAATTCCATCATAATCAACCAACTCGTAAGCGCCTTTTTCCAAAACATGCTTGACAATGTAGGGGCCCATCCATAGTGGTTCAAATTTTCCTGCTCCTAATTTATTGGCTTCCTGATCATAAAGAAAGATTAGGTCTCCTTCTGAGAATATGTGAGGCTTGACATTGCAATCATATTGCACCTTAATTAATTTCTTATATGCTTTGTTGGCCAATGCAACTTCACGACGTGTTTCATCTAGATGGATGAGTTATACGAAATGTTCTTCCTCATCAAAAGTGTCAGGTAACAAGTCAATTGCAAGTTTTAGTGATGAAATTTCACATTGTATTGGTAAGATAGCCTCTAGACCGTACACTAATTGGAAAGGTGTGAATCCAGTTGTGTTTCTTATCGAGGTTCAGTAAGCCCACAAAGCTGAGTACAGGATCAAAAGCAAGTTTTGTTTGTGAACTCCTATCATTCGTAGAAGCATTCACTTAAGGCTTTTGTTGATGGCTTCAACTTGTCAATTAGCCTATGGATAATAAGGAGTAGAACTATCATGTGAAAGTCCTAACTTTGCAGTTAATTGAGTCATCATGTGATTGTGAAAATGTGAACCATGATTTGTAACTATGGCTTGTGGTACACCAGATCGTGCAACCACATGGTTGAAGAAAAAACGTGTAGTTGTCTCAGGAAGTTTGTACACCCCTCCATGCGGGGGGGGAGGTGTGGGGGGGACTTGTCCCCCCAGTGGGGGTTCAGGGGGACCGATTCCCCCCCAGCTAGGGGGTCCAGGGGCTAGCTGTCCCTCGGCAAGGATTTCGGGGGCAATGCCCCCAAAGCTAAAAACAAATGTAAAATTGCCTTGTAAAAGTATAGTAATTTCTAGTCAATCTAGGCCATTCATTAGGTGGATGATCTGACGATATAACTTATGTTTAGTTTAGGGTATTTTGCCCTAGAAGGCAACCCTTCTCTTTGTATGAGGGCATTGTATTGAGGTTGTGTAATAGATTTGTATTCTTCAAGCGAGAAATAGAGAGGTGAGACTGTGAGAGAAAACAAAGGATATTACAACGGATCTGTTGTAGTTTGTGTCTCTTCATTTTGCTGGATAATAGAAAGGAAGGACTGGTTGTTCGAGGTGGACATAGCCCAAATTGGGTGAACCACGTATATCTGTGTCTCTCTGGTTTTATGCGTTTTCTGTGTTTATATTTATGCAATATTCTATGTGTTCAATTGTTCTATAATATATAATTTTCTAACAACTCGTATCAGAGCCAAAGGTCTGTTTGGCTGACAAACTCGCAGGAGAGAAGGCTTCCTAGTTCGAGTGGGAGCAATGGCAGAAAATGGTAAGTTTAGGGTCGAGAAATTTAACGGCCAAAACTTCTCGCTGTGGAAGATGCAGATGGAAGATTATCTGTATCAGAAAGATCTGTACCTACCATTGGGTAGAAAAACAAAGATGCTGACGAGTATGACAGAAGAAGAATGGAACCTTCTCAATAGAAAGGCACTCAGAACAGTATGGTTGTGCCTCACAGTATTGGTCACCTTCAACATTTTGAAGGAAACAATGACAAAGGGTTTGATTAAGGCGTTGGTGAAACTATATGAAAAACCCTCGGCCTCAAACAAGGTATTTCTTATGAAACGGTTATTTAATATGAAGATGTCGGAAGGTGGATCTGTTGCAGACCATTTGAATGATTTTAATACTGTTACAAGTCAATAAGTTCTATAGGGGTAAACTTTGATGATGAAGTTAGAGATCTGTTATTCTTGTGCTCATTGCCAGAAAGTTGGAATGGTTTAGTAATGGCCATTAGTAACTCTGTTTCTGGATCTAGTACTTTAAAGTTTGATGATGTTGTCGGTGCTATCCTTAGCGAGGAAATGCAACGGAAAAGCTCTAGTGAGAAATCGGGTAATGCTTTGAGTGCAGAGTCTAGAGGAAGAAAAATGGAAAGAGGAAAGAGCTCAGGATATTGCAACAAATCAAGGAAAGGCATATCCAAGTCTAGATCGGGGATAGTGTGCTGAAAATGTGGAAAGAAAGGACACCTAAAGAAATACTGTAGATCTCGGAAGGGAAGAGAAGGAGATGCACAGCAAGAAAACAATCATGAAGCAAATGTGACAGGTGAGGTGTTACAAGATGCTTTGATTCTTTCTTTCAAAAATATCACTGATTCCTGGGTGGTACATTCAGGGGCCTCATTCCATGCCACACCTAATAAGAAACATTTTCATGACTATGTTTAAGGATATTTTGGACAAGTCCGTTTGGGTGATGATAAACCCTATAAAATTGTTGGAATGGGTAAGGTTATTGTAAACCAGTAGAATGGAAATCAATGGCTACTAAAGGAGGTAAGGCATGTTCCAGATCTGAAGAAAAATCTGATTTCAACAGGGCAATTAGGTGGTGAAGGTTGTGTGACAACTTTCACAGATAAAGCTTGGAAGGTCACCAAAGGAGCCCTGGTAATAGCAAAAGGTGAACAGGTTGGTACATTGTATTTATGCAATGGTATTTCTAACTCTGTTAATGCTTTAACTTCCAAAGGAGCAGATGCAGCATTATGGCATCATAGCCTTGGACACATGAGTGAGAAGGGGATGAAGATTCTTCACTCAAGGAATTTGCTGCCAGGTTTGAAGAATGTTGATTTGGACTTCTGTGAGAATTGCATTTATGGAAAACAGAAGAGACTCAAATTTCTTAGAGTTGGGAAAGAAAAGAAGAGTGAAAAATTAGAGCTTATGCATACAGTGTATGGGGACCTGCTCAGGTATCATCTCTCGGTATCTCTCGTTATTATGTCACTTTTATTGATGATGCAACTATAAAAACTTGGATTTATTGTATTAAGAATAAATTTGATGTATTTGATACTTTCAAGAAATGGAAAGCTTTGGTTGAGATTGAGACAGGAAAGAAATTGAAGTGTCTCGGATCAGACAATGGAGACCTGAATATTGCAGCAAAGAGTTTGATAGGTATTGTTCAGAGCATGGAATTCACAGAGAGAAGACAGTTCCAAGAACACCACAAGAAAATGGTGTGTTAGAAAGGATTAACAGAACAATCATGGAGCGTGCAAGGTGCATGAGATTTCATGCAGGATTGCCTTTACAATTTTGGGCAGATTCTGTAGATACTGTTGTTTATCTAATAAATAGAGGGCATTCAAGTTCCTTGGATGGTGGTGTTCCAGAGGAAGCATGGATAGGTAAAAAGGTAAACTACTCCTTTTTAAAGCCTTTTGGTTGTGAGGCCTTTGTCCATATTAATAAAGAAAATAGAACAAAGCTTGAGGCAAAATCAAAGAAATGTACCTTTATTGGATATGGTGTTAATAATTTTGGTTATCGCTTATATGATTATGAAAATCACAAAATCATTAGGAGCAAAAATGTAATATTCAATGAAAAGGTCTTTTATAAGAATCAGTTGCAGGAAAAGAAACAAGAAAAGGAAAACAAGGAATACATAGTTCTTGATGAGATCACTGAAAAATAAAGGTGCCTGAAAATAATAATAATCAACAACCACAACAACAACAACCACCACAACAGCAACAGAAACCCCAAACACCTGAAAGTGGTGTTAGAAGATCTACCAGGATAAGTATACCCCTGAACGATACTCTCCTTCATTATATTATTTATTGTTGACTGGTTCTGGTGAACCTGAATGTTATGAAGAAGCAATGCACGTTGAAAGCAGGAAGAAGTGGGAGCTAGCCATGGAAGAAGAGATGGACTCCTTAATGCATAACCAGACTTGGGACTTAGTTAGGTTACCTGCAGGAAAAACTACATTGAAGAATAAATGGGTTTATAGGCTGAAGGAAGAAGATGGAGGAAAACAAAGGTATAAAGCTAGACTTGTGGTGAATGGGTTTGCACAGAAGAAAGGTATTGATTTTGATGAAATATTTTCTCCTGTTGTTAAAATGACTTCAATTAGAACTATTTTAAGTCTAGTAGCAGTTGAAGATTTTCATCTTGAGCAGTTAGATGTGAAGACAACCTTTCTCCAGGGGGATTTGGAAGAAGAGATATATATGCAGCAGCCATAAGGATATGAGGTGAAAGTGGAGGAGAAACTAGTGTGAAGGTTGAAGAAGAGCTTGTATGGCTTAAAATAGGCTCCAAGGCAGTGGTATCTAAAATTTGACAAGTTTATGTCTAAACAAGGTTATACTAGATGTCACTCTAATCATTGTGTTTATCTGAAAAATAAAAATGATGGCAGCTATATTATATTGTTATTGTATGTGGATGACATGCTTGTTGTAGGGTCTAACATGTAGGAAATAAATGTGCTCAAAAGAAAATTGGCAAATTCATTTGCAATGAAGGATTTGGGAGCTACAAAACAAATCGTTGGTATGAGAATAAATAGAGACAGGAAAAATCGCAAATTAACATTGTCTCAGAATGAGTACATACAAAAGGTGTTGAAAAGATTTAATATGCACAATGCAAAACTAGTTAGTACACCTTTTGCTAGCCATTTCAAACTTAGTAAGGAAATGTGCCCAAAGACCCAAGAAGACATGGATTATATGTCTAAAGTTCCATATGCATCAGCAATTGGAAGCTTAATGTATGCAATGGTCTGCACAAGGGCTGATATTGCACATGCAGTGGGAGTTGTAAGCAGGTACATGAACAATCCAAGAAAGGAACATTGGATGGCAGTGAAATGGATTCTCAGATATTTGAAAGGTACCACAAATCAAGCATTATGCTTTGGTGGTTTAAACATTTCTCTACAGGGATATGTTAATGAAGATATGGCAGGTGACAGAGATAATAGGAGGAGCACTACTTGATATATATTTACTATAGGTGGAATAGCTATCAGTTGGGTTTCAAAAGTCCAAATTGTTGTTGCACATTCAACAACAGAAGCAGAGTATGTTGCTGCTACAGAGGCTAGTAAAGAAATGATTTGGTTACAAAGGTTTATGGGTGAATTGGGTAAGAAGCATGATATGGGCACATTATATAGTGATAGCCAAAGTGCAATTAATCTTGCAAATAACTCAGCATTTCATTCCAGGACTAAACACATACAACTCAAGTACCATTTCATATGATCAATGTTGGAAGATGGAGAGTTGAAGCTGGAAAAGATACACACTAGCTAGAATCCTGCAGACATGCTAACAAAAGTTGTAACAAGGGAGAAACTGAGAATATGCTCAGTTTCAATTGGTCTTCAAGGATGACGATGAAGATGAGAAACAACCAGGTCCAAAGAGGAGTCATTGTCTAGCAAATGAAGCAATGGTGGAGTTGCTACAATCATTCTCCAAGTGGGAGATTGTTGGGTGTGGAGCATGATTATTTAGAGGTCTTTGTTTCAGCCGGATGCATACCCTAGGAAGATTGTACACCCCTCCACGTGGGGGGGTGCCTGGGGGGCTTGCTCCCCCCGTGGGGGTTCGTGGGGGCCGATCCCCCCTGGTTGGGGGTCCAGGGACCAATGGTCCCTCGGAGGGGGTTTCGGGGGCAGCGCCCTCGAAGCTAAAAACAAATGTAAAATTGCCTTGTAAAAGTATAGTAATTTCTAGTCAATCTAGGCCGTTCATTAGGCGGATGATCTGGTGGTAGAACTTATGTTTAGTTTAGGGTTTTTTTCCCTAGAAGGCAACCCATCTCTTTGTATGAGGGCATTGTATTGAGGTAGGGTAATAGATGTGTATTCTCTGAGTGAGAAATAGAGAGGTGAGACTATGAGAGAAAACAGAGCATATTACAGCGGATCTGTTGTAGGTTGTGTCTCTTCATTTTGCTGGATAATAGAAAGGAAGGACTGGTTGTTCGTGGTGGACGTAGCCCAAACTAGGTGAACCACGTATATCTGTGTCTCTCTGGTTTTATGCATTTTTTGTGTTTATATTTATGCAATATTCTATGTGTTCCATTGCTTTGTAATATGTAATTTTCTAACAAGTTTTACGATAAAAAATCTGGCGTGAATGACAACTTTTGACAGAAGTAATGCAATCGTTAAATATGGTAGGAAAGAAGTAACCAACACAGAGAATCTTCTGTGTGGTAGCATAACCAGATAAATGTCCACCACAAGCACTAGAATGGAAATCATTTAGAACTTTCTCGGCTTCCTCATGTGTGAGGCACCTCCGTAAAATCGTATTGATACCACGACAGTAAAGGGTGTCGCTAATGATCAGGTAACCTTTGGCTTGATATCGAATATGTCATTGTTGCGAGCGAGAGGTATCGGGCCAGAAAGTTTGGGTTTGGAGATAGATGATTATATCTCCATACCACGGGTTAGATGATGAGATCAGAAACAGAGACTCATCCGGAATTGATGGTTCTGTTGTTGAGTCGATGGCGGTAGAGGGAAGGTCACAAAGAAGCTCGACAAAAACTAGATATTTCTTTGAATTGGATTTGATGAATTCCAAATCAAATTTCTGCAAAATGATGATCCATTTTGAATATTCTCCCCCAGTAATTGACATGACAAGATGTATGTCATAGGGTTGCAATCCAAAATGATAGTGGTCTTTCAAATCAAGATATAATGGCGAAATCTCTGTACAACTTGAACGGTAGACAAAGCTAGCTTCTCAACGTAAGAATACTTAACTTTCGTATCATTGAGATTATTACTCAAATAATAGATCGGATGTTCAATCCCATCTTCTTCTTGGACTAAAACCATAGCAATGGTTATATCTACAACGACGAGATACAAGAAATAGTCAGTTTGATAATTAGGGGAATACATTAGTGATGCTCGGATCAGGGTATCTTTGAGAGCATCAAATGAAGCTTGCACAACTTGGTCCCAATGGAAGGGAATTCTTTTCAAAAGACGTGTGAATCCTTTAGTCATTTCGGCATAGTTGGGAATGAATCTCCTTAGAAAGTTAGCCTTCCTTTGGAGTCTCTGTAACTCAAGTAAGTTGGAAGGTGGAGGTAGATCAAGAATTGCCTTAACCTTAAAGGGGTTAAGTCAAATTCCTTCTTTAGACACTAAGAAACCAAGCAAATGACCAAAACCAACACAAAACAAATATTTATGTGGATTGAGTCAAATTTTCTAGTGTCGACACCGTAAAAATATGGCTCTCAAATATTGCGGTTGATCAGCCCGTTTTCATGAATGAGAAGGTAAATCATCTAGATAGGGTTCAACAATGTGTTTGATGTCGTGGAAGTCATAACTCATTTCCATCTACGAAGTTGCCCCAATGTTCTTCAAACCAAAAGGGAGTTTCCTATATGCGAATGTGCCCCAGGGACAAATAAAGGTAGTTTTATATTGGTCTTATAGGCGGATATTGATTTGATTATAGCCGGAAAATTCATCCATAAATGAAAATATTTCACATCCGACACATTCATCAATTATTTGTGTTATAGAAATTTTTGTGCCTTACAGCATTGAGCATGAAATGTCCATAATCCAAGGGATCCAAAGTCCCTAAATGAATTGTTCCTACCCCTAAAGGAACAAGGTCAACCAAAGACAGCTTCTCCCAGAAGTTCTCCACCAAAAACCACTCAGAAACAGTCAATTCAGGATCAATTCAGAGGCTCCACTAGCTGTCTGCGCTGAAATGCAGAGATTACATTGGCTAGGTGCACTGCAACGCAGGTAGAAGCACTACCAGGGTGCGCTGAGTGGGAAATGAGAAATGGCAAGTTCATTCAACGAGGTGGAAAGACCATGGAAGCTTCCAGAATCTTCATCAATGACACTTGCCTCAATGAATTCGACTAGTGATGAGTAAGAGGTTCTCAACCTCCAAGTGGAAGCAAGAACTGACAGAGAGAAGCCACAAGTCAAAACATGAGCTGACTCATCCTCTCTGCTCACATCTATATATGGATCTCTCACCCAGAGGTTCAGGAGGCTGGAATTTTGTACTTTGCAGAGAATTGCTGTTGGTTTGAGATTGAGATTAGTAGATTGGGTGATTTATGCTTTGTTGGAGGAGAGGAAGGGAATCCTTTGCTGGGAGGTAGATACTGGATCGGGCCTCACTTGGTTGTATCTCCTCTTGGACTTTATTACTCTATCAATAAACTATTTGAGTTTCTCCTACATGTTGTATACCAATGATGTTTTGTTATGCTTACATGTTTAGCTTAATCTGATCTTGAGCTTTTTATGAATGTATATCTGTATCTTCTTGTAGTTTCTCTCTCTTGTGATCTTGCAGGAATTCGGTGAAGCTGGGCTGGTGAGAGAGCTGGGAGCTGGGAGCTACTGAAGAGAGGAGCAATTGGATCAACAAACTAGCGAAAGACACAGGTTAGTTAGATCCCTTCTCCTCATTAACATTTCATAAAGAAGAATATTCAATTAGTTTACTTCGTTTGTTGCTAAGGCACTATCACCTCTTAGAGTGGGATAGGGGCATTCTGAATTGGATACTTTTCCCAACAAAAAATTGGCGACTCCGCTGGGGAGCGTATCTTGTTGGTTTATTTGTGTTTCTGTTGTTGTTCTTCTCATAAACTCAGGAGTGCCAAATCAAAATGCATTTGCCATTTTCAAATGCAAAGTAGAGATCTGCCACTCTAGCCCACTCACTGGGCTTGTTTTTATGATCTGAACAAACTGATCCACAAGTGCTCTAACAGCCCTTTGTGATAGATCTTAGTCCTCCTTTAAATCATCCTCCTAATTGTACCTCATTGATAGCTTTGATCCGGCCAAAAACTGTTGATTTAACTGCAAACCATAACCCAGAACCCAGAAACAACTCTCGTTTCTGCTTCAGTGCAGACTCTGTAAAGAGGTTCTGCATCTCAATGCAGGTCCCGTGAAGGCTACCTGCACTGAATGTAAAAACCTCTATGTTGGGAGTGCGCTGATCAGTCTTTGCCTTGTGCAGCTGTGGTTCCGTGCTTCCTTTTGCTCAGTTTTATCTCTGTTTTTTGCAGCCTGTTATCAGTCAGTGTACCTATCTGAAACCCCTTTTCTTTGCCTCAATTCCACCTCAGTTGTATAAAGAAACTGTATTTGTTCTTTGTGTATTTGTTACATCATTTGCAGTTTCCCATTACAAAATTAAACTAGTCATATTGTCGCCCTTAGATCTGGACCTGTCGTAAGTGTCGTTTTGATCTTAGGAGTGAGTTTGTTTGCTGTTCACAGTTGATTGAGCTTTTACTTTTGTCGTTTGCTTTGAATTTATGCATTTCTAGTGTCGAAACAAATAAATCATAAAGTGTCGTAATCGTATTTTTGATTTTGAAAAAAGGAACTTGTTTATGTTTTCACTTGAAATCGAATTCAAATTTGTACAACAGCTTTCTTTTTAGGCATCAATATTAAGAAAGCGAAAAGAAATACATGCATTTGTGCATTTGCATTTTGATAGTTTGCATGCTTTGATTTAGGGAAAAGTGCATTACAGTGTGCTCTATGCTCTTTGAGAAATGTTTGTATCTTCCTTTTCCCCTTGTAGCTAGGATTTTCATTGTTGAAAAGATATAAAAGCTTGCTTATCATCTTTAGACTGCATTTAGGAATTGTATCATACATCTCGTGGTGATCCAAAAAGGAAAACTTCTAAAAAAGATCAACCTAAAATAAATTGAATAAACTTAACAACGCTTTGTAACTTAACGCACAACATAGAGGTCTAGGCTAGAGACGTGTTCCGGCGTTGTAAAACCTGGTGACTGTCGATCTCGCTGATGGTTGGGTGACTCCTCCTGAGGGACGATAGCGCCAGTACGGATTGTGCTCCCACATACCATCGAGTATATATTGGGAGACCCCTATAGGCATAAAACCTTTATCCTTAGGAAGCCGTGTCGGCCGCCCTACTGATCGCAATGCACTGAACACAGCATTCGAGAAGATTGACCGCCTGTACCTTAAAAAGTATTCTGCAGTTTTGCAAAAAGTTTGGCACACCCTCTACCTAGAACTCCAGAGCAGTTCCTTTTGGCCTTTTTCAGACTCTATAACGGAAAAAGTCCATCCGAGAATTTGTCACTTCGGGCTCGTTAAAACATCGAAGGAGACTAGAGTCATCTTTAGCTTTTTCTCGACTCTTTAAAATTGAAAAAGCAAGTTGTGTCTAAAGCGTCGTTAAAATTTATTTTAAACGGAACAATCACCCCTTTTTCCCGTGTTGATCTTTAAGTTGATAAAATGGAACCCACCAACCAAGGAATTCCCCTTGGTGGAAATCCTAGTCCCTTCTCCTCTTGGGGAGATGTTGGTGCGCCCCATATGGCCACATTGTCACTTCCAGGACTTACAATTGGCTTTCCGGTCTGGCTCTTCTCAACCAATGTCGTTCAGAACACCACTATTCCTGAACAGTCGAATCAATAGTTAGACCAGTCCAGAATTGCCCACCAGCCTTCTACTTCCTCTAATTCTTCCTCTCCTCCTTCCTCTTCGCTTGACGGAGCTGGTAAAACAAAAAACCAAGTTCCTAAGGAGAAGAAGGAAAAGAAGAAGAAAGAGAAGAAGAAGAAGGAGCCAAAAGCGACTGGGGGCAAACAAGTGTCGTCTGACAAAAACCCACACACAGCACTGACTAGACCTAAATCGCCATGTGTCATATGCAAGGGAGACCACTTCCACAGAGATTGTCCCTGCATCCCTCGGATACTAAGGGACTGGTCTCCCCATTTGCACAATCCGGTGGCATCAACCTCTGATAGCCATGTTGAATGCATACCGTCAACTAGTGAGAGTGAAGTCCTTGGACAAAAAGGGAGAGGTAGATCTCCCTGTAAACTGTGCGAAGGCAATCATGCCATCCACCGTTGTCCCTTATTAGATGAAGCGAAAAGAGTTTTGGATGATCGTCCGGTTTCACCATTACGACTCCCTCCTGGATATAAAAAACTCTTGCCGAGTCCTCCGTTAGTTGAAAATCCAGCTGGCCCGATCAAGTGGTCAGCTGAAACACCGGTCATTGAAGATGAACCAGCTGAATCCATACCCGACGAAAGTCAAAAGGTCGAGGCGGCAGTTGACCCGGTCTTGCCTTCAGAGGATTTATCTTCGAATGATACAGTCACTGAAGAGGATAGAGATGACACCATCCAAATTCTCTTCATCAACACAGACTCCGACGAGCACCGGGGAACTCCCCCCATTCCTTTATCGTAGGAAGGAAGTTCGTCAGAGCGATACCCGACCGTTTACTCGGTCCCACCACCAAGCAACCTAGTTGTCTCCTTCGACTGGAACCAACTAGGCAGACCCTGTTTGCCAGCAAGCATACCAGAATTATCGTCCAAATATACAGAATGGTCATGGTTGGCACCATCATTGATGAGGGGGCATCTGTGAGTATCCTTTCCTCTATTTCTTGGAAAGCGCTTGGTTCGCCAGCGCTTTTGCCTGAAATGAGAAATCTGACAGGCTTTGATAAAGGAACCAGTCGACCTTTAGGGATCCTCCCCAATGTGCCTATCACATTGAAAGGGAAGACCGTTCAAATGAACGTGATGGTCGTTCAAGGACCCTTGGATTATAACCTACTCCTTGGACGAGACTATATATATTGCATGGGAGCCATCGTCTCCTCACTCTTTAGAGTAATGTGTTTTCCACACGAAGGAAGAGTGGTCAAGCTCGTGGACCAGCTTTCATTTCCCAGATCACGCATCGCAAATAGTCATATACCATCCCTAAATGGTCTCTTCACGCAAGAAATGTCTCAACCCACGGTCCGTCCTCCCGATGAGCGCGAGTGATTCGGAAGGATATGACTGGAACCCAGGGGGCATGCGTCCTGGTCTTCTTCGGCAGGAAAACTTTGGGTATAGGGTAGGTTTCCGCGGGAGAATATGACTAGTCTGTACCCCGTCCATCTTGGAAGAGGGGTTATTCTAGAATAAGATTCTTTTGTCAAAGTTATGTGAGTTGACAGACGGAGTCTCTCACCTTTGTCTATTTCGGTAGACATTGCCGAAGAAGTGTTTTGTTTGAAAGATTAATGGAACAATCTTTGGGTGACCTGAAAGAGGTAGGCCTTTCCTGGTAGAACAAATGTTTTATCTGCAAATTGAGGGGTAACCTTGAAATCGTACTTTATACCTGGGGGCATGCAAACCTTTTGGAGTGCAAGCAAGGGGCGGCTATTTATTTTTTAAATTTTTAGGACCTCTAACCCTTTAAACTCGTAGGATTAGTCGTTTCCGAACTTGCATAAAGAAAGGATGCGGGGCATAGCTTTGGTAAGGCGCAAGCTCCATAAAAAATGGCATCTTACATGAGACATTCTTATCATATGACTGGATTATCGAGCAGTTTTAGCACATAGTTCATGCTCGTTAAAAAATAAACATAAGACTGAGCAGTGTTTTTCCGCGTTTAAGCTCGTTAAAAAATGAACTATCTTCCGGTAAATAACCACCGTGAATGTAACATTATCAGCCATTAAAGCCTTGGTCGTGTTTGCACCGTCACCTCCACTTTTCCTTTGGCCGATCGTTCACCTCCATATGATTGTTTACCCATTTTGAGGAACAGCTGCGAAGAGTGATTTCACTAGCCATCCTTGTGACACTGCCGTGCTTGGAAAATTCCAACCCTTACCTGGAATCAGCTGCTAACCCGTTTTATCACTCGTTCCTCAAAAGACGAGTCTTCTTTAAGCTCTTTTCATCTGACTCGTAAAATATGAAAAGATTGCCAAGTTTTGGCCTTCCAGCTCGTTAAAGCGACCGGAAGTGCTATCCCTCCTCTAGATTTTAATTTTTTTGGGCCTGAGGGATTATTGCACAAAAAGATCGACCGCTTGTTTTATTCGGCTCGTTAAAACTATCGAAAACTCATCCCTTCTGTATTGTTTTATACTTTTTCGGACTTAAGGGATTAGATGACGAAAAAGGACTTTCGGAGTTGACTTTACGTACCTTTTTAGACTCTCTAAAAATGAAAAGGACCGAGTTATCTTTGTCGTTAGACTCGTTAAAAACATTAAATAGCGACAAACTTGTCTTTAGACGAGAACGAGTTTCACTATCGCTAGGCTCATTAAAACATAGCGATGGGTTTGCCCAAAGGGAAAATTATAGAACAAGCATATGTTATCCTCCTCAAGCTTGAAAAAAATAAAGAGGTACTGGTCAGCAATGACTGGGGAAAAATTGGGAAGAAACTCAAAGAACTTTATTGGTAGCAAGTCACTCTTGAACATGACACTTCCACTCCGTGCCTGAGTCGGGTTGGGTTGTTTCATTCACCGGTCACATCACCATGGTCTCGCCATACCATCCACCTTTGGGGTAAATGCTACCAATCCATCACACAAGTGTCGCCGATATGTTCAAGAGAAGTCATCCAGAGAAGTCAACCGTGTCCCATCCACTACCATACATTATCCTTCATTCTTTCATGACCGCCACCCTGAACCATATATCATCAGATCGTTTTCACCTCCATCAAAATCATTTGCTCTGTTCTGTGTCACTGATGTGGGATGCATTAAGGCCCTCCTTTGACGGATCACTTCTTGTCAACATCAGCTCATTATCCAAGAAGTTGATCTACGAACAACCCCTTCAGTACTTTGAAGCTTGCATGCCTCAATGGAAAGTTTCTCACTTCCCGCGACAGGTATACATCAATGGCCTTCGACCGAAAGATTTTGCATGGTGTTCGACGCCAAGTCCTTTATTCACACCACGTGAATTGTACTGCAGTACCTTGAGGGTCATTATCATTATTGGTGATTCCTCTCGCGCTTGTTAACGGTTTACCTCATTGACCGGTAATCGAGCGATGTCTTTCCATGTTCGACTTCAGAACATTTCTCACATGGATCGACTTGTACTTAGAGTGAAGATCGGACGCGTTTGAAGACCCCAGATCTAGTTTTATCCATCCGGGCTGCGATATATATTCAGGAAAAAATAAAGACATTAACATGTACAGCATTACAGCAGATAATCATCCTACCAAAAGGATGATGATTTCATCAAAATCATCAGTCTACCATCAGACGATTGTCTGTTCTATGTACAGAAAAATGAATTTATAAAGCTGAGCATGGGAATTCCCGCCTCAGCTAGATCATGAAAGTAGTATGAAAAATAATGTATTGTATTGTATCTTATTACAGGTCTCCTCCCAGCATTGGAAGAACTTCGGATCCTCCTAATAAAGCATTTCACCCGATAAACGGCCTCATACTTTAGGGGGCAACTGTTATAGACATTTTTGTGCCTTACAACATTGAGCATGAAATGTCCATAATCCAAGGGATCCAAAGTCCCTAAATGAGTTGTTCCTACCCCTAAAGGAACAAGGTCAACCAAAGACAGCTTCTCCCAGAAGTTCTCCACCAAAAACCACTCAGAAACAGTCAATTCAGGATCAATTCAGAGGCTCCACTAGCTGTCTACGCTGAAATGCAGAGATTACACTGGCTAGGTGCACTGAAACACAGGTAGAAGCACTACCAGGGTGCGCTGAGCGGGAAATGACAAATGGAAAGTTCATTCAACGAGGTGGAAAGACCATGGAAGCTTCCAGAATCTTCATCAATGACACTTGCCTCAATGAATTCGACTAGTGATGAGTAAGAGGTTCTCAACCTCCAAGTGGAAGCAAGAACTGACAGAGAGAAGCCACAAGTCAAAACATGAGCTGACTCATCCTCTCTGCTCACATCTATATATGGATCTCTCACCCAGAGGTTCAGGAGGCTGGAATTTTGTACTTTGCAGAGAATTGTTGTTGGTTTGAGATTGAGATTAGTACATTGGGTGATTTATGCTTTGTTGGAGGAGAGGAAGGGAATCCTTTGCTCGGAGGTAGATGCTGGATCGGGCCTCACTTGGTTGTATCTCCTCTTGGACTTTATTACTCTATCAATAAACTATTTGAGTTTCTCCTACATGTTGTATACCAATGATGTTTTGTTATGCTTACATGTTTAGCTTAATCTGAGCTTGAGCTTTTTATGAATGTATATCTGTATCTTCTTGTAGTTTCTCTCTCTTGTGATCTTGCAGGAATTCGGTGAAGCTGGGCCGGTGAGAGAGCTGGGAGCTGGGAGCTACTGAAGAGAGGAGCAATTGGATCAACAAACTAGCGAAAGACACAGGTTAGTTAGATCCTTTCTCCTCATTAACATTTCATAAAGAAGAATATTCAATTAGTTTACTTCGTTTGTTGCCAATGCACTATCACCTTTTAGAGTGGGATAGGGGCATTCCGAATTGGATACTTTTCCCAACAACAATTTGGTCAATAAAGGGAGTGGGATAGTTGTCTTTTGGACAAGCATGATTAACATCCCTATAATCAACACACACTCATATTGTTCCTTGTTTCTTCATGACAGGAACAATATTGGAAACCCAATCGTTAAGAGGAACGGGGTATACGAAACTAGCACGCAAAAGTTTTTCAATTTTTGCTTTTATGGCAGCAACCTTCTTCAGATGGACAGGATGGAGGCGTTGTCATACCGGCTTGACATCAGGATACATTCTAATGTCATGTTCAACTATACTAGAATCAATACCGAGCATTTCCTCATGTGACCAAGCAAATATATCGTGAAATTCATGAAAAATAGCACGATAAGTTTCAAGTTCCAATGGAGAACAAGATTTGCCAACATGGATGTTTTCTACAATTCCAAGTTTGGTCAAAATATCGATAGAAATGGTTTCTTAGATATTTGATAAGTTTCGTTCGGAATCGACTGTGTCTATAAATATAGAATTCGAAAGGAAATCAACGCTTGAAGGGTGATTTAGTTCATTTGGAATATCTTTTATGTGATCTGGAAGATGGGATCGATGATGATAATCTGCCCATGGTTCTTCTTCTATCATCATTGATTAGATGATTCCTTCATGAGTAGAAAATGTAAGTGAAAAAGGATCAGAGGAAGTACCATATTCTAACAAACAATCAACCCATACAATTGGTGATGATGGATTTTGATTTACCGTGCAAGCCAAAAAGATTGATTGCTATGCGACCTCAATTGGGCTTAGCGGCATGGTTTCATTACGCATATCAACTTCAAAATTATTGGAAATCTTCCATGAGTCAGATGAAGTGGAAGATATCATGTTATAGGTCTCAACTTTTGCAACTTCCGCCATTTGTGATGGTGATGGTAGTGAAAAGGTGCCCATTAGGGAAGAATATTTTAAGAGACCTACTCCAATGTTCTGAAGAGATAGCGGAGGTCCGTGAACTAACGAAATGCTTCCAGTTTCTTGTGAACTAGAGGCAAAGAAGGTGAGTTGATCAATTACTGTGATTCCACCTTTATGAGGGAAAGCGATCATACAAAAGTATGTCGAAACCACAACAGTCGTAGCATAAACCCACATTCTTCCTAGTAGTCAAGTGGTCTGTCAACGACCTCAAATTCAACAATTATAGTTTTATCCCCTAGTTCTATATGTAGGTTACTTAAAATTCCACAAGGTGTATAAGTGCGACCGTCAAAAGCTTTTAACATTGTAGGTGATCGTGACAAAGGCAGTGAGCCAAGTGTTTTCCAGCAATTCATTAACATGATACAAGTAGATGCACCCTCGTCAACAATGGTTCAGTGAATGAGTTTATTCAAAGCATTTACTTGGATCAAGAATGCTAACTGTGCTGGTAATTGTGGCGTATAACCCACATGGTTAAAAACCATGAGATTGGAATCCATTGGATCAATTCCACCAATTGCTAACAATAAAGCATGCTTTTGGGAGGGACAATTTTGAAGCACCTTAAGCGTCGACATAGCAGAAGGTGACTGAGCTAAATCTTCTACTATGTTATAATTTTGCACTACTCGAGCTCGAGGGTTGAATGTAGATTTATGAACAATTCCCTTAGGCGGTTTTATTGTTAACTCTAGTGCAATGGGTGGTGGAATGGAATCAGATGAAGTCGAAGTCAAATTATTTGGTTGATCTATAGCCTAGTTATTCGATGATGACGGTGGGTTACCGTAATATTTGCTTCATGTAGTCACCAAAAAATTAGTCTTAGGCTTAGTGGCAGATAGCATAAGCACTGGTGAAGTGGAAGCATGATCTGTAGCAACCAAATGAGTCTCTGGGTTTGGAAAAGGGTCTGTCAACACAATGAATGTACTAGAAGTCTTAAGAAGTTTTGAGACTTCAAAGCGGTGAGGTCAGTCTCATGTAAAGTGCTCATCGTTACAAATTAAACATGGGTAACGAGTTTTCCTAGTCGAAGAAGAGGAATCAAATGATTTCTCTATAGGGGGAGAATTTTTTTTCTTTTTGGTTTTCCCCTTTTCCTTGCTTCTAGGTTTATTTTCATTTTTACCTTTGTCAGATGAGACGACATTTATTTCGGAAGCAAGTGTATTATCAGGTGTATTAGAAGTTTGATTTGAAATAGCAAGTGTTTGACTAGATGGTCTACTTGCTATTTGAGTGCTTGAAGAACCTATCACACCATCACTGGCATGAGATTCCTTACTGGATGGAGGTGGTGGAACAGTAAAAGATGGTCTAGGTGCATTTGGAATCTTATCATAGAGCATGCCAGACTGGGTGTAAATCAAGTCTAAGTATTGGGCACAAGCAATTACTTGCTCTTTGGTAACAACTCCTCCTTTAGCCACATCCTCAATGATAGATGGAAACAAGGATTTAATAAACCACTCAGCTAAAAGCTAATCAGGAATAAAAGTTTTGACCATTTGACGACGATGACACCACTCATGAATATGATTAGAAATGTGAGTAGCAGTGGTCTGTTTAAAGTTGGTCAACAGTTCCATTCAAGTTTCATATATGATGGGTAACTAAAATTGGGTTAAAAATGTAGTGGCTAAGTCTGTGAAGTTGTCAAATGAGGCTCGTGGTAATTCAATATACCACTTTGCAATCGGACCAATGAGTGTTCATTGGAAAAGATGTAGTCTTACTGAATCATCATTTAATGAGTTGGATGAAACCATAAATGAAAAGTCATAACATGATTGGACAGATCTCCTCCAGGGTTTTCATTGAACTTAGGAATATCAGAAGGCAATTTGTGTGGAATCACTGACTACTAAGGTGCATAAAGAATGGGATCATTGGTAAGCCAATTTAAATCTGGTAATTCAAGTGTTGTGACAAAAGGTAATTGTCAGTTTAGGTCGGGTTGAGCATAACCAGGGTAAGATGGAATTACCTACTCAATAGGCCTTTGCATACCAGCATAAGGAATCTGTTGTTGGTAACCTTGATAGGGGTAGGTTTGTTGAGCATATCCAGTATAAGGTGGTTGTTGGGAACCAGGATAAATTTGTTGTTGTCCAAACCCAACATAGGTTTGTTGACTGGGACCTGGGTAAGCTTGTTGTTGATCAAACCCAACATAGGCTTGTTGAACAAGTCAAGGATAAGTCTGGTACTGTTGGAATTTCTATTGTTGATATTGCGGCTGCAATGGTTGTTGATGCAACAGTTTTTGCCCACCAATATAAGTTTGACTAGGTTGTGAATAAAGTAGACAACTATAAGTCTGAGTCATCCCAGTTAATAGCAAACTAGCCTAAGTTTGTTGGTTTCCCAACACAAACAGTTGTTGTGAAATGGCTTGAGAGGACTGAGTTTGTAGACTTGAAACTTGAGGGTAAGAAGTTGAAGAACCAACTTGCAAAGGTTGAGATTCAATCAACTGAGTTTGCGACTGTGGTAAAGTCATAACAACAGTCATAGTAGGTATGGATGAAATAGGTTGCATTGGTTGTGATGGATAAACAAGCCTTGGTTGAACGGGCATTCTAAGCTGCCATTAACAAACAATCATTCCATTATACGTTGGACCTAAAGATGACGGTATACTGCCATATGATGGCCACCTAGAAAATGGAGGATAAGCAAATTGGGCATATTTTTCTCCATATGGAGCTAATCCAATGTAAAGTGGATACATTAGACGGTAACCAGGTGCACCAGCTTGATATTGACTTGATGGATCAAACCGTTTAGTATCCGTAAGTGAAGAACGAGGTAAAATTCCTGTGGATGACAAGGGTGAAGACCATGGACTAGAAGAAACATCGGAGTTAGTTCTAGATAATGATTTATAACCTAGTGGGATGGACGGACCACCATACAAATGTGACTCAAGTGTTGTGGTAAACATCGAAGGAGTAGAAACAGTGGATTCTGTCATAGCTGTAATAGATGATACAGTCTGGGATGTTGTTTCAGCCATAGTCAAATGACCCAATTGTTGGGCATGGAATCCCCCCAAGGCATGTTTTGGGGCTCAAAGCCCGCAATTTTGTGGTAAAAGTATGGTAAAGACTCCGCGAGATGCGCAGAGCACGAAGTGTAATGAGTCAAGTCAAAGGGTTGTCCGCCGAAAAATAATGTAAAATGAGTCGGCTTGTCCATGGTCCGCGGACCATGGAAATGTATAAATAGAGCAAGGCTCTATGGTTAGAAGTCAGTTTTTTAAGTAAGTTTTTTTGATCTGGAATGTAAGAGGTTTATGAAGAAAGAAGTTTGGAGTGTCTATGAGTCAAAGTCAAGGGTGTTGGTAGATAGATAGAGGCTCTATAGCTGTGTGTGCGGACCCCTGCAGCTGAGTGCGCAAGTTAGATCTGGTTGTACTAAGGAGAAGATCAATAAAGATAAGAATTTCTAAATGACTATGTGTTTTCTTATGGATCTATTTGTGCTTATGTTTTGAATTTATGCATTATCTAATATAATTACGCACACAGGGTTTTAAGTTTAAATGTTTGCTTAAAGACTGTAATAAAAAGCTCAGATCTGTAATAATTTTATTAATAAGCAAGTGTGTCTGTGCAGATCTACACGAAAGCCCGATAGCAATACAGAGTGGTGCGAGGCCACATACAGGTCGCGACCCCTCCATACCACATCTAGACATCCCAAGGGTGTGAAAACCTAGTTCCAGCACCCACCCATGCTACCTCGGGTGAGACCTTAGTCCGCGCTCCGCAGACTGTTGCCGAAAGGTCCGGTAGTGCGGGATTTGTTCGGCTAATACACTTCTAAAACCTGGGTCAGGCCCCTATAAGCCAACAAATGGTTCTGTTGCTGGGACAGGGATCTGCCTAAGGGATGTCTCATGTCGGGATGCTGGAACCCTACAAAAAAAGGACTTGAAGAATGGTTGGATCAAAAGCTTCACAAGTTCGTGGTTCAGGAAAAGAAAAATCCACGGATATCAGAGGAAAGGTGGCTGGATCGTTACATATACACGGAGATCCACGAGATCTTCTTTGCATCATTCTCGATGGAGTTGTATGAGTGGATTGCATGGTTAGCTGACAATGTGGGAAGGTGCAGAGTAGATCAACCCACTGTGTGGACTCCAGAGTTAGTGTGCAGGCTAGAAGCATCTGAAGATAAAATCACACGTGTAGTAGATCGTTGGTTGGATCGGATAATAGGAGGGTTTATCACTAAGTTTGCAATAGACACAATTGTGAGTTATAGTGAAGTAGAAAGGCACTTTCTCCAAGGACCGCAGGGTAGGTACATCAAATCATTGAATACTTGGATTAAAATGTTGTTATGTGAAAAATGGATTATGCACATTCATTAATGTCTGGCGTAATGTGAAGCGGAAAAGGCTACCGAGGAACCGAAGGATTAGAGAACAACCCTTTGATTTCTATTTCACGAGAAAGCAAGGAAGAACTCGCAAGGTTCTCTCCGAGAGCCGCAATCCAGTTGATTAAACAACGAATTCCACTTATACCACCACCGTTTATGCCATCACCTACTTCACCTACATCAAATCCATCTTCACCGACCCTACCTCTGCCACCACGAAAGGTTGGGATGGCGAGTGCAGTCAAGTTGCCAGTATTTAGAGGCGTAGGAAATGAGGAACCAGGTCAATTTTGGTTTGTAGCGGAGGTTGTATGGGAAGCCCAAAGCGTAACAGATGATAACATCAAAAAGGCTACTCTGGTTAGCACGTTGTAGGATCGCACATTGACGTGGTATATAAAGTACTTGAGTGATCACTCGAATGCGGGAATAGCGGCGATCCAGGAGGCATTGAACAAAGAATTTAGTTGGCAACAATTAGAGACGCAGTCGATCATTGGGTTCAAGGAGATCGCAATGTTACTTGGTGAAACTCCGTGGGATCTGGATCATAGATTGAAAAGTACAATCCACGAAGATAAAATGATGCTGACAGATGCGCAGCACTGCACATGGTTTGTGGTGTCTCTAACACCACATCTGAGGATGGCGCTATCACAGCAAAAGATCTTAACCCATGCCGAAGCATTAGAGACAACAATGAGGTTGCATGAAACTCCAATACAGGATCTGGGGTTGGGAGTTCAGCAAATCCACGTGCAACTACAAAACCTGTGCTTAAAAATGAAAAGCTTGAAGCAGGAAAGGGCACCCCGATCGGAGGCGTGTACAAAGGTAGGGTGCATTAAATGCAAAATTCAAGGACATGACAAGGACCACTGCCTCGTCTTCGCGAACTATCTGGCGGGAGGGGGCCCAATGCCATTAAAGCTAGAGGTACAAGCAAGGCCAAGTGCGGCACCCGCGCTTTGGTGCGTGATTTGTCAAGTAGGGGGAAAGCATGCAACAGACAATTGCCACCTATTGCAGAAGTATACCCAGACCCTGCAGCAGTTGTATTGCAACTTCGGTAGATCGGTGGGTCACAACGAGCAAACATGTTGAAGTTACGATTTAATGATGGAAAGAACCCCATCCTATCGAGTGTAGACTGAAGCGCGAGGTTTCGACCCAGCTGTAGGGCCACGCGGGGGATTTCAAGGACACGAACAAGGCAAGGGAATGGGGCCTAAGCGAGGGCGTGGACAGTTGATCTGTTATAACTGCGAGGGCCGGGTCACTATGCTCGCGACTGTACTAATCCAATAAGGATATCTTGTCCATATTGTGAGCAGTTTGACCATAAAATGGTAGACTGTCTAATGCTTATTGCCCAGATGCATGAAAAGAGGGTATTGCAGCCCACTCGACTCAAAATGTCCAAATGATGAGATCAAAACCATGCGAAGAGGACCCCAGTGTAAACATGGTACTAAGGAGTGACGCAATCACATGAGGAGATGCGAGGAAACAACCCGGAGACGATGGGAAGGTTCGCGATGCTTCTATAAGGGAACCTGATTTGGGGATAGAACAAGTGAAAGGGACGTCTAAAGAAGCTTAGAAGAGCTTCACGGAAGTCTCTACTCCAGGTAATAGGGATCCAATTGAGCCAGGAATGGATCCCTCTATGCTTACCACCTTTTTAGAGACATGTATGAAGTTTCTACGCGACAATAGAGCGATTAAAGGACTGCAAGAGTTGATCACTAGGTGCATGGGATTAGGGGAATCGCGTGTAGTCCAGAAACTGGGGAAACATGCCCTGCACACCGGGCAGGAGATGTGAAAGATGGCACAAATCGATGAGTAGGAGATGGACCAAGTCATTCTGGATCTAGGGTCGAACGCAAATGTGTTACCTAAGCAAATGTGGGAATGCATGTGTAGGCCCGCACTACAGTGGTATCCTATTGTACTACGAATGGCCAACCAGCAAAAGATCTTACCAATGGGATGACTGCAAGGGGTGACAGTGGACATTGAAGGAGTAAGTACGCAGACCGACTTTGAGGTAATAGAAATTGTTGATGATAGTAATCCATACCCTACATTGCTAGGAATAGATTGGGCCACAGACATGAATGGGGTCATCAACTTAAAAAGACGGAAAATGACATTCGAGAAAAAGTCACTCTGTGTCATAGTTCCACTGGACCCAACTGAAGGAGCGTGCTACACCGAACTAGTGCATGACGAGGACAGTGACGATGAACTAGACTGCATCTACTAGATAACAGCGCAAGACCAGGATCGGGTGAATCCCTCAGCAGACGAAAGACTCTCATGGGAGCGCGATAGTTCCTGCACATCAGATTCAGATGAGGAGATTGAACGATGGCATAACCATTTGCACGTAGTCACAACACTCAACTGTAATATGATGATTAGATCATTGTGACGCGTAACCATTAAAGTATGACAACGGCCAGTAGATAACAACACCACAAATGAAGAGCAGTTCGTCAACCCTGGCACTTGAATCATAGAGCAGAGGTGGCATAGTGTGCCGCGTGCACCAGGTTGGTGTGCACAGAGGAAGTTAAGGAGGAAGGAGCGCGAAGGTAGAAGGCGGTTCCGGGTACTGATTGGAGGATGTGCGCAGCGACCGCAGCTAGGGCAGCCACGGTGGAGCAGGGAAGCCACCCATCTACGACGGAGGGCACAGTTGTATGTTGCACAACCATCGACCCAAGTGAATTTGCGTGTCACAAGGGTACAATGGGCTGACAAGACCGTAAACAAAGTAGAAGGTGCCAAGGGAACTCTATCCACAGTCAGACGGGCCATTGCCCCTGCAATTCGATCTGAGCAAGAAGACTTGGATGAAGGGATCCGCCAGTTATGGAAAGCCATTTGGCGCAGCAACATGAGACTTCGTGAGCTAGAGGAAGTGGGGGCCAGGCTAAGGAGGAAAAGTGCGAGGCTAGATGAATAAATTGACAAAATAAAATTAGGAGTCACACAAACGGGCCACACGAAAGAGCCACTAAGGGGACAGGAACTGGTCAGCCCCCCTATACTACTAGAACAAGACGTGACCCTGCTATCATGGTTACGACTACACCCTAGGGCAAAAGGGAGCACAGACCGCAATGCACTACCAGACTCAACAGAACGTGAAGGGTGCCCACAGCCTGGGCTAGTAGGGAAGAGGAAGGCTCGCACGAGGGGTGTGACCACCTGACTATCTATAGGAGGCCCAGTCTTAGTGCTCCATGTAGTTGAAAGAGGGTGTGGGACTATAAAACAATATGCAAGAAGGTTGCGTGATTCGTCCATGGCGCGCAGGGCCAGTAGAAAGCATACTACGCACCCGCGTACCAGGGGTTATGCTGCTGCATGGGGTGGATGGCAGGTGACCATTGCAGTTATTGTTCATGATAAGATGTCCCATTTAAGACACCAAGGAGTGGGCGGCGGGCAATTAAGACATAGGGGTAACTGCCAAAATCGCATTAATGAGCCGCGAAGAGGGAAAAAGGCCAAATTTGAATTCGAAATAGTATATAAAAAACAAGTGAAGTGTCACAAAACAAAGCTTGAGCATTCGAAGAATAGAACGCCCTAGGTTCAAACTGAGAAGAGCACGATGAATAGAAAACTGATGAATGAAATCCTGTGGTTTTAGGAATTGCCGAAGGAATTGCGAGTCATTACTCAGGTCGATAGCCACCACCAAGTACGTTACATAGAATCCTACGCCGCAGGCAGCTGAAGTTCCTAAATCTTCCAAGATTCGTAGCAGGACCAGTCCGGATGTCCCCGCGAAATCCACGATTTGGTAAATTAACGATGGAAGGAAAAGGAAAAACCATTATAATTGAGAGCGATGAAGAGGTCGAGGATCCTCGGACCTATATCGAAGAAGTCGAACCTGACGAAAAAATGGAAGAAGACCCCCAACCAGTAAGACGCCCTAAGTATGTGCCTCCCAAGAAAGGGAAGGCCAAGATCCCTAACGATTTGGATGCCATGGACAACATACTCATTACCCTGTCTCTTCCAAAAGGGGTTCCACTTGAAGGCATGGTGACTGGCCGCATCTCGACGATGAAATTTGAAGATTGGGACCTTGCAGATACAAAAAAATTTCCCCTTTTGGCGACTAGCGGATTGATGGAGCAAAGCGTGGAAGGGACGATTACAACACTTCAGCCAAAGGAATGGCTGCGAAAGGTGGAGGAAGCCAGGTTGCTCTATCTCCTATCCATTCCCCACTTTCTTTGGCCCCCTATTACAATATTGGTCATCAGACAGCTACTATGTCTAGTACACGATGGATACTTATGGATAGACAAACCCGTCCACATCATGACACAACTCATTCATAGGATCTCACAGCTTCCTTGTGAAGGAAGAGACCCCATGGAAATCGTTGATAAGAGTGGCGATGTGACGATGATAGAAACCCTGAAAAAGAAATACAAGCTGGAGAAAGGGCAACAAGGATATGCTATTGACAGTATTCCAGACAAAGCGGTACGCATTTCTACCCAGTTGTTGGTAGGGAAAGTGATGCGGAAATGTCACGGCAATGAGGTTCCAGCGATAGTCGTTGGCCTAGATGAGTAATGCGCAGTAGTGGAACGATTCAATTGGGCACAGTTCCTCTATGATGAATTCCTGACCAACTGTAGGGAGGTCTAAGAGGAGGGCAAGACCTTCCACTATGCGTGGTTGCTGTTGTCCATTGTGCTGGTTACCAGTGAATTACCAGAAGACCGCCAGTTTCCCTCGTTGGACTAGGATTGGCCAGAAGCCGCCAAATATGTGTCACTATGGGTGACCAAGGATGTCGCCAGAATACAGGACATCAACATTTTCTGGATACTCATGGATGCGAACATCCTCCAATGGATCAACCAGCAACCCTGTTAATCCACTGAGGTATATGACAGTGTAAAGAACGTATCCGAATTTAAGGCCGATAATCACTTTGTCTACATCCGGGCACACAAGGACCCCGAACAGACATGGACCACACTTCCTTTCATTGTGATTGACGAAGCTATATATGAAGTATTATATGCCTAGCCACCAGAATGGCACGGACCAGATGCGGTGGGGCTCGATGAGGCCACTATCCAAAAATAGAAGGCTGAAGCTAAGCATGCAGCACAGCAAAAGCATAACGAACAACACGCTGCGGAAGTACGGGTGACCCGAGAGGTGGAGCAGACTTCGACAGGCAAGGCACCAGCAAGAAGGGCTACAACAACAAAGGATGGAAGTAGTCCAAAAGGGGCTACAACAAAAAACGGAGGGAACAATGCCAACCACCACGAGGTTGCCCTTAAAATAACCAGGGCTGATAGAACGAACGAAGCCACGAAAGAAGGCCAAGGCATCTAAATGGGATGGGGAACTTATTACATTGACCGAGGGAAATCTCGGTGACATAGGGGATACCATCCGTGAAGTCACCCGGGAGGCGCTTGACGAAGCCATGTCGGAGCAACAGACTGTGTTGGGGGTGCTCTGCATGCAGTTGCAGGAACTCGGGATGCGGGTCTTGTAACCAGGCACCATTGCTACCCGTGGAGCTCTGGATCTGTCAGCCACTGAGCAGTTGCTGCAGGCCAAATTGGCTAACACTATCCCACTTCCGGTAAGAGAATTGACAATAGAAAATGCGGAAGATAGAGCTGTGGTGGGCCGGCTTGAGGGACTTCGATTAAATTTGGCTGCCCTCCCTCGCAAAAGCTTGTACTATCTCCAAGAAAGCGCAACGAGGGAGTTGCGCACCAGGGAAGGATGTGCAGTACAGGTACTCAGTGAGTAGTGCATTAAGATAGAACAATTGAGCCTCCAACGAGACAAAGCCGTAGCACAAAATCAACAATTGGAACAAGTTTTAAGAGAAGCATGTGCTCATGCCCCTGAGTTGGAAATTGTAGTCAAGTTACCTGTCGGCATACAAATCCATAAGTTGGCTAGTGGGTTCCACGAAGCAAAGGAAGAAGCCGCGAGGGTTCAGTTGGTCCTCAACTTACAGATTGCAGAACTAAAACTGCAAGTACAGCCTTCGACACCACGAAAAGACACCAAGAAGTGTAGAGGCATCATTCAATCCGGGCAGGAAACGATCACACGTGCCATGAAGGAGTGCGCCAACTTGTTGGATCAGTCGCTTATTACGCTCACTTCACTCCAGGAAGATCCAACCTTACAGCGATTGGAAATAGAGGAAAGGGAGATCCAACAAGCCTATGATAATGTTAGAGGGACTTCGCAGACGGTTTCTATTACGCAGCGCTTGGCCAAGATGAGGGAGGCCCAGGCCCTGAAGAAACAAGCTGACGTTGCCCGATAGAAGGAAGCAGTGATTAAAGAACATCTCCAGCCATGGCCTGATGAGGCATTTGTGGTTTCCACCACCATTGAGCGCAAGGTGGCACATATGCAGGCAGAATATGCACCCGACAAAGTAGCTGAAATAGATATTGATGTGTCAGTGGCTCGCGTAGAATAGGTACAGAGGATGGCGGAAGAGTTTGTTGCAAGTACAAGAAAAGAACAGAAGTTGCTGACTGACCTCCGCGCAAATATTGTCGCACCAGCCGAGTGACTCAGGACAAGTGACGATGATTGTGTTGGGGGCCTATTAGGTAGCGAAGGTCCCGCGTAATGGTTTTGGGGCTCGAATCCCGCAATTTTGGGGTAAAAGTATGGTAAAGACTCTGCTATATGTGCGAAGCACGAAGTGTAATGAGTCAATTCAAAAGGCTGTCTGCCCAAAAATAATGTAAAATGATTCAGCTTGCCCATGGTTCGTGGACCATGGAAATGTATAAATAGAGCAAGGCTCTATGGTTACAAGTCAGTTTTTTAAGTAAGTTTTTTTGATCTAGAATGTAAGGAGTTTATGAAGAAAAAAGTCTAGGAGCGTGTGTGAGTCAAATTCAAGGGTGTTGGTAGATAGATAGATGCTCTGCAGTTGTATGCACAGAGGCCTAGTAGAGTCTGCAGCTATGTGTGCAGACCCATGTAGCTGAGTGCGCAGGGTGGATCTGGTTGTACTGAGGAGAAGATCAATAAACATAAGAATTTCTAAATCACTGTGTGTTTTCTTGAGGATCTATTTAGTGCTTATGTTATGAATTTATGCTTATCTATTATAATTACACGCACGGGGTTTTAAGTTTAAATGTTTGCTTAAAGACTGTAATAAAAAGCTCAAATCTATAATAATATTATTAATAAGAAAGTGTGTCTGCGTGGATCTACACAAAAGCCCGATAGCAATACAGAGGGGCGCGAGGCCACATACAAATCGTGACCCTTCCAGACCACATCCATAGACATCCCAAGGGTGCAGAAACCTAGTTCCAGCACCCTCCCATACTACCTCGGGTGAGACCTCAGTCCGCGCTCTGCATACTGTTGTTGAAAGGGCCGGTAGTGCGAGATTTGTTCAGCTAATACACTTCTAAAACCTGGGTCAGGCCCCTATAAGCCAACAAATGTCGGCTTGATAGACCTACCCATGGTCCACAAACCATGGGATTGTATAAATAGAGTGAGGCTCTAAGTGTAGAAAACATCAATGGAAGAAATAAAATAGAATCATGATGAGTTTAAGAGATTGAGTCGAAGTGTAAAGTGTGTCTTTGGGTCGTAGAGTAAGATAAGGCTTTGCAGCCGAGTGCGAAGAGGCCTAATAGTCCGCAACTGAGTGCGCGGACCCCTGCAGCTGAGTGTGCAGGTTTGGTCGAGTCTGTAACCGCGAGAATAATTAATAAAGAGAATTTTTACCATATTTCTGTGTATCTTTTCCTGTTTTATGTATTATTGGGTATAAATTTCAAGTGTAATGTTTATTTGTTGTGCAAACTCATATGAATGTGTTGTATAAATAAATATAACATAAGTCATCCAATTACACGAAGATAACTAACTGGTGTAGGAAGATAAGTAAATAGTGAAGAGCGTTTCTCCAACGACGCGGAGGCCCCACAACCCCTGCTTAGGGCTGCATGAAGGTAAGTATATTAGGGTGCGACGAACAGGGAAGTGCACAAATGGATTAATGGTTGAACCCACTCAAACCTCTTAGACATCTCAAGGGTACGGAAACCTGGCTCCAACACCCCCCAATACTACTTCAAGTGAGACCTCAGTATGTGCTTCGCAAACTAATGCCGAAAGGGCCAGTAGTACATGGATTTGTTTGGATATTTAGCTCCGAACCTAGGTTAGGCCCCAACAAGCCAACAAATGGTTTCGTTGTCGGGACTGGATCTGCATAGATATGTCTAATGTCGTATCTGTAGGTTTTAACCCTGTACAGAAATTACCTGCATACGAATTCTAAAACACAAAAAATAAACAATGCGAGAGCATAACACATATACACAAAAAATTTCCCCTGGATCCTAAAACCAGCACTACCAACTTGATTTTTCATTATGTTCCTTTCAATTTTACAATACATATTTATGCATGCCGAAGCATCCAATACCATGGACCGAAAACCATCGTGTCCAAAACCATGGACCGAAAACCGTCGTGTCCAAAACGATGTGCAAAAATCATGCACAAAACCATAGGTAGGTCTGCCAAACCTAATATAGGGTCCAAAAAACAAAATTTCCAGGGCGCTACCCCAGACCCCATAGAGGGGGGTTACCTACACCCCTCAAACCCCCTGTGCCGCCCCAACCCCCTAGTTAACTACGTGGTTTAGTCATGGAAAGAATATAACACAACCCAACAGTATCACTAGAATCCAACTAAGAAAGGAATTGAGGATTGGTTGGATAGGAAGATTCACAAGTTCACGGCGTAGGAGAATAGGAATCCGCGACTATCAAAAGAAGAGTGGTTAGACTACTACTTATACACAGATATCCATAAAAATTTCTTCGCATCCTTCCCTACTAAGATATATGAGTGGATCGCGAAGCTGGCAGATAGCCAAGGAAGGTGAAAGCTCGACAAACCTATTGTGTTGACTCCATAATTGGTGCACAGATTGGAAGCATCGAAGGATAAGATCACGCGCGCTGTTCATCACTGGCTCGATCGAATTATAGGAGGATTCATCACTGAGTTTGCGGTAGATACTTCCGTCAACTATAGCGAGGCAGAGTGACACTTCCTCAAAGGACCGTGAGGTAAGTACGTTAAGTATTTGAACACTTGAATTAAAATTCTACTATGTGAAAAGTAGGTTATGTGAATAGATTGATGTTTGGGGCTATGCAAAGTGGGAGAATCTACAGAAATGAAGGTAGTGCAGAACTAGAAACTAGCCCCTTGATTTCACCTTTGCGAGGGGACGAGGGAGAGCTCATGAAGGTCTCACCAAGAAGTGCGATCAATTTGATAAGGCAGAGGATTCTGCGCATACCACCCGCACCCACACCACCGCCAGTTTCATCGTCTTCACCTCCATCTTTGCCCATACCACCTCCGCCACCACCGCGAGTCAATATGGAAAGCGCGATAAAGTTTCCAGTGTTCAAGGGAATAGGAAATGAAGATCCGGACCAGTTTTGGTTCATGATAAAGGCTGTATGGGAAGCATAGGGAGTCACGGATGAAAATATAAAGAAGGCAACATTGGTCAACACTCTGTAGGATCGCGCACTGACTTGGTAAATTAAGCATTCCAATGACAATTCGAATGTGAGGATCGCAGATATCCAAGCTACCCTAAAAGAAGAATTTAGTAGACTGAAGTCAGAGGTGCAGTCGATCATTGGGTTTAAGGAAATCACAATGCTACGAGGCATGACCCCTTGGCAGCTGGATCAGAGACTGAAGTGCATAATTCATCAAGCTAACATGACATTGATGAATGGACAACACTGCGAATGGTCTGTAGCATCATTAACGCCGCATCTAAGGAACGCACTATCACAACAGAGGCTAACAACTCAGGCTGACGCCTTTGAGGTCACGATGAGATTGCATGAGATCCTAATACAGGATCCCAACCTGGGAGTTCAGCAGATTCACGTGCAGTTAAAGAACTTGTGCCTTGAGATGCAGAGTCTGAAGCAAGATAGAACAGCTAGCCCAAAAGTGCGTGACGAGGTATGGTGCATAAAGTGAAAGGGTCAGGGACACGATAAGGACCATTGCTTGGTGTTTGCGAATTACCTTGCGTGAGGAGGACCAATGCCATTGAGACCAGAGGCACAAGCAGGGCTGAGCATGATGCTTGCATTATGGTGCACGTTTTGTCATATAGGAGGAAAGCATGCTCCAGATAACTACCATTTATTACAGAAGTACACACAGAATTCAAAACCGTTGTTTTGTAATTTCTATAGATCAGTGGGGCATGATAATCGCACCTGTAGAAGTTATGAGCTGATGATGGATTGAACTCTTACCTACAGAGTTCAGGTCGAAAGGCGGCCCCTTGACCAGAACGCAGGGATGGTGCAAACTAGATTTTAGGGGCGCGGATGAGGCCGAGGTGGAGGAGGTCCTGGAAGAGGTCGCAGACAACTGATATGTTACAATTGCAGAGGGACGGGACATTATGCCCGCAATTATACGAATACAACGAGGCCATCATGCTTGTATTGTACATTGCTTGATCATGAGACGAAGGATTGTCCCACACTGATAGTGAGGTTACGTGATAAAGGAGTGCTCCAACCTCCCCTGACCCAAAACCTGCAAATGATGAGGTTTGAGCCATGCGAGGAAGACCCTAATGTGAATATTGTGCTCCAAAGTGGAATTACGATAGGGGATGACAAAGGCAAGCAGCCTGAAGAAAGTACTTGGGTTCACAAGGCTCCAACGAAGGAACCAGAGTTTGATTTGGAGCATGCTAAGGAAACCTTCATGGAAGCCAAGAAGAGCTTCGTTGATGCCTCCACTTCAGGAAGTAAAGACAGACTGGAGCCGGAAATGGACCCATTGATGCTCACAATGTTCCTGGAAACATGCATGAAGCTACTGCACGATAGCAAGGCTGTAAAGGGGTTACAGGAACTCATAGATGGATGCGGTGGGACCGCGGCAGGAGAACCGTGTGTAGTCCGGAAGCTCGGAAAGCACACGATGCGAACGGTAAGGGAAATGAGATTAATCGTGTAG
Organism: Pinus tabuliformis; assembly: GCA_031772625.1. NCBI lineage: Eukaryota > Viridiplantae > Streptophyta > Pinopsida > Pinales > Pinaceae > Pinus > Pinus tabuliformis. Next base: position 1,689,592,151 of record CM062817.1, read on the forward strand.
ATTGGAAAATATGAGATGGACCAAGTGATTCTGGACCTAGGATCAGACGTGAACGTTCTGCTGAAGCAAACATGGGAGCACATGGGAAGGCCTACACTGCAATGGTCTCCTATCCAACTATGAATGGCGAACTAGCAAAAGATCCTACCTATGGGGAGATTGCAGGGAATCACAGTGGATATCGAAGGAGCAAGCGCGCTAGCCGATTTCGAAGTAATAGAGATTATTGATGACAACAATCCCTACCTCGTTCTATTAGGAATAGATTGGGCCACTGACATGAATGGGGTGATAACTCTGAAGAAGCGCAAGATGATTTTTGAGAAAACGTCTCTGCGCATAGTTGTACCTTTGGACCTTGCAGAAGGATCACACAACATAGAGCCAGTGTGCAACTACGACAGCGATGACGATTTGGACTGCATCTACAAGATAAACGCATGAGAACAAGACTGGGTGAATCCAACCGTAGATGGATGAATCTCATGGGAGCGTGAAATCTCATGCACCTCGGATTCTGACAAAGAGATAGAACAATGCAGAACCGGTTACACAAGGTAACCACACTGAACTATAACATGGTGACAAGATCGCTACGCTGCGTATTGACGGAGGTAAGGGATCTGCCTACATATGAAGGGTTAAGTGAGGTGGATGACTTCCTGAATAGATTTGAAAGAGAAGTGCCGGAAACAATGTTTCGAAGCTTTTAAATGGGTACTATGTGCTACGCCCACGAGGTGGTGGGGTACACACCAAAGAAGCTTCGGGGGCTGGCGCAAATGTAGGAGAACAATGTACAAATGATTTGGGAAGCCTTAGATATGATTAACATAAAAGATTGCCTGACGAAATGGTCCAAGCGCTCACCTATCCAGATGGATATAGGCACATGGTACGAAACCTGTGCGGATGCACATAGTCTTCGCTTTAGAAGACACAGTCATTGAGCAAGTGCAGGCAAGGCAATGGTGCGAACAACCCCTCCGGTTGGAACCATAGAGTATGGAAAGGCCAAGTGCGCAGAAGGTTATCCACATAGAATCCTTTAACAAAGTATGCGAAGCACTGAACAAGATACACAATGCGCAACAAACTGATTGGGACTTCCGCGTACCAGTGGTTCTATGGGCTTATAGGACCAAGTGCAAGAAATTGATGGCGCAAGCGCCTCTGAGGCTGGAGTATGAAGTGAACACTGTAATCCCCATGGAGCATAAAATGTCTAGTCCGCGTATAGCAGCACTGACGGATATGACAGTTCGTGGAACCTTGAAAGAATGGGTAGTGTAGTTGAATGAAGCAGAACACTTAGGACCTTATGGGGAAATCTGATAGGGTGACCTTAGGCTCCAAGAACTTATGAACGTTAGGGTGTGATTAAGGGAGAAAAGCACTCTGGTGAAGTAGAAGTCAAGAAGCTGGAGGACGGGATCAAGAAGAATTTTCTCAATAAAGAGACCAGGGTGATAAAGTAGGGTGCACACAATCACGTTGATAAATTTGGGGACTATCGCCTCGAATTGATTAGCCTGATGCCTTGGATTGGACCACATATTACTAAACGGATCGACCATGGTGGTGCGCTACAGCTGATAAGATGTGCGACACAACCATTAACGATACAAAGTGGGTATGTTCCAGGAAAAGTGATGGATGACCAAATGAAACCCTATATAGGTGGTGTGGCCACTTGACTAACCATAGGAGATACAGTCTTAGCACTCCAGGCAGTTGAAAGGAGGCGCGGGACTATAAACCACTCTACCCAGGGGCTGCGTCATGTTGGAGCTGCGCGCAGAAGCAAAGAGTCACAAGGTCCGTGACTGTGCAAGGGGGGTTGCGCTGTCGTGCGTGTTGGTTGGAAAGTGACCGTTGGAGTCACTATTCATGATGTGATGCTCGACTTGAGGCCAAATGGAGTGGGTGGCAGGCATTTAAGGCGCGCTTTATGGGCAAGATTTGGGAAAATATGCCACCAAGGGAGCATTAATGAACCGGATTTGGGGGTAACGGTCGAATTCAAATTGAAAAGGCACTATAAATTACAAAGGGATGTCCAACAAACAACACTTGGTCATTTGCGAATTGAGCTATTGTGTACCCTGCATATTCTGAGCAGAGCCCTGTTTGACCTGTGAAAAGCGTTGATTGAGCCCTTGATTACGCGAGTGACAGATTTTTGGATGGACAAGATAGCAACATCTGAGGAAGTTATGGAAATTGCAGAGCTGACCACCGAGGAGGCTACGCAGGGCTTGATTGTGGGGGATGTCCCTGAAGGCGCCAGGATTGTGGCAGAAATCCATAAATCACCGTGCATGCCAAGGCTAAAGAAAGACAAATAGCTGATGGTTCTCATATGTGTGTCCCTGCGAAACCCGCTGCACATCAGGTTAATGATGCAGGAGAAAGGGAAAGTCGTTAACTTGGAAACAGACGAGGAGGAGGAAGACCTAGAGAACCTTATCATTGAAGAGGACAATGGACGAAGGCATGGTGGTAGAAATTGAGCTTGTGCACCCTCCAACAAAGCTTCCCGCCTATATCCCCCCGCAGAAGGGGAAGGAAAAAGTGACCAAGTATCTCGACGAGAGCAAGAGCTCTCTCCAGACCCCGCTCTTCCCGAAAGACATCATTTTTGAGGGTATGCACCTGGGATGGGTGCCTAGATTGAAATTTGAAGATTGGGATCTCACTGACCATGAGAATTTCCCTCACTAGAGACTGCACAGCTCATGAATCCCAAGTAGAACACCGCGGCGGGGGCTATCGAATTGGAGCCATGAAAGTGGTTGCGCGGAGTGGAAAAAGAAGGGTTACTAAACCTGCTCTAGGTGCCTCATTTCCACCGCGCCCCAATAACAATTTTCATCATCAGGCAGTTGCTCTGCCTGGTGCGTGGTGGGTGTTTGTGGTTGGAGGAGCCCATCCCCATCACGGACCACTTAATTCATCGCATTACTCGGCTTCCCTGCAAAGGAGAGGACCCTGCAGACATCTCAGAGGGGTAGAGAAGTGACTTGGCCATCGCGGAGTCCATGAAGAAGAAATACAAATTGGAAAAGAGGAAAAGGGGCTACGCCATATCCAACATCAAAAACAAAGCAGTTAAAGTGGCAACCAAAATACTGGAGAGTAAAGTTATGCACAAGTGTCGTGCGGATTAGGTACCCGCGCCCATGGTGGCACATGTTGAGCAGTGTGCGAAGGGGGTCCATTTTAACTGGTTTGAGTTCCTCTGTAAGGAGTTCCTGGAAAATTTCTGCGAGGCCCAAGAGCAAGGCAAAACATTCCACTATGCATGGAATCTGCTATCCATAGTGCTCATGGCACGGGAATTGTCAGAGGACAGTTAGTACCCATAACTGACAGGGATTTGTCAGAGGTTGTGAAGTATGCTTCGCTCTGGGCCATAAAGGATGTGAACCAGATTCGCAACAATAAGATATTATGGGTGTTCATGGAAATGAAAATCAGAATGGGGATTAACTGCAAGCCGCGATTATCACCCACTGTCTACAAAAGCCTGCAATGTTTTACAGAGCTTAAAGAAGACCTCCACAGCATATACATCAGAGCGTGCAAGGACGCAACTAAGAAATGGAGCGAGCTACCCTTTGTAGCCACAAACAATGTAATTTTCAATGTACTGGAGACATGGCCGCCGGAGAGGCTCACCCCAGACATCGCAGCAATGGAGAAGTCTGCGGCAAAGAAGAAGAAAGAGGAGGCCAAACTACGCATGGTGCAGTTGGCAGAAAAGAGAAGGCAAGAAACAACAACAACAAAAGTGCAGGAGGCATAGGACGCTGCACAGACAACAACATAATAGAAATAGACTGTAGCAGCAGTAGCATAGGAGGCAGTTGAGAAGGCACGTGTTGGACACAGATTGTCATTGATGTCAATATGGCAATATTTGAGGAGCAAAAGGAGCCAAGAGGAGCATAACAAAGGACGCAGATAGCCATCGTAACAACAGAGTAACAAGTAGAGCTATAAGGAAGTAGACAGAGCCATCAGAGGAGCAATGGGTGCATTTATATTATCGGAAGCTATCGGGCCACAAAAGAATTATATGCATGAAGATACAGGCGGAGGAACATATATCATACATATGTTTTTTTACACTATCGTAGGTAGAGAACCTTATATATATATATATATATATATATATATATATATATATATATATATATATATATATATATATATATATATATATATATATATATATATATATATATATATATATATATATACATTTATACTATCGGGCCCGTAAAACCCATGTATGCATGCTTTAACACTATCGGCGGACAGAAAGCCCATATACATAGGCTTAACACTATCAGAGGCAGATTGCGGACTTGAAACTCTATACATGGGAGTGTTGAGTTGTATCGGGTCCGGCACATCGCATCACTATGAGGGGTCTACATGAATGTCGAGCCCTGACCCTGTGCAACTTTCGATTGCTGATAGCGAGTATCGCATCGACACTTCGGAAGTGGGAGCTAAAATATGTCAACTGGTCCATTGCAATCACCGATAGCGATATCGCATCGAATCTCCGCTAAGGGAAACTCCCGACTGCGATGCATATCCACACAGACCTACCACACATTACAAATATGACTTAATCTATGATTACATCCATCACATATCGCAAGCCGTAAAGCCTTGCCACATTGGTAGCACTCACTGTGATAGGCTGTGGACCCGATGGGAATATTAACTATGGTTTAATACCATATCACATCCAGTCCATCGAAGCAGTGGAGGATTGGCTGTCAGCCATCGGCGGAGTCATGGGTCCGATATATAAAGGACCCCCGGGAGTCATGAATCGCCGATTGCGATTTAAGCGCGGACTCGATAAAGGAATACGTGCGATTGTAATATTTCCTGAAGTCCGCCTTTTAGTTTGTTTGAATTTTTTTCTCATATTCTCTATGTAACGGAATGTGTGGCTTGTGTGGGGTGTTTTAGGCTGAAAGGCTTACAATGGCTATTCCGACGGTTCATAAGGCTGAACGTTAGTGAAAAAGGGGAGAATCATGGCAATTATGATTGCGATTGGGCAAAACATCTTCATTTAATTGAAAGAACTTTGTGTATGCTACAATCATTACCAAAAGGAGCACTGTTATGGTAAACCGGGAGGATGTGTTCTCCGTGGATCATTTGGACTAGTCTAATGAATCTACATATCCCCAGAAAGTCAGTGAACCTGCATAGCGCAGAGGAAGCCACAGCGACCGAGGAGGAAGCCTAAGAAGCGGTGTAAGCAGAAACGAATGGACAGAGGCATGGGAATGTATAAAACAGAGAACTGTTGGCAGTTGTTGTTGTGGTGAAGAACCAGAGTGTGAGGTAGCAGAAGCAGAAGAGGAAGAAGAGGCAGAAGAAGCAATGGAGGCTGTAGAGGTAGCAGAAGAAACAGAGTCAAGAGAGTAGGAGTGAGAGAACCTCAGCTGAATAGAGTGTAGCAGCAAACTAGTTTATACGAAGGTTGGGTTGGAGCCCAAGAGGTTGGAGCCTCAAAATTGAACAGGATTGAAGTCATTGGGGGTAGGTGGTCCTAAGTGCAGAACCACTGCAAAACAGAGTTGGTGCTCTGGAGGTTGGAGCCTCACTAAAGTCCAAGTTGGAGCTTGGCAACTATTCACAATCAGATATATACTTATATTGTATTTATTTCATTGCACTGTCTTGAGTTTTAATAAAAGCATTAATTCCAGTTGTTGATTTCTGTGTTCTGTGTATAAATATACATATCTATATATGCTTTTGGAAATCACTAGAATAATTAAAAAAAATTATAATAAATACTAATGCACCCCCCTCTCAGTATTTCCAACAATTGGTATCAGAGCCGGCTTCTTCATACTAGCCTAACAGCTTGAAGAGGGATCTGTAGCCATCATGAGAAATCACGAAGCATCAGGAAGACCTCCTTTGTTCGATGGCACTAACTTTGGTTTCTGGAAGAGAAGAATGACCTACTAATTAATGTCCCTTAGACCTAAAGTCTATAATTTTGTTCAAAATGAATACCAAACGACTTCCACTCTCCCAACAGACCCAGACGAGAGGAAAGCCTACATCACAAATGCAAAGGCCTTGAACTCCATCACTAGTGGAATCATTGATTCCGAGTTTATAAAAGTCATGCACTGCACCTCTGCCAAAGAAATGTGGGAGAAGCTAGTTGGCTTGTATGATGGAGACTCAAAAGTCAAAAAGGAAAAGCTTCAAACTCACAGAAGACAATTTGAAAGTTTGAGGATGGAAGATGAAGAAGATATTATAGCATACCTCCTCCGAGTAGCTGAAGTGGTAAATTACCTGAAAGGATTGGACGAAAAAATTGAAGAAAGTACCATTGTTCAAAAGGTATTAAGGTCTCTTCCAGACAGATTTTACTCCAAAATAAGCACTATAGAAGAAGCAAAGGATCTAGATACCCTCAAAATGGATGAACTCCATGGAATTCTCACTGCCTATGAAATGAGGAAAGGTGGCCCAAGCTCCAAAGATGCAGCATTCAAGGCCTCAAAGTCAAAGAAGGGGAAAGAAAGGAATGATTGTAGTGATGAGTCAAATGTGGAATCCGAATTGGCTAAATTGGTATGAAAGATGAAGAGAGGATCTAAGCTTAAAGGTAAATATCCTCTTACCTGTTTTAAATGTGGTAAAATAGGTCATTATGCAACAAGATGTCCTCATAGACATGACGGTGATGATGAAGGAAATTCTAAAAGAATGGCACACAAAAAGAAAGGGTTCAATAAGAAAAACTTCTTCTCCAAGCAAGATGAGTCTGATGAGGATGAGTTTATGGTCATCAAAAAGAAATCAGATGAGGAAAGTGATCATGATGAAAGCCAAGAAACATTATTCACAACACTCGTAGATGATGATGACTTAGGGCTGAAAGGAAATGTAGAGGAACTGTTAATAAGAGCCATGGAAGAAAATGAGAAACTATGGAACAAAATCATTTCTCTCAAAGTGGAAAACGAGGAAATAAGAAGGAGAGAAGATCTCTTGGAAGCAAAGCTTAAAGAAGAAGAAAGACTTGTGAAGAACGTGAGGCTGAAATAGTGTCTCTGATAAAGGATTTGGAGCAAATTAAAAGGGCTATAAAAGCTCTCAAATACTTGAGACTATTCTAAAAAATCAAAAACCTCAACATGACAAGTTTGGAATAGGTTTCAAAGGAGAATCCTCAAGCACTAAGAATAGTGCGAAAAGCTATGTCGATGCACTTTCCTACAATCCAAAAGATGAAAAATTATGTTATCAAAAGTGTATCCCAGATCCCAAGAATGAAGAGAGAATTACTCCAAAGAAGAATGTGGAGTCAAATCATGGACACTACAACAAATAAAAACCTATACTCCACCAAGGGCCCATCGCAAATCCAAAGAACGAGGGAGGAGTAATTCCCAGGAAGGAAATCGACTCAAACCGTGGTTGCTTCAACAGGTACAAAACCATCTTTCTTGGACATTGATTTCACTATAAAAACTTCGGTCATCAAGCCAGACATTGTATGGCTCACAAAAGTGAAAAGCAAAGCTAAAGGACCGAATAATCAACTCATATGCCCCCAAAAGGTAGGGACAAATTAAAACCTTCAATTCATTTGATCCCTTAACCAAATTTGATCTTATTTGCTCTTTCTGCTACAATAATGGACACTATGAACAAGACAGCCCACTCAAAGGAAGAAAGACGAGTAGCAAGAACTCTAGCATGGATAAATGTGGCCTGGCTTTATATGCTCAAAATAATGGAAACCATTGGTTTGTGGATAGTGGGTGCTCCGACACATGACAGGAGATAGAGGAAAGTTTGTCTCATTGAGAAAAAAGGAAGGGAATGTGTCCTTTGGAAGCGGATCTGGTAGAATTGCAGGGAAAGGAACAGTGGCTCTGATCAATGGAAAAGGAAAAGCTCAATATGCTCTGCTAGTTGACGGAATCAAACACAACCTCCTGAGTGTTAGCCAAATCTGTAAGCAAGGACATAAGGTTGTTTTCAGCACCAAAGACTATGAAATAAGGAACTCTGCCTCAGGGAACTTGTGGCAAAAGGGGTGAGAACATCAGACAACATTTACATTCTGAATAGGATTCAAGAAAATAAATGCTACTTGAGTCAGACAGATGAGAGTTGGCTGTGGCACAAGCAACTTGGACATACAAGCTTCGAAAGTCTAATCAATATCAACAAGATCAAAGTTGTATGAGACATCCCAAAGCTGTTCAAACCAAATCAAGGAGTATGTGGTCCATGTCAACGTGGAAAGTAGACTAGAACCAGCCACAAGACAAAGGAGCTCTCTACATCGAAACCCTTGGAGATCATCCATGCTGATGTGTGTGGGCCAACTAGAAATCAGGCACTCCAAGGAGAAAGGTACTTTGTGTTATTTGTTGATGATTATACTAGAATGATGTGGATATATTTTATAAAGTTTAAATCTGAAACTTTTGAGTGTTTTGAGAATCTAAAATCCCTTGTAGAAAAAGAAAAAGATTAAAAAATTAAGTGCCTTAGAACAGACCGAGGAGGAGAATTCACATCAAACGAATTTAGTGACTTCTGTAATATTCATGGAATTAAAAGGGAATTCTCTACTGCCAGAACAACTGAGCAAAATGGGGTAGTTGAAAGAAGAAATTGAACAGTCCAAGAAATGGCAAGAACAATGCTATTAGCAGCAGACTTACAGCCTAGATTCTGGAGAGAAGCAGTAGGGAGAGCTGTCTATACATTGAATTGAACTCAATTAAGACCAAATTGTGAAAAGACTCCTTATGAGCTATGGAAAGGAAGACCTACTTTGGTGAAGTACTTCAACATCTTTGGAAGCAAGTGCTTCATAAAAATAAATGATGGCTCACCCGAAAAGTTTGACTCTCGGGTTGATGAAGGAATATTTCTTGGATACTCTACATGGAGCAAGGCTTACAAGTGCTACAATTATTGACTGAAGAAAATAGTGGAAAGCATTGATGTAAAGGTTGATGAAGATCTTCCACAAAAGGAAATTGAAGAACATTAAGATGACTTTGTCATTGAAGAAGAAGAACCTAAAGAAGAAGAAATAGATGAGGAAGAAGAAGAAGAAGAAGAGGAAAGAGAACCACCTAATACCCCTTCAAAGATGAAGTATGTCCAAAGACATCATCCAGAAGAGCAGATCATTGGCGATAGAGATGAAAGTGTGTAGACCCGAAGAAGGATAACAATCACACCTAAGAGAAAAGTATTTGCCCTCCTATCTATGATAGAACCAGAAACATTTGCAGAAGCAAGTAAGGATCCTCATTGGGTAAAAGCTATGGAAGAAGAAATGTCCCAAATTGAGAAGAACAAGACATGGGAGCTGGTACCTCGTCCAAAGGACAAAAACATAATAGGAACCAAATGGGTGTTCAAAAATAAAATGAATGAGGAAGGGAAAGTTATCAGAAACAAGGCAAGACTTGTCTGTAAAGGCTATTCACAAATTGAAGGAATTGACTTCAAAGAGACATTTGCACCAGTGGCCCGTATGGAAGCTATCAGGATGTTCTTGGCATTTTCTTGCTCAAAAGGATTCAAAATCTATAAAATGGACATGAAATCAACATTTCTAAATGGGGAACTCAAGGAGGAAGTCTACATGGAGCAGCCAGAAGGTTTTGATCTAATAGCAGGAAAGGACTTAGTTTCTAAGTTGAAAAAAATTTTATATGGGTTGAAACAAGCTCCTAGAGCTTGGTATGCAAGATTGGATCACTACCTACAACAACAAGGCTTCAAAAAGGAAGTGGCTGGAAGTAATCTATACATAAAGATAGATGAATGTAAGTTACTAATTGCTCTTGTTTATGTCGATGATCTGATTGTTTCTAGTAATAATGATGAAATGAGATGTGAATTTTCTCAAAGCATGTCAAAAGAGTTTGAGATGTCAATGATAGGAGAACTGTCCCACTTCCTTGGACTTCAAGTATCTCAAACCAGAGCAGGATTGTGTATATCTCAACCCAAATATCTAAAGACATTCTCAAAAAATATGGAATGGAGGACTGCACACCCATGAGCACACCTATGACCACAAACTGCAAACTGAGCAAAGATGATGACTCCCCTCTAGTAGATGCAACTCATTAAAGGTTAATGATTGGAGCCCTTCTATAATTAACAGCTACAAGACCAGACATAATGTAGGTAGTAGGAATGGTGGGAAGATTTCAATCTGCTCCCAAACAATCCCACTTATTAGCTATAAAAAGAATTCTCAGATACCTGAAAGGAACTTCTGATTTCGGTCTTTGGTACCCAAAGAGCTCAACACTGACTGTCACTGCATACACCGATGCTGATTGGGCTAGAAGTATAGATGATCAGAAAAGTACTAGTGGAAATGCGTTCTTCCTAGGAGACTGTTTAGTATCCTGGCTCAGCAAAAAACAGTGATCCATATCAGTATCCACAGCCGATGTTGAGTATATTGCTGCAATAGACTGTTGTACTCATATACTATGGATGAAGGAAGCTCTAGAAGATGTCGACATCTGTACAGATCAACCGATTACTGTCTATTGTGACAACAAAAGTGCTATCAGTCTCAACAAAATTCCAGTGATGCACTCAAGAACCAAACACATACCAATCAAGTATCATTTCCTCCATGAGCAAGTAGCTGAACAAAACATCGTCCTGGAATATATCAGTACTAAGGAGTAGATAGCTGATATTTTCGCAAAACCTCTTCCTCAAGAAGCATTCGAACATCTGCATCAAAAGATGGGGGTTATTTATTTATCATCACTCAAGTTCATTCATAAAGATGTAGTAGGAGAGGGGGAGCAGTTTGACAGGGGGAATCCATATGCATTCCTTTACCATTGATGTCAAAGGGGGAGAGCAGAAGAATATTGCCATCAATAACAAAGGGGGAGATTGTTGGACACAGATTGTCATTGATGTCAATATGACAATATTCGAGGAGCAAAAGGAGCCAAGAGGAGAAGAATAGAGGACACAGACAACCATCGCATCAACAGAGGAACAAGTAGAGCTATAAGGAAGTAGACAGAGCCATCAGAGGAGCAATGGGTGCATTTATATTATCGGGAGCTATCGGGCCACAAAAGAATTATATGCATGAAGATACAGGTGGAGGAGCATATATCATACATATGTGTTTTTACACTATCGGAGGCACAGAACCTTATATATATATATATATATATATATATATATATATATATATATATATATATACATTTATACTGTTGGGCCTGTAAAACCCATGTATGCATGCTTTAACACTATCGACAGATAGAAAGCCCATATACATAGGTTTAACACTATCGAAGGCGGAAGACTTGGCTCTAGGGAAAATACACTGTCGGAGATAGATTGCGGACTTGAAACTCTATACATGGGAGTGTTGAGTTGTATCAGGTTCGGCACATTACATCGCTATGAGGGGTCTATGTTAACGTCGAGACCTAACCCTGTGCAACTTTCGATCGCTGATAGCAAGTATCGCATCGGCACTTCGGAAGTGGGAGCTACAATATGTCAAGCGGTCCATTGCGATCGCCGATAGCAATATCGCATCGGACCTCCGCCAGGGGCAACTCCCGACTGCAATGCATATCCACGCGGACCCACCGCACATTACAAATATGACTTAATCTATGATCGCATCCATCGCATATCGCAAGCCGTAAAGCCTTGCCACATTGGAAGCACCGACTACGATAGGCTGTGGACCCGACGGGCATATTAACTATGGTTTAATACCATATCGCATCCAGTCCATCAGAGTAGTGGAGGATCGGTCTTCGGCCATCGGCGGAGTCATGGGTCCGATATATAAAGGACCCCTGGGAGTCATGAATCGCCGATTGTGATTTAAGCGCAGACCCGATACAAGAATAGGTGTGATTGTAATATTTCCTGAAGTCCGCCTTTTAGTCTGTTTGACTGTTTTTCTCATATTCTCTGTGTAATGGAATGTCTAGCTTGCGCGGGGTGTTTTAATCCGAAAGGCTTACAATGGCTGTTCTGAAAGTTTAGAAGGCTGAACGTTAGTGAAAAAGGGGAGAATCATGGCAATTGTGATTGCGATTAGGAAAAAACATCTCCGTTTAATTGAAACAACTCTGTGTATGCCGCAATCATTGCCAAAAGGAGCATTATTATGGTAAATCGGGAGGATGTGTTCTCCGTGGATCGTTTTGGACCAGTCTAATGAATCTATGTATCCCCAGAAAGTCAGTGAACCTGCACAGCGCAGAGGAAGCTGCAGCGACCGAGGAGGAAGCCTAAGAGGCGGTGTAAGTGGAAACGAATGGACAGAGGCATGGGAATGTATAAAACAGTAAAAATAGAGAACTGTTGGCAACTGTTGTTGTGGTGAAGAACCAGAGTGTGAGGTAGCAGAAGCAGAAGAGGCAGAAGAGGCAGCAGAAGTAGCGGAGGCTGTAGAGGCAGAAGAAGCAGCAGAGGCAGGAGAGTAAGAGTGAGAGAGTTGAATAGAGTGTAGCAGCATACCAGTTTATACCAAGGTTGGGCTGGAGCCCAAGAGGTTGGAGCCTTAGAATTGAACAGGATTGAAGTCATTGGGGGTAGGTTCTCCTAAGTGTAGAACCACTGCAAAACAGAGTTGGTGCTCTAGAGGTTGGAGCCTCACTGAAGTCCAAGTTGGAGCTTGGCAACTATTCACAATCAGATATATACTTATATTGTATTTATTTCATTGCACTGTCTTGACATTTAATAAAAGCATTAATTCTAGCTATTGATTTCTGTGTTCTGTGTATACATATAGATATCTATATATGCTTTTGGCAATCACTAGAACAATTAAAAAAATAAAAATGAAATAGTGATTCATCTCCCCTCTCAATATTTCCAACAGCGTGCGAGGACTAGAAGTCGCCTTCGCATGGCCAAGAAACAAAGGAAGATGAGGGCAGCGTGGACCCACAAAACACGTCAACACAACTAAAGTTCCAGCACCTAAGTGAGCGGACAAGGCCGCACAAGAAGGTCAAGGCATCAAAGTTGTCTATTGACCCGATCACCCTTACTAAGGGTGATCTACACGACATCGGCGAGACGGTGCGCGATGTCACCTCCGAGGCCCTCTAGAACTTCACGCAAGACAACCAGATTGTGTTGGGGACCCTTAGAGTGCAGCTACAGGATTTTCAGATGGGCACTCCTCAGGCTGGTACCCTCTCGACGAGCCTCGCAGTAGGGAAAATTGCAACAAAGCAGATGTTGCACGCTCGGACAACAAACACCATCGTGCTACCTGAAGGGGCACTGGTCACCACAAATGAGGCCGATAGACCTACGATTAGCGCACTTAAAGGTATCAGGATCAACATGTTTGCGCTCCCACGGGAGACACTATATGTTTTGCAGGATGCGATTACTGCAGAACTGCGGGCTAGGGAGAGTCGCGCGCTGCAAGTACTAAGCGTTCAAAAGATCAACATGGAGCAGTTGAGATTGCAACATGAGGGAGTGGGTCGCAGAATAGGCAGACGGTACAAGTACTGGAAGAAGCCTGTCAGATGGTCCCTGAGCTGGCCATCCCAGCAGACGCACCAGCAGAGGCGCACATCCACTGACTAGCAGTAGTGGTGCGCAAGGCGCCGGAAGAAATGACTATGGTTCAGGTGGAGGTGAACCTTCAAATAGTAGAACTGCAGTTGAAGGTGCAACCGTCCACCCCTCTGGAAGTAAGAGAACAACGTGCCAACACTATTACATTAGGGCTAGAAGAGATTGACAGTGCAGTAAGGGACTGCATCAGAATGTTGGAGGAGTATTTTGAGGTCCTCATAAATCTGTAAGAGGACCCTAACATCCAGCGCTTAGAGAAATAAGTGCGTGAGCTCCAGCAGCAGTACGACAGTGCCAAAGGGACCGCGTAAATGGTGGCCCTAACTCAGAGGCTCACATGAATGCAACACGCTAAAGTGCTGAAAGAGCAAGTGGACGTTGCACAACACCGAGAAGCAATTCTGAAGGCGCGTGTTCAGCCTTGGATAGAAGATGCTTTCACCATTACTGCAAAAATTGAAGGCAAGATCAAAAAAATGCAGGGGAACCAGGAACGGATGCAAGGAAGCAGTTTCGACACCGCGGTCTCAGAACAGCGGGTGCAGGAGATTCAGCAGGCAGCCGCTCAGTGCGCTGCCGACCTTGAAGTGGTTTAAGCAGAGTTGGAGGGACTCCACATGAAGATCTCTGCACCAACAGGGTGACTCAAGGGTGAGTCGCGATGTTTGTTTTGGGGGCCTGTTAGGCATGGAATCCCCCCAAGGCATGTTTTAGGGCTTAAAGCCCAAGTTTTTACCAAGTCTTTTGTAAAAGCTCTGTGATTTGTGGGCGCGGAGCGCGAAGTCATAATAGAGTCACAGGGTTGTCCGCCCTTGTTCTTGTAATGTAATTTCAACTTGATAGACCTACCCATGGTCTGCAAACCATGGGATTGTATAAATAGAGCGAGGCTCTAAGTGTAGAAAACATCAATGGAAGAAATAGAGTAGAAGCATGATGAGGTTTAGAGATTGAGTCAAAGTGTAAAGTGTGTCTTTGGTTTGTAGAGTAGGAGAAGGCTCTGAAGTTGAGTGCATAGAGGCCTAGTAGTCCGCAGCTGAGTGCGTGGACCCCTGCAACTGAGTGCGCAGGGCAGGTCGAGTCTATAACCGTGGGAAGAATTAATAAAGAGAAGTTTTACCATATTTTTGTGTATCTTTTCCTGTTTTATGTATTAATGGGTATAAATTGCAAGTGTATTGTTTATATGCTGCACGAACTCATATGAATGTGTTGTATAAATAAATATAACATAAGGCATCCCATTACATGAAGATAACTAATTGGTGTAGGAAGATAAGTAAATAGTGTAGAGCACTGCTCTAGTAGCGTGGAGGCCCCACAACCCCTGGTTAGGGCTGCGCGAAGGTAAGTATATCAAGGCGTGAGGGACAGGGAAGTGCGTGAACTAACCTGCACGAAGGGATTAATGGTTATACCCACTCAAACCTCTCAGACATCACAAGGATATGGAAACCTGGTTCCAACACCCCCCCATACTACTTCGGGTGAGACCTCATTCCGTGCTCCGTAGATTGTTGCTGAAAGGGAATGTAGTACATGGATTTGTTTGGCTATTTAACTCCGAACCTGGGTCAGGCCCCAACAAACCAACACCAATAAATATCCTAATGAATCTATGGGAGTTTGAAAGTAAACAGGATAAAAAGGAGCAACTAACTGAGGATAAGAAAGATAAAGATAAAGCCTTGGTCCAAAATGAGTTGGAGTTATGGGTGAAGTTTCTTCTTCAGATTCCTCTTCAATAGCAATCAAACCGAGTGGAAGGATTCCATCGTCAGGTCTGTAATAAATTTCCGATGTTTGATTATGCAGCAAAGGAGAAGTCTCAACAGTTACAAATGTTTGAGGTTAAACTGGTCGATTTTCTTCCCATACAGGAACAACTTCTGATTGTTCAACTTTAGGATCCAAGTGTTCTGGTTAAAGAACAATGGGTTCAGGATGAATTTCTTGAACAACTTCTGGTTCAAAAGTAACTTCTGTTTGAACTATGATAGGTTTGGGATCAACTTCCAGTTGAAGAGATTCAAGTTCAGAAGTAATTTCTTGTTGAACAAATTTGGGTTGAGGATCAAATTCTTGTTGGACAACTTCAGTTACCGTTTCACTAAGTTCACTTTTAGTGTCCTCAGGTAATTCTAAAGGTTCCACTTTAGTAGCAGATAAACCAGTAATAGTAGGAGTAACTGGAATCCCAGTACGTACCTATATAGGTGACTCTGGTAAATTAGATGAAGAACCAAAATTTTGTGATGTACTGGACTCAGTTAAACGAGACTGATTTTTTCGATTAGGTGTAGCTTCAGGAGGTAAAGTCAGTTTACTCACTGTCCTATGCGAATGACAGGGTAAAGGTTGATTTTCCTCCACGATTGCTGATTGATTTTATTACAAAAAGAAATAAACAAAAAGAGGGTAATCTAGGAAAAAGGATTACCAAGTAACTGGGAACTGCAATATATTGCCTCAGAGAAGCCAAGGACTTAACATACATGTAGGTAATCTCCCCGAATGTTGTTTTTGGTGTATCAAAGTACACAAGGTAGCCAATTCGGTTACCTATGGATGGATATCAACCTAATGTGGTCCTCACAAATATATCGGAAGTATGTGGAGGCCCAATCTGTGTTAGCATTGTCTAATGCAAAACCGCACAGTGAGAGCATTCCTTTATACTTTTTGTATTATAACACCACTCGATATACCTGAAAGTACGTTGACGAGCTATGATATACTTACGTACATGGAATGAGGTATCACAATCAGAATGTATCACAGACCATTAGCGACAGCTGCTATGTTTAACGACACTAGAACACGTCTTTAGCTTAGACCTCTAAATGTTATGCTTTAAGTTACAATGCTCCATTAGGTTAATTGAGATAAATTTTAGTTGATCTTGTTTAAAAGTTTTCCTTTTAAGTTCACCGCGTGATGTTTCTGAAACTCCTAGAATGCAACTATGATGAGAAACATTCTTTTCATTTGATTTAAACAATGAAAACCATAACTAAAAGGGATAGAGCAATCAAAATCTTTAAACAAAGAGAATAGAGCACATCTAATGCAAATTTCCCTATACCATTCCTATAAGAACACACAAACTTCTAAATGCATTATGCATGTTTTTCTTTTCATTCCTTTAATTTTTAGATGAACATAAAGAAACTAAATGCACAAATGATCAATCAATGCTTTTCACAAGAAACGAAGACTTTACGACAGTTTCTTTTTCAAAGAAATGAAGACTTTACGACAATTCTTTTCAGAAAAGTAAAGACTAATCAATGTAAGCTAACTTTGACAATGAATTGATAATGATAAATAAATCTCTTAAGAAACACTAAACAATCAAGGTCAAAGTAGGGCTAGGAAAGGAAATGCAAATTAATTTCAGAGCCATAGAAAACATTGATCTTTCAGCAAACAACATCAGAAGCAACTTTGGAAAAATCAAACAAAAGATGGGGTTTTTGGCTTGATAGATATTAACGCAGCCCTAAGTCACACCAATAACACATCAATCCAGCAATATAACCCTCATCACACCAATAACACATCAATCCAACAACATAACATTACTTGACAATGATTTCAAGTCTCAAACCAACAATATTTCTCTATAATATCCAAGTTCTAGCCTCTAGATCACTATGATGAGTGGTCAATTTATAGGGAAATGCAAGTGGTTTTTTCATAAATAGGGCATTGAATGGTTTTCCATAATTGGATAGTTAGTTTCCATGGAGAAAGGGATGAGAGGATAGAGGGTTGGATGATCCAGAGCCTATCCAAAATCGAGCTCATAGGATGAGATAAGAGTTGGGCATCATTTTAGAATGCTCTAGAATAAAGGAATATTCCTAGAATCCTATGTCAATTTCGTTCATCCTCGCCCAATGCAGGCTAAAGTGGGCCTAAGTGATCTGCAACGCAGGTCTGAATAGGCCTACCTGCTGTGCAGAGCATTTCCCCTAACCAAGACTGCGTTGGTGTCCCAAAGAGGCATTTCAGTAGGGTTTCAAACTAGGAAACTTTCATGGATGAAAGCATTCAATATGATGACTTGTATAGGGTATGTAGCAATTGAAACTAAGGTTTGATGAGCCCTATTTGTATTGATCTAATCATCGAGAGTGATGTGCCCAAATAGATCTGTAACATGTTGGTAGGGAGGATCCAAAACAAAGCTAAGACAAACTTTTGGAGGAGTGTTGTAGCCGCTACAACACAAGGAAAATTCACTTTAGTGAATTCAAAGACTAAAGACCATCCACTCCATGCATTTCTATTTCTATTGAATCCTCTTTGAGTTTGCATTGTTATTTCTATTGAACGTTCTTTGATTTTGATATGTTGATAGGCATTTTAGAGTAATAAATTTATTTTTGTATTTAAATATATAATCTAAACTATAAAATATAACAAACTGATTTTACTAAAAGTATAATTAAATTATAAACTATGGGTATAATTTTTTATTCTATATCTAATAATTAATAAGTTATATAGAGTTCCAAAGGTGGAGAGCTTATTCTTTATCTTATTATCTTCATGTGGGAGCCACAAAGAGGGTAACATTCTAGTATACCAACTATTTAATCATTCTATGAAAAGATCACTATATTTTTACACTTACATATATCCATGTAAAAGTATATATACATACAATGGTTAAATTAAACTCTACATTATTCATAATAGGCATATTGATTAATTAATAACATATATACATACATACAATAGTCAAATTAAACTATACCATATTTTATTAGGTTTATTATTTTCTTCGAGTTTATTATTTCCTTTGGTTTATTAATGTAAGGTTCCATATTCCTAGGGTTTAATATTATTTCCTTGGGTTTTTAGTATTAATCCCTTGGGTTTATAATAGCAATCATGGTCAACCATGGTCTGACGTTGTATTGTGACAAGCATTGTCTCAATATGAAAACCAACCATGGTCAACCATGGTTCAATGTCGCATTGTGACAAAGATTGTCTCAATTTGAAAATCAATCACACTTAAGCATGGTCCAATGTCACATTGTGACATTGATTATTTCAATATGAAAATTATCCATGGTGAACCATGTTTATTTTAGGTTTTATAATATTTATCCTAGAATTTATATACCTTGGGTTTATAATATATATCCCTTGGGTTTAATATTATTCCCTTGGGTTCGTAATCCCTTGGGGTTTTAGTATTAATCCCTTGGGTTTATTATTCTTTTAGGTTTATAATATCAAACACTTGGATTTATTAATCTAAGGATTCAACCAGGTTGGGCATGGTTCGACGTCGCATTGTGATAAAGATTGTCTCAATATGAAAATCAATCATGGTCGACCACAGTCAATCATGGTCATTCATGGTCAGCCATGGTTAATCACAGTCAATATGAAAATCAACCATGGTCAACCATGGTTAATCACGGTCAATATGAAAATTAACCATGGTCAATTATGGTCACATTGTGACAAACATTGTCTCAATATGAAGATCAACCATGGTCAACCATGGTCCAACGTCACATTGTGAAGATTGTCTCAATATGAAAACCATCCATGTTTATTTTAGGGTTTATAATATTTTTCTTGGGGATTATATATCTTGGGTTTATAATATTAATCCCTTGGGTTCAATATTATTCCCTTGGATTCTAATCCCTTGGGGTTTTAGGATTAATCCCCTGGGTTTATTATTCTCTTGATTTATATTATTGCCTTGGGTTTATAATCCCTTGTGGTTTTAGTATTAAACCCAAGGGATTGATATTTTAAACCCAAGGATTAATACTAAAACCCGAAGTTATTATAAACCCTAGGGACTAATATTATAAATCTAAGGTATATAAACCCTTAGATAACTATGATTTATAATGAACCTAAAAGACTAATATTATAAACCTACGAATAATATTATACCCTAGAAATATGCATCCTTAGATTAATATACCTAAAGGATTGATATTATTATCCCTTGGGTTTATAATATTAAATAATAATTATTATATAGAAATCATTATTATTATTTGTAATGATAATAGTAATATTTTTATTGTAATAGCTTTTTTGTGCTATTATTTTTATTGTTACATATTTATTAATTATAAATACAAATGAGTTGTTGGACTATATTAACTACATTAATATTTGTAAAATATGGTTATGCAAATTAATAATATATATACATATAATAGTCAAATTAAACTATACATTATTTATCATATGTAAATTAATTAATAATATATATACATACAACAGTCAAATTTAACTATATTGATTAATTAATTTGTAAAAGGTAATTCTAGATTTTTACTAAAAAAGATTAAGAAGAATAAACTAATTCCAAAAGTATTTAAAAAATAAAGCCATCCATTGCCACGGTAAAAGTCGAACCTAAACCACAAAGCGTATTTCTTAGTTTTATATAAATCCTTTTACCGCATCAATCTTTTTCGTGAGGCACGTTTTTGACTTCTAAAAAAATGTCGCTGGTGGATAGCGTACCGGCCAAGAATCTTGATTACTTTTCTCATTAAGACATGGAGTCCGGTAATATCCATCCACAACCACAGAGAAACTGTCCGGCCAAGAATCTTCATTACTTTTCAAATTAAGACGTGGAGTACGGTAATATCCATCCACAACCGCAGAAACTGTCCGAGAAAAAGGCAGGGATGGAATGGAATTTGGCTCATTAATTCTTAATTCTTAGCGGACATTTCCGAGGTTAATCGTTAATTTTAAACGGAGATTCATTTAACCCTTAACCTTCGCGTGGTAATTTTATGTTGTGATATTTAATTTATTTTACTTTAGAAGTGTAACACATGTTCAGTTTTTAAATACATTTTTATAGAATTTTTAAAATAATATTTTATTTTTAATAAAAAAATAAATTACACAAAAATTTTAATTTTAATTTATTTTTATCCAATTAATTTTATTTACAATTTTTTAATATTAGCAAAACTATAAAAATATATTTTTATTCATTTATATTTAATTTTTGTAAATAAACAATATCAAAATTCTATAATAATAAAATAATTAAAAAAATATAAAAATTATAATAAAAAAATAATTTAAAAAGTAAGTTCGAAACAACTAGTGTATATTTTATTTGGACAATTTCTGAATTAAAAACAATATAAAATATTATGATATCCAAACTAGAAACATAGTCTCATTTAATTGAAACAACTTCTGAATTAAAAACAATATAAAAATATTATAATATCCAAACTAAAAACATATTCTCATTTAATTGCAACAACGTATTTTTTTTTATGTATCTCATTTTATTTAATTACATTTTAAAAATATTTATTAGTTTTTTAAATATATTTTAAGGAAGGTGCAAGCTCAACAGACCTATTGTGTTGACTCCATAATTGGTGCACAAATTGGAAGCATCGAAGGATAAGATCGTGTGCGTTGTTGATCACTGGCTCGATCGAATTATAGGAGGATTCATCACTGAGTTTGCGGTAGATACTTCAGTCAGCTATAGCGAGGCAGAGCGACGCTTCCTCAAAGGACTGCGAGGTAAGTATGTTAAGTCTTTGAACACTTGGATTAAAATGCTACTGTGTGAAAAGTAGGTTATGCGAATAAATTGATGTTTGGGGCTACGCGAAGTGGGAGAATCTACAGAAACGAAGGTAGTGCAGAACTAGAAACTAGCCCCTTGATTTCACCTCTACGAGGGGATGAGGGAGAGCTCATGAAGGTATCACCAAGAAGTGCAATCAATTTGATAAGGCAGATGATTCCGCACATACCACCCGCACCCACACCACCGCCAGTTTCACCGTCTTCACCTCCATCTTTGCCCATACCTCCTCCGCCACCACCGCAAGTCAATATGGCAAGCGCGATAAAGTTTCCAGTGTTTAAGGGAATAGGAAATGAAGATCCGAACTAGTTTTGGTTCATGATAAAGACTGTATGGGAAGCACAGGGAGTCACGGATGAAAATATAAAGAAGGCAAAATTGGTCAGCACTCTGCAGGATCACGCATTGACTTGGTACATTAAGCATTCCAATGACAATTCGAATGCGGGGATCGCAGATATCCAAGCTACCCTAAACAAAGAATTTAGTAAACTGAAGTCAAACGCGTAGTCGATCATTGGGTTTAAGGAAATCACAATGCTACGAGGCACCACCCCTTGGGAGCTAGATCAGAGACTGAAGTGCACAATTCGTGAAGCTAACATGACGTTGATGAATGGACAACATTGCAAATGGTTTGTAGCATCATTAACTTTGCATCTAAGGAACGCGCTGTCACAACAGAGGCTAACAACTCAGGCCGAGGCCTTGGAGGTCACAATGAGACTGCATGAGACCCTGATACAGGATCCCAACCTGGGAGTTCAGCAGATTCACACGCAGTTGAAGAACTTGTGCCTTGAGATGTAGAGTCTGAAGCAAGATAGAACAGCTTGCCCAGAAGTGCGCAACGAGGTATGGTGCATAAAGTGCAAGGGTCAGGGACACGACAAGGACCATTGCTCAGTGTTTGCGAATTACCTTGCGGGAGGAGGACCAATGCCATTGAGACCGGAGGCACAAACATGACCGAGCACGATGCTTGCATTATGGTGCGCGTTTTGTCATATAGGAGGAAAGCATGCTACAAATAACCGCCATTTATTACAGAAGTACACATAGAATTCACAACCATTATTCTGTAATTTCTGTAGATCAGTAGGGCATGATGATCGCACGTGTAGAAGTTATGAGCTGATGATTGATCGAACTCTTACCTACAGAGTTCATGTCGAAACACGGCCCCTTGACTAGAACGCAGGGATGGTTAGATTTTAGTGGCGTGGACGAGGCTGAGGTGGAGGAGGGTCTGGAAGAGGTCGTGGACAACTGATATGTTACAATTGCGGAGGGCCAGGACATTATGCCCATGATTGTACGAATACAACAAGGCCATCATGCTTGTATTGTACATTGCTTGATCATGAGACGGAGGATTGTCCCACACTGATAGTGAGGCTATGTGATAAAGGAGCGCTCCAACCTCCCTTGACTCGAAACCTGCAAATGATGAGGTCTGAGCCACACGAGGAATACCCTAATGTGAATACTGTCCTCCGAAGTGGAATTATGATAGGGGATGACAAAAGCAAGCAGCCTGAAGAAAGTGCTTGGGTTCGCAAGGCTCCAATGAAGGAACTAGAGTTTGATTTGGAGCATGCTAAGGAAACCTTCATGGAAGCCAAGAAGAGATTCGTTGATGCCTCCACTTCAGGAAGTAAAGACAGACCGTAGCCGAAAATGGACCCATCGATGCTCACAACGTTCCTGAAACATGCATGAAGCTACTGCGCAACGGAAAGGCTGTAAAGGGGCTACTAGAACTCATAAATAGATGCGGTGGGACCACGACAGGAGAACCGTGTGTAGTTTGGAAGCTTGGAAAGCACACGACGCGAATGGGAAGGGAAATGAGATTGACTGTGCAGATTGGAGAATATGAGATAGACCAAGTGATTCTAGACCTAGGATCAGACGTGAACGTTCTGCCAAGGCAAACATGGGAGCACCTGGGAAGGCCTACACTACAATGGTCTCCTATCCAACTACGAATGGCGAACTAGCAAAAGATCCTACCTATGGGGAGATTGCAAGGAATCACATTGGATATCGAAGGAGCAAGCGCGCTAGCCGATTTCGAAGTAATAGAGATTGTTGATGACAACAATCCCTACCTCGTGCTATTAGGAATAGATTGGGCCACTGACATGAATGGGGTGATAACTCTGAAGAAGCGCAAGATGATTTTTGAGAAAACGTCTCTGCGCATAGTTGTACCTTTGGACCCTGCAGAAGGATCAGACAACACGGAGCTAGTGCGCAACTATGGCAGTGATGACGATTTGGACTACATCTACAAGATAACCGCACGAGAACAAGACTGGGTGAATCCAATCGCAGATGGATGAATCTCATGGGAGCGTGAAAGCTCCTGCACCTCAGATTCTGACAAAGAGATAGAACAATGCAGAACCGGTTACATGAGGTAACCACACTTAACTGTAACATGATGACAAGATTGCTACGCTGCGTATTGACGGAGGTAAGGGATCTGCCTACATATGAAGGGTTAAGTGAGGTGGATGACTTCCTGAACAGATTTGAAAGAGAAGTGTCAGAAACAATGTTTCGAAGCTTTTAAATGGGTACTGTGCGCTATGCCCACGAGGTGGTGGGTACGCACCATGGAAGCTTCAGGGACTGGCGCAAATGTAGGAGAACAATGCGCATACGATTTGGGAAGCCTCAGATATGATTAACAGAAAAGATTGCTGAACAAAATGGTCCACGAGCTCACCTATCCATATGGATACAGGCACATGGTATGAAACCTGTGCGGATGCACACAGTGTTTGCTTTAGAAGACACAGTTAGTAAGCATGTGCGGGCAAGGCAATGGTGCGAACGACCCCTTCGGTTGGAACCATGGAGTATGGAAAGGCCAAGTGCGCATAAGGTTATCCACGTAGAAGCCTTTAACGAAGTATGCGAAGCGCTGAACAAGATACACAATGCATAGCAGACTGATTGGGACTTGTGCGTACCAGCGGTTCTATGGGCTTATAGGACCACGTGCAAGAAATTGACGGCGCAAGCACCTCCGAGGTTGGAGTGTGAAGTGAACGCTATAATCCCCATGGAGCATAAAATGCTAGTCCGCGTATAGCAACACTGACAGATACGACAGTTCGCGGAACCTTGAAAGAAGGGGTAGTGTCTTTAAATGATGCAGAACGCTTGGGACCTGATGGGGAAATCCGATAGGGTGACCTTAAGCTCCAAGAAGTTATGAACGTTAGGGTGCAATTAAGGGAGAAAAGCACTCTGGTCGAAGCAGAAGTCAAGAAGCTGGAGGATGGGATCAAGAAGGATTTTCTCAATAAAGAGACCAGGTGATAAAGCAGGGTGCACACAATCACATTGATAAATTTGGGGACTATCGCCCCGAATTGATCAGCTTGATGCCTTGGATTGGACCACATATTACTAAACGGATCGACCATGGTGGCGCGCTATAGATGATAAGATGAGCGACGTAGCCAGTAACGATACAAAATGGGTATGTTCCAGGAAAAGTGATGGATGACCAGATGAAACCCTATATAGGTGGCGCGACCACCTGACTAACCGTAGGAGGTACAGTCTTAGCACTCTAGGTAGTTGAAAGGAGGCACAGGACTATAAACTACTCTACCCAGGGGCTGCACGATGTTGGAGCTACGCGCAAAAGCAAAGAGTCACAAGGTCCGTGACTTTGCAAGGGGGGTTGTGTTGCCGCACGTGTTGGTTGGAAAGTGACTGTTGGAGTCACTATTCATGATGTGATGCTCGACTTGAGGCTAAATGGAGTGGGCGGCAGGCGTTTAAGGCATGCTTTATGGGCAAGATTTGGGAAAATATGCCACGAAGTGAGCATTACTGAACCGGATTTGGGGGTAACGGTCGAATTCAAATTCAAAAGGCGCTATAAACTACAAAGGGATGCCCAGCAAACAACACTTGGTCATTTGTGAATTGAGCTATTGTGTACCCTGCATATTCTGAGCAGAGCCCTGTTTGACCTGTGCAAAGTGTTGATTGAGCCCCTGATTACGCGAGGGATAGATTTTTGGACGGACAAGATGGAAGCATCTGAGGAAGTTATGGAAGTTGCAGAGATGACCGCCGAGGAGGCCGCGCGGGCCCTGATTGTGGGGGATATCCTTGAAGGCGCCGGGATTGTGGCAGAAATCCATAAATCACTGCGCATGCCGAGGCCAAAGAAAGCAAATAGCCGATGGTTCTCGTATGTGTGTCCCCGCGAAACCCGCTGCACACCAGGTTAATGATGCAGGAGAAAGGGAAAGTCGTTAACTTGGAAATGGATGAGGAGGAGGAAAACCTGGAGGACCTTATCATTGAAGAGGACAAGGACGAAGGCGTGGTGGTAGAAACTGAGCCTGTGCACCCTCCAAAAAAGATACCCGCATATATCCCCCTGTAGAAGGGGAAGGCAAAAGTGCCGAAGGATCTCGACGAGAGCAAGATCTCTCTCCAGACCTCGCTCCTCCTACAAGACATCATTTTTTAGGGCATGCACTTGGGACGGGTGCCTAGATTGAAATTTGAAGATTGGGATCTCGCTGACCACGAGAATTTCCCTCACCTAGAGACTACACAGCTCATGAAGCCCAAGTAGAACACCGCGGCGGGGGTTATCGAATTGGAGCCATGAAAGTGGTTGTGCAGAGTGGAAAAAGCAGGGTTACTAAACCTGCTCTGGGTGCCTCATTTCCATCGCGCCCCAATAACAATTTTCATCATCAGGTAGCTGCTCTGCCTAGTGTATGGTGGGTGTTTGTGGTTGGAGAAGACCATCCCCATCACAGACCACTTAATTCATCGCATTACCCGGCTTCCCTGCAAAGGAGAGGACCCCACAGACATCTCAGAGGGGAAGAGAAGTGATTTGGCCATCGCGGTGTCCATGAAGAAGAAATACAAATTGGAAAAGAAGAAAAGGGTCTATGCCATATCCAGCATCGACAATAAAGCAGTTAAAGTGGTGACCAAAATACTAGAGAGTAAAGTTATGCACAAGTGTCATGTGGATGAGGTACCCGCGCCCATGGTGGCACTTGCTGAGCAGTGTGCAGAGGGTGTCCATATTAACTGGTTTGAGTTCATCTGTAAGGGATTCCTGGAAAATTTCTGCGAGGCCCAGGAATAAGGCAAAACATTCCACTATGCATGGAATCTGTTGTCCATAGTGCTCGTGGCAGGGGAATTGCCGGAGGACAGTCAGTCCCCATAATTGACAGGGATCTGTCGGAGGTCGTGAATTATGCTTCGCTCTGGGCCATAAAGGACACGAACCAGATTGGTGACAGTAAGATATTATGGGTGTTCATGGAAATGAACATCAGAATGGGGATTAACTGCAAGCCGCAATTATCACGCACTGTCTACAACAGCCTGCAATGTTTTGCAGATCTTAAAGTAGACCTCACAGCATATACATCAGAGCGCGCAAGGACCCGGCTACGAAATGGAGCGAGCTACCCTTCATAGCCACAGACGAAGTAATTTTTGATGTACTGGAGACATGGCCGCCGGAGTGGCTCGCCCCAGACATCACAACAATGGAGAAGTCTACGACAAAGAAGAAGAAATAGGAGGCCAAACTGTGCATGGTGTAGTTGACAGAAAAGAGAAGGCAAGAAACAACAACAACAAAAGTGCAGGAGGCGCGGGACACTGCATAGACAACAACATAATTGAAAAAGACTGCAACAGCAGCAGTAGCACAGGAGGCAGCTGAGAAGGTGCGTTTTGGACAAAGATTGTCATTGATGTCAATATGGCAATATTCGAGGAGAAAAAGGAGCCAAGAGGAGCAGAATAGAGGACGCAGACAGCCATCGCAACAACAGAGTAACAAGCAGAGCTATAATGAAGCAGACAGAGCTATTAGAGGAACAATGGGTTCATTTATATTATCGGGAGCTATCGAGCCACAAAAGAATTATATGCATGAAGATACAGGCGGAGGAGCATATATCATACATATGTTTTTTTACACTATCAGAGGCATAGAACCTTATATATATATATATATATATATATATAGACTATTAGACCCGTAAAACCCATGTATGCATGCTTTAACACTATCAGCGGACAGAAAGCCCATATACATAGGCTTAACACTATCGGAGGCAGAAGACTTGGCTCTAGGGCAAATACACTATCAGAGGCGGATTGCGAACTCGAAACTCTATACATGGGAGTGTTGAGTTGTATCAGGTCCCGCACATCGCATCGCTATGAGGGGTCTACGTTAACGTCGAGCCCTGACCTTGTGTGACTTTCGATCGCCGATAGCGAGTATCGCACCAGCACTTCGGAAATGGGAGCTACAATATGTCAAGCGGTCCACTGCAATCACCGACAGCGATATCGCATCAAACCTCTGCCAAGGGCAACTCCTAACTGCGATGCATATCCACGCTGACCCGCCACACATTACACATATGACTTAATCTATGATCGCATCTGTCGCATACCACAAGCCGTAAAGCCTTGCCACATTGGTAGCACTGACTGTGATAGGCTGTGGACCCGATGGGTATATTAACTATGGTTTAATACCATATCGCATCCAATCCATCGGAGCAGTGGAGGATCGACTGTCGACCATCGGCGGAGTCATGGGTATGATATATATAGGACCCCTGGGAGTCACAAATTTTCGATTGCGATTTAAGCGCAGACTCGATACAGGAATAGGTGTGATTCTAATATTTCCTGAAGTCCACCTTTTAGTCTGTTTGACTGTTTTTTCTCATATTCTCTGTGTAATGGAATGTCTGGCTTGCGTGGGGTGTTTTAAGCTGAAAGGCTTACGATGGTTGTTCTGACGGTTCAGAAGGCTGAACGTCAGTGAAAAAGGGGAGAATCATGGCAATTATGATTGCGATCGAGACAAAACATCTCCGTTTAATTGAAAGAACTCTGTGTATGCTGCAATCATTGCCAAAAGGAGCACTGTTATGGTAAACCGGGAGGATGTGTTCTCTGTGGATCATTTGGACCAGTCTAATGAATCTACATATCCCTAGAAAGTCAGTGAACCTGCATAGCGCAGAGGAAGCCACAACGACCGAGGAGGAATCCTAAAAGGCGGTGTAAGCGGAAACGAATGGACAGAGGCATGGGAATGTATAAAACAGTAAAAACAGAGAACTGTTGGCAGCTATTGTTGTGGTGAAGAACCAGAGTGTGAGGTAGCAGAAGCAGAAGAGGCAGTAGAAGCAGCGGAGGCTGTAGAGGTAGCAAAAGCAGCAGAGGCAGGAGAGTAGGAGTGAGAGAACCTCAGCTGAATAGAGTGTAGCAGCATACCAGTTTATACCAAGGTTGGGTTGGAGCCCAAGAGGTTGGAGCCTCAGAACTGAATAGGATTGAAGTCATTGGGGGTAGGTGGTCCTAAGTGCAGAACCACTACAAAATAGAGTTGGTGCTCTGGACGTCAGAGCCTCACTGAAGTCCAAGTTGGAGATTGGAAACTATTCACAATCAGATATATACTTATATTATATTTATTTCATTGCACTGTCTTGAGTTTTAATAAAAACATTAATTCCAGCCGTTGATTTCTATGTTCTGTGTATACATATATATATCTATATATGCTTTTCGCAATCACTAGAACAATTAAAAAAAAATAAGAAATACTAATTCACCCCCCTCTCAGTATTTCCAACAATTGGTATCAGAGCCGGCTTCTTCATACTAGCCTAACAGCTTGAAGAAGGATCCACAGCCATGATGAGAAATCACGAAGCATCAAGAAGACCTCCTTTGTTTGATGGCACTAACTTTGGTTTTTGGAAGAGAAGAATGACCTACTACTTAATGTCCCTTAGACCTGAAGTCTGTAATTTTGTTCAATTTGAATACCAAATGACTTCCACTCTTCCAACAGACCGAGACGAGAGGAAAGCCTACATCGCAAATGCAAAAGCCTTGAACTCCATCACTGATTCTGAGTTTACAAAAGTCATGCACTGCACCTCTGCCAAAGAAATGTGGGAGAAGCTAGTTGGCTTGTACGATGGAGACCCAAAAGTAAAAAAGGCAAAGCTTCAAACTCACAGAAGACAATTTGAAAGTTTGAGGATGGAAGATGAAGAAGATATTGTAGCATACCTCCTCCGAGTCGCTGAAGTGGTAAATTCCCTAAAAGGATTGGACGAAAAAATTGAAGAAAGTACCATTGTTCAAAATGTATTAAGGTCTCTTCCAGACATATTTGACTCCAAAATAAGTGCTATAGAAGAACCAAAGGATCTAGATACCCTCAAAATGGATGAACTCCATGGAATTCTCACTACCTATGAAATGAGGAAAGGTGGCCCAGGCTCCAAAGATGCAGCATTCAAGGCCTCAAAGTCAAATAAGGGGAAAGAAAGGAATGACTATAGTGATGAGTCAGATGTGGAATCCGAATTGGCTCAATTTGTACGAAAGCTGAAGAGAGGATAAGTATCCTCTTATTTGTTTTAAATGTGGTAAAATAGGTCATTATGCAGCAAGATGTCCTCATAAACATGACAGTGATGATGAAGGAAATTCTAAAAGAATGGCACACAAAAAGAAATGGTTTAATAAGAAAAACTTCTTCACCAAGCAAGATGAGTCTGATGAGGATGAGTTTATGGTCATAAAAAATAGATCAGATGAGGAAAGTGATCATGATGAAAGCCAAGAAACATTATTCATGGCACTCGTAGATGATGATGACTCACGGTTGGAAGGAAATGTAAAGGAACTGTTAATAAGAGCCATGGAAGAAAATGAGAAACTACGGAACAAAATAATTTCTCTCAAAGTGGAAAACGAGGAAATAAGAAGGAGAGAATATCTCTTGGAAGCAAAGCTTCAAGAAAAAGAAGAGACTTGTGAAGAACGTGAGGCCGAAATAGCGTCTCTGAGAAAGGAGTTGGAGCAAATTAAAAAGGGCCGTAAAAGCTCTCAAATACTTGAGACTATTATGAAAAATCAAAAACCTCAACATGACAAGTCTGGAATAGGTTTCAAAGGAGAATCCTCAAGCACTAAGAATAGTGCAAAAATCTATGCTGATGCACTTTCCTGCAATCCAAAAGATGAAAAAGTATGTTATCAAAAGTGCATCCCAGATCCCAAGAATGAAGAGAGAATTACTCCAAAGAAGAATGTGGAGTCAAATCATGGAAACTACAACAAATACAAACCTATACTCCACCAAGGGCCCATCATAAATCCAAAGAACGAAGGAGGAATAATTCCTAGGAAGGAAATTGACTCAAATAGTGGTTGCTTCAACAGGTACAAAACCATCTTTCTTGGACACTGCTTTCACTGTAAAAACTTCAGTCATCAAGCCAAACATTGTATGGCTCACAGAAGTGAAAATCAGAGCTAAAGGACCGAATAATCAACTCATATTCCCCCAAAAGGTAGGGACAAATCAAAACCTTCAATTCATTTGATCCCTTGACCAAATTTGATCTGATTTTCTCTCTCTGCTACAATAATGGACACTATGAACAAGACTGCCCAGTCAAAGGAAGAAAGACAAGTAGCAAGAACTCCAGCATGGATAAATGCAGCCTGGCTCTATATACTCAAAATAATGGAAACCATTGGTTTGTGGATAGTGGGTCCTCCGACACATGACAGGAGACAGAAGAAAGTTTGTCTCATTGATCAAAAAGGAAGGGAATGTGTCCTTTGGAAGCGGATCTAGCAAAATTGCAGGGAAAGGAACAGTGACTCTGATTAATGGAAAAGGAAAAGCTCAAGATGCTCTGCTAGTTGACGGAATCAAACACAACCTCCTGAGTGTCAGCCAAATCTGTGATCAAGGACATAAGGTTGTTTTCAGCACCAAAGACTATGAAATAAGGAACTCTGCCTCAGGGGAACTTGTGGAAAAAGGTGTGAGAACATCAAACAACATTTACATTTTGAACAAGATTCAAGAAAATAAATGCTACTTGAGTGAGACAGATGAGACTTGGCTATGGCGCAAGCAACTTGGACATACAAGCTTCGAAAATTTGATCAATATCAACAAGATCAAAGCTGTACGACACATCCCAAGGCTGTTCAAACCAAATCAAGGAGTATGTGGTCCATGTCAACATGGAAAGTAGACTAGAACCAGCCACAAGACAAAGGTGCTCTCTACGTCGAAGCCCTTAGAGATCATCGATGTTGATGTGTGTGGGCCAACTAGAAATCAAGGACTCTAAGGAGAAAGGTACTTTGTGTTATTTGTTGATGATTATACTAGAATGATGTGGATATATTTTATAAAGTTTAAATATGAAACTTTTGAGTGTTTTAAGAATCTAAAAGGCCTTATAGAATATGAAAAAGATTAAAAAATTAAGTGCCTCAGAATAGACCGGGGAGGAGAATTCACATCAAACAAATTTAGTGACTTCTGTAATATTCATGGAATTAAAAGGGAATTCTCTGCTACCAGAACACCTCAGCAAAATTCGGTAGTTGAAAGAAGAAATTGAACAATCCAAGAAATGGCAAGAACAATGCTATTAGCAACAGACTTACAGCCTAGATTCTGGAGAGAAGCAGTAGGGACAACTGTCTATACATTGAATCGAACTCAATTAAGACCAAATTGTGAAAAAACTCCTTATGAGCTATGGAAAGGAAGACCTACTTCGGTGAAGTACTTCAACATCTTTGGAAGCAAGTGCTTCATAAAAATAAATGATGGCTCACCAAGTTTGATTCTTGGGTTGATGAAGGGATATTTCTTGGACACTCTACACGGAGCAAGGCTTACAAGTGCTACAATTATTGATGTAAAGGTTGATGAAGATCTTCCACAAAAGGAAATTGAAGAACATGAAGATGACTTTGTCAATGAAGAAGAAGAACCTAAAGAAGAAGAAATAGATGAGGAAGAAGAAGAAGAAGAAGAGGAAAGAGAACCACCTAATACCCGTTCAAAGATGAAGTATGTCCAAAGACATCATCCAGAAGAGTAGATCATTGGCGATAGAGATGAAGGTGTGTAGACCCGAAGAAGGATAACAATCACACCCAAGAAAAAAGTCTTTGCCCTCGTATCTATGATAGAACCAGAAACATTTGCAGAAGCAAGTAAGGATCCTCATTGGGTAAAAACCATGGAAGAAGAAACGTCCCAAATTGAGAAGAACAAGACATGGGAGCTGGTACCTCATCCAGAGGACAAAAACATAATAGGAACCAAATGGGTGTTCAAAAATAAAATGAATGAGGAAGGACAGGTTATCAAAAACAAGGAAAGACTTATCTGCAAAGGCTATTCACAAATTGAAGGAATTGACTTTGAAGAGACATTTGCACAAGTGGCCCGTATGGAAGCTATCAGGATGTTCTTGGCATTTGCTTGCTCAAAAGGATTCAAAATATATCAAATGGACATGAAATCAGCATTTCTAAATGGGGAACTCAAGGAGGAAGTCTACATGGAGCAGCCAGAAGGTTTTGATCTAACAACAGGAAAGGACTTAGTTTGTAAGTTGAAAAAAGCTTTATATGGGTTGAAACAAGCTCCTAGAGCTTGGTATGCAAGATTGGATCACTAACTACAACAACAAGGCTTCAAAAAGGGAGTGGCTGGAAGTAATCTATACATAAAGATAGATGAAGGTAAGTTACTAGTTGCTCTTGTTTATGTCGATGATCTAATTTTTGCTAGTAATAATGATGAAATGAGCTGTGAATTTTCTCAAAGCATGTCAAAAGAGTTTGAGATGTCAATGATAGGAGAGTTGTCCCACTTCCTTGGACTTCAAGTATCTCAAACCAGAGCAGGATTGTGTATATCTCAAACCAAATATCTAAATTACATGCTAAAAAAATATGGAATGGAGGACTATGCACCCACGAGCACACCTATGACCACAAACTGCAAACTGAGCAAAGATGATGACTCCCATCTAGTAGATGCAACTCATTACAGGTCAATGATTGGAGCTCTTCTATACTTAACAGCTACAAGACCAAACATAATGCAGGAAGTAGGAATGGTGGGAAGATTTCAATCTGCTCCCAAACAATCCCACTTATTAGCTGTAAAAAGAATTCTCAGATACCTGAAAGGAACTTTTGATTTCGATCTCTGTTACCCAAAGAGCTCAACACTGACTGTCGCTGCATACACCGATGTTGATTGGGCTAGAAATATAGATGATCGGAAAAGTACTAGTGGAAATGCGTTCTTCCTAGGAGACTGTTTAGTATCCTGACTCGGAAAAAAATAGTCATCCATATCATTATCCATAGCCGAAGTTGAGTATATTGTTGCAGCAGACTGTTGTACTCAGATACTATGGATGAAGGAAGCTCTAAAAGATGTCTACATCTATACAGATCAACCGATTACCGTCTATTGTGACAACACAAGTGCTATCAGTCTCAGCAAAAATCCAGTGATATACTCAAGAACCAAACACATACCAATCAAGTATCATTTCCTCCATGAGCAAGTAGCTGAACAAAACATCGTCCTGGAATATATCAGTACGAAGGAGCAGATAGCTGATATTTTCACAAAATCTCTTCCTCGAGAAGCATTCGAACATCTGCGTCAAAATATGGGGGTTATTTCTTTATCATCACTCAAGTTCATTCATAAAGATGTAGCAGGACAGGGGGAGCAATTTGACAAAGGGAGTCCATATGCATTCCTTTGCCATTGATGTTAAAGGGGGAGAGCAGAAGAATATTGCCATCAATAACAAAGGGGGAGATTGTTGGACACAGATTGTCATTGATGTCAATATGGCAATATTCGAGGAGCAAAAGGAGCCAAGAGGAGTAGAATAGAGGACACAGACAACCATCGCAGCAACAGAGGAACAAGCAGAGCTATAAGGAAGCAAACAGAGCCATCAGAGGAGCAATGGGTGCATTTATATTATTGGGAGCTATCGGGCCACAAAAGAATTATATGCATGAAGATACAGGCGGAGGAGCATATATCATACATATGTGTTTTTACACTATCGGAGGCACAAAACCTTATATATATATACATTTATATTGTCAGGCCTGTAAAACCCATGTATGCATGCTTTAACACTATCGGCGGATAGAAAGCCCATATACATAAGCTTAACACTATCGGAGGTGGAAGACTTGGCTCTAGGGCAAATACACTATCGGAGACGGATTGCGGACTTGAAACTCTATACATGGGAGTGTTGAGTTGTATTAGGTCCGGCACATTGCATCGCTATGAGGGGTCTATGTTAACGTTGAGCCCTGACCCTGTGCAATATTCGATCGCTGATAGCGATTATCGCATCGACACTTCAGAAGTGGGAGCTACAATATGTCAAGTGGTCCATTGCGATCGCCGACAATAATATCGCATTGGACCTCCGCCAGGGGCAACTCCCGACTGCGATGCATATCCACGCGGACCCGCCGCACATTACAAATATGACTTAATCTATGATCGCATCCATCGCATATCGCAAGCCGTAAATCCTTGCCACATTGGAAGCACCGACTGCGATAGGCTGTGGACCCGACGGGCATATTAACTATGGTTTAATACCATATCGCATCCATTCCATCGGAGCAGTGGAGGATCGGCCGTCGGCCATCGACGGAGTCATGGGTCCAATATATAAAGGATCCCCGGGAGTCTTGAATCACCGATTGCGATTTAAGCGCGGACCCGATACAGGAATATGTGCGATTGTAATATTTCTTGAAGTCCGCCTTTTAGTCTATTTGACTGTTTTTTCTCATATTCTCTGTGTAATGGAATGTCTAGCTTGCACGGGGTGTTTTAAGCCGAAAGGCTTACGATGGCTGTTCCAACGGTTCAGAAGGCTGAACGTCAGTGAAAAAGGGGAGAATCATGGCAATTGTGATTGCGATTGGGACAAAACATCTCCATTTAATTGAAAGAACCCTGTGTATGCCACAATCATTGCCAAAAGGAGCATTGTTACGGTAAACTGGGAGGATTTGTTCTCCGTGGATCGTTTGGACCAGTCTAATGAATCTGCGTATCCCCATAAAGTCAGTGAACCTACACAGCGTAGATGAAGCTGCAGTGACCGAGGAGGAAGCCTAAGAGGCGGTGTAAGTGGAAACAAATGGACAGAGGCATGGGAATGTATAAAATAGTAAAAATAGAGAAATGTTGGCAGTTGTTGTTGTGGTGAAGAACCAGATTTTGAGGTAGCAGAAGAAAAAGAGGCAGAAGAGGCAACAGAAGCAGCGGAGGCTGTAGAGGCAGCAGAAGCAACAGAGGTAGGAGAGTAGGAGTGAGAGAACCTCAGTTGAATAGAGTGTAGCAGCATACCAGTTTATACCAAGGTTGGGCTGGAGCCCAAGAGGTTGGAGCCTCAAAACTGAACAGGATTGAAGTCATTGGGGGTAGGTGGTCCTAAGTGCAGAACCACTGCAAAACAGAGTTAGTGCTCTGGAGGTTGGAGCCTCACTGAAGTCCAAGTTGGAGCTTGGCAACTATTCACAATCAGATATATACTTATATTGTATTTATTTCGTTGCACTGTCTTGAGTTTTAATAAAAGCATTAATTCCAGTTGTTGATTTCTGTGTTCTGTGTATACATATAGATATCTATATATGCTTTTGGCAATCACTAGAACAATTAAAAATAAATAAAATAAGAAATACTGATTCATCCCCCCTCTCAGTATTTCCAAGAGCACGCGAGGACCAGAAGTCGCCTTCACATGGCCAAGAAACAAAGGAAGAGGAGGGTAGCATGGACCCACAAAACGCGTCAACAGAACTGAAGTGCCAGCACCCAAGTGAGTGGATGGGGCCGCGCAAGAAGGTCAAGGCATCAAAGTTTTCTATTGACCTTATCACCCTCACTGAGGGTGATCTGCACGACATCAGCGAGACGGTGCGTGATGTCACCTCCGAGGCCCTCCAGAACTTCACGCAAGAGAACCAGATTGTGTTGGGGGCCCTCAGAGCGCAGCTACAGGAGTTTTAGGTGGGCACTCCTCAGGTTGGTACCCTCTTGACTATCCTCGCAGTAGGGAACATTGCAACAAAGAAGATGTTGCGCGCCCAGACAATAAACACCATCATGTTGCCTGAAGGGGCACTAGTCACCACAAATGAGGCCGACAGGCCTACGATTAGTGCACTTAAAGGTATCAGGATCAACATGGTTGTGCTCCCATGGGAGACACTATATGTTTTGCAGGATGGGATTACTGCAGAACTACGGGCTAGGGAGAGCCGTGCGCTGCAAGTACTAAGCGAGCAAAAGATCAACATGGAGCAATTGAGCTTGCAACGCGACGGAGTGGTGTCGTAGAACAGGTAGATGGTACAGCTACTGGAAGAAGCCTATTGGATGGTCCCTAAGCTGGCCATCCTAGCAGATGCACCAGCAGAGGTGCACATCCATTGACTAGCAACAGGGGTGCGCAAGGTGCGGGAAGAAATGACTAAGGTTCAGGTGGATCTGAGCCTTCACATAGCAGAGCTGTAGTTGAAGGCACAACCATCCACCCCCCTGGAAGTAAGAGAACAACGTGCCAACGCTATTACATCAGGGCTGGAAGAGATCGACAGTGTAGTAAGGGACTGCATCAGAATGTTGGAGGAGTATTTTGAGGTCCTCATAAATCTGTAGGAGGACCCTAACATCCAGCGCTTAGAGATAGAAGTGCATGAGCTCCAGCAGTAGTACGAAAGTGCCAAAGGGACCGCGTAGATGGTGGCCCTAACTCAGAGGCTCACACGAAAGCAACACGCTAAAGCGCTGAAAGAGCAAGTCGATGTTGCACAACACCAAGAAGCAATTCTGAAGGCACGCATTCAGCCTTGGATAGAAGATGCCTTCACCATTACCGCAACAATTGAAGGCAAGATCACACAAATGCAGGGGACACAGGAACAGATGCAAGGAAGCAGTTTTGACACCGCGGTCTTAGAACAATGGGTGCAGGAGATTCAACAGGCAGTCGCTCAATGCGCTGCCGACCTTGAAGTGGTTTCAGTAGAGTTGGAGGGACTCCGCATGAAGATCTATGCACCGACAAAGTGACTTAGGGGTGAGTCACGATGTTTGTGTTGGGGGCCTGTTGGGCATCGAATCCCCCCAAGGCATGTTTTGGGGCTTAAAGCCCAAGTTTTGACCAAGTCCTTTATAAAGGCTCCGCGATTTGTGGGCACAGAGTGCGAAGTCATAATAGAGTCACAAGGTTGTCTGCCCTTGTTTTTGTAATGTAATGTTGGCTTGATAGACCTACCCATGGTCTGCGGACCATGGGATTGTATAAATAGAGTGAGGCTCTAAGTGTAGAAAACATCAATGGAAGAGATAGAGTAGAAGCATGATGAGTTTAAGAGATTGAGTCAAAGTGTAAAGTGTGTCTTTGGGTTGTAGAGTAGGAGAAGGCTCTGCAGTTGAGTGCGCAGAGGCCTAGTAGTCCACAGCTGAGTGCGCGGACCCCTGTAGTTGAGTGCGCAGGGCAGGTCGGGAAGAATTAATAAAGAGAAGTTTTACCATATTTTTGTGTATCTTTTCCTATTTTATGTATTAATGGGTGTAAATTGCAAGTGTACTATTTATATGGTGCGCGAACTCATATGAATGTGCTGTATAAATAAATATAACATAAGGCATCCAATTACGCGAAGATAACTAACTGGTGTAGGAAGATAAGTAAATAGTGCAGAGCATTGCTCTAGCAGCGTGGAGGCCCCACAACCCCTGGTTAGGGTTGCGCGAAGGTAAGTATAGCAGGGCGCGAGGGACAGGGAAGTGCGTGAAGTAACCTGCACGAAACGATTAACGGTTCGACCCACTCAAACCTCTCAGACATCACAAGGGTGTGGAAACCTGGTTCCAGCACCACCCCATACTACTTCGAGTGAGACCTTAGTCCGTGCTCCACAGATTGTTGCTGAAAGGGAAAGTAGTACAGGGATTTGTTTGGCTATTTAACTCCGAACCTGGGTCAGGCCCCAACAAGCCAACACCAATAAATGTCTTAATGAATCTATGGGAGTTTGAAAGTAAATAGGATCAGAAGGAGCAGTTAACTGAGGATAAGAAGGATAAAGATAAAGCCTTGGTCCAAAATGAGTTGGAGTTCTAGGTGAAGTTTCTTCTTTAGATTCCTCTTCAATAGCAATCAAACCGGGTGGAAGGATTTCACCATCAGGTCCGTAATAAATTTCTGGTGTTTGATTATGCAGTAAAGGAGAAGTCTCAACAGTTACAGATGTTTGAGGATAAACCGGTCGATCATCTTCTGGTACGGGAACAACTTCTGATTGTTCAACTTCAAGATCCAAGTGTTCTGGTAAAAGAACAACAGGTTCATGATGAATTTCTTGAACAACTTCTGGTTCAAAAGTAACTTCTGTTTGAACTATGATAGGTTTGGGATCAACTTCCGGTTGAAGAGATTCAAGTTCAGAAGTAATTTCTTGTTGAACAAATTTGGGTTGAGGATCAACTTCTTGTTGGACAACTTCAGTTACTGTTTCACTAAGTTCACTTTTAGTGTCCTCAGGTAATTGTAAAGGTTTCACTTTAGTAGCAGATAAACTAGTAATAGTAGGAGTAACTGGAATCCTAGTACGTACCTGTATAGGTGACTCTAGGAAATCAGATAAAGAACCAAAAGTTTGTGATGTACTGGACTCAGTTAAAGGAGACTGCTTTTTTTTACTAGGTGTAGCTTCAAGAGGTAAAGTCGGTTTACTCACTATCCTATGCGAATGATAGGGTAAAGGTTGATTTTCCTCCACGATTACTGATTGATTTTATTACCAAAAGAAATAAAAAAAAAGAGGGTAATCTAGGCAAAAGGATTACCAAGTAACTGTGAACTGCAATATATTGCCTCAGAGAAGCCAAGGACTTAACATACATGTAGGTAATCTCCCCGAATGTTGTTTTCGGTGTATCACAATACACAAGGAGGCCAAATCGGTTACCTATGGATGGATATCAACCTAAAGTAGTCCTCCCAAATATACCCGGAAGTACGTGGAGGCCCAATCTGTGTTAGCATTGTCTAATGCGAAATCGCATAGTGAGAGCATTCCTTTATACTTTTTGTACTATAACACCACTCGATATACCTGAAAGTAAGTTAACGAGCTACGATATACTTACGTACATGGAATGAGGTATCACAATCAGAATGTATCACAGACCATTAGCGACAGCTGCTATGTTTAACGACGCCAGAAAACGTCTCTAGCCTAGACCTCTAAATGTTGTGCGTTAAGTTACAA
Source organism: Pinus tabuliformis (assembly GCA_031772625.1). Classification (NCBI taxonomy): domain Eukaryota; kingdom Viridiplantae; phylum Streptophyta; class Pinopsida; order Pinales; family Pinaceae; genus Pinus; species Pinus tabuliformis. Next base: position 1,689,631,683 of record CM062817.1, read on the forward strand.
TGCTCCATTAGGTTAATTGAGATAAATTTTAGTTGATCTTGTTTAAAAGTTTGCCTTTCAGGTTCACCACGTGATGTTTCTAAAACTCCTAGAATGCAACTATGATAAGAAACATTCTTTTCATTTGATTTAAACAATGAAAACCATAACTAAAAGGGATAGAGAAATCAGAATCTTTAAACAAAGAGAATAGAGCACATCTAATGCAAATTTCCCTATACCATTCCTACAAGAACACACAAACTTCGAAATGCATTATACATGTTTTTCTTTTCATTCGTTTAATGTTTAGATGAACATAAAGAAACTAATGCACAAATGATCAATCAATGCTTTTCACAAGAAATGAAGACTTTATGACAGTTTATTTTTCAAAGAAATAAAGACTTTACGACAATTCTTTTTAGAAAAATAAAGACTAATCAATCTAAGCTAACTTTGACAATGAATTGATAATGGTAAATAAATCTCTTAAGAAACACTAAACAATCAAGGTTAAAGTAGGGCTAGGAAAGGAAATGCAAACTGATTTCAGAGCCATAGAAAACATTGATCTTTCAGCAAACAACATTAGAAGCAACTTTGGAAAAATCAAGCAAAAGATGGGGTTTTTGGCTTGATAGGGATAAGCACAACCCTGAGTGGGAGACAGTGCATTGCAGAACACTGTCTCTAAGCTAAGGATGCTCTGCAGTGCACAATGTCAAGAACAACACTGCGCTGATGATAGAGAGCACAATGAGCAGACATTTAAGCACACTTTTTTGACCAAAAAAAATTCGAAATGACTGAAAAGGGATCAATGAAGTCATGTAAAGTATACTAGGATGTAATATGATAAGGGTAAGCTACCAGGAATGATGGTTGTTCCCCAGTATGGTCGCCAATTTGTTATACATAATTTATACCTACGGATAAGTACATCTTCCCTAAGTGGGTAGTTACACATAGAACAACAGAATTAAAGATGTTTAACCTTTTCCTACAATAGACAAATAAGATAAAGGAACCTACTTGTGATCCTTTGCTTCATTTGATCTCCTTTCAATTTCTCTTGTCGCTCCCACTCAAACTAAATTCGCTCAATTGGTACTTGTCAACATAAACAGAATACGACAACAATCAAAGCATATGATCTATCTACTGTAAACAAATGGAATCGACAACATTTGAACATACATTCATCATATGTATTGACAAAAGTATTGAAAGAGGAACAAACAACTTTATTGATTGATAGAAGGAGAGTTACACCCAATGTGGTTCGATCCCATGTTACTCATCTAGCTTAGTCCAAACCCTCATCACACAAATAACACATCAATCCAGCAACATAACATTACTTGACAATGATTTCAAGTCTCAAACCAACAATATTTCTCTATAATATCCAAGTTCTAGCCTCTAGATCACTATGATGAGTGGTCAATTTATAGGGAAATGCAAGTTGTTTTGTCATAAATAGGGCATTGAATGGTTTTCCATAATTGGATAGTTAGTTTCCATGGAGAAAGGGATGAGAGGATAAAGGGTTGGATGATCCAGAGCCTATTCAAAATCGAGCTCATAGGACGAGATAAGAGTTGGGCATCATTCTAGAATCATTTAGAATAAAGGAATATTCCTAGAATCCTATGTCAATTTCGTTCATCCTCGCCCAACGCAGGCTAAAGTGGGCCTAAGTGATCTGCAATGCAGGTCTAAATAGGCCTACCTGTTGTGCAGAGCATTTCCCCTGACCAAGGCTGCATTGGTGTCCCAAAGAGGCATTTCAGTAGGGTTTCAAACTAGGAAACTTTCATGGATGAAAACATTCAATATGATGGCTTGTATAGGGTATGTAGCAATTGAAACTAGGGTTTGGTGAGCCCTATTTGTACTGATCTCATCGTCGGGAGTGATGTGCCCAAATAGATCTGTAATAGGTTGGTAGGGAGGATCCAAAACAAAGCTAAGACAAACTTTTGGAGGAGTCTTGTAGCCGCTACAACACGAGGAAAATTCACTTTAATGAATTCAAAGACTAAAGACCATCCACTCCATGCATTTCTATTTCTATTGAACGCTCTTTGAGTTTGCATTTTTATTTCTATTGAACATTCTTTGATTTTGATACGTTGATAGGTTTTTTAGAGTAATAAATTTATTTTTGTATTTAAATATATAATCTAAACTATAAAATATAACAAACTGATTTTACTAAAAGTATAATTAAATTATAAACTATGGGTATATTTTTTTATTTTATATCTAATAATTAATAAGTTCTATAGAGTTCCAAAGGTGGGGAGCTTATTCTTTATCTTATTATCTTCATGTGGGAGCCACAAAGAGGGTAATATTCTATTATACCAACTATTTAATAATTCTATGAAAAGATCACCATATTTTTGCACTTACATATATCCATGTAAAAGTATATATACATACAGTGGTTAAATTAAACTCTACATTATTCATAATAGGCATATTGATTAATTAATAACATATATACATACATACAACAGTCAAATTAAACTATACCATATTCTATTAGGTTTATTATTTTCTTCGAGTTTATTATTTCCTTTGGTTTATTAATGTAAGGTTCCATATTCCTAGTTTTTAATATTATTTCCTTGGGTTTTTATAATCCCTTGGGTTTTTAGTATTAATCCCTTGGGTTTATAATATCAATCATGGTCAACCATGTTTTGTAAAATCAATCATGGTCAACCATGGTCCGACGTTGTATTGTGACAAGCATTGTCTCAATATGAAAACCAACCATGGTCAACCATGGTTCAATGTCACATTGTGACAAAGATTGTCTCGATATGAAAATCAATCATGCTTAAGTGTGGTCCAATGTCGCATTGTGACATTGATTATTTCAATATGAAAATCATCCATGGTCAACCATGTTTATTTTAGGGTTTATAATATTTATCCTAGGATTTATATACCTTGGGTTTATAATATATATCCCTTGGGTTTAATATTATTCCCTTGGGTTCGTAATCCCTTGGGGTTTTAGTATTAATCCCTTGGGTTTATTATTCTTTTAGGTTTATAATATCAAACACTTGGATTTATTAATCTAAGGATTCAACCAGATTGAGCATGATTCGACGTCGCATTGTGACAAAGATTGTCTCAATATGAAAATCAATCATGGTCAACCACAGTCAATCATGGTCATTCATGGTTAGTCATGGTTAATCATAGTCAATATGAAAATCAACCATGGTCAATCATGGTTAATCACGGTCAATATGAAAATTAACCATGGTCAATTATGGTCACATTGTGACAAACATTGTCTCAATATGAAGATCAACCATGGTCAACCATGGTCCAATGTCGCATTGTGAAGATTGTCTCAACATGAAAACCATCCATGTTTATTTTAGGGTTTATAATATTTATCTTGGGGTTTATATATCTTGGGTTTATAATATTAATCCCTTGGGTTTAATATTATTCCCTTGGATTCATAATCCCTTGGGGTTTTAGTATTAATCCCGTGGGTTTATTATTCTGTTGGGTTTATATTATTGCCTTGGGTTTATAATCCCTTTTGGTTTTAGTATTAAACCCAAGGGACTGATATTTTAAACCCAAGGATTAATACTAAAACCCCAAGGTATTATAAACCCTGGGGACTAATATTATAAATCCAAGGTATATAAACCCTTAGATGACTATGATTTATAATGAACCTAAAAGATTAATTTTATAAACCTATGAATAGTATTATACCCTAGAAATATGCATCCTTAGATTAATATACCTAAGGGATTGATATTATTATCCCTTAGGTTTATAATATTAAATAATAATTATTATATAGAAACCATTATTCTTATTTGATGATGATGATGATGGTTGTTAACGTCCACTGAGACCAAATAATGATCAATCGGACCTAAAAAGACAAATTATTTATTTTGATTTAAGATGCTATTCCGATGCTCAAAAAGCTTGGAGAGAAGCCTCCCGAGCTCACTATAATTTTGGCATTGTAAAAGGCTAGAAAGGTCAGTATTGTAACAAAGGTTGTGGAATTGAGATCTAATGTGGTTGTATGCAGGGCACTCTAAGAGGAAGTGGTTTTCATCCTCGATGCTCTTATTCTCACAAATATGGCAGATCCTTTCCATCCATGGCGTTTTAGGAACTACCCAGCGGCCAGTCTCACTATGGAGCTCATGAGAATTCGTTCTAATCTTTGCTATATTAATTTTCTTTTTTGAGCTAGTTAGAATAGAGAGATACTTTTGATCTTCAAGGGTGGGGTTGATGACCTTCTTATAATAACTTAATTTTCTTTTAGACGCTAAATCTTTCTCACACCACAATTTTTATTTGAACTTAGAAGTAACAATATCTTTAATGTTATTTATTTTTTGCAAAGCATCATTCTCATTGATCTCCCAATAGTTTAACCAGGCCCTTGTGTCCTTATGCCATCCTCGGTTAAGCCTTAGGTGATTTTGGCTGGAATTTAAAGCTAGCTTAGGAAGTCTATGATTGTCTATGTTATTGAGCTTGTGCTTGTACATCAGAAACCTGAGCATAGCTAGGCTCTCAATAGAAGAAAGACCCGCTTCTATAAGGAGAATAGGATAGGGTGTATTACTTTTAATTTTCAGGTTATAAGTTATAAAACGCTTCTGGATTTGCTCAATCTTCCTCCATGATTCTCTGGAGATGCTGCAGCCCCAAACTTCACAACCATATAAGATAACAGGAGTGACTAAAGTTTCAAAGAGGAACTTCTTTTTATCCCACATTACAAGGTTTGCTGTTTTACAATTATTTTCAAGACCAAAATAAGCTTTCCATCCCCCATTGATCCTTTTCTCAATGCTATGGTTCGAGTTGAGCTTGTGATGGATATCAATTCCTAGGTACTTGTAAGAATACACTTCCTCCAATTTATTATTGTCATACGTAAAATTAGCGCAAGTGTCCTTTTTAGATTTGATAATCATAACTTTTGTTTTGTCTGTGTTAACAGTCATACCCATGGTAGAGCAGAAGTCCTTAAGAAGCTTGAGTTGCTTATCAAGATCAGAAGGGCACCTTGCCAGAAGAACAATATCGTCAGCATAGAGAAGAAGGATAATGACTATCCTAGCTAAGATTGTGCCACCACATCCTGCTTCTTCTAAATAACCTTCGAGCTTATCGATGTAAATGCCAAATAGAGTAGGGGAGAGGGGGCAACCTTGTTTAACTCCGATGTTACACTTAATATATTTTGACCGCCCCTCATTGTTCTTTAGCTTGGCAATTACATTCTCGTATAGCCTTATAGCAGCGGCTCTTAACTCAAGAGGAACCTTTAGCTCTTCTAACCTATTCCAAAGGTTGTATCTAGGAACCGTATCGAAAGCCTTTCTAAAGTCTACAAAGCAGCATAATAAATTGGATTTATCATTACGACATTCCTCCGCAATGATCCTTAGCGTAACAAGGTGGTCTGTTGTTGAGTGATTCCTTCTGAAACCTGCTTGGCCTTTAGCCCGCTTATCTTCACTTTCAAGCCATATGCTTAACTTTTTTTCCAGAATACTACCATATAATTTGGCTAAGAGAGGGCTGATCATAATTGTTCGATAATTAGAGGGGTTATTTGTATCTCCACTTTTAAAAATAGGGATAATGAGGCTCTCAGTCCAAGGTTTAGGGAACCCTTGCTTAACAGCTTGATTGAAAAGCTTGTGGATGTGGGGGATGAGGACAGGGCCTCCAATTTTTAAGATTTCTGCCTGGTAACCTTCAATGTCCTTAGCTTTCCCGTTCGCGAGGCGATTAACCCCAAACTTAATGTCTTCTAAAGAGAAAACTTCTTTCGTTGTGAGCAGGGTTTCCAAATTATCCGTGACATTAGGAGATTCATAAAGCTTTTTAAGATAAGAATTCCAATCATAAAGAGCAATTTTATTATTATCCTTAGTCTTCCTAGTCAGAATCTGCCTCCAAAATTTTTTAGGAGCTACCTTAGAGAGGTGTAAGAGATTCTCCTGTCTTTGACGAATGTACTGTCTCTTTTTCCTTTTAATTAGGGCTTTGTATATTCTTATCTTGTCCATTTTAAGAGAATCATCAACAGCTTCCTTAATTGCTCTCCTCGCATTCTTACAATCTTTGTCATACCAAGGATTGGTTTTGCTATTTCTTTTATTATTTGAGACTTCAATTGAGAACTTTTTAATAGAATATGAGAGGGTTGTAGTAAAATTATGATATAGGTCTTCTATGTTATCTATACTAGATAAAGGAGGCAAGTTAGTTTTTAATTCATTTAGAAAGAGGTCCTTTTTATTTTTATCAAATATTAAGTTCTTTTGGTTGTAAGTATTATTTTCTATGGGAACTCTATGCATGACAAAATTGAGGGTTATAAGTAAAGGCCTATGATCGGAGTCAGGCTCGTGGTCGTTTAAGATGTCAAAGTTTATCATTTCGTTGTATAAAGGAAGATCGGAAATAATGTAGTCTACTACGTTGCTACCAAGTCCATGGATGCAGGTCATCTTGCTGGAATTGGGCCACTTTTTTAGACGGTTGCAAATTATGAGATCCTGAGCACTACAGAGCTTGACAAGCTCTGACCCAAACAAATTTTCCCCGAGGTCTTCAGAGCTCCTTTTGTACCTACTAGCCACGGTAGGGTCTTCGTCTAACCAAAGAGGATTAGGGTTGGAACGATTGCTTAAAACAATAGCTTGGTTACTTGAAGTTCGGGCATTGAAGTCACCTATTAAAAGGATATTACCATCATTCCTTAGGCTAGAAATATCGTTCTCTAAACTATTGTAAGGGTTAGTTTTATCTAGATTCTTCTTCTTATAGAAGTTAGAATTAATGGGGGGGAAATAACATATTGCTATGTAGGACTTTTTATTATTAATGTCTCTGATCTCTATCCAACTAAATTGGTTGTAAGGGTCGTTTTTATAAAGCCTAACATAGGGGGAGATGTTCTTCTTAATGTAACAAGCTATTCCCCCAATGCCTCTATGGGAGGATCGCTTGTTCCATGTAGACCATAGCGTAAAGCCATCTATGTTAGGGACCTTAGATTCTTCGTGCTCCCAAGTTTCAACAAGCAAAATAATATCAACATCTTTTGAGATCCAACTTAGCTTGGGGCCTTTGTTCCATGGGAAGCCCTGACAGTTCCAAGAAAGGATCCGGAGCATGTTTAATTGCTATTGATTACTATGTTTAAGATGACAAGGAACAGGATGTTCCCTCTCCGGATCAGGGCAGACATGAAGAACAAAAGGGAAATGGCAACAGTCACCGAAGAGGCCTTCCAAAGCGTGCCAAAGGATGAGAACTGGTTATGGCACTTGAGATTTGGGCATCTAAATTTTGGAGGTCTAAACTTATTGAGCAGAAAAGGAATGGTAAGAGGATTACCATTGATAGAGAAACCGGACAGCCTATGTGAAGGCTGCATTTTGGGAAAACAACACAGAGAAAGTTTTCCATCAGGGAAAAGCATAAGGGCAAAGACACCCTTAGAGATTATCCACTCAGATTTGTGTGGACCAATGCAAGCTCCATCATTAGCAGGCAGCCTATATTTCCTAACATTCATTGATGACTGTACAAGAAAGACTTGGATATATTTCCTTAAAAACAAAAGTGAAGTGTTTGAGAAATTCCAAAACTTCAAGGCATTTGTTGAAAACCAAAGCGGGCTGCACATTAAAGTTTTGAGAACTGATAGAGGAGGTGAGTATATCTCCAAGGAATTCCTAAGATTCTGTAGAGAAAATGGAATTCATAAACAGTTTACAACTCGGTACACCCCACAGCAAAATGGAGTTGCTGAAAGGAAGAACAGGACCATCATGGATATGGCGAGGAGCATGTTGAAGGCAAAGCATTTGCCAAATGAGTATTGGGCTGAAGCTGTACATTGTGCAGTTTATATATTGAACAGGTGTCCTACAAAAGCAGTGATGAACAAAGTGCCAGAAGAGGCATGGAGTGGGAGAAAGCAAGGAGTCACCCACATGAGAGTTTTTGGGTGTGTGGCCTATGCACACATTCCGGATCAGCTAAGGAGGAAGTTGGACAGCAAAGGGGAGAAATGCATCTTCATTGGATACAGTGAGGAATCCAAAGCCTACAGGCTGTACATTCCATCTACCAAGAAGTTCTTTGTCAGTAGAGATGTTCAATTCATTGAAGAGGAAGCTTGGGATGGAAGCATAGAGAAAACAGTTAATGTCAAGAACTGTTTGTCTCATGATGAAGATGAAGAGGAAGTGGCTGAAGTACATCCCCAAACAGCAGCGTCAACACAAGGACAGCAAGGAACACCATTGAGGCCAACACAAGGACAGCAAGGAACACCATTGAGGATCAATGAGAGTGCTTCTCCAAGCACACCACAAGGAGGAAATTCAAGTGCATCTTCAAGCACTTGCACACCAAGTGAAAGAGGTAAGAAGTTTAGAAATCTAAGTGATATTTATGAAGAAGGAATGAATTCCTTATTTGCCTTGTATTGTCATGTTGATGATCCTATTCATTTCGAAGATGCAATTAAAGATAGGAAATGGATAGAAGCTATGGATGAGGAGATGAATGCCATAGAGAGAAACAAAACATGGGATTTGGTTGAGTTACCAAAAGGCAAAGAAGTCATTGGTGTGAAATGGGTCTATAAGACCAAGAGCAATGCTGAAGGCAAGATAGAAAGGCACAAGGCAAGGCTGGTTGTCAAAGGCTACAAGCAGCAGTATGGAAAAGATTATGAGGAGACTTTCGCACCGGTTGCAAGAATGGAAACCGTGAGAGCAGTGCTGTCCATAGCAGCTCAAAATAAATGGAAAGTCTACCAAATGGACGTGAAATCAGCATTCCTAAATGGAGTGTTAAAAGAAGAGGTTTATGTTGAACAGCCTCTCGGCTATGAGAAGAAAGGTGAAGAGCACAAAGTGTGCAAATTGAAGAAAGCTCTTTATGGGCTGAAGCAAGCGCCAAGAGCATGGTACAGCAGGATAGATTCATATCTATTGGATAATGAATTTGACAAGTGTGAAGGAGAACCCACAGTCTACATCAAGGAAAAGGATGGTAAGATTTTAATTGTTGTTTTGTATGTTGATGATGTGATTTTCACAGGTAATGATGATCAGCTCATTAAAAATTTTAAATCAGTGATGAAGGATGAATTTGAAATGACTGACATGGGTTTCTTGAGATACTTCTTAGGCATAGAAGTAGATCAAAATGAAAAAGGAATTTTTATATCTCAAGCAAGATATGTAAATCAAGTTTTGGACAGATTTAACATGCAAGAATGCAAGGCAGCCATCACTCCCACAGTAATGGGATTAAAACTCAGCAGAGAGGACAGCAGCAAGGATTTTGATCCTAGCTTGTATAAAAGTATTGTGGGCAGCCTTATGTATTTAACAGCAACTAGGCCTGATTTAATGTATGCTGTTAGTTTAATTTCCAGGTTCATGGAGAGGCCGAAGGAGGCACATTGGGAGGCAGCAAAGAGAATTTTGAGGTATGTCAAAGGTACCAAAATGTTTGGAATTTTATATCATGCCTCAGAACATTCAGATTTGGTTGGATACACAGATAGCGATTGGGCTGGAAGTGTAGATGATCGGAAGAGCACTTCCGGTTATGTTTTTCATATGGGTTCAGGAGCCATTTCATGGGCTTCTAAGAAGCAGTCCATTGTAGCATTGTCTACAGCAGAGGCTGAATATGTGGCAGCTACAGCAGCAGCATGTCAAGCAGTGTGGATGAGAAGAATGTTGAGAAGCTTAGGCCAAGAGCAGGCAAAAGCGACAGTGATTTTTTGTGACAATAGCTCAGCTATTGCATTGTCAAAGAATTCAGTGTTTCATAAGAGAACGAAACACATTGATACAAGGTTCCACTACATCAGAGAATTGGTGAACAATGGAGAAATTATCTTGGAACATTGCAGGACTCAAGAACAGGTTGCGGACATCTTGACAAAGCCGCTGGATCAGAGAAGCTTTGAATTTTTAAGGAAGTGTCTAGGTATGACCGAATGCCCAGCTGTTGAAATTAAAGGGGAGTGTTGAAATCTAATTTCAATGTAGCCGTACGCTCCCCAAAACCGCCAGCAAAAACCACAAACCCGGTTTAAAGATTTCTCGGACCGCCTACCTGCAGAGAATGGTTTTCGTACACAAGGGCCCGAGAAAATGTGGAGCCAACACGTGGTTCAGCCCTGACGTAACGCAACGTCATTTTCTCGGGGGTTAATGTTCAGCACTTGTTGGTCTTCCGATATTGCCCTCCACCGTCGGATGTGCTCCACCTTCTTCAACCGTTGATTTCCCGAAGCTGCTCCAAACCTGCATACGACAAACATTAAATTCATAGCGTGGAGTAAATCAAAGTTTTGTTGACCATACGTTTAATTAATGAAATGTCATAGTGGTAGGTAGTATATTGAAGTTTTCATATATTGCACGTAAATCTTTTTTATGGAGGTATGGGCGCATATGCTCATTAATTAAGTTTCGTATGGGATATGGGCACGTTTTAATATTTTTTTTATATTTACATACGGCATGTATTGAATGTAAAAAAAACGTATGTAATAAGTCTTTTATGTTTTGAGTGTTGACTTTTTTTTGTAAGTGTTGCACACGGGAGGAAAAGAAATTAATTCTTCACAGCAGTGAAAAAGAATGATGGGGCGGTAAAAGGAAAAACACACAGCAGTGTGTAAAAAGACAAGAACCAGGTGATGTAATTTTTGGAGTAACGAAAAACCATGTGTGGTTTTTTTTTGCACAGAAGTGCATAAAGAAAATGTTGCAGTGAATTTTGTAAGCCTGTGTAATTTTGTTTTTCACAGCAGTAAACCTATGTAAATCTTTTTATTACAGCAGTAAGTTGTTTTTCACACCAGTGAATATAAAAAGGATTTTACAGTGGTAAATCTTTGTATCAGGTTTTAATGAATAGAATGTTTTTATGGTGGTGAAATACTCTGTTTCTCTGTGAAATTTTTTTTAAGCTGTCTGTGCACAAAAAGATCCTGTGGAGGTAAAACAGAGCATTGCCTCTGTGTGATTGAATCTTGGTTTTTGGTATTTTCCCCATCAAAAATTCCCAACAGTGGTATCAGAGCAGGCTTAGGCTCTTTGAAGGAGACAAAGAAGCTGAAGGGAGAAGGTTGTTGCTGCAGCAAAACTTCTCAGGCAGACAGAAGACTCAGACATCAAAGGATTCAGGTATTTCAAAAGTTTTTTTTGTGTTGCTGAAGAAACAGTCAGTTGTTTTTAAACATACACAGTCAAGGAATGGCTAGCACAAGCACTGGTATGGGTTTGTTTAACACCCAGCTCCCACAGTTTAATGGGAAGAACTATGACTACTGGTCAATAACTATGACAGCCCTGCTTGCTTCCCAAGATTTATGGGAAATAGTTGAAGAAGGCTTTGAAGAACCAGCAGATGAAACTGAGTTCAATGCATTAACTCAAGGAGAGAAGGATTTGCTGAAGAACAATAGGAAGAAAGATTCAAAAGCCCGTGTGTTGTTGTATCTAGCAGTAGACCAGAGTATGTTTCCAAGGTTAGCAGCAGCTAAGACAGCCAATGAAGCATGGCAAACCCTCAAGACAGCCTATCAAGGCATGGAGAGAGTGAAGACAGCAAAGCTACAATTGCTGAGAAAGGATTTTGAGAACTTGAACATGAAGGAGTCAGATAACATTGACTCATTTTTCACTCATGTGATTGGTGTAATCACACAAATGAGAACTCATGGAGAAACCATTGAAGATAGAAGGATTGTGGAGAAAATATTGAGGGTCTTACCCTCAAAGTTTGATGCCATAGTCACCACCATCGAAGAGACAAAGGATCTCTCAAGTTATTCAGTTGATGAGCTACATGCATCACTGATAACTCATGAGCAGAGGTTGAGTAGGAATGAAAACTCATCTCTTGAGCAAGCCTTCAAGACCCAGATGTCCTTTGGAAGAGGCAGAGGTCAAGGTAGAGGAAACAAAAGAGGAAGAGGCAGAAGCCAGAACAGAGGTGGAAGGAACAGCCCATCAAATGCACAAGGAAGAGGCAGCAATCCAAATCAGAACCAAGGTCAAGGCAGCAGCCAACAAAGAGATCAGTATCAGGCTCAAGGACAAAGGTATGATAAATCTAATGTTCAATGCTATTATTGCAAAAAGTATGGACATTATGCTAGTGATTGTAGAAAGAAACAGCATGATAAGAACAGCAGACAAAATGCAAATGTTACAAGAGAAAACAGCAGTCAAGACAATGTCCTGTTAGCTTGTAACATGGCTGAAACACATAGTGAGGACATATGGTTTTTAGACTCAGGTTGCAGCAACCATATGACCGGAAACATAGCCTTCTTTTCTGCCCTAGATAAAAATGTGAAATCAGAAGTCACACTAGGAACTGATAGTAAAGTGTCTGTTATGGGAAAAGGAGAAATAAAAATACTTTCAAAGCAAGGAGAAAGGAAAACCATAGCAGATGTATACTATGTCCCCGGAATGAGATGTAATCTCTTGAGTATTGGACAGCTTGTCCATAAGGGCTACAATGTTTTCTTTAAAAATGATGTGTGCACCATCATGGATATACCACCCAGCAAAAGATGCATTGCTGAAGTGAAGATGACAAGGAACAGGATGTTCCCTCTCCGGATCAGGGCAGACATGAAGAACAAAAGGGAAATGGCAACAGTCACCGAAGAGGCCTTCCAAAGCGTGCCAAAGGATGAGAACTGGTTATGGCACTTGAGATTTGGGCATCTAAATTTTGGAGGTCTAAACTTATTGAGCAGAAAAGGAATGGTAAGAGGATTACCATTGATAGAGAAACCGGACAGCCTATGTGAAGGCTGCATTTTGGGAAAACAACACAGAGAAAGTTTTCCATCAGGGAAAAGCATAAGGGCAAAGACACCCTTAGAGATTATCCACTCAGATTTGTGTGGACCAATGCAAGCTCCATCATTAGCAGGCAGCCTATATTTCCTAACATTCATTGATGACTGTACAAGAAAGACTTGGATATATTTCCTTAAAAACAAAAGTGAAGTGTTTGAGAAATTCCAAAACTTCAAGGCATTTGTTGAAAACCAAAGCGGGCTGCACATTAAAGTTTTGAGAACTGATAGAGGAGGTGAGTATATCTCCAAGGAATTCCTAAGATTCTGTAGAGAAAATGGAATTCATAAACAGTTTACAACTCGGTACACCCCACAGCAAAATGGAGTTACTGAAAGGAAGAACAGGACCATCATGGATATGGCGAGGAGCATGTTGAAGGCAAAGCATTTGCCAAATGAGTATTGGGCTGAAGCTGTACATTGTGCAGTTTATATATTGAACAGGTGTCCTACAAAAGCAGTGATGAACAAAGTGCCAGAAGAGGCATGGAGTGGGAGAAAGCAAGGAGTCACCCACATGAGAGTTTTTGGGTGTGTGGCCTATGCACACATTCCGGATCAGCTAAGGAGGAAGTTGGACAGCAAAGGGGAGAAATGCATCTTCATTGGATACAGTGAGGAATCCAAAGCCTACAGGCTGTACATTCCATCTACCAAGAAGTTCTTTGTCAGTAGAGATGTTCAATTCATTGAAGAGGAAGCTTGGGATGGAAGCATAGAGAAAACAGTTAATGTCAAGAACTGTTTGTCTCATGATGAAGATGAAGAGGAAGTGGCTGAAGTACATCCCCAAACAGCAGCGTCAACACAAGGACAGCAAGGAACACCATTGAGGCCAACACAAGGACAGCAAGGAACACCATTGAGGATCAATGAGAGTGCTTCTCCAAGCACACCACAAGGAGGAAATTCAAGTGCATCTTCAAGCACTTGCACACCAAGTGAAAGAGGTAAGAAGTTTAGAAATCTAAGTGATATTTATGAAGAAGGAATGAATTCCTTATTTGCCTTGTATTGTCATGTTGATGATCCTATTCATTTCGAAGATGCAATTAAAGATAGGAAATGGATAGAAGCTATGGATGAGGAGATGAATGCCATAGAGAGAAACAAAACATGGGATTTGGTTGAGTTACCAAAAGGCAAAGAAGTCATTGGTGTGAAATGGGTCTATAAGACCAAGAGCAATGCTGAAGGCAAGATAGAAAGGCACAAGGCAAGGCTGGTTGTCAAAGGCTACAAGCAGCAGTATGGAAAAGATTATGAGGAGACTTTCGCACCGGTTGCAAGAATGGAAACCGTGAGAGCAGTGCTGTCCATAGCAGCTCAAAATAAATGGAAAGTCTACCAAATGGACGTGAAATCAGCATTCCTAAATGGAGTGTTAAAAGAAGAGGTTTATGTTGAACAGCCTCTCGGCTATGAGAAGAAAGGTGAAGAGCACAAAGTGTGCAAATTGAAGAAAGCTCTTTATGGGCTGAAGCAAGCGCCAAGAGCATGGTACAGCAGGATAGATTCATATCTATTGGATAATGAATTTGACAAGTGTGAAGGAGAACCCACAGTCTACATCAAGGAAAAGGATGGTAAGATTTTAATTGTTGTTTTGTATGTTGATGATGTGATTTTCACAGGTAATGATGATCAGCTCATTAAAAATTTTAAATCAGTGATGAAGGATGAATTTGAAATGACTGACATGGGTTTCTTGAGATACTTCTTAGGCATAGAAGTAGATCAAAATGAAAAAGGAATTTTTATATCTCAAGCAAGATATGTAAATCAAGTTTTGGACAGATTTAACATGCAAGAATGCAAGGCAGCCATCACTCCCACAGTAATGGGATTAAAACTCAGCAGAGAGGACAGCAGCAAGGATTTTGATCCTAGCTTGTATAAAAGTATTGTGGGCAGCCTTATGTATTTAACAACAACTAGGCCTGATTTAATGTATGCTGTTAGTTTAATTTCCAGGTTCATGGAGAGGCCGAAGGAGGCACATTGGCAGGCAGCAAAGAGAATTTTGAGGTATGTCAAAGGTACCAAAATGTTTGGAATTTTATATCATGCCTCAGAACATTCAGATTTGGTTGGATACACAGATAGCGATTGGGCTGGAAGTGTAGATGATCGGAAGAGCACTTCCGGTTATGTTTTTCATATGGGTTCAGGAGCCATTTCATGGGCTTCTAAGAAGCAGTCCATTGTAGCATTGTCTACAGCAGAGGCTGAATATGTGGCAGCTACAGCAGCAGCATGTCAAGCAGTGTGGATGAGAAGAATGTTGAGAAGCTTAGGCCAAGAGCAGGCAAAAGCGACAGTGATTTTTTGTGACAATAGCTCAGCTATTGCATTGTCAAAGAATTCAGTGTTTCATAAGAGAACGAAACACATTGATACAAGGTTTCACTACATCAGAGAATTGGTGAACAATGGAGAAATTGTCTTGGAACATTGCAGGACTCAAGAACAGGTTGCGGACATCTTGACAAAGCCGCTGGATCAGAGAAGCTTTGAATTTTTAAGGAAGTGTCTAGGTATGACCGAATGCCCAGCTGTTGAAATTAAAGGGGAGTGTTGAAATCTAATTTCAATGTAGCCGTACGCTCCCCAAAACCGCCAGCAAAAACCACAAACCCGGTTTAAAGATTTCTCGGACCGCCTACCTGCAGAGAATGGTTTTCGTACACAAGGGCCCGAGAAAATGTGGAGCCAACACGTGGTTCAGCCCTGACGTAACGCAACGTCATTTTCTCGGGGGTTAATGTTCAGCACTTGTTGGTCTTCCGATATTGCCCTCCACCGTCGGATGTGCTCCACCTTCTTCAACCGTTGATTGCCCGAAGCTGCTCCAAACCTGCATACGACAAACATTAAATTCATAGCGTGGAGTAAATCAAAGTTTTGTTGACCATACGTTTAATTAATGAAATGTCATAGTGGTAGGTAGTATATTGAAGTTTTCATATATTGCACGTAAATCTTTTTTATGGAGGTATGGGCGCATATGCTCATTAATTAAGTTTCGTATGGGATATGGGCACGTTTTAATATTTTTTTTATATTTACATACGGCATGTATTGAATGTAAAAAAAACGTATGTAATAAGTCTTTTATGTTTTGAGTGTTGACTTTTTTTTGTAAGTGTTGCACACGGGAGGAAAAGAAATTAATTCTTCACAGCAGTGAAAAAGAATGATGGGGCGGTAAAAGGAAAAACACACAGCAGTGTGTAAAAAGACAAGAACCAGGTGATGTAATTTTTGGAGTAACGAAAAACCATGTGTGGTTTTTTTTTGCACAGAAGTGCATAAAGAAAATGTTGCAGTGAATTTTGTAAGCCTGTGTAATTTTGTTTTTCACAGCAGTAAACCTATGTAAATCTTTTTATTACAGCAGTAAGTTGTTTTTCACACCAGTGAATATAAAAAGGATTTTACAGTGGTAAATCTTTGTATCAGGTTTTAATGAATAGAATGTTTTTATGGTGGTGAAATACTCTGTTTCTCTGTGAAATTTTTTTTAAGCTGTCTGTGCACAAAAAGATCCTGTGGAGGTAAAACAGAGCATTGCCTCTGTGTGATTGAATCTTGGTTTTTGGTATTTTCCCCATCAAAAATTCCCAACAGTGGTATCAGAGCAGGCTTAGGCTCTTTGAAGGAGACAAAGAAGCTGAAGGGAGAAGGTTGTTGCTGCAGCAAAACTTCTCAGGCAGACAGAAGACTCAGACATCAAAGGATTCAGGTATTTCAAAAGTTTTTTTTGTGTTGCTGAAGAAACAGTCAGTTGTTTTTAAACATACACAGTCAAGGAATGGCTAGCACAAGCACTGGTATGGGTTTGTTTAACACCCAGCTCCCACAGTTTAATGGGAAGAACTATGACTACTGGTCAATAACTATGACAGCCCTGCTTGCTTCCCAAGATTTATGGGAAATAGTTGAAGAAGGCTTTGAAGAACCAGCAGATGAAACTGAGTTCAATGCATTAACTCAAGGAGAGAAGGATTTGCTGAAGAACAATAGGAAGAAAGATTCAAAAGCCCGTGTGTTGTTGTATCTAGCAGTAGACCAGAGTATGTTTCCAAGGTTAGCAGCAGCTAAGACAGCCAATGAAGCATGGCAAACCCTCAAGACAGCCTATCAAGGCATGGAGAGAGTGAAGACAGCAAAGCTACAATTGCTGAGAAAGGATTTTGAGAACTTGAACATGAAGGAGTCAGATAACATTGACTCATTTTTCACTCATGTGATTGGTGTAATCACACAAATGAGAACTCATGGAGAAACCATTGAAGATAGAAGGATTGTGGAGAAAATATTGAGGGTCTTACCCTCAAAGTTTGATGCCATAGTCACCACCATCGAAGAGACAAAGGATCTCTCAAGTTATTCAGTTGATGAGCTACATGCATCACTGATAACTCATGAGCAGAGGTTGAGTAGGAATGAAAACTCATCTCTTGAGCAAGCCTTCAAGACCCAGATGTCCTTTGGAAGAGGCAGAGGTCAAGGTAGAGGAAACAAAAGAGGAAGAGGCAGAAGCCAGAACAGAGGTGGAAGGAACAGCCCATCAAATGCACAAGGAAGAGGCAGCAATCCAAATCAGAACCAAGGTCAAGGTAGCAGCCAACAAAGAGATCAGTATCAGGCTCAAGGACAAAGGTATGATAAATCTAATGTTCAATGCTATTATTGCAAAAAGTATGGACATTATGCTAGTGATTGTAGAAAGAAACAGCATGATAAGAACAGCAGACAAAATGCAAATGTTACAAGAGAAAACAGCAGTCAAGACAATGTCCTGTTAGCTTGTAACATGGCTGAAACACATAGTGAGGACATATGGTTTTTAGACTCAGGTTGCAGCAACCATATGACCGGAAACATAGCCTTCTTTTCTGCCCTAGATAAAAATGTGAAATCAGAAGTCACACTAGGAACTGATAGTAAAGTGTCTGTTATGGGAAAAGGAGAAATAAAAATACTTTCAAAGCAAGGAGAAAGGAAAACCATAGCAGATGTATACTATGTCCCCGGAATGAGATGTAATCTCTTGAGTATTGGACAGCTTGTCCATAAGGGCTACAATGTTTTCTTTAAAAATGATGTGTGCACCATCATGGATATACCACCCAGCAAAAGATGCATTGCTGAAGTGAAGATGACAAGGAACAGGATGTTCCCTCTCCGGATCAGGGCAGACATGAAGAACAAAAGGGAAATGGCAACAGTCACCGAAGAGGCCTTCCAAAGCGTGCCAAAGGATGAGAACTGGTTATGGCACTTGAGATTTGGGCATCTAAATTTTGGAGGTCTAAACTTATTGAGCAGAAAAGGAATGGTAAGAGGATTACCATTGATAGAGAAACCGGACAGCCTATGTGAAGGCTGCATTTTGGGAAAACAACACAGAGAAAGTTTTCCATCAGGGAAAAGCATAAGGGCAAAGACACCCTTAGAGATTATCCACTCAGATTTGTGTGGACCAATGCAAGCTCCATCATTAGCAGGCAGCCTATATTTCCTAACATTCATTGATGACTGTACAAGAAAGACTTGGATATATTTCCTTAAAAACAAAAGTGAAGTGTTTGAGAAATTCCAAAACTTCAAGGCATTTGTTGAAAACCAAAGCGGGCTGCACATTAAAGTTTTGAGAACTGATAGAGGAGGTGAGTATATCTCCAAGGAATTCCTAAGATTCTGTAGAGAAAATGGAATTCATAAACAGTTTACAACTCGGTACACCCCACAGCAAAATGGAGTTGCTGAAAGGAAGAACAGGACCATCATGGATATGGCGAGGAGCATGTTGAAGGCAAAGCATTTGCCAAATGAGTATTGGGCTGAAGCTGTACATTGTGCAGTTTATATATTGAACAGGTGTCCTACAAAAGCAGTGATGAACAAAGTGCCAGAAGAGGCATGGAGTGGGAGAAAGCAAGGAGTCACCCACATGAGAGTTTTTGGGTGTGTGGCCTATGCACACATTCCGGATCAGCTAAGGAGGAAGTTGGACAGCAAAGGGGAGAAATGCATCTTCATTGGATACAGTGAGGAATCCAAAGCCTACAGGCTGTACATTCCATCTACCAAGAAGTTCTTTGTCAGTAGAGATGTTCAATTCATTGAAGAGGAAGCTTGGGATGGAAGCATAGAGAAAACAGTTAATGTCAAGAACTGTTTGTCTCATGATAAAGATGAAGAGGAAGTGGCTGAAGTACATCCCCAAACAGCAGCGTCAACACAAGGACAGCAAGGAACACCATTGAGGCCAACACAAGGACAGCAAGGAAACCATGTGTGGTTTTTTTTTGCACAGAAGTGCATAAAGAAAATGTTGCAGTGAATTTTGTAAGCCTGTGTAATTTTGTTTTTCACAGCAGTAAACCTATGTAAATCTTTTTATTACAGCAGTAAGTTGTTTTTCACACCAGTGAATATAAAAAGGATTTTACAGTGGTAAATCTTTGTATCAGGTTTTAATGAATAGAATGTTTTTATGGTGGTGAAATACTCTGTTTCTCTGTGAAATTTTTTTTAAGCTGTCTGTGCACAAAAAGATCCTGTGGAGGTAAAACAGAGCATTGCCTCTGTGTGATTGAATCTTGGTTTTTGGTATTTTCCCCATCAAAAATACCCAACAATTCCAGGTGATGATACCCTTGTTTCTAACAGCCTTGTGTGGTATCGCCATTGGGTGGCTATGTTTCAATTCAATGGAAAGAGTATTTATTTTGGTGATAATTTCGGAGTCAGTGTACCTCCAGATCCGCTTGCTTCTTCTATACGGAGATGTGAGTGACAGGTCGGAATATTGGAGATGGGCAGATGGTGCTCTTCAAATACTGGTGTGGGTGAAATGGACAGGTGGCACTTATATTCTAAGTAAGCAGAATTCGCTAGAATTCTTTGGGAAAAGTCCGCACGGCTGGGGACTTCTACTGTACTCTTTTGCATTCTTTCTCAATGCTGTCTTGGCCGGATTTCGGAGCAAGTGGGAAAAGCCATGGATATATTCAATTTCAAGAGAACAGCATCATAGAAATGCTACAACGGCGCCACACCATGAATAAAATATCAACGAATTTGAAGAGTAATGCTTGTACATATTGTATACAGTTCAACAGATGCCCATGATTTTGTCATGTATTATCATATTTAAGCGTTTTCTCGGATGTTCATGGTTTCGCTATATATTATTATTGTAAAGTAATATTTAATTCTCAGCAGACATGTTAATTTTAAACAGAGATTCATTTAACCCTTAACCTTTGCATGGTAATTTTATGTTGTGATATTTAATTTATTTTACTTTAGAAGTGTAACCCATGTTCAGTTTTTTTTAACATTTTTATAGAATTTTTAAAATAATATTTTATTTTTAATAAAAAAATAAATTATATAAAAATTTTAATTTTAATTTATTTTTATCCCATTAATTTTATTTACAATTTTTTAATAGTAGCAGAACTATAAAAATATCTATTTATTCATTTATATTTAGTTTTTTAAATAAACAATAACAAAATTATATAATAATTAAATAATTATAAAAAATATAATAAAAAAAAAATTTAAGAAGTAATATATCAAATTGAATTTAAAACATTTTAAATATATATTTTAATTGTGAATTTCCAAATTCATATAATAAAATAAATTAAAAAATAATTATAAATATATAATTAAAGAAATAAACAAAAAAAAATCTATTTTATCTTTATTTCTCCAATTAAATTATTTTATTTTATATAATATTTTATTTTAAATAATATTCTTTCTCTTTTATATCTTTCTGTCTCGTTATATCTCATGCTGATAGGAGACATTGCCTCTCTTAGTACCTCCTCTATATACATATTAACATCACTCTCTTTTTTCCCAAAAAGGAATGCTTTGCATGGAAGATCAAATGAGTTGTTTTTGTTTTCATAATTTCCATTTCTATAAGAAGTTTGAGGTTTATTTTGTCTAGTTAATATAGTTGTTTAAATTAAAGTCATCTTTATAAGTTATTTTTGTCCAAATTAAAACATTATATTGAAAATAACATTTTGAAATTAAGAGTTTCTCTACAGAGTTGATGCATACCATGGTATTCACATAAACTATTATTGCATTCTACCTTTTGATAGTGTAAGAAATGTTTTAGAGTTTTACTCCATGGCTAGTAAATTTTCTATAAATTTACTTACAATATAATTATATGCTATATTTTGAAACCTATACAATATTGAAAAACATCTATAAAGCATTAAGCATATTCTTACAATTAATATGCATTGTATCAAGTAGAACTCAATCTCTATACACTCTAACTATGAACTTAACCTTTTTTTAAATTTTATTTTTGTAAAAAAGTTATAAAATTTAATTTTAACTCATGTTGATGTTGATGTTGATAAATTGATTAAGAAATGATCTAATCTCATAAATAATTTTAAATCATTTTTAAATAATATAGAAATTGTTATCACATTGCAAGTCGAAATAAAAAGCCACTTTCAACATAAAGAATCACTTTAGTTTTTGTTCTTGCTAAAGTATTATTTTTGAAAAATTAAAGTAAATTATTTTTGTTTTTTTTCCTTCTTGCATTAAACTCCAATGTATGTTTGGAATCCAAAATAGGTGACAACATAGTGTGCCCAAGGTTAACATACTCTACAAGTGGGGGGTAAAACAAAGAGAAGAACAATGTAATATAGATAAGTTTGTTTGCATTTATTTTTGAATTTTTCATAGTTGAGTTTAAGATGTAGGTCAAGGATGTATCAAACATTTAAAGTTGTGCACAATTTTTAAAGAATTTATACAAATTGCACAGATCTAATGTTTTGGTTTAATCATGTGATTTCCAAGGCATGGATATAGACTTACACTAGTCTATAGACATTGTAGGAATTTGATGTTTGGACTTGCAAGTAAAGAAAAATCTGATGATAGTAAAATATTTTCAACTGCATTCAATGTATGTTCAAATATTTTTTATTTTTATTTAATTTAAATATAACATCTTTTATTGTCAATATGATGTATTTATTTTTGAACATTTCCATTCTTTATAACATGAAGTCATCTAAACATTAATTTGTGAGGTATTCACTATGAAATTTATACTTAGTTTGTTACATTTGAGGGTTAGCTCAATTGGTCGAGTCCCTGTTGTTAAAGAACTTTTCCTATTGAGAGGTCATGGGTTCAATTCTCTCGACACTCTTAGGGTTAGGCTCATGTGGTTGACTCGATAGAAAGTGATCTCTTCGGGTGGATCTTCCTAGTACAAATATCATGTGAACACAATGATCAATTAAGCTTCTCTTTGCTTCTCTTTGCTTAATGATTTGTGGTTGTATAGGATAGCTAATATGCCCTAGCTCTGGATGTTAGAAAATGAATTGGTGCAGATGCGAAGGTATGAAAATTAAGAGTAGAGAATGAATGTGCTCTCCCTTTCTTACGATGAGGTGAGATAGAGAGAGTATGGTACAAAGATAAAGTTATAAACTAGAAAAAAGGAAACATCAACAATGAGGATGGAAATCACAACACCTGCATTATTTCTAGCTAAAATAATCAGTGGATGTTATAGTGCCAAACAAAAGGTTTGTTGTAGTTCTTTGAGAATGGTAGTGAGGGAATGCTAGCCACCGCCTTCCCCCCTCCCCCTTGTATGAGTGACATTAACAATCAACAAATCAAAAGACATTGTAGCCACTCCCACCTACTGCTATTAACTTTTAGTTCATCCCACATGGTGTAAAGATGACCTTAGTACCAAGGCACATCGCACCCTATGATTGCACGAGGTGGTGGTGTTTTATTCCCTTCCCTCCTTCCCTGATTCAGTATTATAAAAAAAGTGTATGTTATTTAAACTTTGTCTTTTTGTTAATTTCATCAAGTGTCTTCAAACAAATTATATAGTAGTTCACTAAATAATCAATTTATTAAAGTGTTTACCTTAATACCTGAAAGTTTTCCAAGCAAAAATGTGAGTGTTATTATTCTAATGTTTAACTTCCTGTCCAGCTTCTCCCACAATGTAGTCCAAAATAAACTAAGAAATTGTGTGTCCCTATCTAAAATGATGCTCCTTGGTATCCTAAAGTGCACCTAGATCTGTCTAAACAACAAGTTATTTTATTCTTGCTTGTTGATGGTATTTTACAAGGCATTACAACATACATCTTGCTAAACTCTTCAATTTCCATGAAAAGGTAGTCATGTTCCTTTCGAGTTGTTGGTAAACCTCCCACAAAGTCAATATAAATGCTTTCCAAAGGATGAATGGTTATGGGAAAGGGATGATATAGACCCTGTTCCCTGTTACTAGAATTAATGGTATAACAAAACATGAATCCTCTTATGATGCTAACTACCTATTCTTGCATTATAGACCATACACATACCTCTCCAAGTTGGCCATTTTCTTCCCTACACCAAATTTTCCTATAACCTTGGAGGTGTGAGTCTCTATAATTAATTGTAGTTGCTCAACATTGCTAGGAACACATAACTTATCCATATTGTAAGTAACTCATGCTAAAGATGGTAGTAAATTGTGTCGTTACCATCATACACATGACTCTGGTTCTCTAGCTATTGAAATGTCTCCTTAAAACAATGTAAACTTTGAAACGGGAACTGATACTGTTACCCGTTTCATAGAGATAGCAAAAAAGTGACCTGATTTTGAAAAGGGGTGATGCAGAACGAACATGTTTTTTTTAGAGCATAGTTTTTGGCACTTTAATTATTTTTACGTACATTACGTTTTAGAATCGTTTTAGAATGGTAGTGATTTTCTTGCTGATTTTAAAAAATGAGTATTCTGCATCACCCCATTTTTTTAAAAGACCTGTGTTTTGGCTTTAAATTTTCTAATGTATAAAATGTAAATAATTATTTTGTAAATTTGATCATTTTTGAAGTGGCCATTTTCTTCACATTTTTTTGTTTTTTTATTTTAATTTTAACTTTTTTTTTAGAGAGGTTTTTATTGTTTTGCATTTTTAATTAGCAGGTCGATATTTAGAATTTTCGATATTCTACATATTTATACATCCTTAATTAATTTTTCAATCCACATGAAATAATTGTTTCTAAAAAACAATATTTTTTAACAATGGACATAAAAATAACCATTTTTAACATAAATATAACTAAAAAACTACATGTTTTGATCATTTTTTGCTAGAACTGACATGTCAAAATCACAATTTTTATACGATAATTTTAACTAAAAATGGTTAAATAATAGTTTTTTTTATGAATTTCATGTCAAAAAAATAATAATAATCACTTTTTTCTTCAAAAAATAATGATTAACTTAAAAATCAATGCAAAAATCACATATTACAAATATTGAACGTACAACAACCCTAATTGAGTGTTTATTCTTCTCATAAAATGTCAAAGTCAAAACATTGCAAAGCTTGATTTACAAGCATAACTTAAATTTAATCAACAATGTCACGTAATCCAAACTCTTCATCCTCTAGAGTTTCATCATTGTCTTCTTCCACAATATTTTCTGTTTCCTTTTGCTCACTTTCCTCTTATAATGGGTCTTTGATGTCTACATATCTCCCAATGTATGTATTTCCAAACATTCCATGTAATGGTGGTTGGGGTTCCTTTGCCTTTTTTGCCACACGTGATTCACTAAAGCCCCCTTTATTCAACCCAATTTCTTGCATTACATCTGGAAGAAATAGAAGAACATTAATTCTTTGCTGAATGAAATTGCATTGTACTGGATCTTTTTCAATTGCAATGCAATTTCTTCCTTTTTGAAGGCAACATGCTAGCGTTGCACCTAATTATCAAGCACAAAATAAATAATGAACTAAATTAGTACAATGGCATATTAATTAAAAAATAACATATTGAAATTCAATTCCATATAATAAAACTTACCTGAGCCAGAAAATAAATCCAGAACCCAATCTCCTTCATCTGAACAAATGTCTATAAGATAGTTAATCAATAATTGTGGTTTTTGATAAATGTTAACTATCTCTCATTTTTCTTTTGATTCCGGGAATCAACTAGCGACCAGCCTGGCGGGCAGTTGGTCGCTGGGTGATTCCCACCAGCCAGGCAGGCGGCTGGTGGCTGGGTGATTCCCACCAGGCGGGCGGCTGGTGGCTGGGTGATTCCCACCAGCGGGGCGGGCGGCTGGTGGCTACTTCATTCCCAGAATCACCCAGCAACCAATAGGGTGGGCAGCTGGGTTATTCCGGGAATCAACCAGCCACCAACTGGGCAGGCGGCTGGTGACTCCAGAATCACCCAGCCACCAGCCCGGCTGGTGGCTGGTTGATTCCAGGCGGCTGGTGGCTGGTTGATTCCGTGCGGCCAGCTGGTGGCTGGGTGACTCCGGGCTGGTGGCTGGGTGATTCCAGGCGGCTGGTGGCTGGTTGATTCCGTGCGGCTAGCTGGTGGCTGGGTGACTCTGGGAATCAACCAGCCACCACTTGGCCGCTCGACTGGTGGCTGGTTGATTCCGGGTAACAACCAGCCACCAGCCGGGCGGCCAGCTAGTGGCTGGTTGAATCCCGGAATCAACCAGACACCAACCAGCCACCGCTAGACTGGTGGCTGGTTGATTCTTAGAATCACCCAACCACCAGTCGGCCGCTCGACTGGTGGCTGGTTGATGGTGGCTTGTTGATTCCGGGAATCAACCAGCCACTAGTCGCCCGCCTGGCTTCACCTAGCCACTAGCCGGGCAGTGAAGCTGGGCAGGCGACTGGTGGCTGGTTGATTCTCAGAATCAACCAGCCACCAACTATCCGCCTGGCTGGTGACTGGTTGACTCTGAGAAGCAACCAACGACCAGCCGGCCACCTGGCTGGTTGATTCTGGGAATCAACTAGCCACCAACTGCCCGCCCGGTTGGCGGCTCGGTGAAGCTAGGCGGGCGGCTGGTTGATTCTCGAAATCAACTAGCCACTAGCTGGGCGGCGGCCCGACTGGTGGCTGGGTGATTCCAAGAATCAACCAGCCACTAGCCGGGAAGCTGGCTGGTGGCTGGTTGATTCTAGGAATCAAACAGCCATCAGCTGGCCGCCCGGCTGGTGGCTGGTTGATTCTCGGAATCAATCAGCCACCAGCCGGGCGGGCGGCTAGTGGCTCATTGATTCCCGGAATCAACCAGCCACCAGCCGAGCCAGCTGGTGGCTGGTTGATTCTGGGAATCAACCAGCTGCCCGTTAGCCACCCGGCTGGTGGCTGGTTGATTCCGGGAATCAACCAGCCACCAGCCACCTGCCCGGCTTCACCCGCCACCAGCCGGGCGGCCAGCTGCTGGCTGGTTGATTCCCGGAATCACCAAGCCACCAGCCGCCCACCCGGCTGGTGGCTGGGTGATTCCGGGTTGATGCGGCTGGTGGCTGGTTGATTCCGGAATCAACCAGCCACCAACCGTTTGCTGGTTGATTCCGGGAATCAACCAGCCACCAGCCAGCCGGCGGCCCGGCTGCCCGCCCGGCTGGTGGCTGGTTGATTCCCGGAATCAACTAGCCACCAGCCGGGCGACCATCTGGTGTCTGGGTGATTTCGGGAATCAACCAGGCACCAGCCGGGCGGGCGGCTGGTGGCTGGTTGATTCCCACCCGGCTGGTGGCTGGTTGATTCCGTGAATCCACCAGCCACTTGCTGGTTGCCCGGGTGGTGGCTAGTTGATTCCGGGAATCAACCAGCCACCAGCCGGGCAACCAGTCGCCCACCCGGCTGGTGGCTGGTTGATTCCGGGAATCAACCAGCCACCAGCCTGGCGGCCATCTGGTGGCTGGGTGATTTCGGGAATCAACCAGGCACCAGCTGGGCGGGCGGCTGGTGGTTGGTTGATTCCGGGAATCAACCAGCCACCAGCCGAGAATCAACCAGCCACCAGCCACCAGATGGCTGCCCGGGTGGTGGCTGGTTGATTCCGGGAATCAACCAGCCACCAACCGGGCGGGCGGCTGGTGGCTGGTTGATTCCGGGAATCAACCAGCCACCAGCTGGCCGCCCGGCTGGTGGCTGGTTGATTTCGGGAATCAACCAGCCACCAGCCGCCCGCCCGGCTTCACCCAGCCACCAGCCGGGTGGTGGCTGGGTGAAGCTGGGCGGGTGGCTAGTGGCTGGTTGATTCCTGGAATCAACCAGCCACCAGTCGCCGCAATCAACCAGCCACCAGCCTCCCACATGCTGGTGGATGGTTGATTCCTGGAATCAACCAGCCACCAGCCGGGTGGAGTCACCAGCCGGGCGGACGGCTGGTGGCTGGGTGATTCCCGGAATCAAACTGCCAGCAGCCACCCACCCGGCTAGTGGTTGGGTGATTTCGGGAATCAACCAATCACCAGCCGCCCGCCCGGCTGCTACACCACCCCGGCGGCCCGCCTGCCCGCCCGGGAATCACCCAGCCAGAAGTCGCCTGCCCGGCTGGTGGCTGGGTGGTTCTGGGAATCACCCAGCCACAAGCCGGGTAGAGGGAATCACCCAGCCACAAGCCGGGTAGAGGGAATCACCCAGCCACCAGCCAGGCGGGCGGGCGGGCCGCTGGGGTGGCGCGGCCTAGGCTGGCGCCACCCCGGTGGCCCGCCCACCTGCTTGGCTGGTGGCTAGGCCGGGCGGGCTGCTGGTGGCTGGGTGATTCCCGGAATCACCCAGCCACCAGTCGGGCGGGCGCGAGCAGCTGGTGCCTGGGCGATTCCCGAAATCGCCCAGCCACCAACCAGCCGGGCAGGTGGGGTGGCGCGAATCACCCAGCCACCAGCCGGGCGGGCAGGCGGGCAGCCGGGGTGGCCCGGCCTGGGCTGGCGCCACCCTGGTGGCCCGCCCGCCCGCCCGGCTAATGGCTGGGCGATTCCGGGAATCACCCAACCACCAGCTGAGCGGGCGGCTAGGCCGCCGGGGTGGCACAGCTTTGGCTGGCGCCACCCTGGCAACCCGCCTGCCCACCCGGCTAGTGGCTGGGCGATTTCAGGAATTTCCCAGCCACCAGCCACCGCTCGGCTGGTGGATGGGCGATTCCGGAAATCAGCCAACCATCGGGCGGGCGGGCCGCCGTGGTGGCGCGGCCTGGGCTGGCGCCACACCGGCTGCCTGCCCGCCTGCCCGCCTGGTGGCTGGCCGATTTCGGGAATCACCTAGTCACCAGCCGTGCCACCCCGGCGGCCTGCCCGCTTGCCCAGCCAGCAGCT
Source organism: Pinus tabuliformis (assembly GCA_031772625.1). NCBI lineage: Eukaryota > Viridiplantae > Streptophyta > Pinopsida > Pinales > Pinaceae > Pinus > Pinus tabuliformis. The sequence continues at coordinate 1,689,659,829 of CM062817.1, forward strand.
GGGTGGGCAGGCTGGCCACCGGGGTGGCGCGGCCTGGGCTGGCGCCACCCTGGTGGCCCGCCCGCCCACCCGGATGGTGGCTGGGCAATTCCTTGAATCATTTTTCTTTTCTATCTAGAATGTTATGGTTGAAAACATGTTTAATTTATAGTTAGGAAAGAAAAATGATATCCTACCAAAAACATTAATGTGTTTTTTTTCCTCATAAACAAGTTTGTTTGGCACATAAAAATTTGGTTTTAAAGTCATCATTGTTTAACTAGACATTCATGTATGCATCATGGGTGAATGTATCCATGTGCACCTAAGTTCCCAAAGTTGTAATCTTTAATGTGGGTGGCCTTGAAAGTATGTAGCCAAACTTCTTTATGTTTCCCTTCTTATACTTTATCACTAAATGAAACTATTGTAGAAACCCCATCCACTTGTAATTCTTGTTCTCTTGTAGCTTGCTCTGTGCTTATAAGTACTGTAGTGGTTGACGATCACTATGGAATATTATCTCCTTTCCCATCGGGTAATGTTTCCACTTCTTCAAAAGTTGTGCCAAGCCATAGAGCTCCTTGTCATAGGTGGGGTAGTTCAAAATTGCCCCATGAAATAATTAAAAATGGTATCATATAGGCCTTCCTCACTGAGTTAAGACCATTCCCATAACATACCCACTTTGAATGCTTGTTACAAGTTTAGTAAGAACATAATCAAGACTTGGATGATCTTCTCAAAGGCCTTCCACTACCTCTTTCCCCATGGGAAACTCTTTCCACTCATTATTAGGGTGTAAAGTGGTGCTACCACTGCTAAAAATGACACTATGGATTTCCTCAAGTGCTATGTTGCCCCAATGAAATTCTTGACCGTAGAAACATTAGTAAGCACCAACCACTTGATGATGGCCTCCTTCTTGGTAGGGTATATCTTTAGCTCTCCTCTACCTATCACACACCCCATATACACTAAATATTGCTGTGAAAACTACACTTCTTGAGATTTGTCTGTAGTTGGTGCTTCTTTAATATCTCTAGCACTTGCATCAAATGTGAGATAGGTTCCTCCTAGGTAGCACTATATATAGATATAACATCCAAATAGATAATAATAAATGAATCAATAAAAGGAAATAGTATGTCATTCATTAGCCTCATAAACATAAGTGGTGCATTTCATACGAGAAAAAACATGACTAACCACTCATACAAACCTTGCTTGGTTTTGAAGGCAGTTTTCCATGTATCTTCTTCTTTGATTTGAACTTGGTGATATCTTGAATATAAGTCTAGCTTGGTGAAGTATTTGGATTTTTGCAACTATTCCAATAAATCATCTATCCTGGGCATGGGGTACCTCTTCTTGAGTGATTTTATTTAATGCCCTATAATCAATACACATCTACCAAGTCCCATCGTTCTTTGGCACCATGATTATAACACGCCCCCTATCACCCTAATAAGGAGAGGTGGTTATTGTGAAGAACTGGTTCCCAATGTTTTGCCTCTAGAATGGGATGTGAGGGTTTTGTTAATATTCTTTCCTTAAGTCATTTTGAAAAAACAAAATTTACTTAGTATTCTTTTAATAGAGTCCAACACAAGGTAACATTTCTACAATTTTTTTTTTAAACTTACACCCAAACCTTATGGAATATAATATAGAAGTAAATCTACTATTGTATTTGTTTCTAAAATCATATCTCATAATTCAATAACAAAATGTAGCTTTTGGATTGTCTATTCTCTCTAATATGCTTTCTAATTTCAAAAGGATTACGTTTTAATTATGTATTATGACATTCTAATATGTTCCCAGTTTCATTCATTAACCATGAACCATGATGTAAATGTATTCACTAAGGCGCTTTCTAGATACTAGAATTAATATCGGTCCTCAAATTTGTATATCAAATTTGGCAAGTCAAAATAAGAGTTTGAGTCTTGAAACCATGTATTACAGACAATATCACTAAAGTTCATAGTTCCTATAGATCAACATTGGATCTGCTATCTCCTGTGAAAGGATGTAACTATCTTTTATTATTTGTAATTTAACCACAATTTTAATGTGGAATTTTCATTAACATGCACAAACCCAAATGGTCCTACATGTAGAATGAAAAGAGTTTAAACTTGGTAATAATTCAAACATTATCTAATAAATATCAACAATAATTATAAATTAGCATGGCAGTGGAAAAACCACAACTCCTATGCATGCATTTCCAAGCTTGAAAGGTCCCATCCCCTTTTTCTCTTAGGGGATTTCCCTGTACCAACAATTTTTTATCTTAGGACTTATTCTTTCTTCAAGAAGTTGTCCAATGGCATGAGCATTCCCCATTAAGACATTATAACCTCTTGGATGGCCACAGATGGTGCATATAAATTATAAAATGACTATCCCTACCTCATTTGGGTTGCATATTTGAAAATCCTCATTAGACCCTTTTCAATCTTGCCACTTCAAAATATAGGAAATGTGAGCTTGTCCATAACTACACAAGCAGGTAAGATGAAATTAAATAAATATTAATATACTCGAGCAACAAAACCAACAATAGAATTGTAGACAAGGTACAAGTGAAAATTAAGATGAGGGGGTGCATAATGCATCTCCTGTACAAGAAGATAATATAATTGTGAGAAAGTTTTGAATACATTTCACCAAATGCAACAATTAAGAACTAGAGTGACTCAATTGTCCTTTTCAAATGTTTTAGTTTCTTATGGTAGCTTACTAGCTCTTGAACATGGTAAGTGGGTCCATGGCTAGATTGTCAATATTGGAATGCCCTTAAGCTCTTTGAAAAAAGGCTATCGAATTCCATGAAGCCAAAGAATATTACATTTATTGGTGTTCTCTTTACTTTGATCCATGTTGGTCTCATTAATGTAGGCCATGATTATTTTGGGTCCATGATTCATGATCATTATATTCAATTGAAAGCACGGCACTGTGCATGCATGAATGACTTTCTTGGTTATGCTAGGCAATTTGGTGATGTAGAGGAAATTATTGACAACTTGTCATTTAAGCCTATAAATTATCTACGTGCCTGCATAATTTCCTGTGTGGTAATTTAAGATAAATGTTCCTAATGTTGCTTCTTGTACTAGTTAAATCCTTCCATTGATCTCAACAATATCACGGTTGGCTTACTCGACCCACTTTACATGTGCAAGAGACTTAGAGTATGTTTACATTTTTGTATATTATCATAGTATATGTGTAAATATGTACGGGCTTAGGAGATTGCCATAATACCTAGAATTCTTCCCAATAAAGATTAGCTTCCAAGTCTACATACATGATGTATTATTTTCCCTCGTATAGTATTCACTTTCCTTGTTTAGATTTCATATATACGTTCAATAAAAATTCATAAAACCACCAGCCACTCAAGGACTATAATGCATCCTTGAGGTTCCCACATAGTTGCAACTAATCTATGATTGTGAACAACATACCTTTGGCAGGGTAAACATGGTATGTATAAATTAAACTATACATATTTATGTAATGCAGGCCCAAACAATTATCCTAAGTGCCAAGACTATAATTTTTTTTTCTTTTGTTGTAATTAATCCAGAATCAATATCCCACACAAGGTTCAAGATCTCTTCTCTCAGGTTTATGTTGTATGTTTCTAATGGAGCAAGGTCATATTGATTACCTGGAATACAACTTATTATTAGAAATTTCCGTCTCAACAGTTGAAGCTATGGTTCAACAAATTATGATAACGATACAATTATAGGTTGAGTATCAGTTTTAAGACCAATTTTGGTGACATGAACCTCATTACACACAAAATATACAACAATGTAGTATTAAACCAACCAGATAAACATTCATATTCCTTACCTTCCATAGCATTATATGGGCTAAAATATTATATTTATACACTATCAAGAGCATGCTTTAGATACGGTTGTATATTATGGCCTTTAAGGTAGGTCGACAACTCAACATTACAAATGAAACCAAAATAATCACATCAATAACCTAATATTGGTCAAATTAGCATCAATTTGGCTACATAAATGAAACCATGTTCTAAGTACATCATTAATAGAACATCAAGCTAATTAACATGAACATGAGGAAACCACGCTCAAGGACTCAGGAATTAAAAAAAAACTATATTTTATAACATGAATTTTAATGGAATATACTAAATGGACTAGATACTTTTCTAAAAGTATGATCTGGCAACTGAGTCTATGACTTTGATTTTCTACCCAACCTTATATCATGCAGTATTTTAGTTTTTCTTGAAGCCGAATAACCCCTTACCCATATTCTCTAGCATGGAGGGAAAATTATTAACAAATTAAACTAATGTTACTTAGATGAAACATAGGCTCCAAAGATTCCACCAACTAAAAACAACACTTAGCTCTACACAAGGGCCTTTAACAATTTACGAATTCCACCAATAGCTACCAATGAATTTGATGGATCCTATGTGCCCAACCCTTTGAGCCCTTTGGTTCCTACCTAAGATGACAAGACATTCCTACAATAAACACAATTGAATATGTTGGTATATCAATGATGAATATCCTTATTAAATGGAAAATCAGTGGTTGTATTAAATTATTGTCATATTAGTTTTGGCTCATTTTTCTCATGTGAAATATTTGTGTACAATTTATCATCTAGAAGTTCCAACCCTTAGCTTTCATCTCTATCAGAGATGACATGCTTCTTCCTCTAGGCCTGATTTGTGATGACCATGATCAAATACTCATAGTTTGCTAATTCCAAATTGGGATCCATTCCACTCTGATGAATTAAGAATGAATATGCTTCTTTAAAACCAATGGCTAAAATAATTCCCTCATGAAGATGAGCATAAGTACCATAAAAAGGCTTAATCCCTTCTTCTTTCATTATATCGAAGAACTGAAGTGTGCCTCCAAGCTTACTTGTATTGCAAGATGAATTAATCATTATATCATATGTAAATGCAATTGGATGGTAGCACTATAAATCAATGCTCTCAAAAACTTTGACTACCTCTACGAATCATTTTCTATAACAAAGATTACTAAAACCATGGTCATATAGGTCATTGAATCATGAGGGAAACTTGTGATCTCCATCATCTCAAATAGAACATGTGCCTTATGCATCTCTGGTCATTTAGACAAAAAAATGTTATAAGTGAATGCTCTCATACCACTATTCTCACTTACCCTTTTTTCCAATATGAATAAAGTTGCATTGGCATGATTCTCTTCACAAAGAGTTGCAATAATATTTCATGAGCATATTGTCTAGGAAAAATCTCCAACTTATCAATCATTTCAATGAATTTACTCAACATATCCAAATCATCGTTCCAGGTTGTGGTATAGGAAAATATTTTCACAGAATAATTGTGACAAGCGAGTAACATCTCTCTCAAACACTTTTTTAGGGTTCAATGTCCTTAGAGAAACTGAGAACATGCCCATTATAGGTTAAAGTGTTATATATGTATCTTATTTATAGTTTGGCCCATTGGAAAAACCTAAAGGCCAAGCTTGGGGAACTTGTTTTATTCAATACTAACTTTACCAATTCTTTATAAATTTGAATGGAAAACTTAGTTAAAGTTTCTTCCATGTCTTCTTCACCCTTTCTTTTAATACTTTGCATATTTCTCTTGTGGCTTCCTCCAACTTCCACTTCTCTTTTCCTTGGGATTCTCTATCCTAAATTTGTTAAATTCATGCAAGGCATCTTCCTCTTCTTCATTGTTTTCATCCTCGGTCAAGGCCTTCTTGAAAGTTGTGGAAGCTATATTTATTTTCCATTATGACGTTGGAGAGCTTCCCCCCATGCATTTTCATTCCCCTACCTTCTCTTTTATTCTCTTTTCCCCCAAATCTTCCTTCTCGATGCTATGTTTTTATTCCTTGTCCAGAAAAATCAATCTTCTCTATTTCCTTTCAATTCCACTTCCCCCTATGGTTGTTTTCCAATCTAGATCAAATCTTCTAGGCCAATAAGAGTTGATCCACATGTATCTTTGTCCCCTGATTATTTTTTTGCTTCTTTTCCTTATCATCCCTAATTTGTTTAGTGTCTTTCGACCCGAATCCTGCAAGCTAATCACCATAGTGCCACTTAACCCTCTATCTCTTGCTTTCACACCTGTTAGTTTCTATGGCTTCCACTAAACAAGTCAGAATCCCAATCAGTTTCCCCCCTAAGATCTGGAGTTCATGTCCCTACAATCAACCCACACTTAATAATTTAATTTACAATAAATGGGAATAGTAGCCAGGGCTGTCATAATGATGATGGTGACCCACATGGTGAGGTAGTTGGTCGAATGACACCTTGTTCCAATATTTTTTGCAATTGCTTCTATAATATAGCACCTATACAACCCAATATTTGATAATAGAGAGTCAGGAAATAAATGGATCTCCTACTACACTTCCCTCTTCGGTGGTATCTGTTATCACCTAGATTGAACCTCAGGCTAAAGGAAGGAAATGCTAGGGTAACCAAAAACCACACTTATCCAAGTAGCTAGCCCTACTAGGCTGGGAGAGGGATCTCTCTGTAAGGATCTCAGCCAAGATGACTAGATCAGGAAAAGGATATTAGGCTAGGTATAGTAGCAGAAGGTTTGATTTGATTTTGAAGGGGTTTTGCTGCATCAGGAGGAGCCGGACTGTTGGGTCCCTATAATACTAGTGATTACCCCATTACTATTGTAGTTATACCCCTTATTTATATTTTTGTGCCCCTATTACCCCCATATTGTTATTTCTGTGCCCCATAGAATCCCTCTATTGTTATTTTTGTGGCTTTATATTATTATTGTTAGGTCGGCTGGATTATATTGTGACTCCTTAGACTCCTATATATAGAAAGGAGGTTTTGTCATTTGTATCATCCAAGAATTGTTCATTTATGTAATGTAAAGGAGGTTTCCCCCTCGAAGAGGCTGAATTCTAAGGCTTTGATCTATCTTTTCTATCTTTTCTTGAGCTGGTTTCATAACATTTGGTATCAGAGCTTTGGATTCTAGGGTTTCGCTGCTCCAAACAGGTCATCGTGGAATTTTCACTATAACTTTTTTCTGTGACGTTTCAGAAGTTGCAAAAAAAACCCATTTGAGAAGAATTGGTGCTGAACCTTGGGTCGGAATTTCAGAGCTTTTCGCGCGATATTTTCGGAGATATGATCTGAGGAAGTTGACCTTTTTGCAGACTCCTGAATTACATTCAAAACAGGTGACCTGAGGAAAATCGTCATAACTCTCTCTCTGAGGATCGGATTGAAATTTCGTAAAAAGGTACAGAAAGAGGATGGACTGTAGTTTCTTGTGTGTGTGTTTCAGATTCAAAGGTTGAAACAGTGACTCGTGGCACGTCGTACAAGTTCGCTCTACTGAACCAGTCTAAAAGCAAGTCACTGTGGGAGATTTCACATAACTCTTCCTTGGAGAATCCAATTTGGCTCAGACTTGTGGCATTGGAAAGAGGACGCAGAAGGCTACTACAGGTAGCAATTTTAGAACTGGATGATCCGAAATTACAGAGATACATCAGATTCAATATCAGGCTTCTATAAAGTGAAAAAAGGTGTGTAGTTTTTTTTAAATTTTTGTGTAAGCTTGGTTTAACAGAATTCAAAGGGCATAGTAAAGCATTATTATCGGTAACTGATGCCCCGAGGAAAGAAAATGCAAACACCTAGTAAGGAACCTGAAAGCTCTAGCATGACTCATGAAGAAGAGGAAGAAATGCTACATGATATATCAAAATTACAAGAACAAGTGCAACAAATGTCACGCTCACAAAAGCTAACAGAAGCTAAGATAAGTGGCGTGGAATCTAAGATAAATGGCGTGGAATCTAAGATAAAGGGAATGGAAGCTAAGATGGATGATTTGAAGACAGACTTGAAGAGAGACATGGCAGATTTGAAGATAGATATGAAGACAGACATGGAAGAATTGAAGAAGTTGCTACAAGAAAGGGTCACTAATGGTGAAAAGGTAGTAAAGGAAACTCATGATGAAAACAAAAGAAATGTTAATCATGATACCATAGATGCTAATGTTGGATCGAAGAATCACCATATTCCAAAAATCGATATGAGGAAGTTTGATGGCAAGGATCCCGCCACATGGATATTACAGATGGAGCAATTCTTCGATCTCAATAATGTGCAAAACACACAAAAGGTACGTATGGCAACTGTATATTTGGAACCAAATCAGTTTGTATGGTATCAATGGCTTTTCTCTCGTAAACAATTTATCACTTGGGCAATTTTTACGGAAGAATTGATAGCACATTATGAAGATACAAAAAGCAACACTTTTTTTAGCCAATTGATAAGTCTCAAACAAAAGGGTTCAATAATGGAGCACATTGAGGAGTTCCAAAAATTGAACATAAGGGTAAAAGATATTCCAGAGGAGCATAGGATTGATGTGTTCATAGGGTCTTTAAAGGATAATATCCAACATGATGTTCGCCTTTGGGAACCTGATTCATTAGAGAAGGCATTCAGGTTAGCAAGAAAAATGGAAAGCAAAATTATGGCAACCAGGAAGCATACCACTCACAACTATAAAGACGGAAGTGTTGTTGCCCCTAGTCTTCCACAACCTATAAGGTTGACACCACAACAATTGGAAGAAAAAAGAGCAAAAGGGCTTTGTTACAGTTGTGATAGCAAATACACTAAAGGTCATAAGTGTGCTGAGAAGAAATTATTCTACATAGATTGTGAAGAGGAAGAAGAAAAGGAGCAAGAAAGGTCAAAAGAAGAAGATATACTCCAGGAACAAAGCCTAGATGAAGAACAAATAAATCCGACCATATCTTGTAATGCATTGGCGGGAATTACCACTCCTCAAACCATCAAGATAGAAGGACAAATCAAGAAGAAAAAGGTAATAGTGTTGATTGATTCAGGAAGCACCCACAATTTTATTCATTGTAGGGTAGCAAAAGAATTGAATTGCTTCCTATATCCAGCACCAGAGTGTCAAGTGATGATTGCAAATGGAGGAACAATAAATTGCTCTGGAAAGTGCCATAATATCAAGCTATCCATGGGAGAATATGTATTGACTAGCCCAATGCTTTCCATTCCAATGGGAGGTGCTGATGTTGTACTAGGAGTCCAATGGCTACAATCCTTGGGTACAATAGCTTTTAATTTTCAAGAACTTTTCATCAAATTTTCTGCGGAAGGAAAGGAAGTTGAATTAAGGGGTATTGCAGGGAAACCAGGAAAGATAATCAGCTCTAATGGTATGACAAAGCTTCTAAAAAAGGAGCAAAGAGGTGTAATTGCACAATTATGTTCGCTAGATGTTTCCACATTGGAATCATCTATTTCTCCAGATCTCCAAAAAGTCTTGGACAATCATTCCAAGGTATTTGAGACTCCCAAAGGTCTCCCACCTATGCGTGATCATGATCATGCTATTCATCTGATTCCAGGAAGTGTTCCTCCAAACATCAGGCCGTACAGATATCCCTATGTCCAAAAAAGTGAAATTGAACGTATGGTTGCAGAAATGCTAGAGGCTGGTATAATTCAACCGAGTCAAAGTTCTTTCTCAGCTCCAGTAGTATTGGTGCACAAGAAGGATGGATCATGGCGCATGTGTCCAGATTATAGGGAGCTCAACAAGCTCACTATTAAAGATAAGTTCCCCATTCCTGTCATTGATGAATTACTGGATGAATTGCATGGATCAATTTACTTCACCAAGTTGGATCTTCGTTCAGGATATCATCAAATCAGAATGAAGATTGAAGACATTCCAAAAACGGCATTTAGAACTCATGAGGGTCATTATGAATTTTTGGTCATGCCTTTTGGCCTTACCAATGCACCTTCAACATTTCAAGGTTTGATGAATTCAATTTTCAAACCATTCCTTAGAAAATTTGTGTTAGTATTTTTTGATGATATACTAATCTACAGCAAGTCTTGGAAGGATCATGTTGAACATGTTGACAGGGTGCTACAACTATTGGAGGAGAAACAATTATATGCAAAAAGATCCAAATGTTTCTTTGGAGTCCAGGAGGTGGAATATTTGGGTCATATTGTATCTCATGAAGGAGTTAAGGTAGACCCTAGCAAAATTAAAGCCATTAAGGAATGGAAAATCCCCACATCCATAAAGCATCTGCGAGGATTTCTTGGGTTGACAGGGTATTATCGCAAGTTTGTTAAGAATTATGGGAGAATAGCAGCACCTCTAACAACATTATTGAAGAAAGATTCATTTTCATGGACTCCGGAAGCAACAAAGGCCTTTGAACATCTTAAAGAGGCAATGTGCCAAGCACCGGTCTTAGCTACACCGGACTTCACAAAAACCTTTATTGTGGAATGTGATGCTTCAGGAAATGGAATTGGTGCTGTTCTAATGCAAGATGAAAGACCCATTGCTTTTGAAAGTCGTCCAATCAAGGGAAAGTTTTTAAGCAAAGCTATTTATGAGAAGGAAATGTTGGCAATACTCCATGCACTTAAGAAATGGCGACCCTACCTAATGGGAAGACACTTCAAGGTAAAAACGGATCATGATAGCCTTAAATACTTTTTAGAACAAAGATTATCCTCTGAAGAGCAACAAAAGTGGGTCACAAAGATGTTGGGTTATGACTTTGAAATCATCTACAAAAAAGGGAAGCAAAATGTGGTGGCAGATGCACTCTCAAGAAAGGATGAGGATGTGGAAGCATTGTTGTGTGCCATTTCTATTATCCAACCAGATTGGATAAACGAAGCAAGGGAGGAATGGAAGAATGACGAAGAAGTGTGGGCACTTATTCGAAAGCTACAACAAGATTCCAGTACTTCTGATACATTTAGCTGGAAAAATGATTCGTTATGGTACAAAGATCGCTTATACCTCTGTAAGAATTCCCAGCTAAAACAAAAGATTCTTATGGAATTGCACACTTCTCCCTTAGGAGGGCACTCAGGATTTTTAAAAACTTACCACAGGGTTAAGAAGGAATTTTTTTGGGATGGCCTTAAATCAGATATTCAAAAGTTTGTGGCGGAATGTTTGGTTTGCCAACAAAATAAAGTTGAAACAATTAAGACACCGGGTCTATTACAACCTTTATCCATTCCAAGCCAACGTTGGGAGGAGGTTTCAATGGATTTTATCACAGGTTTACCCAAGTCTGAGGGAAAGAGTGTCATCATGGTGGTAGTTGACAGACTTACCAAGTATGCACACTTTTGTGCATTATCACATCCATTTAAAGCCAGTACAGTTTCTACTGCATTTATGGAAACAGTTCAAAAGCTACATGGAAACCCAAAGATTATTGTAAGTGACAGAGATCCCATTTTCACTGGAAATTTTTGGACAGAATTATTTTCTTGTCTTGGTACTCAGTTAGCTCATAGCTCATCTTATCATCCTCAATCTGATGGGCAAACTGAGATAGTAAACAAATGTTTGGAAGGATATCTTCGTTGCTTTGTATCTGATAAACAGACACAATGGGTCAAATGGTTGCCTCTGGCTGAATGGTGGTATAACACTTCCTTCCATACAGCAACAAAAATGACCCCATTTATGGCACTTTATGGGTATCAACCACCATCCATCACATCATATTTAAGAGAAAATTCTAAGGTTCAGGCAGTGGAACATCACATCGAACATCAACAACAAGTCCTCCAACTCTTAAAGGATAACCTCGTGTTGGCACAAAATAGAATGAAACAACAGGCAGATCAACATCGCAGTGAAAGAAGTTTTGATGTAGGTGATTGGGTATTCCTACGGCTACAACCATATAAGCAAATGTCCCTAAAGCAAGCTAAGAAGGATAATAAATTATCACCAAAGTATTATGGTCCGTACAAGGTGTTGCAAAAGATTGGTACTATGGCATACAAATTGGAGCTTCCTGCAGCTTCTCGATTGCACCCAGTTTTCCATGTTTCATGTTTAAAGAAGGTTATAGGTGACAAGCTCCCAATTCAAACAATATTGCCAGAACTTGACGAGGAAGGAAAAATTATATTGGAACCGGAAGCAGTCACAGAAACAAGAACTCGACAGCTACGAAATCGATCAATTTCAGAGTATCTTATCAAGTGGAAGAACTTATCCGCTGAAGATTCCACATGGGAGGATGAGAATTTTATGCAGAAGTATCCAGAACTACTCAAGCGTTGAGGACAACACTTTTTTGAAGGAGAGGGGCATGTTGGGTCCCTATAATACTAGTGATTACCCCATTACTATTGTAGTTATACCCCTTATTTATATTGTTGTGCCCCTATTACCCCCATATTGTTATTTCTGTGCCCCATAGAATCCCTCTATTGTTATTTTTGTGGCTTTATATTGTTATTGTTAGGTCGGCTGGATTATATTGTGACTCCTTAGACTCCTATATATAGAAAGGAGGTTTTGTCATTTGTATCATCCAAGAATTGTTCATTTATGTAATGTAAAGGAGGTTGCCCCCTCGAAGAGGCTGAATTCTAAGGCTTTGATCTATCTTTTCTTGAGTTGGTTTCATAACACGGACAGTTAGGGCTAGGGAATTACGTTAAAATTGCAGGGTGTTCAATGGGGCAAGGTAGGCATAAGGTTTAGCACTCTAGGGCTTGATGGGTGAGGTGTTTTAAGAATGGTGAGAAGCTAGGAAGAGCATGTGATTACCATGGATCCTTCCTAGACTGTAGAAAAGATATAATGGTGAACATTTCCCCAAAGCAGAGCAATGATGTTATGAATTATGCCTATCAACTTGAAAACATTCACTTAGAAGCAATGAAATGATTAACGAACTACACAAAACATTCTCTCATATGATCACAAGAGAAGAATACTAAATTAAGCTTCATACCACATGGAACCCAAAGAAATAGCTGCAATTTTTATTAATCTCTTGCTAAACTGCTACAAAATGATGTACAATCAAGGCATAAGCATCAAGTTGAGTCCAACCCTTTAAAATGAGAAAGAAGAAGAAGATATAGGAATTGATTCAACCTCCTCCCATCCTCAAGGGTCGAATCCCTAAGATGAGGAGCTAATCTAACCAACACTGAACAAGAAACTAGAATCTAGGCATCCTAACAACTTGCCTCTAAAAGTGAGGAAACTAATTCATTTGTGCTCAAAATGACTTTTAATATAATGAATCTACCTTCTACTGCTAATTATCCATCATATTTACAAGCCAAGTCATCATTTACATTAGTAAAACATCCTCCATGAGATAAAATCCATGATCACAGTCAAAACACAGTGAAATGGCAATCCTGTGCAAAACTTGTCCTACACGCAGCGCCACTTTCAGGTCCCTTTTGGAGGCTTTCCTGGCATCCAAATTGAGCTCATGATAGCACATTGGAAATATATTCAAGTCTACTTTGCAAAAAATCTATAATTTCTTCATTTGAAGATCATTTTACACCTCAAAAGTTGATTCTCCCAAGACTGCTTCTGTATGTCCAAAAAGTGGCAGAAAGGTCTTTTTGGGGTGTTTCTTGACCTCTTGGTAGACCTATTCTGCTCCAAAATCTTAGAAACTTCATAGGGTGCATGTACTCATCGCTCTGAATCCACAAATTCAAGCTATTTGTCCATTGGGTGTCCCTAGGAAAAGTGTAGTGCCAGTGGCATTGCGCGTTGAGCCAGATTTTCTATGTTTAGAATTTTCAAAATTTGCAAAAAACAAAAAATCCTCCAAAATTGACCAAAATTGGTGAGCAGCACCATCATAAAGTATATTGATGAGCCAAGGAAGATTCAACAAGCAACCTAAGCCTATCCTCCTCTTTTTTTCCTTTTAGAGCCTGTTTTAGCCTTGCTTTCATTTGTTTGACCCTCATGTTGCAAATTTTGTTCCGGGTCCTGTAGTGGTAGGCCATGTGCTTCATGATCTATTTGTCCCTATTTTCCTGTTTCAACATCTTCTCTAAGTGAAAATTGACTCTTCCAAGCCAAATCCCTCTATCACCCTCAATTTCTTTCTCAATTGGAGTCAAAGTGACCGGTGTCTCTTCCTCTTGCATTGCTGACTTACCCTTGTCACCTTGTCTTTTTATTTTTAGAAGTTCCAGCTCCATGAGGACCTGCTTTTCACTCAGCTGCTTTTTCTCTTGTTCCAAATATGTGATGAGATACTTGGCTCTCGCCAAGTTGTCCATCGATGCTTGGACTTCAGCCTCCTCTTCCTATATGATGATGTCTTTTATTGTTGCTTCATCCTGAGCCTCCAAGTCAATTGTCTCCATGACATGATGAATATAATGCTGCTCTGACTCATCATGCTCTGTCAAATCAAAGTCTCTTTCTTCCTCCTCATCATCAAGATCTTCCACCTACATCTTTTATTTCCCTTTGTGTAGCTGTTGCACCTGTTCCCTGCTGTGTTGATGAAGAAGGCAAAGCCCCTTCCACATCCTGTGGAGTAAGCATTTGCTTATGAGTTGATGAAGAAGGTAAGGTCTCTTCCACATCCTATGGAGAAAACACTTGCCTATCATTTGCAATCATTCTTCTTGTGCCCCTTTGGTATGTCATGTAAGTCCCGGGCACCTCAGTAGCTCTAGTCTCTTTGGCCTTCTCATCTATCTTCACCTGAGCACTGCTAGAAGGTCCTCCTGATTCTTGGGACACTGGGGGAGGAATTTAAGGACCCCTGAAGATGTCATGAGTAATAAATGTCTCCCATGAGATGTTGAGGAGGTTAAGATGATGAAGCACAATTATCTTGATCAGGGAATAATGATAAAGACTACTCATCTGCTGAGGGTATGGCTTTTTTTGCACAAAGTGGGCCATCTTCTCAATATTCCTGAACAAGAAATAAGGGACGTTTAACATCCTCACCCTGGTAAAATGCATGAGAAGCTTGATGTGATAGGTTTACAATCTGGAAAATCTACCCTCACAAGTGAAATATTTCACGATGATTTTCATCATGGGGGCATACTTGTCTTTAAGGAACCTGAAAGGAAAAAGCCTTTTTGCTTCATTTCTGTACTTGGGTTGATGTAAGGCTCATAATAGTGTTCATCCAGGTCTTGTGCTTTGTACCACTTCTCCCCTATATTTGGAATCCTGGTTGCATCTGTAATAATGGAGGGTGAAACTGTAAATGTCACCCCAGTAAGAGTCACCTTGTTGTCCTGAAGATTGGCTACAAAAAGCTTGGTGAGCTCATGGTGGTGTTGAACTCTCTTTACCTAATCAAGAAATCATAGCACCCTAGATTCCTGAAACAAGTGATAGCCAAATGAGAATCCTGCAGCTCTTTGAGGTTTGATGGCTCTTCCCTGATAATTCTGCCTCCCTTGTGTGGTTTTCTCTAATGCCGAGGTCTATCTGTTGAATTGTCACTGCCATTGTTTTCCTCCTCCTCACAGTCCATGTCTTCTCTGTCCATGTTTGAAACTTTTGAGGCTGTGCACTCCTAGAAAGGGATGAAGGGAGTGAGCAAGAGTGATTAGGAATAATGGAATGGAAGATGACATTGTGAGGTATTTGGTGGGCTAGGAAATGAATGGGAGGGTATGAATCATGAAAATCAGGGAGAGGGGCTTGGGTCCTTTTTTGAAGCATAGCTTGTGGGATGAAGGACAAAGGAATATAAAATGTTATGGAGTGATATAGGGGAGGGTTTCAGGGCTTTAGTGATAGGTGATGGGAGAAATAATGGGGGTTAGGGTTTCTAGGGTATAATTAAGGAAGAATCTAGGGTTTCACCTTTTCCATTGCAAATTAATTTTAAAAACTTCAATTGCAAACAAATGATGAAGTATAGTGAGGAAACTTACTTTCTTGAGGGAAGAGAGGGTGATTTTTGATGTTTTTAGGTAGCTGGAGGCTTTTTGGCCCTTGCTGGCTCAATGCACAACGCCTGCTACAGGCACATAGCGCCCTCTTGAACGCGCATCGCAGTGGGTTTTTAAACTTCCAGAATCGCCCTACGCGCAGTGCTCTACCTAAACGCGCAGCGCCACCTCCACTGCCCCAAACGCACAGCGCCAACCTCCCTAAGCACAACAACACTTCTCCTTGGCCCAAAAATCACTCAACTTCTCCTATTTTCTTCACCTTTTGACTCCTCCTTTTCCAAAAGAGAATGATGAGTTTGAAAATGAAATGTGACACCTTATATAGGAATAGATTTTGATTTTTTTCATTTGAAAAACCCACTTTCTAATGTTTCCTGACCTTTTTCAAATCTTTGTTTTAATGCCTTCTCTTCATTGTTCCTTTTCAAGTGGATGATGCTCAATTTGAACTGATTTTGGCAGTGGTTCATTGTCTTGTAGCAAGGAGAGATGCCTTGGTGCAGCCGAGATCATTTATTACATAAAGTGACTTAAATTACATAAAAATATAAATTAACTCAAAATACTTTGTTTTCACCTCAAAAACATGTTTTTTGAGGTGAAAATTGCATTAGTTAAAAAGATAATTGTACAGTGACTATGACTTACTCGCAATCATTCTTGATTTATTTATCATCCTCATCCCCTTGCTGCCCTTTATTTACACCTTTAAATCATGCCTTTGACCTTGGAAATGAAACCCTAAGACCTAATGAAAACATGCCCTAAGACCTAATGAAAACAAGATTGCATTTTGACCATGAAACCATGACTGAATACAACCTGAAGATGGGTCAACAAGTGTACTTTATGAGGGAGAAATTACATTTTCTGAGGAGAAAACAACCATCAGTGAATTAACTTGAAATAACCTAATGAAATGATGTAAAAATTTCAGTATGGGACCCCTAAAATGAAAATGCAAAGAGCACATTTGATCCGTGATGGAAGTATGCAGATATTGACACTAACAATATCCCTTTAGGATCTTGGAACACACTATTAATTGCCTGTAGAAACTTCTATATATATATATATATATATATATATATATTACTTAGCACCCCTTTAGTGATGACTTATCTCTCATGGACTCTTCTACTGACTTTCCTTAAAAAGAACAAAAGACATTTCTTACTAGAAATGATCAACATTTTGGTCTGATTAGCACTTACTAGTGAGGTCTTTGACTTTCATGCATGTTGATGATGAATGATTTTTTGTCTTTCATAAAGTGTTTCTAGTTGGATATTGGCATCAAGATTACATCCCACATGTAAATATATGGAGTCCCAAATGCAACACCACATAGATCTAATAGAACTACATCCAATTTTATTTCTTCAATAAATTCAACTAATAACTTTGATTTTGCACTATTTGGTTATATTTATCTTTGCCTCCTTGTTTATCTATCCCAATGGATATGGGCTAGTATGGCCATGAGTCTCCAGTCCTTGTTTCTTGGCTAGATCTACTGCTATGATATTTTACTGTGATCTTGAGTGAAATAGAGCATCATTTTTTGTCTTCTTGAGCTGTATCTTTATATGGAAGTGTTTGGTCATTTTATTCTCTTCATGTGGCTAAAGCCTAATTAGATTCACCTCATTCTATATTGATATACATAAAATATTCTCATCTATGTCCAAGTTGCTTTCCACTTGGTTCCTCGAATCTATGGCCATGAGATTTTTGTTTTTAAGTTCCCTTTTTTTGTTCTTTAGGTTTAGCGTTGGATGAAATTTCCAACACTTCTCCTTTGTATGCCCATTAATGTGATAGTGGTTGCAGTGGTTGCTATGATATTTTCATTGTTGTTTCGTGAATGTTGTATTTTTGTCTTTCCCCCTTTCTAATTATTCTTCCCCTCACTGAAAGCTTCATAGTCTATTATGAAACCAGCTCACAAAAATATAGAAAATATAGATCAACGACTTAGAAATCAGCCTCTTCGAGGGGTTAACCTCCTTTACATTACACAAATGAACAATTCTTTTGATACAAATGACAAGATCTCCTTCCTACATATAGGGGTCTAAGGGGTCCCAATACAATCAGAGCCTACATAACAATAATATTGCAGGGGAACAACAATAACAATAATGGGCTTCTATGGGACATAATAATAACAACATGGGGACTATATGGGCCCAATAATACAATAAGTGGGTTGCACTAATAACAATAAGGGGTTACACTAGTAGTATAGGGACCTAACATGCCCCTCATCTTCAAAAAGTGTTGTCCTCAATGCTTGAGTAGTTCTGGATGCTTCTGTATAAAATTCTCATCCTCCAGTGTGGAATCTTCAGTGGGTAAGTTCTTCCACTTGATGATATATTCTAAAAGTGATCGATTTCGTAGCTGTCGATTTCTTTTTTTTGTTGTGACTGCTTTTGGTTCCAATATGATTTTTCCTTCCTCTTCAATATAATGAAATATTATTTGAATGATATCTTCTCACTTATAACCTTCTTTAAGCAAGAAACATGGAAAACTGGGTGCACTCGAGAAGATGCGTGAAGCTCCAATTTGTATGCCATAGTACCAATATTTTGTAACACTGTTTATGGACCATAATACTTTGGTGACAATTAATTATCATGCTTAGGTTGCTTGAGGGACATTTTTTTGTATGGTTGTAGTCGTAGAAATACCCAGTCATCTACATCAAAACTTCTTTCACTGCGATGTTGATCTGCCTATCGTTTCATTTGATTCTGCACCAAAGTGGGGTTATCCTTTAAAAGTTGGAGAACTTGTTGTTGATGCTCGATCTGATCGTTCACTGCTTGAACCTTTTTCTTCTTGATATGTCCTTCTATATTGAGAGTTTGAGGAGTGGTAATTTCTGCCAATGCATTACAAGATATGGTCAGATTCATTTCTTGATGCTCGACGTGATCTTTCACTTCTTGAACCTTTTTCTTCTTGACATGTTCTTCTATCTTGGGAGTTTGAGGAGTGGTAATTATTGCCAATGCTTTACAAGATATGGTTGGATTCATTTCTTCTTTCTTTGGGGTTGGTTCCTGGTGTATATCCTCTTCCTTTGATGTTTCTTGATCCTTTTATTCCTCTTCTTCACAATCTATGTAAAATAATTTCTTCTCGGTACACTTATGACCTTTAGTGTATTTTATATCACAATCGTAACAAAACACTTTTTCTCTTTTTTCTTCCAAATGTTGTGGTGTAAACCTTGTAGGTTGTGGAAGGGTAGGAGCAAAAAAACTTCCATATTTATAGTTGTGAGTGGTAGGATTCCTTGTTTCCATAATTCCACTTTCAAATTTTCTTGCCAACCTGAATGCCTTCTCTAATGAATCAAGCTCCCAAAGATGAACCGCATATTGAATGTTATCCTTTAAAGTCCCTATGAAGAAATCAATCCTTTTCTTCTCTAGAATATCATTTACCCTTATATTCAATTTTTGGAAGTCCTAAATGTGCTCTGCCACTGAACCCTTTTGTTTGAGATTTATCAATTGGCTAAAGAAGGTGTTGCTCTTTGTATCTTCATAACAGTGCTATCATTTCCTCTGTGAAAATTGACTAGGTGACAAGTGGTTTACGATAACAAAGCCCTTTATACCATACAAACTGATTTTGTTCTAATTATAATGATGCAATATGTACCTTTTGTAATAGTTGTACATCATGTAGATCAAAATATTGCTCCATCTGTTGTATCCAATTTACTGGATCCTTGCCATCAAACTTCCTCATATATATTTTTCTTGATTTTAGGAGCTCGATATTGAAATGACTGTAACTTTGTAATTTCTAATCCCTAAGTTCTAAAATTGCGTCCTGTGGTATCTCTCTGAGTCTTCTTTCCAAACCTGTAAGCTTGATCAATATTGGATTCTCCAAGGAAGAGTTATGCTAAATCTCCCACGATGACCCGATTATAGACTAGTTCAGTGGAGCAAACTTGTACAAAGTTCCAAGTGTCACTGTTTCAACCTTAAGACCTGCAACTAATACAAAGAAAACTATAGGCCATCCTATTCTTGTTACATTTTACGAAATCTCAATCTGATGCTTAGAGAGAAAGTTATGACGAGTTTCACAAGGTCACCTAGTTGGAATGTAATTCAGGAGTCTACACAAACCCTAAATGTCTTTGACCATATCTCCGAAAATATAGAAAAATAATATTTGAAATTTGGGCCTGAGCTTCACCATGAGTTCAGCTCAAATGGGTTTTAATTTAAGAGTCTGAACTTGCATATAAAAACAATTAAAGAGAAAATTCCACGATGACCTGTTTGAGATGGAATTATGGATCTTGCAGAAACCCTAAATTCCTCAGATCATATCTCTGAAAAGATAGCGGGAAAATATATGAAATTCAGACCCGAGGTTTATAACGATTTCATATCAAATGGGTTTTGTTTTCTAGCTTCTAAAATGTCATAAAGAAAACATTATAGTGCAAATTCCATGATGACATGTTTGGAGCAGCGAAACCCTAGAATCCAAAGCTCTCATACCAAATGTTATGAAACCAGCTCACAAAATGATAGAAAAGATAGATTAATGACTTAGAAATCAGCCTCTTCGAGGGGGGAAACCTCCTTTACATTACACAAATGAACAATTCTTGGATGATACAAATGACAAGACCTCATTTATATAAGGGTATAAGGGGTCCCAATACAATCAGAGCCTACATAAATATAATATTGTAGGGGCACAAAAATAACAATAGTGGGCTTCTATGGGGCATAATAATAACGACATGGTGACTATATGGGAACTATAATGCAATAAGTGGGCTGCACTAATTACAATAAGGGGTTACACTAGTAGTATAGCGACCTAACATAGTCCTTCTTCTACTTTGAACCACTTGATTTCCCTTTCTGATGGCCTACATGCTCTAGTCATTGTGCCTATACATAAGCTTCGTCCACCAATTTAGGTTTACACAACATCACTTGACTTCACAAATAGTTTTGCAGACCCCCAAAAATACTTAAGGAGTGCATTTGTGTTCTTTAGGGAGATAAATAGTATTATAGCTATCATTTTAAATTATGTGGTGTACTCCTATACACTATGCCCTTGAATTTACCTAAAGTAATGCCACTAGATCCAATGATCCTCTACATACCTGATAACGTAAAATTGTGACTTTATAAGAGCCTTCAAATTCTCCCCCTTAGTCACTGGAGGATATCCTTTCAACCTTAATGTTTCCATGTGGATTTCCCACCAAGTTAGGGCATGGCCCTTTAATTTTAGATGAGAAAATGAAATATTATATTCTCCCTATATACGGTGAAAACTAAAATTAACTTCTAACTATTGCAACTAATGATTTAAATTCAATGGGTCAATGTAATCCCCAATTTTGAATTTTCATCTTAGGAGGTAAGCCGGATCCTTGGGATGGTGCTAAGCATAACAAATTTTTTCAATTCGAGCATTGGAGAAAATTTTGATGTGGGAGACATGAGGACTCAGGAGAATAGGAGAAATTACAGCCTTAGTGGGATGTGGGGACCACAAAAAGGAGGCAATGCAACCCCTAAAGTTAACGCACACTGATGGAGGAAGAGAGAGAAGGAAAGGAGTGCGATTTAGTGGAAAATGGGTCCACCAAGGGAGAGAGGATCAATTTCTATAAACTAGGTAGGGAGACCACCATTTGGGTACTTTTTGTAAGTTTACAATTGGGTGTTCTGTTTGCTTGAGCTACTCATCCCAGTTAACACCTTGTTATTTAACACAAGGAGATTTCTAGGTGGAGAACTCACTCTTTCTTCAGTGGACCATGAGTAAAACCATAGAAGAGAAATTTTGCATTTTGGAGCCATTCTAAAGCTGGGATAGGAGTTAAATTCTTAGGTTTGCATGTGGCCAAGATGTTGGAGAAATTCGCACTAGTGGGAGAGATAAGTTGTGGTGCAATAAAAATTCTAGGTAATTCAAAAAAGGTTGGGAAAGTCATTTGCTAGAGTTTGTGTCGTTTGTAGGTGTTGGGATCAGGATCCCCCAAGGGCATTTTTTGGGCTAAAACCCCATGTTTAAGTCAATTTTTTTAATATAATTGTAAAGACTCCGCATTTTGTGGTCGCGAAGCATGAAGGTGTTATGTGTCAAAAAGGGTAGTCTGCCCTTAGTTTTTTAATGTAAAATCGGCTGTAAGAGATCTACCCATGGTCCGCAGACCATGGGATTGTATAAAAAGAGCTAAGCTCTAAGTAGTTTGAGAGACATATCATGACACACGATGGAATAGAGTCATAGTTTTGGAGCAAGAAGTCTAAGTCTTGGGTTGTAGCATAGGTAGAGGCTCTGGAGTTGAGTGTGCAGAGGCCTAGTGTAGAAGTCCGTAGTTGAGTGCGCAGACCCTTGCACCTGTGTGCGCAGGGTGGAAAGAGTTTGTAAACACTCGGAAGATATTAATAAAGAGAGATATTCTACAATTTCTGTGTCCTTGTTCTATTGATGCATCTGGATATTTTATGTATGAATTTCCTTTATTATGCTTATTTGATGTGCGAACTAATGCAGTTACATTGAATAATTGAACGCAATTACAAATATCTGTTTACGCAGTTTTAACCTTAAGTATTTTATGAGATAATAAAATCACTTAGATTAATTGGGGAATCTGCATGGCACGTTGCCATAAGCAGCGCGAAAGTATCTGAGTAGTAGGTTAGGGTTGTGTGAAGGTCAATTTTACCCTTTTGCAGAGGTATGGAATGATGGAATAGACGGCTTGTCTTGTAAGCCCTAGAGTGAAGCGACTTGCGCAAAGGCAGGAATAGAGGGAATCAAATGACATCACAACCATCTTAGGGTGGGGAAACTTGGTTCCAACATCCCCCCATATGTCTTGGAGTGAGACCTCAGTCCGTACTCCACAGCTGATGTCGAAAGGGCCAGTATTGTAGGGGTTTGTTTGGCTAATTAATGCTAAACCTGGGTCAGGCCCCATCAAGCCAACAAATGGTTCCGTTGCCAGGACCAGAATGTGCACAAGAGATGTCTGATGTCGTATCACTGGAATCCAACTAAGAAGGAGAATGGAGACTGGTTGGATAGGAAGATCCAAAAATTCGCGGTGCAAGAGAAAAGAAACCCGTGACTAACAAAGGAATAGTGGTTGGAAAGATACCTGTATACAGAGATCCACGAGATTTTTTTCTGCTCCTTCCCTATTGAGCTATACGAGTGGATCGCGAAGCTAGCAGAGAGCCAAGGAAGGTGGAAACTTGATGATCCTATTTTTTGGACCCCAGAGCTAATACATAAATTAGAAGCATCTAAGGACAAGATCACCCGCGTTGTCAATCATTGGCTCGATTGCGTCATAGGAGGATTTGTGACTGAATTCACGGTCAACACCTCAGTTAGCTACAGCGAGGCAGGGCGACACTTTTTGAAAGGACCACGAGGTAAGTATGTGAAATCTTTGAATACTTGGATTAAAATGCTAATATGCGAAAAACGAGTTATGCAACTACCTTGATATGCATAACTACGTGAGCGGAAAAAATTACAGGAACAAAGGAAAAAAGGTTTTGAAGTATAGTCCGTTGATTTCACCTTTGCGAGGTGACGAGGAAGGGATAGCGAAGGTTTCTCCATGAAGTGCTATTCAGTTAATAAGACAAGGATTCCCATGAATACCACCTCCACCCACACCAACTCCAACTTCACCACCATCACTGCCAACTTCACCTTACCACCTTCACCTCCACCGCAGTTTAGCATGGAAAACGCAGTGAAGTTGCCTTTGTTCAAAGGCTTGGGGAATGAGCACCCAAACCAATTTTGGTTCATTGTGAAAGTTTTGTGGGAAGCTCAAGGTGTTACAGATGATCATATAAAGAAGGTGACATTGGTTAGTGCCCTGCAAGATCATGCGCTAACCTAGAATATCAAGTACTCAAATGATAATCCGAATGCCAGAGTGACAGACATCCAGACAACACTGAATAGAGAGTTCAGTAGGCCTAAATCTGAGGCGCAGTTGATTGTGGGATTTAAAGAGATCACGATGCAACCAAGTGAGACATATTAGGAACTAGATCAGAGGTTAAAATGTACAATCTGTGAAGCCAACATGAACTTGACAGATGGACAACATCGCGAGTGGTTTGTGGCTTCGCTACTACCACTTTTAAGGGCCGCACTATCGCAGCAAAAGATAACAACTTAGGTGGAGGCCTTGGAGATTTCAATGAGAATGCATGAAACTCTGATGTAAGATCCAAACCTGGGGGTTCAGCAGATCCATGCGTAGTTGAAGAATCTATGCCTTGAGATGCAAAGTCTGAAGTAGGATAGGACGGTTCGACCAGAGGTGCACAAGGAGGTATGGTGCCTGAAATGCAAGAGTTAGGGTCATGACAAGGACCATTTCCCGGTCTTTGCAAACTATATTGTAGGAGGAGGGCCCATGCCTTTAAGGCCAGAAGATCAAGAAGGACCTAGCATGGGGCCTGCACTGTGGTGTGCTATCTGTAAGGTAGGAAGAAAACATGCCATAGATAACTGTCATATGTTGCAGAAGTTTGTATAGACACCGTAACAGCTGTTCTACAACTTTTGTAGGTTGGTAGGGCATGATGAGCGTAATTGCAAGAGTTATGAATTGATGATGGATAGAACTCCCACCTATAGGGTTCAGGCCGAAACGCAACCCCTTGACCAGAGCGCATGGATGGCTTGGACAAGATTTCAGGGGTGCGGATGAGGCCGAGGCAGAGGAGGACCTAGCAGAGGCCAAGGAAAGTTGATTTGCTACAATTGCGGAGGACCGGGACACTATGCTCGTGATTTCACTAATCCAACACATCCGTTGTGCAAGTATTGCATGCTATTTGATCATGAATTAAATGGCTGTCCTATGCTGATAGTTAGGATACGTGACAAAGGGGCGCTACCAACTCCGCACACTCAAAGCCTGCAAATGATGAGGTCTAAGCCATGCGAAGAAAATCCAATCATCAATATAGTGCTCAGGAGTGGAATCATGACAGGAGATGACAAAGGGAAACAACCAGAAGATAGTGCATGGGTCCACAAATCTCCCATGAAGGAAGTGAAATTTGATTTGGAGCACACCCATGAAACTTTCATGGAAGCTAAGAAGAGCTTCATTGAGGCCTCCACCTTAGGAAGCAAGGATAAGCCTGATCAGGAGATGAACCCCTCTATGCTCACAACTTTCCTGGAGACCTATATGAAGTTACTGCGTGATAGTAAGGCCATGAAAGGGTTACAAGAGCTCATCAATAGATGCGCTGGAACCGTGCTAGGTGAGCCATGCGTAGTACGAAAGATTGGCAAGCATAAAACAAGGACAGGACGAGAGATGATACTGACCTCGCAGATAGGAGAGTATGAGATGGATGAGGTCATTTTGAACTTGGGGGTCAGATGTGAATATCTTACCAAAGCAGACTTGGGAACGGATTGGGAGGCTTGTGCTAAAATGGTCTCCGATTCAGCTAAGGATGGCAAATCAGCAGAAGATCATCCCCATGGGACGGATGCAGGGGGTGACTGTGGATATTTAAGGTGTAAGTTCGCTAGCTGACTTTGAAGTAATAGAGATAGTGGACGACAACAATCCCTATCCTACTCTCCTGCGAATTGAATGGGATACCGATATGAATGGGGTAATCAATCTAAAGAAGTAGAAGATTATCTTCAAGAATAAATCGCTACGCGTAATAATACCCCTAGATCCGGCTAAAGGATCAAGCTATACTGAACTAGTCCGCAATTATGAGAGTGATGATGATCTGGACTGTATCTATAAGATAACAATGAGAGACCAATATTGGATAAATCCCACCATGGATGGATGAATTACATGGGATCGTGAGAGTTCTTGCACTTCGGACTCTGATGAAGAGATAGAACACTTGCAAAATTGACTACATGAAGTAACTACGCTGAATTGCAACATGATGACTCGATTGCTGCACTGTGTGTCCTCAGAGGTAAGGAAGCTACCTACTTATGATGTCCTGAATGAGGTAGATATCTTTTTGGATGCAATTGAAAGGGAGGTACTAGAAAAGCAACGCTTCAAGGCATGGGACTGGGCATTGCGTGCTATGCCAACAAGATGGTGGGGTACACCTAAAGGAAGCTTTGATGATTGGCGTGAATGTAGGAGGATGATGAGAACATGATTTGGGAAGCCTAAGATGTGAATGATAGACAAGTATGATGGGCAGGATGGTCCGCATGTGCATTTGGCCAAATGGACCTAGGCTTGTGGGAAAAGCCTCAACCGGAGTGGGTGCACTTGTTCTCTCACACCCTAGATGTTGTCCCAATGAATTGGTATGTAGAAATAGAGCTCCTCCATGGTACAAGTGAGTGGGATGTTCTGCACAAGGGCTTTGTGATGACATTTAGTTTTGAAGATGGGTTTGACTGTATTGATGAGGCGCTACAAGAAGTGAAAGAAACTATCTTTTGGATACCACAGGATCCTTTGGAACTGGTTCAGCCTGAGTGGGTTACTCATCTAAGTCACACGCTAGAATGCTATAGCATGACCGCTGAAGAAGAATATGAGGATCCATGGAAAATTAGCATTCCAGAAACAGAAGGTCACCGCGAGGTTAAAGGACCATAGATTGAGAACCCTGATATAACTGTGCCATTGAAAACAAATCAAGTGAACATTGGTACGGAGGCAAAACCTAAATTCACAAAGATTGGAGACTACTAGGACAATGCAACGGTGGATAAGGTCATAGAATTGCTCCACAAATATCAAGACTTATTCCCTACCAAGTTTACAAATCTAAAAGGGATAATCGGGGACCTGGGAATAATGAAGATTACATTGAAACCTAACGCAAATCCGGTTAAGCAAAGACCTTACCATCTCAATCCAAAATATAAGGAAAAGGTCCGCTTAGAGCTAGACAAGATGCTTGTGACCGATATCATTGAGCATGTGGAAGAATTTGACTAGATAAGCCCAATGGTGGTGCAAGAGAAGAAGTAGGAGGATGAAATAAGGATATGCGTGGATCTCAGAAAGTTGAATGATGCTTGCGTGCATGATCCTTTTCCGACTTCATTCACTGATGAAGTTTTAGACACTGTAGGTGTCTAGGAAGCATACTGATGGGTTCTCTAGGTACCACCAGATCAAAATCACACTGGAGGATAGGAGCAAGACAACCTTTGTGGCTAAGTGGGGTTTTTTTCAGTGCATTGTCATGCCATTTGGATTAAAGAATGCACCTATGATCTTCTCACGCGTAGTTGTTGTTGCGTTCAAGGAATTTATTCATAAGTTCTTGGAGGTATATTTTGATGACTAGACTATATTTGGGCTGGTTAAATGCCATGTAGCAAGGTTGCACCTGATGCTGGATACTTGGCAAAGATACTAGATTGCACTCAATCTCAAGACATGTTTGTTTTATGTTCCTTTTGGGAACCTGTTAGGGAATGTGGTTTGCAGATAGGGACTGATGGTAGATCCCGCGAAGGTAGTGGTGATATTGAACTTGGAAGAACCAAGGAGTGTGAAACAGTTGTGCGATACCCTGGGACATACAATATACTACAGGAAGTTTATCAAAGGCTATGCCTAGATCACTGCGCCTATGGATAAATTGTTGAAGAAGGATGTCACATTCTGATGGAATGAAGATTGTAAGAGGAGGTTGGATATATTGAAAGAAAATATGGTCATCACGCCGATTCTAGTCTTCCCGAGCTGGAAGAAAGAGTTTCATGTGCATGTCGATGTGTCATCTATATTGCTGGGAGCAGTACTGACACAAGCTAGCGAAGAAGGCTTGGACCATCCTGTCACGTTTCCAAGCTAAAGATTATCCAAAGTGGAGAAGAACTATTCCACAATTGAGCACAAGGGGCTAGCTATGGTGTATGCGCTCTAGAAGTATAGGCACTACTTGCTGGGAGATCACTTTAAGATGTATATGGATCACTCTGTGCTGAAGTACCTAGTCAATAAGCCTGTGTTGGGGAGGAGAATCTATAGGTGGCTCTTGTTGTTATAGGAGTACGATTTTGAAGTTGTTGTGAAGCCTAGACGACTGAATGCAAGACCAGACCATCTGTCGCACATCGAAACAGGGGAGGAACCTACTAACTTGGAAGAAGGATTTCCAAACGCGCAGCTATTTGCAGTGCGCGTCACGGATGGTCATTTTGAGGATATCATACACTTCCTAACGACAGGTACTGCACTGGAAGGGTACGCTCCCCAATAAATTAAGGAATTAGTGGTGAGCGTGGTAGATTTATTTGCCATTACTGGGCATCTGTACAAGATGGGGACTAATGAGATATTGTGACGGTATGTACCTGAGTTTGAAAGAAGCAGCATCCTCATAGGTGCTCATGGGGGTGCCACGGGAGGACATTATGCAAGAAGAGCAACCGCGCAGAAGATTCTACATGGAGGGTTGTGGTGGTCAACCCTCCGTCAGGACTCAAAAGCATATTACAAGGCATGCGATGTGTGTCAAAGAACCGTCAAAGAATCGCGGAGGGATGAGATGCCTTTGAATCCACAAATGATGTTGCAACCCTTTGAGAAGTGGGCAATATATTTTGTGGGACCTATTCAGCCACAATGAAAGACAGGAGCAAGGTATATTATTACTGCAACAGAGTATTTGACTCATTGGGTCGAGACTCAGCCTGTGAAGGATTGCACAAGCGTAATCATTGCAAAATTCCTCTTTGAGCATGTATTGACACAATTTGGATGTCCAAAGATCTTGATGAGTGATCGCGGTATGCACTTCCTGAATGAGACGATCAGTGCGCTGATGGAGGAATTTCAAGTATACCACCAGAAGAGCGCACCTTGTCACCCACAGGCTAACGGGAAAGTGGAGGCATTCAACAAAGTGATCAAAAGCACACTGACCAAGGTTTTCAATGCTCAATGAAGTGATTGGGACCTACGCATCCCTATAGTATTATAGGCTTATCGAATGACATGCAAGAAGTTGATTGAAAAAACCCCTTTTAGGCTCGTCTACAACATTGAAGTGGTAATTCCTATGGAGTATATTGTGCCTAGTCTATGCATAGCAACGCTCATAGGTATGACGGATCATGGAGCCCTAGAGGAGAGGCTCGCATAGCTGGATGAATTGGAGGAAGAGATATTTTTAGTTAGATTTCACCAACATGTCCAAAAGTAGCGTGAGAAGGCATTGCATGATCAACATATTAAGCTGCGCACATTTAAGGTAAATGACTTGGTTTTGCTATATGATAGTAAGTTTGATAAATTTCTAGGAAAATTCAGGATGCACTGGTTAAGGTCCTATGTCATTAAGGAAATTACCAATGGAGGAGTGGTACAGCTAGTCAAATTAAATGGAGAACCCTTCTCGGGAAAGGCGAATGGTAGTCGCCTGAAGCCATACACCGACGGTCTGCCCATGTGACTAGATGAAGATGGCATAGTCTTAGTGCTCCAGGAACCTAAAAGGAAGCGTGGGACTATAAACTACACTGCATGGGTTGGGGAGCTGCACAATTGGAAGATGGTGCGAAGCAAGGAAGTGTCACTTGGTTTGCGGTAGCGCGGAGGGAGCTGTGCTACCCAGGGAGAAATCACACAGGTTGGATGGAAAGTGACTGTTAAAGTCACTGTTCATGAAAAGACAGCAGAAGTGCGGCCAAATGGAGCAGGCAGTTGACATTTAAGACATAATTTATGGCTTAGATCCTTGAAAATATGCTGCCAATCCGGAATTAATGAACCGATTTTGGGGGAAACACTCAGATTTGAATTCAAAATGCCCTATAAATTACAAGTGGTTGTCTAGCAAGAAACACTTAGCATTTTAAGTATTCAGCTGTTGAGCTCTAAGGCACCTATGGACCCAAAGTTGTCGAGGCTCTCACACAGACTCATATACTTGCGAATTTTCCTAAGACGTCATGAGAACTGATAGAGAGTGTTATGTCATCACCCCGAGAAATTATCAATACACAGCAAGTAGTAGAAGAGCCAACACAAGAGATGGAGAAACAGGAAGAAGTAGTTGCTCTAGAAGTAGCTACCCCAGAAGCAGCCAAAGTATTGCTGGAGGTCCCTAAATCCTCAAGAACACTAAGACTAAAGCCAACCCCAACCAAAGAAACTGTAAAGGATAAGAAGGGAAAACAACCTGCCATACTGGTGCACACCTTGCCAAGTTGAAACCCACCAAAGGCCACTGCCGAGGAGAAAGGGAAGGCTATAAACCTAGAAGCAGAGGAGGAGGATATCGAAGACATCCCAATGGAAGATGAGGATGTGGGAGTGGAAGTAGAGGAGGTTGAAGCCCAGGGTGCAGACCCTATTACACGGTTTCTAGAGTATGTCCCTATGTGCAAGCCTAAATCCAAGGTCCCAAAGGACATTGATGAGAGTAAGACTCCCCTACAAACCCCCCTGCTACCAGATGAAATTCCTTTAGATGGTCTGTGTCTGGCATGAGTGCCGATACTAAAGCTAGAAGATTGTGACTTGGCAAACCACGAAAAGTTCCCACACCTAGTGATTGAGTAGTTGATGCACCACATCATAGATACCAATATGAGAATGACATTATTGGAGGCGTGGTGCAGGGGAGTAGAGAAGGCATGGTTGCTCAACCTGCTATAGGTGCCACACTATAACCACACCTCAGTGATAGTTCTGGTCATCAAGCAACAGTTATGCTTAGTGCATGATGGGTGTCTGTGGCTGGAGGGGTCGATACCCATCATAGATATGTTGATTTAAAGAATAACATGCATGTCGTATATAGGCGAGAATCCGGAAATGATATTTGGTGGCAAGGGTGGCAAGTAGGCTCGTAGAATCACTGAAGGAGAAATTCAAGTTGGTGAAGAAGCCATGCGGGTACGCTATCTCCAGCGTCTGTGATCCCATTGTGAAGGTAGAAATGCAGATCCTTGTAGGGAAGGTGATGCAGAAGTGCCGCATCGATGAGGTGGCAGTGCCTGTTGTCATGCTCACACAACAGTGTGAGGGAGGAGTCCAGTTTAACTGGTCTGACTACCTTCACGGAGAGTTCCTGGCGAACTGCCGCAAAGCACAAGAGCTCAACAATACATTCCACTATGCGTGGCTCTTGCTGTCAATTGTGTTGGTAGCATGGGAGATACCAAAAGATAGCCAGTTCGCTTCGGTCGCACCAAACCTTCCTGAAGCAGTAAACTATGCTTCGCTATGGGCGACCAAGGATGCGCAGTGGGTTCGGGACAACAAGATATTATGGATATTGATGTAAATGAATATCAAGATGGCCATCAATCACAAGCTGCGATTATCACCCACAGTGTACGCTAACCTGCAGAGCTACGCCACATTCAAAGCCAATTTCCATCGAGTTTCAATCAGGGCGTAGAAGGAGCCTGCGCATAAGTGGTAAGACTTGTTATACCTGGCCATAGATGATGCCATTGATGCGGTGCTCAATAAATGGCCGATGAAGTGGCGCACTACCACGGACTTAGCGGTGGGTGGAAGCAAGTCCGCTGCACAGAAGAAGAAGAGGAGGCCAAGATGAAAATGGCACAGCTAGTCGAGAAGAGGAAAAAGGAGGCCACTGAAAAGTCCCAGGCAGAGTAGATAGGAAAGGAGGCGAGAAAACAAATAGGTGGCACAGAGCGGGGCTCTGACAAAGGGGCGTGGTCGCCTTCACTTGAGACTGAAGAAGAAGAAACATAACAGCATGACGCGAACCCTCAGGAGACGTTCGCCCGCATTAAGCATCCATGAGAGATGGAGAAGGGAGGGTCTAGAAAGAAGTCGAAGGCAACTAAGACCTTGCTAGACCCTATCACATTAACGAAGGGCGACTTACATGATATCGGTGACACAGTTAGATATGTCACCGTGGAGGCCCTGCAGCAATTCGAGCAACAACAAAAAATCATTCTAGGGGCCATTTAGACTAGGTTGTAGAAGTTTCAGTCCTATGCATCACAGGGTAGTACAGTGTCTACCAGCTTGGCTATCGACACTTCAGAGGCTGCCAATATGCTACGCATGAAGGCTTCCACTGCTATAATTCTACCGGATGGAGCACTGACCATGGAAAATGAGGTTGACAGGCCCACTGTCAGCAGCCTAAAGGGAGTTGGGTTGAACCTCGCAGCACTTCCACACAAAGCACTCCACCTCTTATAGGATGGAGTAATTGCAAAGCTGAGGACCCGTGAGCATTGCGCCCTCCAGGTGATCAGTGAGCAACGGATCAAAAATTAATAGATGGTCCTATAGAGAAATGTTGCCATCGCTGCTGAGACAGCGACAACCAACCAGAGCAAGAAGATTATGTAGGTCGTGGAGGAAGAATGTAGAATGGTCCTAGAGTTGGCCATTCCAGAGGAGGAGCCAGTCGAGGTCTGCATCCGCAAGTTGGCCACAGGGATGGATGACACCCAGACTGAGATGGCGCGGGTTCAGCTAGAGTTGAACCTGCAAATTACAAAGCTTCAGTTGAGGGCCTAGCCTTCAACACTGCCAGAGGTAAAGGAATTGCGGGTGACCGCTATCACAAAAGCAGTTGTGGCGGTGAAGAGTGCAGTAGCAGACTGCACACAGTTGTTCGAGCAATCGTTTGAGGTCTTAACTAGCTTCAAGGAGGACCCAAACAACTAAACGCTAGAGATGGAAGCATGTGAACCCCAACACTGCTACGATGAAGTTAAGGGCACAACGTGAACCGTCACCGTTGACACAGAGGTTAGCCAAGCTGTAGGAGGCCAAGCAGCTAAAGGAATAGGTGGACGTAGTGCTACACAAGGAAGCAGCGTTGAAGGCGCAACTAAAGCCCTAGCTGGAGGAAGCTTATGCAGTCACAGGAAACATTGAAGGAAAGCTTGCGAATCTGCAAGCAATGCAAAAAAAGCTTCAGGTTGACATTGTAGGAGCAGTAACCAAGAAGACAATTGAAGATACGAAGTAGCCAGTAGCTTAGTGCACACCCGAGGTAGAAGTCATTCGGGTCGAGCTGGACGGGCTTCACACAAAAATCTTCGCTCCTACCAAGTGACTCGAGGGTGAGTCATGATGTTTGTGTTGGGGGCCTCTTGGGAGCGAGATCCCCCAGGGCAGTTTTTAGGCCAAAAACCATGTTTAAGTCAATTTTTGTAATATAATTGTAAAGACTCCACATTTTGTGGTCACGGAGCTTGAAGGTGTTATGTGTCAAAAAGGGTAGTCCGCCCTTAGTTTTGTAAAGTAAAGTTGGTTGTAAGAGATCTACCCATGGTCCGTGGACCATGGGTTGTATAAAAAGAGCTAAGCTCTAAGTAGTTTGAGAGACATATCATGACACACGATGGAATAGAGTCATAGTTTTGGAGCAAGAAGTCTAAGTCTTGGGTTGTAGCATAGGTAGAGGCTCTACAGCTGACTGTGCAGAGACCTAGGGTAGAAGTTTGCAACTGAGTGCACAGATCCCTGCAGTTGTGTGCGCAGGGCGGACAGAGTTTGTAAACACTTAGAAGATATTAATAAAGAGATATATTTTGCAATTTCTATGTCCTTGTTCTGTTGATGCATTTGGATATTTTATGTATAAATTTCCTTGATTATGTTTATGTGATGTGCGAATGAATGCAGTTACATTGGATAATTGAACGCAATTACAAATATCTATTTACATGGTTTTAACCTTAAGTATTTAATGAGATAAGAAAATCACAGATTAATTGGGGAATCTGAATGGCACACTACCATAAGAAGCACGAAAGTACCGAAGAAATAGGTTAGGGTTGTGCAAAGGTCAATCGTACCCTTTCACAAAGGTACGAAAGGACGGAATAGACGGCTCGTCTTGTAAGCCCTAGAGCTGAGCGACTTGTGCGAAGTGAAGAATAGAGGGAATCAAATGACATCACAGCCATCTCAGGGTGTGGAAACCTGGTTCCAACATCCTCCCATACTACTTCGGGTGAGATCTCAGTCCGCGCTCCTCGGGCTGATGCCAAAATGGCTAGTAGTGTAGGGATTTGTTTGGTTATTTAACATTGAACTTGTGTCAGGCCCCCTCAATACAACAGTAGGGTATAAACTTAGGGAATGAGGAAAGCTAAAAATTTGTCTTATGAGTCTTGCGCAAGTTGTCACTAGAAAAATCACACAAAGATTAGGGAGTAGCAGGAGTTGGGGCTTGGGGTTTGGAGGCAGAAGGGATTTTGGTGGAGAAATCTATAGGAAATTTGTGGGAGGTTGGAGCTCTATTTCTAGGGCATTCAACATTGAACCTTGGTAGTGCATAGATAGATAAACTAAGTTGTACAACTTTTTTTGTGGGTTTCTTGAGGGGTTTGATTGAGGCAATTCCCTTTTGGTTTTTGGAGCTACTTGTGAAGGATCAACAACTGCATTTATTGGAATTTCTGAGCATTGAAGAGGGATATTACTACATTTTCCTACCATCTGCAACAATAATAATTTATGGGCCAGCACAACGATTTGGTGGGAAAATTGTACAGTTCATGGGTAGAGATTTCAGAACCTGGGTTGGGCTCTACTTATTGTAGCAAGCCCAAATTACTCTTCCCTTGATTTCATTGTACTCATTCAACTTAAGATTTAATAAAATACCTAGTTTTGGTGCCAATATATATGTGAATGTGATATTTATTTGTGTTTTTAATTTTGTGGGGACGTTCATGAGCATGTTTTCTTATTATTCACTATTTATTTCTAATTAGGAACATTACAATGGTATCAGAGCACAATTTTGGCTATTTGTGGGTCTAAATCATGGGAATGCCGAAACTACTATTGTGGGGGAAAAAATGTTAGAGGTTGAAACACTATTCAAACATTATTCTTTAGATTGAAATTGTGCCCAAAAATGTCTTAGTAGGATAAATTCCTTGAGAAATTTGAAAATTATACTAGGAATTTCGAGAGAATGGTGGAGCTACTCGAAGAATGGGCATTAGTAAGAAAAAAAATAAGAATGAGTAGTTGCATACTCGTAGGTGAATAAAATGGGGAGAACATGATTGTTGAGAAAAATTCCAGTGTCGATACAACAAAAACAAAGATTAATGGTGAAGACAATGACGAGATAAGAGGAGACATACCCATTGAGGAGGGAATTCCTCTAAATACACTCTAGCTAATTAAACATGAGGCTAACAACACACAAAAGTAGTACATGGTTACACCCAATGTGACGCAGGAGCCACCTTTGTTGGATTTTTCTTTGGTAGCCCCAATTGACACATTGGTGGAGACGGTTGAGAATGCACTCATTGATGAGGTGCCATCCATTATTGAGGTATCCATTAATAATACATCCATGTCTATGACATAGTTTCAAGATGAAAAATATCTATAGCAGCATGGTAAGCACCTTGAGGAGCGCAAGATAAATGAGGATGCTATGTGTTACACTTAATTTTGTCACCATGAAAAATGATCATCTAGTTGGATCTCTCGCCATCCATCCAAGTGTCATGAAGCACTCCCTTGCAATTCAACAACTTATATACCTTGAATAAAGTGAAAATTCTAGGAAACATGGTCCATAAACCTACTTTTAGCCTCATGCACAATTTTCTAGCCAATTTCTACGCATGTGCAGTTACTGACATTGATCCCTATGCAAATGTGCACTCCGTCTGCCACTAAAGTGCACATGACTAAATAAAAGGTGAAAATAAAAAGTGAGATCTAAAAGAATTTTTGGGTGAATCATTTCCAACAAAAAGCCTCAAACTCATGTTTATTCGAGCCTAACTCATTTTTTATGGAGCTAATCCCCATTCTTCAAGGAGCCCTCATCACTGTGTCAGTTGATCTCATCCTTGGACTAAGGATCTAAAACTACTTCACTTTTGCCTATTAATCAACCCATAGGTGGGGGAAGTTGATAAAGGCTGCTGAGAATAAGTTTATGATGGAGAAATTAGGTTGGAGAGATTATCATTCTTGGAGATGATTGAGATCAATAGGAGGAGCTTCACAACATCAAGGCATAGGTTTTGTAGCTATTTTATGTTTCTAAAATGAATATAAACAAGTTCTTCTTCTCACTGCATTGTTTAGTGGATTAATTGACAAATTTTATGGATGGTTTATGTTATTTCTATTTGTCCGTTGGAATGATGTTTGTTACTATTCTCCTTAATCACTAGTTTGAATTATTGAATCATTTATGTTGCATATGCCTTTGATCCTTTGTTGTTTCCATGTGTGCATGTCTAGATTCAATCATGGAGGAGCTTCACTGAGGCACAAAGGGGGATCTTCATCAATCATGTCGTAATAAGGTATGAATTTCCTTTCCTCACTTTGTTATATTATAATTCAAGAAAAGATAGATTCAAGGAAGGCATTAGCTTGATTGTTTGTTTGTTACTAGGGTTCTTTGAAACCTAGGGAGATTGCTTGCATCCTTACTTGTGATTTTTCCTCATAACAAATTGGAAACTCTGTTGGGGAATGTCCTATTCTCTTCCATATCCTTGTTTTTGATTCTCAAACTTTTTTGATAGCTTTATCTGAGTCTTGACAATTTAATAACGTTTCAGATTTTGTGATTTGTTTGGATAATTTTTTATTTTTTCTTTATGTTTATTGACCTGTGTGGTTTTTGTTCAGAAATAGAACGCAAATCTCCACTGATTACCTTTATCAACAATGCATATACGCACTGTACTATATTGTATGCCTGTGCATACTCTGAGAATTTTTGACAAAATATATTTTCCTCTCATTAAATTCTGAATTTTTTGTTTTTTAAGGTATCATTATACTTGTCTATGCATCTAGTCAGTCTCCACATGTTTGATCAGGTGTTATGAAGGAGTTTTCTTTATATTTTTTTGTTTTCAAGGATTGAAAGGTAGGGTTTCTCAAGAATTAGTGTTTAAATGAGATGTGCTTCTTGTGCTGCATTGAAAACTGAAGTCATTTTTATTCCAGTACTGAAGTATAATCAGAATTATAGTTTAAGTGTTGAGTTCATAAAATTCATTCAATCTTTTTCATTTTTAGGATTTCATTGGGTGTTTTTTATTTGATTTTCTTTGGTCATTGCTCAAAGATTTGTCTCAATTTCATAACAATTTTTGCATGTTTTTTCTTTCATTTTTGCAAAAAAAAAAATCCCCAAGTCGCCGGGGGGTGGGGGCTGAATTGTGTTTAAGTGTTAATCACGTTTGATTGTCATTGTTTTTTATCTTTGGAATTTTCATCTGATTTCCTTTACTTACACTTGATTGGTTCTATAGTTGTACTAGTGAAGAGAAATAGTCTTGTTGTTCTTTCACTGATTTGGAATCATCTTATGTTTGTTTTGAAGAATTACTTTGCATAGATTACATTTGCATGGTTAGAATTCTCATTTCATGAACAAAAGTTGTTCATATATTACATTTGCATAGTGTTCATGGAAATTGTGCATAGATTAAATTTGCATAGTTTTCAAGCAAATTGTGGATAGATTACATTGCGTGTTTTGCAACTCAGAGCTTTGAATTGCAATGAAAAATTAGAAGTGGTACATTTTGGAGTTAATATTTTAAAGAAGAACCTCTTTAATTACTCTAGCTAGAATTCATCGAAATGAAGAGATTACAAATTTCATATTTGATGCATTATAGTTTTGGGTCAAGTCATGATACCATCAGTTTCACGTCCATTTACCCTTTGAGTAAATAACAACTTAATAACGCAATGTTAATAAAATTCATCTAGAATTTTTATTCTTTTTAGGGCTATTTTACACCTACAGTATATTAGGTTGTAGGGATTTGGAATAGGGAAGTGAGTAAAATTTCCAAAGTTGCAGACAAACGCTAGAATATTTTGATAGGGAGATAAATCTAGTTTTTTCAATTTTTCTCTAGGAAGCCCCCTTTACAAAGGATTCAAGCACCAGATCATACCAAACCTAGTGAAGTGATCATACCCACTTCATTGTCTATGGTACAATGATTTACATGTATTTAAATGGTGTCGAAAGGTACTTGGGGTCACTTGAAAGTAAACCTCCAATTAACCATGTTGAGGAGCTTTCAAGGTGATTGAGCTTTTTTATTCTTCCCTTACGTGTACATCGGATCTACGACTACCCCCCTAGGTAGAATTGTTCTAGTTGGTAACCTTAGTGACCATAATCCTAGGGATATTACTTGAGGTGACGACAGAGGGAAGGTCCCGCCATTCTTGGAACATACATTGACTAGACTCACTTGGAATTTTTGGAGGGTAACCTTCACTCGAGATGGCATAAGTGAAGTTACTTGCACTAGATTGTTTCATTAAGAAAGTTGTTAGTGTAACTTGTTCCACTCGCTCTATCTACAACTAATTTTCACTTTGATTTTTGTGACGTTGGATTTCATTACTAATTAGTGATTTCGCTGTGAAAATCTTGTTTACATGGTTTGAATCCTTATATATTTTTAGTGGGTGTTAATTGTTTGTTTTTAAATTTTTAGTGACTTTAGGTATGGATTTTGATTTATTCAACTATTAATATTGATAGTTAATTTATCTAAGTTGAATCTAATGGCAACAATACCGAAAGTTATTGATAAAGACCTCTGTTTTAAAAGGAACACTAATCCTTTCCCTGATTTTGAAAATGTTAGTCCTCCTTATATGGTTACATTGTCACTTCTTGGATTCACGATAGGTTTACCGATATGGATGTTCTCAACTTATTTAATTCAAAATTCTCCAATTGTACAACTCAACTGAGTTTTTCACCTCAACCGAGCTCACCATCTCAACATCACCAACCTACTGTTGACCCTTTATCTTCTTCATCCAACATTTCCTCCTCCCTTTCTTCCTCTTCACTGGGTAAAATCCTTGAGGCTAGTAACCAGGTGACTAAGAAGAAGAAGAAAGGGAAGAAGAATAAGAAGCAAGATAAGAAAGAAGTCAACCAACCAACCATGGTTATAAGTATTGGTAATGTCGAGGAAAATTTTAAAATGCATCATAAGCCCAAATGCCCTTGCAAAGATTTGTAAGGGTGACCGCTTCCTTATCAATTTTCCCGGTATTCCTAATGTTTTGGAAGTATGGTCAAATAATTCTCATCAACTTAATATTGATCCATCAACCAATGATTCTCATATTTCGGGGAAAAATATTAAGGTCAGGTTTCCTTGTAGGTTATGCAAAGTGACTTATCATAGTCACCTTTTCCCTCACATGAATGAAGCCTCAATTTATTTTGAAAATCTTACTATTTCATAGCAACAACTTCCAACTAATTACTATAAAATTTCTCCCCATCTACCGTCAGT
The DNA here is from genome assembly GCA_031772625.1 of Pinus tabuliformis. Lineage (NCBI taxonomy): Eukaryota > Viridiplantae > Streptophyta > Pinopsida > Pinales > Pinaceae > Pinus > Pinus tabuliformis. The sequence goes on from CM062817.1 coordinate 1,689,698,976, forward strand.
TGACAAATTGATTGATCTAAATCCAAGTATAGTCAATCCCACTCTTCCATTGGAGAGTGAAACATGTATCACTTAGATTGATGGACTATTTGTTGATCAAGTGATTGAATCGATTCCGTATTTGGTTGATCCCACTCTCCTTTCAGAGAGTCAACCTCATACTTCTCAAGTTCTTCATGTTACCTTAGATTCTTCTACACATGGGGGAATTTCATCTTTTTCTTTTGAACCCAATCCAAGTAATTCAACTATTTATTTTGATTGGAGTAGACTAACAGAACCTCGTCTTCCTTCTTATGCCCCTTTCCAAATTAATGTGAAGGCTTATGGTAAGAATGTGCGTGCATGAATATAGATGAAGGTGCGTCTGTCAGTATTTTATCCTCAACTTCTTGGCAAGCTTTGGGTTGCACTCAGCTTGGGCCTCTTACACAAACTTTGTTAGCTTTTAACATAACTATTAGCAAGCCTTTAGGGGTTCTTCCTAAGTTTCCTATTAGTCTAGAAGGTAAAATTTCTTGTATTGATCTTATGGTAGTCCAAGGTCCCTTGGATTTCAATTTTCTCCTTCGGTGAGACTATTTCTATGCCATGAAAGTTTTCGTATCGACACTTTTTGTGTGTGATGTCCTTCCCTCCCAATGGAAACATTGTGATAGTGGATCATATTTCATTCATTGATATTGATTCGACTACTAGCCATCTGGAACCCCTCAAAGTTCCTTATCTACAAGTGGTACCTACCCTTCCATGGGTTAATTATGTGGGAACCTATCCCATGCTTTTAGTTACTAATGAAAGTCAGCCTCTCACTACAAATTCTTTTGACTTATATCTAATAATTGACGTGCTCAAAACTTCAATGGGGGAATTTCAATACGATTTTCTTATTCCTATTGATCTCCTTGACATGTGTTCCTTCGAAAGAACTGTTCTTCTATCTGATGAAGATCTTTTGGAAGCCATGATCAAGGGGTCTCCCTTGGCATGTGTTTCTTCCAAATGGAAGCCATGATCCAATACATGAGGATAGTTCATTTACTATGTCAAACTCATTAAAAAATGAAACAAGTCTCATGAGGATGGTTCTTTCACTGTGTCAACCTCATTAAAAAATAAAACAACTTTCTCATGAGGATGGTTCTTTTCTTCTGTCAACCTCATTAAAAAATGAAACACGTTATATGGAGAATAGTTCTTTTCTTGTTTCAAGCTTGTTAAAAAAGGAAACAACACCCTTGAGGATAATTCTTTGACTATTTCAACCTTGTTAAAAAATGAAATAGGTTCTCCGAGGATCATTATTTTACTATGTCAACCTCATTAAAAGATGAAACATTTCATTATGAGCATAGTTCTTTTCATGTGTCAAGCTCGTTAAAAAATGAAACAAATCCTCCCCTAATTGAGTCAAGTATTTCATCTGATCTCGTACACAAGCCTTCATTACATCCACCTATTAGTAACCTGTAATCTACTTAGGTGAATGGAATGAGTTTTGGGAGGCATGTGCCCTTGTAGTCATTATGTTGCGGGCATGATAACTTATCTCAACCACAGTTTCATCTTTGTTTCAATCTTGTGTAAAAATGAAACCACTCTCAAGCACAATTTTCTATTTGAAGCTTGTGTAAAAATGAAACCACCCTCAAGCACATTTTTTCTTTGTTTCAAGCTTGTGTAAAAATGAAACCTATCTCGAGTCCATTTCAGTTAAATTTTCAAGACTGGTTAAACTCATTAAAATCTCGAGCTTCTTTTGGTATCTTTTCATGCTCGTAAAACGTACATGAAAATGTCAAGTTCTTTCTGTATTTTCTTGCTCGTTAATTAAATTTGAAAGTCTGTGATTCGAGTATATTTTAATAACTTTTCCGAACTCATTAAAACTTACAAAAAATCAAAACGATGGAGTTCGCTTTACGCCCTTTTTAGACTCCTTAAAAATGAAAGGATCATTGAGTAATTGATTGTTTGAACTCGTAAAAGTAAATGAACAACCATCCATTTAGTATAAGTTTACCCCTTTTATGGACTAAAGCATACTATTTATGAAAAACGTATACATTGAATAATCATGGTCAATAGAGATCTCTCTCGCATTATTTTATCCTTTTTCGGGCTTGAGATACTAAACTTATGAAAAATAACATTGTGGACTTTTCTTATGCTTTTCTCTCGACTCCCTAAAAATGAAAATCATGGAGCTTTACTTTCTCTGGGCTCGTTGAAATTTTAACGTAAAAGAATTGAATGAGTTTCCTTTTCATGTCTTTTCAAACTCTTTAAACATGAAAATGACACTGAGTTACCCCTTTACTGGACTCATAAAATTAAACAATATAGGACTCATTAAGCATGACAATACCAAACCACTCCTTCTTAAGGTTCGCTAAAAATACTTTGAAGGACTCATCCGAAGGATGAACTTATAGGACAAGCATACATTATCCTCCTCAAGCTTGTAAAAAATAAAGAGGTACTTAGTAGTAATGATGGGGGAAAAGTGTTGTTTTGTATTTGTAAAAGGAAGTATGTCGCTCTTGAACATGATGCTCAGTCATTTTCGTGTCCAGGTTGGGAAACTCATTTGTTACTCAGTTAACTGAACCTCATTGAAAGTATTTAGTTGGTTTTGGGTATTATTGTTGAGTCAAATGCTGCCAAGTCATTTTGTTGTGTCACCAATATGTTCAAGAGAAGTCTAAACCTCAGTTCAAATTACCTTGCAATTTGTAGCTTTCAATCACATCGACCATCCCTAAGTCAATCCTTGTAAAATATTATTCAAAAGTTGACATTGATTTTCATCTTGTAGGCCCTCCTGTGACAGGTCACTTCATATCGACTTCATCTCATTATATAGGAAGTTTATCTAGAAACCTTCAATACCTTTAGGCCTGCATGCCTTAATTGTAGGTTTCTCGCCTTCGACGTCGAGTTCTCATCATTGGCCTTTGATCAAAAAATTCTATGAGTGTTTGACTTCAGATCATCTTTTCACACTCCATAGACTGTACTGAGAGGACCTTGAGGACCATTTTCATAAATGGTGGTTTCTCTCGTACTTGTTAATGATTCCCATCATTAACCAACAATCAAGTGGTTTTTGCCATGTTCGACTTCAAGACATCTACTCACATGGTTGTTGGGTTGTGTTATATTCTTTCCATGACTAGCCCACATAGTTAAGTAGGGGGTTAGAAGGAGGGTGGATCCCCCCCTTCATTGCACCGATTATGTAGCGGGGGGGGGCGGTGTCACAGGGGGTTTGACAGGTGCATGTAACCCCACTCTATGGGGTCCGGGGCATCACCCCAGAAAAATTTGGTTTTGGACCCTATATTAGGTTGGGCGGACCCACCTATGGTTTTGTGCATGTTTTTCGCACATGGTTTTGGACGTGATGGTTTTCGGTCCATGATTTTGGATGCGATGGTTTTTGGTCCATGGTAGTGGATGCTTCGGCATGTATAAATATGTATTATCACATTGAAAGGAATATAATGAAAAATCAAGCTGGTAGTCCCAGTTTTGGGATCGAGGGGAAAATCTCTGTGTATATGTGTTTTATGTGTTATGCTCTCGCATTGTTTATTTTCCATGTTTTAGAATTCGTATGCAGGTAATTTCTGTACGGGGTTAAAACCTACATTTGGTATCAAAGTTGTTTTGGCTTCAAGGGGACGCCTTTGTTGCTGAGGGGTTTCACTCAGGCCTATGGTAGACCCTGTTCAGTGGGATATCTATGGGATCGATTCTGGTGGTGAAAGAAAATGGCAAGCAGTGGAAAGGTAGAGATCGAGAAATTTAATGGTCAGATTTTTGAGTTATGGAAACTCAAGATGGAGGATTTGTTGGTGGATAAAGATCAGTGGGTCATGGTAGATCGAGGTACTAAACCAACGGGAGTGTCCGATGAAGAATGGAAGAATTTGGATCGGAAGGCTAAGAGCACAATACGATTGTGTGTCTCAAATTCATTATTGCTGAATGTATCAGGGGAAGCTACAACGAAGGCTTTGGGGGATAAGTTAGGGACTTTGTACCAATCTAAGTCTCTGGTGAATAAACTCTTCCGACGGAAAAAGCTGTATAACCTGAGGATGAATGATGGAGACTCAGTGACAGAGCATCTGAACGCATTTAATACTGTGGTAAGTCAGTTATTATCTGTTGATATTAAAATTTCAAATGAAGATAAGTGCATCAGTTTATTGTGTTCTCTACCAGATTCGTGGGATAGTTTGGTTATTGCAATAGGTAGAAATGCAACTACCTTGCAGTTTGATGAAATAGTCTCATCCTTTCTGGTGGAGGAGATGAGACGGAAAAATATGGAGTGCCAGAATGGTGATGCCTTGTCTGTACAAGGACGGTCTCAGAACAGAAACAAAAACAAGTCATCGAGTGGGAGATCTAAATCTCCAAGAAAACTTGTAAAGGTGGTATGCTAGAAATGCAGAAAGGAAGGGCAATACAAAAGGGACTGTAAATCTAAAGCTCCTGATAAAGGAAAGGGATCTTATGATGCTCATTCTGCAGAAGTGAAAACCACCTCCGATGAAGGTGGGGATGTGTACCTGGCTTCTTCAAGTACACATGTAGATCATGAGGCACAGTTGATTGGCTCAGGTGCATCCTTTCACTTCACTCCCCATAGAGAGTGGTTCTGCGAGTATGAGAAATATGATGGTGGTGATGTCTTCTTGGGGGATGACAGGAAGGCCAAAATCGTTGGTCATGGAAAAGTAAAGTTGAATTTGCAAGGTGGAAGGGTTAGAACACTTCCAGGTGTTCTGCATATTTCTGCATTAGCCAGCAATATGATTTCTGTAAGCAAGCTGGATGATGCAGGTGTAAAAATAATGTTTGAGAAGGATACCTGCAATATGGTTCATGGGGCACTGGTATTAATGTGGGGAGTTCAGATTGGAACTCTGTACAAGTTGCAAGGTAGCACTATTTTTGATGGGTGCAACAGTTCTGTGGTTCCTAAAAGTGGAGCAGAAAATCTAGTGGTCTCTGGAGAGAAGACCATTTTGTGGCATCAAAGGCTTGAACATATTGGAGAGAAAGGTGTTCGAATACTTCATGGTAAAGGTATAGTAGAAGGTATGAGTAATAGCTTTCTGGATTTTGATTTCTATAAAAATTGTGTATATGGGAAGCAGAATTGGGTGAGTTTCCCCTCTGGTGGTAAGAGGGCGAAACAAATATTAGAACTTGTGCACAGTGATTTGTTTGGACCTATGAAGGTTCCATCACTGGGTAAGTCTATGTACTACGTATCATTTATAGATGACTTCTCAAGGAATAAATGGATATATCTCCTTAAGAAGAAATGTGAAGTATTTCATAGGTTTAAAGAATTTAAGGCTCTGGTGGAAAACAAGATATAGAGGAAGATAAAGGTGTTGAGGATAGATAACGGTGGAGAGTTTTGCAGTAAGGAATTTGAAGAATTCTGTAAGAAGTGTGGTATAGCACGGCAGAATACTACTCCATACACACCTAAGCAAAATGGAGTTGTAGAAAGAATGAACAAGACGTTGATGGAAAGGGCAAGAAGCATGCTCAGTGGTGCAGGGTTAGGACATTAATTCTGGGCAGAGGCGGTGGAGACAACATGTTACCTGATCAACAGATCACCTTCATCAATGTTGGAGGATAAGACTCCACAAGAGATATGGATTGGTAAGAAACCCTCTCTTTCACATCTGAGGGTATTTGGATGTGATGCATATGTAAATGTTCCAAAGGAGAAACGAACCAAGTTGGATAGTAAATCTAAAAATTGCATCTTTATTGGGTATAAGGATGGTTTAAAGGGTTATAAGCTTTGGAACCCAGTAACAAGGAAGGTTGTGTACAACCGAGATGTGGTGTTCAAAGAGGTGAAAGATGTTATTAAACATGAAGTCCAACTAAAGGCGCCTCAGAAGATAGAGTTTGAGATAAACGAGGAAGAATCAAACTCTATAGAAGAGGGGGAATCAGAAGATGAAGAGCCACAAACTCTAGGTGTGAGAAGATCAGTTCGAGAAAGAAGGCAGCCAGAAAGCAGATGGACTATACCTTTCTGGAACTATGAAGGAAGCACTAGATTCAGACGATAGAAAACTCTGGAAAGAGGCCATGGTTGATGAAATGACATATTTGCACAAAAGTGAGGCTTAGGATCTGGTGGAGTTGTCGGCTAGAAGGAAACCCATTGGCAGCAAATGGGTGTTCAAGAAGAAGACAAATGCAGAACGAAAGGTGGAGAAATACAAAGCTCGGTTGGTAGCAAAAGGTTATTCCCAGGTGCCAGGAATTGATTTTGGTGATATTTTTTCTCTTGTTGCCAAGGTAACTTCTATTAGATTAATTTTATCTATTGTTGTTGATTTTGATTTTGAGGTAGAACAAATGGATGTGAAGACAAGATTTCTTCACGGGGATCTGGAAGAGGAGATATACATGAAGCAAACTAAAGGTTTTGCGGTGAAGGGTAAGAAAGAACTAGTATGCAAGTTAAAGAAGTCTCTGTATGGGTTAAAACAGTCACCAAGGATGTGGTATCAGAAATTTGATACATTTATACAGAGACTTGGCTTCACCATAATCAAAGTAGTTCACTGTGTGTATTTTAAATTAATTGGTGACCGTGTTACTTATCTGGTCTTGTATGTGGATGATATGTTGCTGGCTGGAAATGACAAAGAAATTATCCAGGATTTGAAGACCCAATTGTCCTCCAAATTCGACATGAAAGATCTTGGTGCTGCAAACTATATTTTGGGCATGGAAATTAAAAGAGATAGGACAAAAAGGAAGCTCTGGTTAAACCAGAGGAAATATGTCGAGACAACACTGCAAAGGTTTAATATGCAGGATAGTAAACTGGTGAAGGTTCTTATTCCTAAAGTATGTCGAGACAATATTGCAGAGGTTTAATATGTAGGATAGTAAACTGGTGAAGGTTCTTATTCCTGTAGGTGTAACGTTATCTGTTGAACAATATCCCTGTTAGTGTCAGTCTTTGAAGTCTTCCACCAGCAATAAAACATACTCTTACAAAGTGGTCTTAGGGTGTCAAAGTCAAATTTTGTCATTTCAATGAGTCTTCAAGTAAAATTTGGTCACTAGGTATTAGGTCTAGGATTATTTTCACTCCTTCCAAAGTTTTCTAAGTGTTGTTCCATGTCACCATTCAGTTGAGTGTACCATCATTCAAAGATTTTTCATCATCATTTTAGGTTCCAATGGGTCATTTTACATCTTGTTCATGCTTCAGTTGTGCTTAGGTAAGGCTCATTTCCCTCTCCAAGGGTTTTGAAGGTAATTTTTCTTGGATGGTCAAATCATAAACAAAGCTTGTATCTTGATGCTCATACACCTTCCCCTATACTTAATATACCTTCTTAAGCACTTCCCATCACTGATATCCCTCAAATTCATCATTTTCCCACAAACCCTAGCTTATTGCTACAATTTGACAATTTTCTAGGCTAGGCTTGTGTTTTTCCCTTTTGGACCCCTTCCACTCATTCAATATTTGTAATTCCACTTTCCCTTCATTTCTACAAATCCTCTGTTCCACATATCGGGATAGGTTTTCTTAAAATGATGTTTTTGATAAATTGAAGACGAATTTGACAAAAGTAAGAGATTTTTTTTGTCCATAGTTGACCCAAGAAGAAAAACCTCTTTCATTTTCTACACAGGTTTCATGGTTTTGGAGAAATGTCGAAAACATCATTTGCCTCAGGAGGGTTGCTGCACCTCTGGAGTGACCTTGGTAAAATCAATTTTTCTCCTAGATGGAATGATCAGATTACTTTCTTGATGATTCTACTGATAAGTAAACACAAATATCTTTCCAATGAGCTATCATGAGCTAAATTTGGAGTTTAGGAATACCTTCAAAAGTTGACTGCAACATCACAATGAATTTTGGCAACCTCATTCTACACATTTTTACCAATCTTAGGAAATTGGGCTTTTGACAGGGAAAATGAACTCCAATTGAAAAATTCAAGATTTTATTGAAATTAGACTTGAAAATCTTTCCAACGAGCTATCCCGAGCCCAATTTAGACACCGGAAATGCCTTCAAAAGTGGTCTACAAAAAGGCATTGTGCATCTGGGAGGCGCTGCGCACCTGGCAGGGTTTTCCAGTGTAAAATTGCATAGGCGCTGTGCATCTGCCCAAATAAACACCAAATCACCCAAATTTTTCCAGAACTCCTAATTCACCTTAAAATATTCAGTTTCTCTCTCTTACTAGTAAATTCGTCTATCACATCTTATGTTTTAGGGTTTTGTTTCCAAGTTTGGAGTTTTGTATTTTTCAAATCTAAAACCCTAGCTTCTAGGGTGAAACCCTAGTTTTCCTCATATCACTAGTGTTTATATATTCTATATACTTTCCATTGTTCACTAAACCCAATTCCTACATACCACATTTCCCAAATCCCTTTCAGCCTCATACATTTTCCCTAATTCCTACTTACACTCTCTATCAACCCTTCAAACCCTACCCACTCTCTCTGAAACCATACTCATCCCTAAAACTTGTTCATACAACATACTCTCACATATTCCATCATCTTCATTTCATTCATCCACCCTATCCCATCATTTTCCATAAGTGCTCATAGCCACAGAAAAGCAATGGAAAGAGATAGTGAATATGACTATGAAGAAAAGACACTTAGTGATAGTTCCATAGAGAGACATAAGCAACAGAGGAAACCTCATAAAGGAGGAAGAATTATCAAAGAAGTGCCCACTAGTTTGAGGAAGTTACAAGCTTGCCCACTTGCCATTTCTAGCTTTAAACATCAATCATGCTTTGATTTTTGTGAAATGATTGAAAGGGTCAACTTTCACCATGAGTTGGCTCGGTTGTTTGTGACTCATTTACATAACAATGAGATGACATTTGCCAAAGTAACCTTCAAAATATCACCATGCTGTTATTTCATAGGGCCAACAGAGATAACCAAATGATGAGACATATGGCCTATCTCTACAGAACACGGAACAAAATTTGCAACATGAGAATGAAGAGGAGGAAAGCTAGGTTAAGGAGAGCCTTAGAGGGAAAGAAAGAGAAAGATGGATTAATAATATTGGCTGAAGCCTCTCTAGCCCATCAAATCAATTGATGGTGGTGCCTCGTGCCAAATTTGGGAAAATTTTCGAAAGTTTTGGCATTTTTCAAATTTTTAATTTTCAAACATAGAAAATTGGCTCGGTGGCACTGCGCTTTTCCCTGGAGCACTTGTTGGAGGAAAGGTTTATATATTTGGATTTAGCATGATGAGAGCATCAAACCCAGAAAATTTCAGCAATTTTGGAGCAAAACTAGGTCACCAAAAGGTCAAAAAACTACCAAAAAATGACCTCTCTGCCTCTTTTTGGACACACAGAAGCAGCCTTGGGAGATTTCACTTTTGAGGGGGCAAATGACCTCCAAATGAAAAAATTCAAGATGTTCTAGAAACTAGATAGGAATAAATTTCGAATGAGCTATCTTGGGCTCAATTTGGCTAAGGGGAAGGCCTCCAAAAGTGGGTGTGAAGCGGCACTGCGCATCTGGCCAGTGGCACTGCGCATTGAGCTAGTTTGCCAGAAAATCCAGTTTTCGCCTATTTTCACTGAAAGTTGAATTTCTATCTCTTCATAGATGAATTTACGATTGTAATTAATGCCTTGGTATGCAAATGTAATATTGAAATGATCCTATAGGGTAGATTCATTAGTTTGAGGTGGTTTGGGGGTCAATGAATCAGTTTCCATGTTTATAGAGGCAAGTTGTTCCACTGCCTATATTCCTGTTCCCTGTTTGGAAATGGTTGTAACAACACCTCTTCTCATGGATTCGACCCTAATGGTCAAGATGAGTAGTTTTGATGCCTATATCAAGTGTTTTCTTAATCATTTGTTCAGGTTGGACTCTCTTGGATGCTCTGAGCTACATTGTACACCTTTATCAGCACTTTGGCAAGGAAATAAACTAGGATTTGCGGCTATTTTTATGGGATACTTGTGGTATGGTGTTTTTGCATAGTTCCTTCTTCTGTTATCAAGTTTTCTCATGTTTTATGTATGCCACAATCTAATTCATTGCTTCTAGCTGAATGATATCGAGATAGATAGGTAGAATTCATTTTTTTACAGTGCTTTGCCTTGGGAAACCATTCAATTTTTTATGTTTTCTATTGTTTGAGAAGAATACATGATCTTTGCATGCCCTCCTTAGCTCCTCATTAGTCTTAGACCTCTTATCTCACTCAATTTCAAGTGCCAAAGCACCTACCTACCTCACCCCATAGAACACCCTCCATCATGACTTGATTTCCCGAACCCAATGCTGCCTGCTCCATTTGAGCCAACAACAAAACCAACAAAAATCAATCAAAAACCCTAGAGCTACTATACCTAGCCTAAAATCCATATTTGATCCAGTCATCTTGACTGAGATTCTCAAGGAGAGAGCCCTCTCCTGACCTGGTAGGGCTAGCTACCAGGTTAAGCTTGGTTTGTGATTATCCTAGGATTGCCTCCCTTCAGCTTGAGGTCAATCTAGGCTCTAACATAGTGGCGACCATACTGGGGAATGTAGCTTTATGTTCCTCGGAAAAATGTATCAAGTTTAGATATGATTGTTGATGGTGGAAAACGATCAGACACTGGAAGGCTGAAATCATTCACTTGGCGACTCCAAATCAGTTTTGAGATCAGATCCAAGGACTCCAGTGGAGGATGAACCCGACTAGTAAAAACATGAAAGGACAATACAGAAAGATCAGGTATTCAAGTTGGAATTTCATCCAAGACATTATGTTCTTTGTTATAAATTATTTCTTCTCTTGTCCCGAGAATGTCAAGAAGGCTTTACAAAGTATGTTGTATTTGAGACAAGATCCTAGACTTGTATTTGATTCTTTCCCTTTGAATATTGTGAATAAAAAATATTCGCATGCCTTTGATCTTGATCAAGTCCCTTCTTCCGAATCTTGTGATGACCATCGTCAAACTGATGAGCCTAAAGAGACAAAGACTGATTCTACACCTTCTGTGCATACTCGTATACCTTGTAAAATTCCAGATAGATACAAGCCTCTGATTTTACCTCCTATATCCCAGGCTTTCCCTAAAAATCATTACCTATATCTACCAAGATTTGATGGCGAATGTGACAACATCACTACTGAGAGACATGTACTGAATTTTGAGTCTTTTCTTGACCTTTTTGAAGTCGATGAAGAGGATGTCAGTATTAGGCTTTTTGCTCTTTCTTTGTAAGGCAAAGTCAAGAGTTGGTTCAAAACCCTGCCTGATGCGAGTATCTCAGATTTCTAGCAATTCATCAAAATGTTCCTCGACAAGTGGGTGGTCAGACAGAACCCTTTCTTGATTCTAGAAGAGTATAACCAGTTGAAAAGACAGCCAAGCGAGACAATAAAACAGTTTTCTGCCAGGTTTAACCAAGTTTATTTTTCGATTCCTGTTAATATAAGACCTCCTCCTGGATCTGCTCTCTTGCACTACCCGAATGCCTTTTAATACAGAAATGGAGTTTCAGCTGAGGGAAAGGAACCTTGCAACACTTGAAGAGATGCAAAATAATGCAGTAGATGTACAGGCTAATTTGTTGATTAGGAGGGCAAAGTTGAAGGAAGAAGAGATGAAGAGCATAGATCCAGAGGAATCGACATGTTTAGAGGTAAAGCTCGACATTTTAGTAAATGCAGTGGAAGAGATGATGCAAAAGATCACCACAAGGAATGAGTATGATGTTCAAGACCATGGCTCGCTGATTGAAGAAGAACAAGTGGCTGATCCAAAAAAAATTCTTTCTTATCCCAGTTGTCATAGATCTGATAATGATTGTTTTATAGGCCATCTTGGAGAAGAGAGAGTTGTTGACCTGAAATGTATGCTTGATGATGTGTTTTATACTGGTGATTTCCCTAAGTTTGATCAGTATGATGATGATTATGTTCTCCAAATAGAAGCTAATCTTGCAAACGAAGTAGCAGCTGGTTTGTGGAAGGAGGAAGCTCACTTTCAATAGCTCGAATACAGTGATCAACCGATGCATATCAGCTATGGAAGTGAGGAGTAACGTGAAGCAAATTTTGAAGTAAGTGAAGGATCTTTTCCTTTTTGTTTTTCCTCATTTCAGTTCATCAGAGACAACTTTCATGCAATCAGAAATCAACTGTTGACAAGTTTTGATCTGGACCATATTAAGGGCAATGAAATCCTTGTTCAAGACTTCTCATATCTAAATTTGCAGCCCCTGAATGCCATTGAATGTCAGGTTGCAGATGAAGACTTGGTAGCTGGAACATATGATCAAATGATGCAAGATGATTCTGTTCCATTTTGTTTTGAATCATTTCAGTTTTTGAAGGGAAATTTGCATAGTATATCTTCATATGGGCATCCTATATAAAAGCATGCAATCTCATTAGAACCAATAGAAAATGGGTTACAACAGTCTTTTCAAGTTTTTCACGATCCAATAGCTGATGTGTTAGATGATGTCTACAGTCAAAGCTCTTCTCCATTAGCTAACTGTGAGCTTGAAGAAAGTATTGATACAAACTTGATCCGACAGTCGGTTTCTTTGTCATTATTAGCAGGAGTTTCATCACAAAGCTCAGATGAAAGTTTGCATTCATGGTATGAGGAGAAGAAAAGTAATCCATTGGATGAGTTAAGTCATAGTGCACATGAATTTCAAGATCCTTATGTAGTATTTTTGGAGGCAGATAGAGAATCCATATTATTCAACGGATCTGTTTACAAGTTTTCATGGGAGTTTCCTTTTAGTAGTTCTTTTTTGTTGTTCATAAACAAGCACTTGCGAAGAATTCAAATAGCAGCCAGAATACGTACTTGGTTGCATTGGTTGTTTCATTTCACCTGATTAGGTGCTGAATGGAATAGTTAGAGTAGGTTTTATTGAATAAGCTCCATTTTGAGTATATTTTCCAGTTTGTTAGTTGCCTTTTAGTATCAAGTCAGTTTTTAGTTGAGTAAAAGTCAGTTTGTGTCGTCAAGTCGTTAGTTTACAGTCATGCATTTCAAATTGAGTGTCTTGACCCCATGCCCAATGGATAGGGGTACTTGGTCTACAGTGTTCTTGGCACCTCCAAAGAGCTACCAAACCCAATGTAGCCAATGTTAGCATCAGCCTTTGAAGCCTTCCACCAGCGATCAAACATACTCTTACAAAGTGGTCTTAGGGTGTCAAAGTCAAATTTTGTCATTTCAGTGAGTCTTCAAGTAAAATTTGGTCACCAGGTATTAGGTCTAGTATTGTTTTCACTCCTTCCAAAGTTTTCTAAGTGTTAGTCCATGTCACCATTCAGCTGAGTGTACCATCACTCAAAGATTTTTCATCATCATTTTAGGTTCCAATGGGTCATTTTACACCTTGTTCGTGCTTCAGTTGTGCTTAGGTAAGGCTCATTTCTCTCTCCTAGGGTTTTGAGGGTAATTTTTCTTGGATGATCAAATCATAAACAAAGCTTGTATCTTGATGCTCATACACCTTCCCCTATACTTAATATACCTTCTTAAACACTTCCCATCACTGATATCCCTCAAATTCATCATTTTCCACAAACCCTAGCTTATTGCTACAATTTGACAATTTTCTAGGCTAGGCCTGTGTTTTTCCCTTTTGGACCCCTTCCCCTCACTAAATATTTGAATTCCACTTTCCACTGCTTCCTAACATCCCTCTCTATTTTCCAAAATTTTATCAATAATTTAGAAGCCCCTTATCCCTTTCATTTCCCTTCATTTCTACAAATCCCATGTTCCACATATCAGGATAGGTTTTCTTCAAATGATGTTTTTGAGAAATGGAAGATGAATTTGACAAATGTGAGAGATTTTTTTGTTCATTGTTGACCCAAGAAGAAAAACCTCTTTCAGGTTTTACAAACGTTTCATGGTTTGGGCGAAATGTCGAAAACATCATTTGCCTCAGGAGGGTTGCTGCACCTCTGGACTAACCTTGTTAAAATAAATTTGTCTCCTATATGGAATGACAAAATGACTTCTTGATGAGTCAAATGATAATTAGACACAACTATCTTTCCAATGAACTAACATGAGCTAAATTTTGAGTTTAGGAAGACCTTCAAAAGTTGACTGCAATAACACTATGCATTTTGGTAGCCTCATTCTACACATTTTGACCAGTCTTGGGAGATTGGACTTTTGATAGGGAAAATTAACTCCAAATTGAAATATTAAAGATTTTCTAGAAATTAGACTTGACAAGCTTTCCAATGAGCTATCCTATGCCCAATTTGGACACTGGGAAGGCCTTCAAAAGTGGTCTACAAAAAGGTATTGCGCATCTGGGAGGCGTTGCACACCTGACAGCGTTTTCCAGTGTAAAATTGCACAGGCACTGCGCATTTTCCCAACTAAACACCAAATCAACCAAATTTCTCCAGAACTCCTAATTCACCTTAAAATATTTAGTTTCTCTCTCTTACAAGTTCATCTATCCCATCTTATGTTTTAGGGTTTTGTTTCCAAGTTTGGAGTTTTGTATTTTTCAAATCTAAAATCCTAGCTTCTAGGGTGAAACCCTAGTTTTCCTCATATCACTATTGTTTACATACCCTATCTACTTTCCATTTTTCACTAAACCCAATTCCTACATACCACATTTCCCAAATCCCTTTCCCCTCATACATTTTCCCTAATTCCTACTTACACTCTCTATCAACCCTTCAAACCCTACCCACTCTCCCTACAAACCCTACCCACTCTCTCTGAAACCCTACTCATCCCTAAAACTTGTTCATACAACATACTCTCACATATTCCATCATCTTCATTTCATTCATCCACCCTATCCCATCATTGTCCATAAGTGCTCACAACCACAGAAAAGCAATGGAAAGAGACAATGAATATGACCATGAACAAAAGACACACAGTGATAGTTCCATACAGAGACATAAGCAGCAGAGGAAACCTCATAAAGGAGGTAGAATTATCAGAGAAGAGCCTACTAGTTTGAGGAAGTTACAAGCTTGCCCACTTGCCATTTCTTGATTTAAACATTACGCATGCTTTGATTTTTGTGAAATGATGGAAAGGGTCAGGTTTCACCATGAGTTGGCTAGGTTGTTTGTGACTCATTTACATAAAAATGAGGTGACATTCACCAGAGTAACCTTCACAATATCACCACGCTGTTATTTCAGAGGGCCAACCGAGATAACCAAATGATGAGGCACATGGCTTATCTATTCAGGACACGGAACAAAATTTGCAACATGAGAATGAAGAGGATGAAAGCTAGGTTAAGGAGAGCCTTGGAGGGCAAGAAAGAGCAAGATAGATTCATAATATTGGTTGAATCCTCTCTAGCCCATCAAAGCAGTTGATGGTGGTGCCTTGTGCCAAATTTGGGCAAATTTTAGAAAGTTTTGGCATTTTTCAAATTTTTAATTTTTGAACACAAAAAATTGGCCTTTCCCTAGAGAACTTGTTGGAGGAAAGCCTTATATATTTGGATTCAGTGTGATGATAGCATCAAACCTAGAAAATTTCAGCAATTTTGGAGCAAAACTACGCCACCAAAAGGTCAAAAAACTACCAAAAAATGAACTCTCTATGTGATTTCACTTTTTAGGGGGGAAATGACCTCCAAATACAAAAATTCAAGATATTCCAAAAACTAGATAGGAATACCTTTCCAATGAGCTATCTTGGGCTCAATTTGGCTAAGGGGAAGGCCTCCAAAAGTGGGTGTGAAGCGGCGCTACGCATCTGGCCAGTGGTGCTGTGCATTGAGCCAGTTTGCCAGAAAATCTAGTTTTCGCCTATTTTCACTGCAAGTTGACTTTTTCTCTCTTCATGGATGAATTTATGATTGTAATTAATGCCTTGGTATGTAAATGTAATAGTGAAATGATCTTAGAGGGTAGATTCATCAGTTTGAAGTGGTTTGGGGGTCAATGAGTCAGTTTCCATGCTTATAGAGGCAAGTTGTTCCACTGCCTATATTCCTGTTCCCTGTTTGGAAATGGTTGTAAAAACCCCTCTTCTCAAGGATTTGACCCCTGATAGTCAGGATGAGTAGTTTTGATGCCTATATCAATTGTTTTCTTAGTCATTTGTTCAGGTTGGACTCTCTTGGATGCTTTGAGCTACATTATACAACTTTATCAGCACTTTGGCAAGGAAATAAACCAGGATTTGTAGCTATTTTTATGGGATACTTGTGGTATGGTTTTTTTGCGTAGTTCCTTCTAATTTTATCAGTTTTTCTCATGTTTTATGTATGCCACAATATAATTCATTGCTTCTAGCTTAATGATATCAAGATAGATAGGTAGAATTCATTGTTTACAGTGCTCTGCCTTGGGAAACCATTCAGTTTTTGATGTTTTCTACTGTTTGAGAAGGATACATGATATTTGCATGCCCTCCTTAGCTCCTCACCAGTATTATACCTCTCATCTCACTCAATTTCAAGTGCCAAAGCACCTACCTACCTCGCCCCATAGAACACCCTGCATCCTGACTTGATTTCCCGGACCCAAAGCTGCCTATTCCATTTGATCCAGCAACAAAACCAACAAAACCAATCAAAAACCCTAGAGCTACTATACCTAGTCTAAAATCAATATTTGATCCAGTCATCTTGATCGAGATTCTCAAGGAGAGAGCCCTCTCTTGACTTGGTAGGGCTAGCTACCAGGTTAAGCTTGGTTTGTGTTTATCTTAGGATTGCCTCCCTTCAACCTGAGGTCAATCTAGGTGTTGTGGGGAAAAGTATCCAACACGGAATGACCCTATCCCACTCTAAGGGTGAAAGTTCCTTAGCAACTGCTGAAAGAAAAGCTATCTAAAGTTTCTTCTTTATGACATGCAAGAGATAAAAGGAAGAGATCCACTTACCGATGTCTTGCGCAAATGGTCGATCCAATCTCCTTTGATTGCCGCTTGCTCCCAGCTCCAAGTCTTTTCACGGGCCCAGCTACACGAGATCCTGCAAATAAGACAAGAAAAGGAAACTACAAGAAGCATGCATTCATAATCGATTCAAGGATTAGCATAAATCAAAGACGCAAGTAAGACAATACACTATTGAAACACATGCGAATAGAAGAAACCTCAAATGCTTTATTAATATATGGAAGTAAGGTTCAGGCAGTGTTACAACCATGAGAGGTCCAATCCAGCATCACCTTCCTGACGGAGAGAAATCTCTTCTTCACCTCCCTCAAGCAATCACCCAATACTCTCAACTGTAAACCAACAACAATTCTCTGCACAAAATTTCGGCCTCCAGATCCCATGGGATGAGATCCTTATATAGAGTTTTGGAGTGAAGATAAGTCAGCTTGATGTGTGACTTGTTGTCCTCTTCAACTCCAGTTGTTCTTCAGTCCTTCACTCAGAGTTTCTGCCTTCCACTTGGAGCTTTAGAACCTCTTAACTCATCTTTAGGCGAATCTTTTGATCCAAGTGTCAATTTAGAAGCTTCCTGTGCACTGGCACATTGAGAAAAGATTCCTCCACATGTCCAAGTACGCTCAGCGCAGGTAGCCTTTGTTCTACTTTCTATGCAACGCAGGTAGCCTTTGTTGTACCTGCTATGCAGCGCAGATGCCTAGTGGAGTAGCTGCTTTGATCCAAAATTGACCTGTTTTTCAGTGTTTTTCAGTGGAGAACTGATCTGTAGTGCTGTGGTTTGCTGACCTTGTTCCTCTAGGGGTAAGAACAACATGTTTAGGGACTTCGGATCCCTCAGATTATTGACATTTCATGCTCTATGCTGTAAGGCACAAAAATGTCTATAACAGTTGCCCCCTAAAGTATGAGGTCGTTTATCGGGTGAAATGCTTTATTAGGAGGATCTGAAGTTCATTCAATCGCCGGGAGGTGACCTGTAACAAAATACAATACAATACATTATCTTTTCATACTTTCTTTTCATGATCTAGCTGATGCGGGCATTTCCCATGCTCAGCTTTATAAATACATTTGCTGTACACAAACAGACGATCGTCTGATAATAGACTGATAATTCTCTGCTTTTAATTATCATCCTTTTAGTAGGATGACCATCTGCTGCACATGTCTATGTCTTTATCTCCTGAATATATATCGCAGCCCGGATGGATGAAACTAGATCCGGGGTCTTCAAACTTCCGATCTTCACACTAAGTACAAGTCGATCCATGTGAGAATTTCTTGAAGTCGAACATGGAAAGACATTGCTTGATTACCAGTCAATAATGTAAACTATTAACAAGCGCGAGAGGAATCACCGATAATGATGATGACCCTCAAGGTACTACAGCACAATTCATGTGGCGTGAATATAGGATCTGACGTCGAACACCACGCAAAGTCTTCCGATCGAAGGTCATTAACGTATACCTGTCGCCGGAAGTGAGAAACTTGCCATTGAGGCATGCAAGCTTCAAAGTACTGAGGGGGTGTTCCTAGATCAACTTCTTGGATAATGAGTTGATGTCGACAAGAAGTGATCCGTCAAAGGAGGGCCTTAATGAATCCCACATCAGTGACACGGAACGGAGCTAGTGATGATGGTGAAAATGATCTGTGAAATATGATTCAGGGTGGCGGTCATGGAAGGATGAAAGATGATGTATGGTAGTGGATGGGACCCGGTTGACACTTTCTGAATGACATCTCTTGAACATATAACGACACTGATGTGATGGATCGGTAGCATTACCCCATGTATGGATGGTATGGCGAGACCATGGTGAAGGGACCGGTGAATGATAATAACCCAACCCGATATTTACGGAGGCAAAAGTGTCATGTTCAAGAGCGACCTGCTACCATTAAGCTTTGAGGTTCTTCCCAATTTTTCCCTAGTCATTTCTGACCAGTACCTCTTTATTTTTGTCAAGCTTGAGGAGGATAACATATGCTTGTTCTATAACCTGCCCTTCGGGCAAGCCCATCGCTATGTTTTTAATGAGCTTAGCGATAGGGAAACTCGTTCTCGTCTAAAGACAAGTTTGTCGCTATCTAATATTTTTAACGAGCCCAGCGACAATGACAACTCGGTCCTTTTCATTTTTAGAGAGTCTGAAAAGGGTACATAAAGTAGACTCCAGGGGTCCTTTTTCGTCATCTAATCCCTTAAGTCCGAAAAAGTATAAAACAATATAGAAGGGATGAATGTTCGATATCTTTATCGAGCCGAACTAGACAAGCGCTCGATCTTTTTGTGCAATAATTCCTCAGGTCCAAAAAGATTAAAATCTAGAGGAGGGATAGCTCTTCCGGTCCTTTTAACGAGCTGGAAGGCCAAAACTCGGCAAACTTTTCATTTTTTACGAGTCAGTGAAAAGAGCTCAAAGAAGACTCGTCTTTTGAGGAACGAGTGATAAACAGGGATAGCAGCAGATTCCAGGTACAGGTTGGAATTTTCCAATCACGGTAGTATTACAAGGATGGCTAAGTGAAATCACTCTTCGCAGCTGTTCCTCAAAATAGGTAAACAATCAAGTGGATGTGAATGATCGGCCAAATGAAAAGTGGAGGCGACGGTGCAAACATGACCAAGGCTTTTATGGCTGATGAATTTACGGTCTCAAATGGTTATTTACCGGTTCATTTTTCTTAATGAGCTTGAACTCTGGGGGAAGCTTGCTCACATATGTGTTTATTTTTTATCGAGCATGAACCCTTGCAAAAACTGCTTGGTTTTGCGTTTATTTTTTAATGAGCATGAACACTTGCGAAAACTGCTCATTTGATAAGATCAAATTCATATTTTACCATGACTAGCTTTTTCTTTTTCATAGATAGTACTGTATCATCAATTGCTGCAACAAACTTTGTTAGAAACGGATAATATGAAGTAAAAATACTAATATTTTACTTTGAACTACGTAAAAAGCAATTAAAAGATGTTTTTACCTCTCATTTTACCATTTCATGTGCATTTGGTTTGTTGGAGCTTTGGAGGTGCCTCTTCCTCTCGATTTTTCACCAGCTGATTTCGGGAGATTCTGCGGACGATTTTCAGCGCCGTTTCCACCAGGTAGGAGCTAAACCCTAGCTATATCTTTTCATGGTTCAATTTCTCAGTTTCATGATTGTTTTCCTGCCCCCATGAGCCCCTGGGGTTTCTCTAGGGCGCTCTACCATCAGCGCAGGTGCCCTATATCGAAACCTGCGTTGGGGCCTTCATTTTCAAAGGCAGTTTGCCTCCCACCGCAGGTGAGGCCCTTCCCTACCTGCATTGGGCGCAGAGAACATCTTAGTTGCACAATTGTTTCACGAGGTTTTTGCCATTTTCTTTACTGAGTCAGGGATCTTACTCCTCCTCTTGTTTGTTTTGCAGACTTTATTGGAGCAGAATGACTCTTACGTGGCGAGAACGAGAGCATGAAGAGGAGGACATGATTGCCCTCCATGATCCTGTTACCGTGAGCGCGTTGCGGAACTGTGGCTTGCTAAAATTCTTTCGCATATCTAGCATGAGGGCACAGATACATTTACTGCAGTACCTGCTTGATGCTTGGGATCCTGTTAACCAAGTGTTCCAGATTAGGGGCAAGTCCATCCCCTTGACCATAGTGGACATTTACTTCTTGACCGGGTTGTCAAGGCGGGGTGCCCCCATTTCCTTGTCCGGTTCGGCCCGAGGGAGTGATTCCGTGAAAGATTATATCCGTCAGTATAGCAGAGAGGGATCCCAGCCGAGCAGAGACGGCAAGATTTCTATATGTGATATTACTGACAGGTCTCTCAGGTCTATTCTATACACGATTTGTAGGATGGCCGGTAGTGCATCCCCTCATGTTGCCAACAGGTCATATGTGCAACATGCCCTGGAGCGTCTTCAGCCGAAAGTTTTTAACTGGTGTGACGCAGTACTGGTTCAGATGAAAAACCAGTTGACCAAAGTAAAGGACAGGAGACTGAAGAATTTTGGCTTTGGTTCAGTTTTGACTGCCTTCGCTTTGGAGAAGATACCCCTGATGCAACCTCAGTACATTGTCCTCGACTTGCCATCTCCTACTGAGCCACGCATGCAGAGGTGGGTTGACCACATGGCTAGACATGCAGGTCAATCTAAGATTACTTTCACCGATGCTTTCTTTAGGTGGTTCGAGCGGCAGGATATGGCCTTTTCCGAGTATCCATATGTTGGCATGGATTTCCGAGGTGATCCGGATTTGGTGCTACCGGATGGCGAGCAGTGGGGTGATCTTGGTAAAATCTTGACCTTATCACTGTTTACCGTTTTTATTTGTAATGTCCTTGTGCTTTACTCTATCAAGACTCTAATCAAACTCATGTGTGCATGCAGATGTGGGCCCCGTCCGTCCAGCAGTTCGTCCGAGAGTTCCGGCCGCTGCCCCAGCAGGGGAGGCTCCTGGGAGAGCTATTCTCCGTGACCTTGACTTGGCCGAGACTCTTACAGCTGTGCAGGAACAGGTCGAGGGTCTTACCCTTGGGATTCCGGATGTACGGATCGACGAGTTGCCTCTACGATTGCAGCGACATACTGCTG
Source organism: Pinus tabuliformis (assembly GCA_031772625.1). Classification (NCBI taxonomy): domain Eukaryota; kingdom Viridiplantae; phylum Streptophyta; class Pinopsida; order Pinales; family Pinaceae; genus Pinus; species Pinus tabuliformis. The sequence continues at coordinate 1,689,720,530 of CM062817.1, forward strand.
GTGTTCCTAGACGATGGTCTCGTCTTCTGCGCATGATTGCACAGGCCGTGGCATGTTATCATGAGCATCACTAGGCTAGGGTGCCCCCCAGCCATTTTTGAGTTTTGGGGTCATATGACCGATTTTGTCTTGGTTACAAAACATTATATGTAAACCGTAAACAGTTATATATATTTTTGATTTTCGGGGTTTATTCCAGTTTTTATGTGATCCATGTATGAAACATCGATGATGCTTCTCTTTTTATCAATTTTGCAAATGTCTATCTAACACATAGTTTGCTAATGAGTCGGTTAATGTGTTTAAGTTTCTGGAAATGTGTTGATATTGGATAAAATCAAACTGTCTTTCCAAGATTTTAACTCTTAGGAACTTGCGATAAATAGCTGGATTTCAGACAGAGTAGGTACCATTGAGCTGTAGTACCACGAGCTGTGAGTCTAGCCTGACGACTAGCCGGCGTATGCCATGGGTGATGGCATCAGAGAGGAGCTCTGTCAACACGCTATACTCAACGATATTATTTGTTGATTGACCAATACATACCCCCCTGAAACTCACTAACTCGCCGCTTGGGTTGAAAATGGCCCATGCTGCAGAGGATAGGTTCCTCGAACTACGACTCGCTCCGTCAGCATATCCAACCCACAGTTCCAATGGATTTGACATCTGCAATAAGTGTAAAAAGCAGATTACTCAAACCGGAACAAACGCTTTAGCGAAAACAAAAAATGTAACAAAAGGACACAGGTTACTATTAGGCATAGTAACGCTTAAGGTACAACCCGTTACAGGGTTGTGCCAGTGGAATTCCATCATAATCTACCAACTTGTAGGCACCCTTTGCTAACACACTTTTAACAATATAAGGGCCCATCCATAAGGACTTGAATTTCCCAGCTCCCAATTTATCGGATTCTTGGTCATAAAGCAAGACCAAATCACCTTCTGAGAAGACACGAGGTTTGACATTTTTGTCGAACTGCGCCTTGACTTGTTTCTTATGGGCTTCGTTAGCCAAAGCGGCATCACGACGGGTTTCATCCAACTGGATTAACTCCAAGAAACGAGCCTCTTCTTCCGAAGTTCCGGGGAGGAGATCAATTGCGAGTTTAAGGGACGAAATTTCACACTGGATTGGTAGGATCGCCTCCAGGCCATACACCGGTTGAAATGGTGTGAACCCAGTGGCATTCCTTACCGATGTTCGGTAGGCCCACAAAGCCGAGTACAGGATCAAATGCCATCTTCTTTTGTGAACCCCAACCATCCTTTGCAGCATGCGCTTCAGGACCTTGTTGATCGCTTCAACTTGTCCGTTAGCTTGCGGATAGTACGGAGTAGAGCTGTCATGAGACAATCCTAGTTTGGCAGTTAATTCAACCATCATGTGATTGCGAAAATGCGATCCATGATCTGTTACTATGGCTTGTGGTACGCCGAATCTGGCGACTACATGATTAAAAAAGAATAGGGCTGCTGTTTCACCAGTGTTATCCAATGTAGGCATTGCCTCGGCCCATTTGGTAAAATAGTCAACTGCGACTATAATATACCCATGCCCCCCGGTCGAGGTGGGGTTACATTGCATGAAGTCGATGCCCCACTTGGCAAAAGGCCCCACAGCTATTATTGGCTGTAAAGGAGCGGGGGGTCTTCTGGTTTTGCTATCAAAAATCTGACATGCATGGCAACTTCTAACTGCGGTTATGCAATCTTTTAACATGGTTGGCTAGAAGTATCCTGCTCGTAAGATTCTTTGTGCTGTAGCATATCCAGATTGATGCCCCCCCACAGGTGCCTGAATGACATTCATTCAGGGCTTTTTCGGCTTCCTCATGGGTTAGACACCTTCTCAGGACCGTATCGACTCCGCGACGGTAAAGTGTATCACCGACGATCATGTAGTCTTTTGCTTGGTATCGAATGCGTTTTTGTTCTGAGTGAGAGGTGTGTGGCCGAAATTTTTGGGTTTGGAGATAAACTATTATATCCCCATACCACTCATCACTTGCTGATATCAGAAACAAACTTTCGTCCATGATCGATTCTTTGGACGTTTCATCGTTTGACGATGATGGGAAATCGCATAATAATTCTGCGAACACTAAAGCTTTCTTTGATTTGGATTTCACAAATTCCAGATCAAACTCTTGAAGGATAACTATCCACTTTGAATATTTTCCCCCAAGCAACTGTCGCGACAGTATATAAGTCATGGGGTTGCAATCTGACAATACAGTGGTCTTCCTAAAGAGGACGTAGTGCCGAAATCTTTGTATCGCTTGAACAGCTACCAATGCTAGCTTTTCAACATGAGAATATTTACTTTCTGTATCATTTAATAATATATAGGGTGTTCACTTCCATCGACTTCTTGAACTAAAACCATTGCAATGGTCGTATCTGCTGCAGCCAGATACATGTTAAAATCCCTAAGATAGTCTGGGGTGTACATTAATGATGCCTTGATTAGCGCTTCTTTCAAAGCATCAAAGGAAGGTACATCCTTTTTCAGGAGACGGGTATAACCTTTAGCAAGTTCTGCGTAATTTGGAATGAACCTCCTTAGAAAGTTTGCTTTCCCTTGGAGTTTCTGAATCTGAAGCAAGTTCGAAGGTGGAGGCAAATTAATGATTGCCTGCACCTTGCAAGGGTCGAGACGAATCCCATCCTTGGAGACTATAAAGCCAAGTAAACGACCAGAACCGTCGCAAAACACACATTTGTGTGGATTGAGTCTTATCTTGTAGTGTCGGCATCGTAGAAATATTGCTCTTAAATGTTGCGGATGATCAGTCCGCTTCTGCGAATGAGCCGGAAGATCGTCGAGATAAGGTTGAACGATGTTCTTGATGTCATGGAAAGCATAATTCATTGCTCTCTGAAACGTCGCCCCTGCGTTCTTTAAACCAAAGGGTAATTTTCGATAAGCGAATGTGCCCCACGGACAAATAAAAGCAGTCTTTGACTGGTCCTGTGGGCGGATATTAATTTGATTACACCCGGAAAATCCGTCCATAAACGAAAAGATTTCACATCCGGCGCATTCATCAATTATCTGGTCGATGAAGGGTGTAGGGTAGTTGTCCTTTGGACAGGCTTGATTTACATCCCTATAATCGACGCACACTCGTATTGTTCCTTGTTTTTTCATAACAGGGACAATATTCGACACCCACTCGGTTAGAGGAACCGGGTAGATGAAACCAGCATGGAGAAGTTTTTCAACTTCTGCCTTAATGGCAGCGGCTTTCTTGGGGTGCACCTGCCGAAGCCGTTGTCTTACTGGTTTGACATCAGGATACATCTTAATTTCATGTTCAACGATACTCGAGTCAATGCCTGGCATTTCATCATACGACCAAGCAAAGACATCTCTAAATTCGCAGAAAAGAGCTTTATATATTTCTTGTTCTGAAGGGGAACAACCTTTGCCGACATAAATATTCTCTACAATGTCTGTCTTGGTCGAGATATTTATGGCTATAGTCTCTTCTATATTGGATAGGTTTCTCTCGGAATCCACCGTATTTACAGTATTCGTTAGGAATTCAAATACTGAAGGGTGATAAAGGTCGCCTTGAGTATCTTCCTTAGGAAGGGAACGATGGTGGTTATCATCCCATGGTGCCCCCTCAATCCACATTGATTGCAGGATTCCTTCGTCACTTGCATGCACTCGTGACCAAGGATCCAAAGGGGTACCACATTCTCCTGACCTATCTACCCAAATGCTTGACGAGCATTGATTTGGGCTCGCCTCACATGCCTGAAATATTGATTGCTACAATATTTCGATTGGGCTCGGGTGCAAGACCATTGCCCGATCCATGACGACTTTGTCTTTTGTGACCTTCGTGGAAGATATCATGTTGCAGGTAGCCACCAATGGTACATTTCCTATGTACATATGGTTTGGTAGCGAGAAAGTCCCCATCATCGTGGGGTCTTTCACCAGGCCTACTCCTATATCTTGAATTGAATGGTCGCTTTCATGGATCATGGGGATGCTTCCCGTAACTTGTGAACCATTAAGGAGGAAGTTCTGTTGGTCGACGACCGTAATCCCTCCTTCAAATGGGAATGCGATTTTCCTAAAATAAGTTGACACGACAACTGCCATGGCATAAATCCATGGTCTTCCCAGTAGGATGTTGTAATCCAGATTCCCATCTTTGACTTCAACATCAATTTCTATTGTTTTTCCACCTAGTTCAACCTTCAAGTTACTTAGGATACCGTAAGGGGTATATGTCCTACCATCGAATGCTTTTAGTGTTGTCGAAGATCTCGACAAGGTTGGTGATCCTAGCGTTTTCCAGCAGCTCATCGACATAATATATGTCGACGCCCCCTCGTCAATAATTGTTCTGTGAACAGTTTTGTTGAGGGCCTTTACCTGAATAAGGAAAGCTAGTTGAGCTGGTAACTGAGGGTCATACCCTTTGTGATCAAAGGACACAAGATTGGAATCCTTAGGATCAACCCCCCTATTGCCGATAACAATGCCTGCCTTTGGGATGGACAATTTTGTAGTACTTCTAGAGTCGACATAGCGGACGGCGATTGAGCCAAATCTTCTACTATGTTATAATGCGGCGCCGCTCTGGCACGAGGATTAAACGTCGACTTGTGGACTACACCCTTAGGTGGTTTTATCGTTAATTCTGGCATTATGGGTGGGACAACTTCTGTCGAAGTTGTTGTCGAACTACTAGGTTGATCTTTACCTTTTTCGTTTGACAGTTGCGGGTTTCCGTAATCTTTGTTCCATGTCGAAATCAAAGCATCATTTTGCTGCTTAGAGATCGACAACATTAGCACTTGCGACGGGGAAGCATTTCCACTATCAACCATATTTTGACCTGGTTTGGGAAAAGGATCAGTCAATACCGCTGGGTTCTTTGGACTCTTAAAGAATCTCTTGAGCTCAGCTTTGTATGGACAATCTGTTGTCTTGTGATCTTCGTCACATATCGAACATGACCATTTCTTTTTCCCTTTCTCAGGAGAGTTCGAAGAAGTTTTTTCAGGTGACGGATCATCCCGTTGCTTCTTCTTCCCTTTGCTTTGCTTCTTCTTGCTTCTTGGTTGAGTGGTTTCTTTGCCTTTATCCGCAGATATGGCATTTACTTCCGAAGCAAGAATTTTTTCATGGGCATTTCGATCTGAAGTCTTACGGGCTTTCTGAGGTGAAGCCTTTCTTGACTTCGCGCTTGCAGTTCCAATCACACCATCTCCGGCATGAGAGTCAATATTCGATTTAGGAGGGGGAGGAATTGAAAATTCAGGTCTGGGGGCATCAGGTATTTTGTCGTAGAGCGTGCCAGACTGAGTATACACTAAGTCTAAATATTGAGCATGAGCGATTACTTGCTCCTCTGTTACGACTCCTCCCTTGGCCACATCTTCCGTTATAGCCGGAAGTAATGACTTTATAAACCATTCAGCTAATAGCTGATCAGGAACGTATGTTTTTACCATCCTACGACGGCGACGCCACTCATGTATATGATCTCATATGTGAGCAGCTGTCGTTTGTTTGAAGTTGGTTAGTATTTCGGTTGCTGTTTCATACCTAATTGGTAATTGAAAATGGGTTAAGAAAGTCGTGGCTAAGGAGATGAAATTGTCGAAAGAGGCTCTCGGCAATTCTATATACCATTTAGCCGCCGGACCTGTCAATGTCCTCTGGAAGAGGCGAAGTCTTATCGAATCATCGTTCAGAGTGTTCGACGAACACCACAGATGAAAGGTCATGACGTGATTCGACGGGTCTTCACCTGGATTTCCATTGAATTTAGGAATGTCTGATGGAAGTTTGTGAGGAATCATGGGCCACCAAGGGGCGTAGGTGATAGGATCGTTTGTCAACCGATGTAGATCGGGTAACTCCAGAGTTGCCACGAATGGCAGCTGCTGACTCAAGTTAGGTGAAGCGTACCCAGGATACGACAGAATCGCCTGAGCAGTTGGTCTTTGCATACCAGCATAATGTAATTGATGCTGATATGATTGATACGGTTGATGGAATACCCCACTATATAGTGGTTGGTTTTGACCGTACTGTAGGTATGGTTGTCCATTGTTCGCAAAAATCTGCTGCTCGGTACCTTGGTACACTTGCTGGAACTGCGGTTGTTGATACTGCACCAACCATGGTTGTGACGCCATTGGTTGTTGTGCTATGCTTACCACTGGGCCAAGATGAGGGGTAGGGGTACCCGTTTGTGCTTGTGTCGCCCCGGCAGTTGGCGATTGTGGTTGAGTTGCAGGGTCAAAGGGTTGTTGCATTACAACCTGAGAAAACTGAGGTTGACATGCAACAGGTATTGTTTGAACTTGCGACACAGTCACAATAGCTGGTGTCGTCGGGATGTTCGTCACAGGCATCTGTTGTTGCATAGAATACACAACTCTTGGTTGCTGGGGTAGCATAGGTATCCAACCACTGGTAGTTATTCCAGTATAACTTGGGTATGGTTGTGAACTCCCGTATGGGTAACCTCCCGGAGGGGGTAATGAGAAAGCATATTGCCCCCCATACGGTGGTGGTCCGGAACCGAGAGGATTTATTACACCTCGAGGACCGGATTGCCCAAGTTGATTCCCGAAAGGATCAATTTGTTGAGTTCCAACATAGGAGTTACCGGGTATTATCCCGGGAGAACAAACAGGAACAGACCATTCTGTCGCCATGCCCCCCGAAGGGACTCTCTCCAGCTGTTGAGAGTTAGGGACAGATGGTATGCCGGCGAACATTGTCGGAATGACAGCAGGGAGTTCTGCTGTCGCTGTGTCACTTGGCACAGTCCTAGATGTCGACGGCTGTTCAGACATTTTTAGTCTATCCAGTAGATTGCCTAGTGATTCTTCAGGAACTTCTCTGGGTGATAGGCTAGCTTCTGATGCAGTAGGAAGTAGAGTGATCCCTGCTCCAAAATGTGTTGGAGTAGTTGCTTGCGGATTTTCTACAATTTCTTCTATTGCGATCAGACTGGGTGGAAGAGGAAGACCGTCAGGTCTGTAGAATATTTCTGGTGCCGAAGAAGGGGTTGTTTCGACAACGACAGTTGTTTGAGGAGCAAGACTCTCTGAACCGATCACTGATGGAACTGATTCAGTAACACAAGTATTTGCTCTCAGACTAGGATCAGTGTTACTGTCCTTCTGGGGCTGTTGAACTTCTTCAATAGGGACAGGGTTTCCAGAAATGTTTGGAGTAACCGGAACCTCTGATGCCATCGGAACACTTGTTCCAACTTTGACAGGAGATTTGGAACCAGTTGAACGAGGTCACTTTGCCCGGGTTGTTTTCGATTCCGGGGACAAAGACGTTTGTCTCGTATTCCTCCGCGAACGACGGTTCATCGATTGACTTTCTTCCACGATTGCGGATTACTTGATCAACCAACAATGCACAGGGTAAATGTGTTTTCGAATTGAATTAATTTTAGACGCTTTTTAAGACACAACTTGCTTTTTCATGTTTTAAGAGTCGAGAAAAAGCTAAAGATGACTCTAGTCTCCTTCGATGTATTAACGAGCCCGAAGTGACAAATGCTCGGATGGACTTTTTCAATTATAGAGTTTGAAAAAGGCCAAAAGAAACTACTCTGGAGTTCTAGGCAAGTGTGTGCCAAACCTTTCGCGAAACCACAGAATACGTTTTACGGTACGAGTGGTCGATCTTCGTGAATGCTGTGTTCACTGCATCGTGATTAGTAGGGCGGCCGACACGGCTTCCTATGGATAAAGGCTTTGTTCCTATAGGGTTCCCCCAATATACGCGACGGTACGCGGGGGCACAAGTCCGTATTAGTGCTCTCGTCCCTCAGGAGGAATCACCCACCTTCGTAGAGATCGATAGTCACTATGTTTAACGACGCCGGTTCACGTCTCTACCTAGACCTCTACTATGTATCGTTATGTTTCAAAGCGTTTTTAGATAAATTCAGTTCTTTTTAGGTTGATCTTGCTTAGCAGTTTGCCTTTATGGATCACCACGTGATGTATGAGACAACTCCTAAATGCAGTCTAAGAATGATAAGCAAGCTTTTTCAATTCTTTCAACTTATGAAAACCTTAACTACTGAAGGAAAAGAAATACATCATCTTTTCAAACAGATCATAGAGCACACACTGATGCACTTTTCATAAATCGACATGCAAACTGTCAAAATGCACATGCACAATGCAAGTATTTCTTTTCTTCTCTCTTAATGTTTGGTGTATGACAAAAAGAAAGCTGTTGTACGATTTCGAATTTAACTTCAAGCGAAAGCAAACAAGTATTCGTCCAATAATCAAAAGAACACCTTAAGATTCACTCGTTTCAAACACAAGAAATACTGAAATTCAAACCATATAACGAAAGCAAATTCTTAAGTAGCTATGAACAGCAATAAACTAACTCTTAGAATCACAACGACACTTTCTCACAGGTCTAGATCCAAGAGGTCACAGCAAGACTAGTTCACTTTCGCTATGGGAAACTGTGAATGAAAGCAAGAAATACAATAAGAACAATCACGGTTTCTTCATACAACTGAGGCGGAATGAGGGCAAAGAAAGGTAGTTTCAGCTGGGTATACAGGTTGACAGCAGGCTGCAAAAACAATACTGAAAACTGGGCAACAGACAGTGGAGAATCCAAATTGCACAAGGCAAAACTGGATCAGCGCAGGTGCTGCACTGTCAATCTGAGATGCAGCGCAGGTAGCCCCTTCGGGACCTGCGTTGCAGTGCAGGTAGCCTTTATTGCAGCTTCACTGATGAGACAACTCACGTCTCTCTCAGATTCTGGGTCACAGTTTGCTAAAAAATGAGCGGTTTTTGGCCAAATCAGAAGCTATCAGACAAGTATACACTAGAGGATGATTGAGGAAGATGAACACTATCACAAAGAGCTAAAACGAGTCCTTGTGGATCAGCTCTTTAAATCATGAACATGCCCAGCACTGGGCTAGAGTAGCTGCCCTCTACTTTGCATTCGAAGGATTCGAATGCAGTTTGATTCGGTACTCCCTCTGTTCAAGAGATAAATAGCAAGAATACACAAGCTACCAACAAGACACAATCCCCAGTGGAGTCGCCAGTCTGTTGTGGGGAAAAGTATCCAACACGGAATGACCCTATCCCACTCTAAGGGTGACAGTTCCTTAGCAACAGCTGAAAGCAAAGCTATCTAAAGTTTCTTCTTTATGACATGCAAGAGATAAAAGGAAGAGATCCACTTACCGATGTCTTGCGCAAATGGTCGATCCAATCTCCTTTGATTGCCGCTTGCTCCCAGCTCCAAGTCTTTTCACGGGCCCAGCTACACGAGATCCTGCAAATAAGACAAGAAAAGGAAACTACAAGAAGCATGCATTCATAATCGATTCAAGGATTAGCATAAATCAAAGACGCAAGTAAGACAATACACTATTGAAACAGATGCGAATAGAAGAAACCTCAAATGCTTTATTAATATATGGAAGGAAGGTTCAGGCGGTGATACAACCATGAGAGGTCCAATCCAGCATCACCTTCCCGATGGAGAGAAATCTCTTCTTCACCTCCCTCAAGCAATCACCCAATACTCTCAACTGTAAACCAACAGCAATTCTCTGCACAAAATTCCGGCCTCCAGATCCCATGGGATGAGATCCTTATATAGAGTTTTGGAGTGAAGATAAGTCAGCTTGATGTGTGACTTGTTGTCCTCTTCAACTCCAGTTGTTCTTCAGTCCTTCACTCAGAGTTTCTGCCTTCCACTTGGAGCTTTAGAACCTCTTAACTCATCTTTAGGCGAATCTTTTGATCCAAGTGTCAATTTAGAAGCTTCCTGGGCACTGGCACATTGAGAAAAGATTCCTCCACATGTCCAAGTACGCTCAGCGCAGGTAGCCTTTGTTCTACTTGCTATGCAACGCAGGTAGCCTTTGTTGTACCTGCTATGCAGCGCAGATGCCTAGTGGAGCAGCTGCTTTGATCCAAAATTGACCTGTTTTTGAGTGTTTTTCAGTGGAGAACTGATCTGTAGTGCTGTGGTTTGCTGACCTTGTTCCTCTAGGGGTAAGAACAACATGTTTAGGGACTTCGGATCCCTCAGATTATTGACATTTCATGCTCTATGTTGTAAGGCACAAAAATGTCTATAACACTAGGCTCTAACAGTCCCAAGACATAAGAAGAGGAAGAGGACATGTCCTGTGTTCCATATGCAAGTGCAGTCGGTAGCCTGATGTATGCAATGGTTTGTACTAGACTAGTCATTACACATGCAGTGGGAGTATTGAGCAAGTTTATGTCAAAACTAGGAAAGGAGAATTAGACAACAGTGAAGCAGGTTTTTAGGTATTTTCATGCCATTAGTGATTATGGTTTGTGCTACCAAGGAAGACCAAGATTGGATAGAGTGTTTAGATATTCGTGGCTTTGTTGATGCAAACTAGACTGGAGATTTGGATCAAAGAAGATCTACAAGTAGGTATGTGTTTAACCTATTTGGAGGTGCAGTCAGTTGGATGAATAAGAAACAATTTGTAGTGACACTATCAACTATAGAGGCAGAATACATGGCAGCCACTCATGCAAGCAAGGATGCATTTTGGTTACAGAGATTGTGTTCAACTATGGGGTTAGTACAGGGAACTATAAGGATAGACTGTGACATCCAAAGTGCAATTTTCTTGGAAAAGAACCCTGCATATCATTCAAAGACAAAGCACATTGATGTTCAGTATCACTTTGTAAGGGATATGATAGAATACAAAAAGGTGTTGCTGGTAAAGGTGGACACTTTGAAGAATACTGCAGATGCATTGAAAAAATCTGTGAGCTCTAAGAAGCTCTCTTGGTGTAGAGAAACAATGGGCATTGCAGGGATGGATAAATGACTAATCTCTCTTGTGGCCCCTTGTGGAAAGAAAACAACAAGTGGGATAATGTTGGGTTGTGTTATATTCTTTCCACAACTAGCCCAATTTATTAACCAGGGGGTTAGAATGGGGGCGGAGTCCCCCTTCATTGCGTAGCGGGGGGGTCACAAGGGGTTTGAGGGGTGCAGGTAACCCCACTCTATGGGGTTCGGGGCAGCGCCCCGGAAAATTTTGGTTTTGGACCATATATTAGGTTGGGCGGACCTACCTATGGTTTTGTGCATGTTTTTCACACATGGTTTTGGATGCAATGGTTTTCGGTCCATGGTATTGGATGCTTCAACATGTATAAATGTGCATTGTAAAATTGAAAGGAATATAATGAAAAATCAAGTTGGTAGTCCCGTTTTTGGTATCTAGGGGAAAGTCTCTGTGTATATGTGTTTTATGTGTTATGCTCTCACATTATTTATTTTCTGTGTTTTAGAATTCGTATGCAGGTAATTTCTGTATGGGGTTAAAACCTACAATTGTTAGATTTCTACTATGGATTGAGAGATGGAGATAAAGACCCTGTATCTAGTTTCATCCGTCCAGGCTATGAGAAGTTTTGTATGCATGATTATATAGCGAGTTTTATGTTTTATGGTTGCGTCCATCCTATATCTACTTTGACATGATGCATTTCCCTATTGATTCATCGAGTTATATTTACTCTAAGTAGGGGAATTCCTACCTCAATGATTATTGTTATATTTCATTGTAATCCTTGATTGATTGTTGCAGGTTTCCAACCATGATATCTGATCCAACAATTGATATGATAAAGTACTTTAGTGCTCAAACGTTTTTGACTTTGCACTTTAGGGGGGAATTTGTTACACTTAAATTTTTCACCATGAAAAATGATCATCAAATTGGATCTATTTCCATCCATCGAATTGTCATGAAGCACTCCCTTGCAAGTCAAAAACATATATGCCTTGAATAGAGTAAAAATTTTGGGAAACAGGATCCATAAACCTACTTTTAGCCTCCTACGTAGTTTCGTAGCCAGTTTTTTCACATGTGCAATTACTAACATTAATCCCTGCATATATGTGTGCTCTGTATGCCACTAAAAAGTGCGCAACATGAATCAATAAAAATTGAAAATAAAAAGTGATATCTAGAAGCATTGTTGGGCAAATCAGTCCCAACAGAAATCCTTGAAATCATGTTTATTTAAGTCTAACCTCTTTTTTGATGGGGCTAATCCCCATTCCTCAAGGAGCCCTCCTCCCTTTTTAGTGGATCTCATCCTTGGGCTAAGGATCTCAAACTAATTCGTTTTGGCCTATTAATCAAGCCATAGGTGGGGGAGTTGAAAGAGGCTGTTGAGAATAAGTTTATGCTAGAGAAATTAGGTTGGAGAGCTTATCATTCTTAGAGAGGATTGAGATAAATGGGAGGATCTTCACAACATCAAGGCACATGTTTTGTATCTCTTTTATGTTTGTGAAATTAATACAAACAATAGTTTCTTCTCACTTCATTGTTTAATGGATTAATTAATGAATTTCATGGATGGTTTATGCTATTTCTATTTTTCCATTGGAATGATGTTTGTTACTAGTCTTCTTGATCACTAGTTTGAATTAATGAATCATTTATGTTTCATATGCCATTGATCCTTTGTTGTTTCCATGTGTGCAGGTCTAGTTTCAAGCATAGAGGAGTTTCATTGAAGCGCAAAGGGGGATCTTCATCAAGCATGTTGTAATAATGTATGAATTTACTTTTCTCACCTTGTTGTCTTATGATTCAAGAAAAGATATATTCAGGGAAGGAATTAGCATGATTGTTTGTTTATTACTAGGGTTATTTGAAACCTAGGGAGATTACTTGTGTCCACACTTGCAATTTTTCCTCACAACACTATGCTCAATGAGCTACCTTTGATGGGATATCTAGGAATCCTATTAAGCCCATGTTGGGGGAGGATGAGAAACCACCATTGGATTCATCCATTGATGAGGAGTAGATAGATGCATTGAAAAATAGTAGATTTGTAGGGCTTTCAGATAATGGCCCTCTTCAGGCATACATATATAGGACTTGCGACACAATTACGTCACCTTTGCCCATTAGAGAGAGAGGTAGAGTTATATAGACAGGTCTTATGTTTTGATCATGGAAGTGGGATGAGGTGACATGAGTTGCACTGGGTGAAACACTCGCATGGTGGAGTTGCTACGTGTACAGGTGTTCTTGCATTCGATCCCTCTCACAGGGTTGTATGGTGAGAGGTATTGAGATGGTACCCAATAGAGCAGGCTAGGTGTCTGGAGATATCCATGGCTGCAGTTCAATAGGGGCCTTAGGTTACTAGAAGTGCTCCAAAGACAGACTATTATTGGGATCTAGGTGGAACCCTCCACCACCACATCTGTATTTTTTTGGGGGATGGTAGTAGCTAGGTGTTGGATCTGATGACTGAGCACACACTTTCCTTTAGATCTCCATCAAAGTTTCATTCAACACTGGTGGTAGGTTGAAGTGCCAGGGGAGTAGGTAGAGTTAGTGACCTGTCATGGAATGTTGGTCATAAATAGGATTGTAAGGTATAAAATGTAATGAGGAAGGAGTTGGTTGGTGGAGGTGGCATTAACAAGCCATCAGATAGGGCCATGGGTGGAGATGGTGATTTTTCTCAGACATTTGTGGTACATGGATCATTGAGGAGCCACTCTATAGTGATATCACCACTGGCATATAGGGATATTTTCCCCTTATTTCTCTCAAGGAGGTTTGGGAGGGGAGGTTCAACCATTGAAGTTCAAGGACGTGAGGTGATAGAGATAGAGATATCTACTGGATGTGGGATGTCGCACACTAACTCATCCTCAGATCGTGGCATTCTATGGTGTATAGAGTTATGCAATGTTGAAAACCTCTTCAGTATGCCCATAGGAAATCACATACCATCACAGAGGAGCTGGTTGTTGACATTGTATGCCCTCTTCACGAGCAACAGGGCCCAAGGGGCTCACCTAAGGCTGTCGGATGTGAACTAAAGTAACATTGAAAGGAGAGGAGTTTCCCTGTTCAGTTAGATGGACGATGCATGAGTTGGCAAGTTTCGAAACAGGGATGAGATGGTCCACCACATAGATAACATATGCTTTTCCCCCTAGTCCCCACTTGAGTATATCATTATTGGGGATCTGAGTGACACACTTTTGATAGGGAATTTTGAAGCATTTCAAAAGCATGCGACACACAAGAAGATGGAATTTTCTTACAAGAGGGCATGTAGGCTCTTAGCAGTTTTGGGCTACACCATTTGAATATTGGATGGTAGAATTTGCTGTGTGACCATGTAGAAGTAGGTATGTGGGGTGTACATCATATTTTTCCTTGATATATGGATCCTATACTAGTAGGGATCAAATACGAGGCACAAATGGACTCAATAGTTGTCAAAACTATGTCATTACAAATTTGGCTATGGGATCTAGGGGTTCAGCTGATGAGTGAATCACCCTACTTTGAGATGAGATCATAGAGAGTGATCTAGCTCATGCTCAGGTTAACACCTCAGAGGTAACTAACACTTTATCCATGTGGTGAGGTAGGTGTTCCTTGTTGTTTCTTAGGCTCATGGATAGTCGTTGGGTGGGAGATTCAAGCACTGCTGACTTGTGTTCGTAGGTTTGGAATAGCTTCAATCATTACCTGTATGGTGGCAGAGAGTTATAGAGGAGGAGGACCCAATATGAGCATGATGGACAACCAGTTATGATCCGAGATTCGCATTGTAAACATGGTAGTTTCCTTTGTTCAATTAACATGATATCTCAACATATGAAGGCTTGGAGTTTGAGCCACATTTAGGGGTGCGAATATCATACAGGTCTTCCATTGGATTTTAGTTGCACAAAGAGTATTTCCCCCTAGAGATCCATTGATGATGTTAGCACTCCTCCGAATCTCCAAGGTTGAGGAAGAGTCCAACTGAGGTAACCATAGACCAATATTTTGACTTAGTAGCTAGCCCTACCAAGCCAGAGAGGGCTCTATCCAAAGGATCACAGCCAAGAGGGTTGGATAGATTAGGGTTTTAGGCTAGGTATACTAGCTTAGGGTTTGTTTGATTTAATTTTATTGGGATAGTCACTGGATGAGTGATTTAGGTCAGAAAGTGAACTAGATCGGGGCAGAAGAGAATTAGAATTGCAGACATCTGAGGGGGTAAGGTAGGCAAGTTACTTTAGCACTTTGTAGTATAGTGATGAAATGGTTTAGACTGATGAGATGCTAAAAAGAGCATGAAAAATCATGAATTATTTTTAAACTGAAGAAATAAAACAAATTATGATGATTTTCCCAAAACAGAGCACATAAGATGAATTCTGCTTATGACACCTTAAAAATCAAACATATTTAAAGTGAAATGAACCATGAAAGGTACAAAACATTCAGACATATGTAACTGAAGAGAAAACAATATCAAAATATCGTGCAACAGGAATCCCACAAAAATCGCTGCAACTCATCCAATATATCCCATGCCAAAGTCTGGAACATTAGTACAACATCTGTTAGGGTCCCACCCTAACCCCCTTATTTATGTAGTAGGATTGAGTCATAGTTATAGTTAAGTAAAGAGTAAATAAAGGCCATATTAATAATTGTAATTGGTTAACCCATAATTAATGACGGGACCACAATTAGTTGCAAATGGGCCATGGTATTAGATAGATGGTATTAATAAGAACCATGGTATTGATCCATGATATTGCATGTATGAGCCATATATAAAGGATAGAGACTCCCTACGAGGAGCATCATGTCTTATTTTGTAATCGAGCTATGCTCTATTGGAGGTTGCCCCCTCGAAGAGGCAAGTGAACATTGCTTCTGAATAATAAAATACTTGCTCTTGTTTCTCACTATTCTATGTGCTGGGTATATTTCTTCACATATTTGGTATTCTGGTAATCGTCTTGTACGTTAAGAGCATAACAAGTGGTATCAGAGCACTTTTCAGGGCGGGTGGGATCTCCATTTCTTAGCAAATTGTTTTTTGACTAGAGACGTGTTCTGGCGTCTTTAAACCACGGGATCTGTCGTTGAGTGCATAAACCTGTGGATTTCGGGAGGCATGCACGCAAGAAATACAAGAGGTGGTCACGCTTGTTGGACTCCCTTGTAACCCCTGTGGGTACCCCTTCGAGTAGTAGTGCATCAGACAAAACTGTGCACGGACTGTCTTCCAAGTACCCTATGGGTATATCGAAAGCCCCCTAGCTCCTTTGAAACCTCGCCATAGATAAACCGTCGACCGTCTTGCTGCTACAGTACACCGAGAACAACACTCAGAGAGATTACTCGCCCATATGATAGGGTAGCTGAGTTGTACAGCTAAGGGTATGGTTGATCGTCCTTAGTTAGAGCCCTGAAACATTGGGCTGAGTACTACTGTCAGACCCTTATGTATATTGCGATCTGTAGCACCTGACACTCCTCGAGACCATAGTTCTCTTTTCTATCTTGGGATCATGCATAATCTCTGTCAGATCAGATCTCGCAAGGGGGTTTGCAGCAGCAACAGACATCGGTCCCACAGTTTCAAGTTAGAAGACCAGCTTTTCCGATCTATTAGATCCATCAGATCTGTAGCAGAAATTTGTCCACCAATCAGAGCTATCCGATCAGCCATTCAAATCTCTCAGATCCACTAGATCTGAGTAGCTGTGTGGGGTTCCTATAACGGGGCGTGATTTTCGCAGGAATTTTGGCAGCATTGACATTTTGAGGATTCAGCTACTATAGTATTCCTAAGTAAGGAGTAAAAAAAAAAAAACTGAGACCCCCCGAGGCGCTTATTGGTGATCTAGCCCATAAGAATTAGGAAGATGAGCTAAGCAACGTTGTACCATTCAATTGTTAGTGAAAAAATTTCGGGTGGTCCCAAATTTCAAGTACATCGGATCGGTGCATGGTAGCAACTAGAGCTCAAGGTATGGCCAATGAGAAGATCGACAAACTTGAACAATCTTTGCAAGCCATCCAAGCTCAGCTTGACAAACTAACTGATGCACTCTCTAAGGGCAACGAGGAAGCCCGTGAGGAGGCGTATATTGGCAATGGACACAGTGAGGGTGAGTCTAGCCACTCTCTTCACCTCTGGGGCACCCACCAACAATCCCGTCCGCGACCTCCCAAGCTGGATATGCATAAATTTGATGGTTCTCACCCAGCCGCATGGGTAGCACAAATGGAGCAGTATTTCAATCTGAATAACATCTTAGATAATGAGACTCAGCTTATGGTGGGGAGCATGTACTTGGACAATGAAAGATGGAAATGGTGGGAATGGCATCAACGTTGCAATGGAAGTTTTTTGACTTGGGCCACCTTCAAAAAAGCTCTTACAGAGTGCTTTGACCAGGAATTTGCTTTTTTGGGTCGTCTCACTAAGCTCCGACAGACTGGCACAGTGGATGAATATGTTACAGCCTTTGAAGCCTTAGCTTTCTACACTAGGGATCTCCCAGATGCGTTCTACATGGAATGTTTTATCAGCAGTCTTAAAGAGGCCATACAAGCCCACGTCCGACTACACCACCCTCCCACATGGTCAGAGGCTTGCAAGGTAGCTCGTAACATGGAACGTGCGTTAGTAGCCCAGTCCATTCACCCAAATTTCATCGCCAAGGGTCGCCCCCCACAGGCTCACAGCACGACTCAAACACGTAAGGTTCAAAAGGTGTCACCTGCAAAAATGGCAGAAAGAAGAAAGCAAGGATTATGTTACTACTGTGATGAAAAATACTCCCCAGGTCATAAATTCAAGGAGCCCAAATTTTTTCAAATTGATGCCACTGATTACAGCTCATCGGAGGAAGCCCCACCACTTGAGAAACTAGAGGAGGTAGAAGAGGACAACCATAAGGACAATGTCCCTGACGAACCAGTTATTTCGATGCATGCTTTGGCAGGGATTTCTTCACCTCAAACTCTCAAACTCAGAGGTTTTATTAAACATCGCCCAGTAGTAGTCTTTATTGATAGTGGAAGTACACATAATTTCATCGATCAAAAAGTCGCGGAAGCAATGCATTGTTTTGTACGAGCAGTTTCTCACTTCCAAGTCCAAATTGCGGATGGGGGAACAATGAAATGTGAAGGCCGTTGTGAAAATGCCAAACTTCAAATGGGGGATTATCAGTTGAAGACCCACATGTTTGCCATACACATGGGAGGGTGTGACATTGTCCTTGGTGCTAAATGGCTTCGCACTCTTGGGCCAATCACAATGGATTTCCAGGAGTTATATATGAGCTTTAAGTAGAACAACTCCACACATACCCTCTGTGGACTCCAGGCGGGAGCTCCCTCTATCATCAGCTCACATAGGATGGAAAGATTGCTAAAAAAGGGCCATCATGGACTTATAGATCAATTTAATTCCATCCAGGCCGTCGAACCCAATTCTCTGCCGATTCATCCTGAGATGCAACAGATTTTAAATAACCATCTACCAGTCTTTGACAAGCCTCATGAGCTTCCAGCCTCGGGAGGGGAACATGATCATAGCATCACCTTGGTTCCAGGGGTCCAACCACCAAATGTGCGCCCATACAGATATCCATTCACCCAAAAGAATGAAATAGAAAAAATAATTAAGGAACTTTTGGAAGCAGGTGTCATTCGTCCCAGCATTAGTCCTTATTCATCACCGGTGGTCATGGCGCTCAAGAAATATGGGGAATGGCATATGTGTCCAGACTTCAGGGCCCTCAATAAGTTGACAGTCAAAGATAAATTTCCCATCCCGGTTGTTGATGATTTTCTGGATGAACTCAATGGGGCTCAATTCTTCACTAAGTTGGATCTTCGTTGAGGCTACCACTAAATTCGCATGAAGGAAGTTAAGATTCCAAAGACTGCTTTCAGAACTCATGAAGGCCATTATGAGTTCTTGGTCATGCAATTCGGTCTTTGTAATGCCCCATCTATTTTTCAGAGCCTTATGAACCACCTTCTCAAACCATATCTCAGGAAATTTGTCCTTGTCTTCTTCGATGACATCCTCATCTATAGTTGCACTTGGGCTCCACATCTTCAGCATGTAGATCTACTCTTGCAACTGCTCCGCAAGCATAAATTATTTGTTAAGATGTCCAAATGTTATTTTGGCATGGAAGAAGTTGAGTATTTGGGCCACATTGTGGGGCGTGAAGGTGTCAAGGCAGACCCCAAAACGATCCAGGCAATGCAGGATTGGCCTCAACCTAAGACCTTGAAGAGCCTGAGAGGATTTTTGGGTCTCACAGGCTATTATCGCAAATTTGTTCACAATTATGGTCGCATTGAGAAGCCCCTCACTCAACTCCTCAAGAAAAATTCATTCTTCTAGAATGATGACGCACAACATGCATTTACAGCTCTCAAAAATGCCATGTGTTCCACTCCAGTGTTAGCACTACATGATTTCACCAAATCTTTTGTCATTGAATGTGATGATTGAGGTACAGGTATTGGGGTGGTCTTAATGCAGAAAGGTCAACCCTTGGCCTTCACAAGCCAAAAACTAAGTGGGAAGAATCTGGGACAATCTACCTATGAGAAGGAAATTATGGCCATCTTACATGCAATAGATACCTGGCGACCTTACTTACTAGGGCGACATTTCCAAATCCGCATAGACCATCACAGTCTTAAATATTTTTTGGAGCAACGCCTATCCTCCCCACAACAAAATAAATGGCTCGCCAAAATGCTGGTATATGATTATGAGATCATTTACAAGAAAGGGCGCGAAAATAGTGTAGTAGATGCATTATCTCGCCAGTTTGAGGAGGAAAGTACACTGCCCGCAATTTCCCTTCCCATTCTAGAATGGATTGAAGAGGCTCACAGGGAATGGTTTTCACATACCGGGCTCTCCCAACTCATTACTCAATTGCAGGCGGATCCAAATTCCACCAAGGGCTACTCGTGACAGGATGAGATTCTTCGCTACAAGGACAGAGTCGTAATATCACCAACATCCACCCTCAAAAGCCGCATCTTAGGAGAATTGCACTCATCCCCCATTGTAGGACATTCAGGCTTTCAGAAGACATATGCTCACACTAGAAGATCATTTTTTTGGACAGGCATGAAAAAGGACATCCTTACTTTTGTAGCGGAATGTGATTTCTGTCAACGCCACAAAGGGGAGACAGTCAAAGCACCAGGCACATTACAACCGTTGCCCATCCCAACATCTATATGGACGAAGGTTTCTATGGATTTCATTATAGGTCTTCCAAAGTCAGGAAACAAGTCAGTCATCATGGTGGTTGTGGAATAAATTTCTAATTATTCTCATTTCTGCACCCTACCCCACCCTTTACACCGACTTTGGTCGTTCAATCTTTCATGGATCAGATCTTCAAATTGCATGGCATGCCCACTTCTATTGTGTCTGATCGTGACCTGATCTTCACCAGTAATTTTTAGCAGGAACTCTTCAGGCTACAAGGCACCCAACTAAAACACAGTACTTCCTATCATCCACAAATGGATGGTCAAACTGAAGCCGTCAACAAATGTCTGGAAACCTACCTTAGGTGTTTCACTTTAGAAAAGCAACATCTATGGGTACAGTGGTTGCCTCTAGCTGAATGGTGGTATAACACCACCTATCATGCCACCACCAAAGTGACTCCCTATGAAGTAGTTTATGGTCAACTCCCTCCTTCCCCTACTTCTTATATCAAGGGGTGCTCAAAGGTACAAGCAGTGGATCAACTCCTACAAAACTGCACAACCATGCTCGCCCATCTTAGAGAGAATCTTCATCAAGCTCAAAATCGCATGAAGCAACAGGTAGATCAGCATCGCTCAGAGCACCAATTTCAAGAAGGGGATTAGGTATTTTTGAGGCTACAACCATATAAGCAAACTTCACTCAAAGACAAGGGTTGCAAAATTCTACGGATCATATCATGTACTTCAGCGCATTGGAGAAGTGGCCTACAAGCTAGCTTTGCCACCCACTGTAAAAATCCATCCAGTTTTCCATGTCTCATGCCTCAAGAAAGTGATTGGGAACAATTGCAGAATTCAAACCAGTTTACCTGAATTGGGTGAAGAAGGGTCAATCTGGCTCCAACCTAAACAGGTCCTACACACAAGAACGACACCTGCATGGCCGCATGATTAGGGAAGTCCTCGTCAAGTGGAAAGACACCTCTCCCGAAGATGCAACCTGGGAACTAGCGACAATTCTTCAACAGTTTCCGCAGCTTCAGCCTTGAGGACAAGGTTATTCTTAAGGGGGAGGGCATGTTAGGGTCCCACCCTAACCCCCTTATTTATGTAGTAGGATTGAGTCATAGTTATAGTTAAGTAAAGAGTCAATAAATTCCATATTAATAATTGTAAGTGGTTAACCCACAATTAATGACGGGACCACAGTTAGTTGCAAATGGGCCATGGTATTAGATAGATGGTATTAATAAGAACCATGGTATTGATCCATGCTATTGCATGTATGAGTCATATATAAAGGATAGAGACTCCCTGCGAGGAGCATCGTGTCTTATTTTGTAGTCGAGCTATGCTCTATTGGAGGTTGCCCCCTCGAAGAGGCAAGTGAACCTTGCTTCTGAATAATAAAATACTTGCTCTTGTTTCTCACTATTCTATGTTCTGGGTATATTTCTTCGCATATTTGGTATTCTGGTAATCGTCTTGCAGGTTAAAAGCATAACAACATCCAATGGAGTCCAACGTTTAGAATGGCTGAGAAATTACATGATAAAGGCCTCAAACCAACTCATACTAGCCTCAGGGGTCAAATCCATGAGAGGACGAGTAGTTACAACAAAAATTGAATTGATAGCTAGAGTGTAGGGTGGTCAAAGTGACTCATCCCTAACTTAAGTAAACTAGTTCATTACATCTCATGGAGGCCATTTAACTAATGTACTTACCCTAGGTAATAGTAAAAAAATGATAATTACATCAATCATAATATGCATTAAAATAGTAAAATATTGATTTCCCATAGGTAAAAATCAAATTTGCAGAAGAACGGTGAAAAACTAGGCCAACTGTCAAACACACAGCGCCATCTTTAGACCCACTTTTGCCTGCTTTTGCAGTGTCCAAATTGAACCCAAGAATGCACATTGGAAATATTATCCAGTATAGTTTCAAAATATTCTTTTAGTTTTCAAAATGGACCTGATTTGACCTCCAAAACGTCATTCTCCCAAGATTGGTCAAACGCACAGCGCCTCGGCCAAAAATGAGGCAGAAACATGATTTTTTGCTTGTTTTTTGCCCTTTTCACCTGCCAGTTTTGCAAAATAAGGCTGGAAAAATGGTTTTATTAGATGTATTTGTCCTTATGCATTTCATGGTGGTCTCCATTTCTTCAAAAAGTGCCCCAAAAAAGTGGCGTTGTGCATTTGACCATGTTGCTGATTTCTCGGCAAGTGCATAGCGCGAGAAGGAAGTGAGAAGCGCCGACTTCAAATCGACTTTTGAGTGCCTTCACAAAGTCAAAATTGAGCCCATGATATCTTGTTGGAAATATATATCTCTTGGCTAGACAATGGACCTATCAAGCACTGAACATGATCAAATATAGTCCCTCAAAAATCAATTCTTCCAAGACTAGTCAAAAAGTGCAGAATGAGGGTGCAAAAATGAAGTGTGATCTTTCCAAAAACTTTTGGAGGTCTTCCTCAACTCAAAATTGAGTGCATGATAGCTCATTGGAAATATATTTCTATCTAGTTATCATCTGACTCATTAATAAAGGCATTTGGACACTCCAGCTAGGATAAAAAATTATTTTCCCAAGGTCACTCCAGAAGTGCAGAAAATCTCTTGTAGCACCCATATGTTTTACATTTCTCCAACACCTTAACACCTGTGTAGAACATGAAGGAAAATTTTGTTCCTTGGCCTATTATGGACAAAACCCTCTCTCACTTTTGTAAAATTCAACTTTGTTTGGTTGAAAACATACTTTGAAGAAAAACGGGCCCTATGTGTGGCAAATGATTTTATCCCTTGGAATGACTTTTTTGAAAAAATGATGGAGACATGATGCTTATGAGTTGGAGTGGCCTGATACTTGCTCATATTACCTCCCTTATGACGCCTCTACTTAGATGTCTCTGATTCCATAGAAAACCCTAGCTCAATGGGAGAGGAAATTATGTTTTAATGTAGGCAAAATAGAGGATTTGCGAAATTTATAGGAATGAAGGGAAATAAAGGGGATAGGGGGCTTATAAATTCTTAGGAAAATTTTGGTAGGTAGGGAGGGATGTTAGGAAGTAGGGGAAACTATAATTTCAAGGATTGAGTGAGGACAAGGGGTCCAAAAGGGTAAAACACATGCCTAGTCTAGAAAAGTGTAAAAAGCGTAGCAATAGGCCAGAGTTTCTAGAAAAATGATGATTTTGGGGGATAGGAGTGATGGGAAGTGTTTAGGAAGGTATATTAAGGATAGCGGAAGGTGTAAGAGCATTAGGATACAAGATTTGTTGATGATTTAACCATGGAGGTCATAAAACCAAGAAAAATGCCCTCAAAACCCTAGGAGAGGGAAATGAGAGTAATGGGCATGGGAAAAGGTCAAGGGAGGTAGATGGAGTGTACGTGAGTGAGGTTTTTTTTTTTACTAGGGCTACCATCAATGATTAAGTTTTCGAATGAGGACTGAGGTGGAATGACAAAAATTTCTGAGCAATACCCCAATATGAATATGAAAAGAGGAGTTTTGATCACTGATGGCATGATTCAAATACTGACACTAACAGATGACATGGGGCACTACACCAATATGGAAGGATGATTAGCACATGTGGTTCCTGGTGGCCATTGACACTACTCAATGGTAGGCAATAGGAATTGGGAGTGATGGGCTTCTAATCTGGCTATGGGGTCCAATGATCCATTGGGTTAGAGGACTACCTTGTCTTGGGAGGATCACGGGGATGACAGAGATAAGATTGCATCTTCCTTTGCATGATAGGTTAGGGATCATTAAGATGGTCAGTATGGGACAAGGAAGGACTTTATCACTATTTTTTTGACAAGAGACTAGAAGTGGATTGGTAGATTGTGTCCTTGGCAAGGTGCCCTGGAAAGATAAACCTCTGTGCAATAGATTTTCCCCTTATTGGGTTTGTGGCAGAGGATTACCACAGTGGATGAATCTGTAGGAGCATGATAGGGTCACAATTATGACTAGACCGACACAACATCCACTTAGTGGGATCATTTTGAGATTAGTTTGGGACTCGAGAGCTATGGGGTTGAGTAGTTGGGTTACAGATTAGGAAGAGTGGGTTCTCATAGGGGGAGGTCACCAATATCTTCCATTGGGACTTCGTTCAACAACAAGAAATTGACTTCCCAAGGATCAGCCGATATAGGATAACAAATCACTTGGATGGTGATATTATTGGCAAGAGGAGTCCATGATTGACACATTAGCATGAGATATCTATTTTATGTGGCTTGGGCTGTATGTTAAGGAGTTCCCTCTTTAGGTACTAAGGATTGATTTTCTGGTGGGGCAAAAATTGAAGGAGTTGACAAGGGCTTGGCAACATCGAGGTGATCTTCTTATCAATAGGAGACAGGATGAATCTCGCAACCCTACACCTTGGGTCTGCACATGGTGTGAGCAGTGTTTCACATTGAGTGGGATGACTTGTGTCCTTAATATATGGGGACTCCTTTATGATAGGTTAGTGCATGGATCAAGAGATGGTGAATGGCACAATTAGGATGCTAGTATTTCTTGTAGTGACAACTTGGGTCAACAAATAGGAAGAACTCTTGTTCGATCATTTCTTGAGGACAAGTAATATTTGGTAGGGAGGGTTGTAATATACCCAATTTTGATTTTTCATCTGAGGAGGTCAGCGTGATCCTTGGGATGGTGCTAAGTGTAGCACAATTTTGCAATTTGGGCATTGGAGGCAATTTTGATATGGGAGACATTAGGACTTAGGAGAATACGAGAAATTACATCCTTAGTGGCATGTGGGGACCACAAAAAGGATCCAGTTCAACCCTTAGAGATAACTCGCACTTATCGAGGAAGAAAGAAAAAAAGGAGTGAAAGTTAGTGGAAAATATGTCCACCAAGGGACAGAGGATCAACTTCTATAAATAAGGCAAGGAGCCCACCACTTGGGTACTTTTTGAAAATATTAAAATTGAACGTTATGTTTTCTTGAGCTGCTGAACCAAGTTAACATTTTTCTATTTAGCACAAGGAGATTTCTGGGTGGAGAACTCAACTCTTTCTTTGATGGACCAGAAGTGTATTTCTAGGGGCAAAATTGGGCATTTTGGAGCCATTCCCAAGCTAAGACAAGAGTTAAACTCCCTAGTCTGTGTGTGACCGAGACGCTCATGAAATTCACACTAGTGGGAGAGAGTAGTGTTGGTACAAGATAAATTCTGGGTAATTCACAGAAGTTTGGGCAAGTCATTTGCTGAAGTTTTTGTGTGCTTTGTATGGGAGAAACTCAAGGAATGAGGCAAGCTGAAAATTTGTCTTATGGGTGTAGGTTTTAACCCCGTTCAAAAATTACCTGCATACGAATTCTAAAAGAAAAAATAAATAATGGTGAAAGCATAAAACATAAAATGTATATACACAAATATTTTTCCCTTGGATCCAAAAACAGGGACTACCAGATTGATTTTTCATTCCATTCCTTTCAATGTTACGGTACATATATATACATGCCAAAGAATCCATAAACCTCAATCCATTAACCTTGGATTAGAACATAACCATAGTTTCCTTGACCGGATCTACAAAATACCATGGGCAGAAAACCATCATGCCAAAAACCATGCACAAAGCCATAGGTAGGTCTGCCCACCTAATATAGCGTTAGAAAACAAATTCCCCTGGGTGCTGCCCTAGACCCCATAGAGGGGGATACTACCCCATGCTACGTCTCATGCAAAAAATAGAGGGTGCTTTCACCCCCCTTGCATGTGGGCCTAATCATGGAAAGAATATAACACACAATCAATAATGGGGCCTATGTAGGCTCTCCTTGGAAAAATCACGAACATGTTAGGGAGCAACAAGAGTTGGGGTTTGGTGTTTAGAGGGACAAGGAATTTTGGAGGATAAATTTAAAAGAAATTTGTGGGAGGTGTTGTAGCAGTTGTAACAACTCCTAAAAATTCTACCCTTTCAAAATTTTGGAGCCCCATTGACTAAAATTTTATCCTCGCTCTAGCTATTAATTTTTTTCCCCATCCTGCCAGTTGAGAAAGTTCCCTTCAACCCCTTGGAAAAGGATACATTTGCAAGATTTAAAGTTCATCTCCCAAAAAGTTGTAAGTTGCAAAACATATCTTGATTAAGGTAAAAAATAGTGACCTGTGACCCCTATTGAAAAATACATGTTGACCAGCCTAGGTCACACCTTGGTTATCTAAGTCAAACACACACATGGCAGCAATAGAATATTAAAGATAAGTAGGAGAGTACATCTATTATTTGACAATGATATACATTTATAGTACATTCGTGTGACCGTTGGGTTCCACATCCCAAGGTCTCTTGGACCCTCATGGCTATTCACATTCTACACCAACCCATAGAGGATTAGGTGTCCAACATTCCCCCCCTAATCCAAAGGGGTATGTATGAGTCCAATAAGAGAGTTGTAATACAAAATGTGCAAAAAACATGGCAGTACTAGGCTGAATGTGCTCTCTGAAATGTTGGTATAAAGGGCGATGGTTTAAGGATTACCACCAACACTGGAACGCTTAGTGCAGTTCCCAGAACTCTTCCAAGTCTGGCATGAAGCTCAAGTCTTCTGCTAGAGGAAGTGCTCTTGATGTTTTGAAGAGGGAAACCTTCAACCATGAAAGGGAGGACTCACCCCACATAAAAGGGAGAACCTCAACCTAAAAAGGGAGGTCTCAACTTATGGTGGTTTAAGGATTACCAACAACTCTAGAATGCTTAATGCAATTCCTGGAACTCTTCTAAAACTGGCAAGAAGCTAAAGTCTTCTGCTAGAGGAAGTGTCCCCAATTCTTTGAAGAGGTATCACCGACTGAAGGCATGCTCAGGGGCACCTTTGTCTCTGGCTACAACTATGAATCTGGTGTGGCAGGTTGTGGCTTAGGATTGCTTGATGTGGCTCTGAAGCTTGCAGATGACCATCATTTCCCCCCCTGTTAGATACAAGGCGAGAAGATGAAGAGATCTCAACTGCAATATTTTTCAATGTTCAAGAACAAATCCTGTTGTATGAGTGAAATATTTTTTTGGCTGTTGAAGCCCATTGCCAAGAAGTGATCCATCCAAGATGAATCCTTGTTCTTGTAGGAGGTTTGTTTCTTAAGCATCTGTTTGAAGAATGGGTGGTTTTATGACAGTGATTACATGGATGAAGATCAAAACAGTGATATTTCATATGGCCAACTCAGTCACAGTGTTGGCATTTCACAATCTGTTGCTGTGGAAGACGGGCAGAGTCTGGAACAACTGAAGGTGAATTGTCATGAAGGAATCCAACACTCTGAAACTGGATGGGCTTTGAGTAACCTAGAATATGAAAGGACATGTCCTTGTCATATCCAAGACCAATTCTATGCTTGTTGCTGACAAGCTCTTCCCAACGTCTGATGATGGGCTTGAGAAGTGCAAACTAAACTTCTGCATCTGCATGTAACTTTGCTGCTTTATTGGGCACTAGATCTGAATCAACTTCAACAATATTGACTTGCTGCTTATGGGAGTCTATTTCATTGTTCTGAATAGAAAAGGGTTCAGAATTATGACTCTGTTGTTGTAATTCTGCTTGCTGTAGCTGAGATTCAAGCTGCAAAAAGTCAATTTTCTCTGGTGCATTTTGTAGACAGACTTGAATGTCTGTGAGAGAAACTTTGTTGAATTTTAATGTATCATGAGTAGTAGACAATATCAGAGTTTTGAGGAACTCTAATACTTCATTGGTTCTGGCCATTTTCATTGAAAAAATAAGGTGAATTTCACAAATACATATTCTTGATCTCAAGCCATATATAAATAAGCCAAGTCGTAAAGATATATAATCAGTTCAGAATCAAAATTGAATATGATTGAACATATGAAATATGCAAGCCTTCAACGTATTTAAAGTAGCATACAGTAGTTCTAGGTCATGGAATTTCAACCACCCCCATTCAATTTTGAACAATACAATGCCAAAGAGATTGCCTTATTCAATGCTCAACGCTCAACATTCAAATGCTCATGCCAATGCACCAATACCCTAGGCAGTTCCAGGTTATTTAATAGCTGTATATTTCCTCTGTAACAAGGTTCACGAAATCATTGAATTCAAGTTTCAATTATAACACATATATCAACCTCAAACAACAGATAATATATATATACTGTCTTCAATTCAGCGCAAACAGTTCACATCAGGCTAGCAAAATATCAACACACAGACAACATATACTGTATATAGATCCTGCTCTCAACACACCTCGGAAGCACGACCAAAGACACCAACTCTGAGGACCAACACTTTGCCACTGCAATCAACTATGATATTATGCACTGCAAGGCCAAGCTCAAACGCGTGAGGCAGCAATCCCAAGCTCTTATAATGCTCCTTTCACTTTCCTTCACAATGCTATTTATGTGTGCAATGTCTCTAAATTTGTTTCTTGCCTTCTCCCATGAGCCTCTTTTTTTTCAGAAATCCAACTACCAGACTTTCACTATGTGCTACTCCCAAGTATAAAGAAATCATTTCAACTGTAAATCAATTCCTTGTCTCTACCCATCACAATCTATGTAATCGACTTCTTATGTTCTATTAACAACTTGTTTCACCAGCATATCTTTGAGTGCTTTCCGTCCTCAAAATGTCAATGCACCAAGGGATGCACCATAGTTAGCTCTAATACATTTTAGCGCACAAAGCCATTCAATGAACTCACTTCAATAGTCGTAATAATATTCACAATTGGAACAAATGACTTGAATTTGTTGTTTCCTTTTATAGTTCAATAAGCATCATCCCACGTGACATTCAAGCATTGAACCATATGCATCACACTATTGCATTCAAATAGTTCAACGCATATACTTGGAAGGGGATTTCCACAGAAAATGTGTATTGCTGTATGGTTATGGGAATCACATCTCCAATATCACCTCCTCCACACACTCAATAGAGATGAGATTTATGATAGGTCGATTGAGGCTCTGCATTGGTGGGAAGGTGAGGAGATTCTTGTTTGTTACCTGGAAATGGTTGATTGGAGGTGTTATATATAAGATGAATCCAATGGACTTGAAGCCATCATTCAATTTAATATCTCGTTCCAAATGTTTATATTTCTTGACAAGGGCATAAAACAATAATTGGTTTTGAACAACACATATTTCATGAGTTACGCACACTAGATGCCCCGACTCACCATTCCAATGGATATGAACCCAACATATATACCAAAAAATACCAAGGAATGTGCATGGAACGTTCAAAATTCCAGGATTTTAAAGTAGGATCTTCATCGCATTCACGAGACCCAATGCAATCAACTAAGACTCATGGAGTTCAACCAATTTTAACATAGAGACAATAAACACTACAATGGCAATATCGATATGCTTACAAATTCAAGAGAAACAACAGAAAAAATGGCTACCCTTCTGGAGCCCATATGTAATTAGTTTCCTATCAACTTCCCTTTCACCACAAATTCAAACAGGAGCACTTCACAAGAAGTGCATGACAACGCTAACCTTGCTAAAAGTGTGAGAAAACTATGCAAACAGAGTTGATTGATTGAGGTCCTTCGAATTCTACATTCTACGGACCATAATGGTATTTGGGTGGATCCCTACACCTACAAATCTCTTTTACAAGTTTTGCTCGAATTAAAGGCTCTAAGAGAAAGTAGATTAGTCCATGCCCACATTATTCGAACTGGATTTAAGCGAGATTTAGCTTTGGGTACTAAGCTTGTGATCAGATATGCCAAGTGTGGCATGAGGGTTGATGCCAGATTAGTTTTGGCCACAATACCTGAACGAAAGGTGGTTTCATGGGCGCCCACTTCCACTACGGTTCCATTGTGGGTCAGCCCTTAGATCCCATTCAGAAGCTCGGTTGGGTGGGTGTGGTAACACAACTAAGGTTTGGAAATTTTACAATGGTTCTTGGGAAGATAGGTAAGACAAGTGATTTCTTTTTTTTTGTTGCCAGATAGGTACACAAGAGAGAAGCAGTGTTTGGTAGAGGTTTTGTTTTTTTTTTTTTATATAGTCAAAGGATTTACAAATAGAGCATACGAATACCGAATTGAGACTTGCGCAGGTCATTGAGCCTTAGAACAATAGAAGAGGTATAAAGTTTAATTTCAAAACCGAAAGCTTTTATATACACTCTACTAGTTTTGCAAATCTGATAGAAAATGCAGATACCATGTAACATCTCATTCCATATTTTTTTAATGTTTTTTTACAAATTTTTATTTAGTAAATTTTATAATTAAATCATTTTTAGGTTTGTATTTTAAGTAAAGTAATAAGTTGGAAGATAGTTAACAAACACGGATGGGACTGGTACAAATGGATTCCAAACACCAAAACTCTTAAAACTCTTGGAATATTCATATAATTGTAAAAACAAGATGAATAAAATAAAGTTTAATAACATATTATAGAAATAATTTCACTCAAAAAGAAGTTAGTAAAGCTTAACATTTGAATTTGAGTTCTGATTGTTTAATAATTAAAAGAAGAGAATATAGCAAGTTATTATAGGTTTATAGAGATGTATTTTTTAGACATACCATAATCTGATATGATACAAGGATTATAAACAAGTAATTGCACCACATGTTGCAAATGAAACTCAGCAAAGGAAAGAGTAGTAGAGAAAAAATAAGTAAAATTTTTATGATTGCCATTTACCATGAACAAAATTAAGAACCTGCCAATGGGTCAATTGTGACTACATAAATACATTCTTCCATGGTACGAGTTTTATCATCACATAGAATTCTTTATAAAATAATCGTGTCGAGAGCTCAATTGCTCCATGAGTTTATGAGGCATATACTAAAACAAACTATATTGTGTTAGGGTTCAAGAGAAATAAATATAACAATCAAGAAATACACATTCAAAACATGTACACCATGATTATCTGGAAAACCCTAATTAGGGAAAAAACCAACCAACAATAGATCTATTATTGTCCTTGGCTAAAACACAAACAATCCCGCCAACAACCTGAGCTTTCACCGCTCAACTATGGCTGCCTACAATGGAGAATACACAAGAATTTTAAGGGTTTCAACTACATGTAATACCATGCGTCACCAATACTACATGCCAAAAACCACAACTGTTAACCATAACTGTTGACATAACCTCAACTCCACCATAGGGTCAAGTTTATCTAACATATTGAAATATTAAAATGTGGGACAGCTCAGAGATCAAGCTTTACCCAACCATAAACTCATCTTCCATCAACATGTGCATTAGGAATTAGTGCCACTTATCCATATAGGTGAGCTATAATTGACCCATCACTTGACCCACCACTGATCATTCTTTTGCCTTGGAACTTTCCATCCCCCTAACAATCAATATAGTTGATCAATTCATATGTTAGTAAACTATGGAAATGATTACTAGAGGACCAACATGAATGTACATAAAATTCAAACTTCGGCCAGGAGAGAGAGACTTCAACCATTTAGGAAATAAATACAAGTTGGTGGCATTTGGTTTGGAGAGACCCCATACAGGACCATACAAATTCTGGAAAGAGAGTTGGAGAGATAATTGTCTTGTGGGGAGATTTAATAGTGATGGACATAGCATATCTATAATACATTTTTCTTTCTATTATTCCAAGAACTTGTTTTCCTCTTCCAAATGGCCAAAATATTATTCTCTAGAAAATGTGAGAAATAAATCACAATCAATATTGTCTTTTGTTGTTTGGCCAAAATTGAGTGTTTTCATTCTATGTCACGCTGAAAAATTGATGTTTTAACAACATTGTGGTAGCCAAAATTTAATCTTGGGAAATCTTACCCTGTGGGGAAGTTGCTACTCGAGAGCTCTTTTTGGGTGTAGGAGAGGGCTTTGGCTTATGCTTTCTCTTCTGAGTTAGATCATGAGTTGGATCAAGGGATCATGAAGCTGATCCATGCTTAGGAATAACAACTAGAATAAGAAACCATTAGAACACCACCCCTACCTTGCATTCTATGTCACACACAAAAACATTACAGTGTTAATAGCATTGTTGGACTATTTTTATGAATTTTTTTGTCTATTTCAGTTAACTCCTAATGATAAACCCTACTTATCAATTTTGAAAAGTAAGCCATTTATGGAAAAATGTATTGTCCATGGATTATATTATTCATACAATAATTACACAAAATACAAATTCATGCTGAAGACAACTATCAATCAAATGGGGTGAAAACAATGAATCCATATGGCTACATGTCTTTTGGCTAGTGAATCTTAAGAGATCCAATCATTCCAAAGAATAAACAGTAGAAATTGTTTGATCATGTAGTTTAATCAAAACTAATCATGTTACAACACCAGTGAGAAAAAGTTCACTTGAAGTGGCCATATCAAAATATATATAATATGGTTTCAAAAGTTCAAATTGACTAGCTAAATGGACATCTCTAGAAAAAATTGAATATTTAAAAAAGCTCTAAAAATGGGCTTCAAATATGAAGATTATGTCATTAAAAAAAGGCAATAATGATAACAAATAACCAAATGGTAAGTAGAAGTTCACGCGTATGGTTGTAGATGATGTGAAAATTTAATAATAAAAAAACCCTCACTAACTTTACCTATAAGCTCACTTATACAAATACATTACTTTATGAAGTCACCTACTTTTATAAAACAAGTGATAAGAACTTTTAAAATGAAGTTACTTTATAAATGAAAGTTGCATGTACTATATATATATA
The DNA here is from genome assembly GCA_031772625.1 of Pinus tabuliformis. Classification (NCBI taxonomy): domain Eukaryota; kingdom Viridiplantae; phylum Streptophyta; class Pinopsida; order Pinales; family Pinaceae; genus Pinus; species Pinus tabuliformis. The sequence goes on from CM062817.1 coordinate 1,689,753,418, forward strand.
TATGTGTGTGTGTGTGTGTGTGTGTAGATATATATAGATATATATAAGCAAATGCGTTTGATCATGCAATTTAATCAAAACTAATCATGTTACAACACCATTAAGGAAAAGTTCACTTAGATTGGACATATCAAAATATATATAATATGGTTTCAAAAGTTGAAATTGACTAGCTAAATGGACATCTCTAGAAAAAATTTAATATTTAAAAAAGCTCTAAAAATGGGCTTCAAATATGAAGGTTATGTCATTAAAAAAAAAGGGCAATAATGATAACAAATAACTAAATGGTAAGTAGAAGTTCACGTGTATGGTTATAGATGATGTGAAAATTTAATAATAAAAAAACCCTCACAAACTTTACTTATAAGCTCACTTGTACAAATACATTACTTTAGGAAGTCATCTAGTTTTATAAAACAAGTGGTAAACACTTTTACAATGAAGTTAATTTATAAACGAAAGTTGCATGTAATATATATATATATATATATATATACACACACACACACACACATAAGCAAAATGTACATTACAATAAAGTTATAAAATAACTTAAGCTTACAAGAATTGTAAAATGTAACTTAAAAAGAGATTTGAACTCAAGACCTCTTACTATAAGAAGTAACTTTTAACCAAGTGAGATAGTGCAAAACACATACTAATGGTAGTGGAGGATAGGATTGTTGGTGTTGGTGTTGTCGGAACTTTTCCTCAGAGTGCATGCTTACAAAAAAAATACTTATCCAAAGTCAAACAATTTTTTGTAAAAAACAAATAAAAAAATCTAATTCTCAACAACAATGGGGTTAAGTATCAATTAAATGGCCTAAAAAATACAAGTTTTCCCTTTATTTTTTTATTTTTTGAGATCACATAGAGCACATTACAAAGAGAATATGTAGTTAAGAAAAATATTTTCAACACTGCTTCTAATTTTCCAAGATTTTATAGAGTGCGGGGAAAAGGGAAAATGTAAATTATAAAGAGTATCAAACTAAAAATATGTAAATTATAAAGAGTATCAAACTAAGAATATAAACAGAAAAATGTAAAATGAACTCTATAATTATTATTTTAAAGTGTAATTAAATTGTATATCTCATGACATAATGAAAAAAATTGTACCTTGGGAAAATAGACACCTTTTTTTATGAAAGGAAAGGTGTTATTAACTAAAACCAATTCTCTAGACATAATGGAATAAATTGTTTAGGAAAAAACTGTGTGGAACTAATTAATTTTAGAAATGGCAACACAAGCTCAAGATATCGATCAACAAAAAGAGTAGCTATTTGAACATGCTATGATACATGTTCAAGATGATAATTCATTCCATATAAGACAAACATCTTCAATAACTAGTCGCACAACTAGATCAAATATCATAGCTCTAGTGTTTTTATGTGGTTGAAACCCTCAAAGAGGGAAATACTCCACATCCCTAGTCAATGTGGCCACTAGAGGAAATTTAACTGATGAAAAAGGAAAGAAATTTACATAAGATATTTCTCATGAAATAATTATTACATTGACCCCCCATGCTCTTTAAATCGACATTATGGACCGATTGGGTGTTAAGTCATGGATCAATAGTCATTAATATCGAGGAGAATGTAAACCATTAGATTACTTTATGTCTAGAATACATCATGGCCATCAAATTATGAGGCAAATAATGCATACTAAAGAAACATGATTCTACCTAATAGACACATTAGACCAAGTTGAGCATAACTAACTCCTAAGTGTCTAAATATCCTAACATAAATTTCTAATTAGAACCTTTAACTTAATAACTAGGTGAACTTGTGAAGTTCACTTGAAACATTTTCATGTTCCAATAAGTGTCAGAATCCTATAAAAGTAGTGTGTTATGTATTTTGGTTACACGTTGTCGATTTGGTTACAATGATATTGCAAATCATTTAGGTTCGAAATGTCCCTCTATTATCTGACTTGCTAATTCACATTCATGATACCATTTAAAGGAAATTTATGGTATGATCAATAGGAAGAAATCAATAAATATTGGATATTTGACTAAAATTTACCACTAAATATCAACTTCCAAGTAGATTTAAATAGCTGTGAACCTTATTTAAGGCATCCTAAGTAACGATGGACCCATATTAAGGGTTTTTTCCCTCAAATGGTTTAGTGAACTTAGGAAACGCACCAAAAAAAAGACCGAATGGAAAAAAATGAGGGAAACTAGCAACACAGGGTATGATACCAATGGGGTAACAAGGAATCAAAGAACTCACCATAATGTTAAACATCCCAATGGTGTCCCATGTCTATACCAAGATGAAACTAGCTCTTTGAAGGTGATGTATAATTTTAGAGCTATCATATAATCATAAGGTGGGTCAGGCATGGGTGAATAGTTCTAGGAACCTTCTAGGGTATAATCATATGTGAGTACCAAAGTTCAAATTCCATACTATACACAATTATTTTTGGTGAGTGAATTTAATGAAAGTCACTAAACACCCAAGTTAATTTTCTTCCCTTTGATAGAGTATAAATGATGTACAAATGATATAACATGAAGCATCTATTTCTTAACCTAAGAAATGGAGAATAGAAACTTGGACTATGGGTATTTATTATACCAACATTATTTTAGGTTTACCCAATCTCATATCATATCTTAATGTCGTCTTTAGTTTAGATTATATGCTAGGTGGGTATTATTAGGCCCACTTTGTTTTCCATTGGCACTCAAACTTATCTCATTTTAATATACAATATCAAATTTTTTTTCTATGTTTCATTAAAATAAAGAATATCGTAAGAAACACATCATAAAAATGAACTAAATAAATTTAGTAATGAATAGCACAAAAGTACAATATTAATTAGTTTTTTGCATCAATATAGTACAACAACTAAACTATTTGCGAGCTTGGATATGTAAGAAACACAAATAAATAGGTAAAACATGTTTATATCCAATTGTGATTGAAACTGATAAAAATAATATTGAGTTATATAATTTAATATATTATAAATACATAGTTTTAAATATGAATATGAAATCTTGGGGTTCATTAGTCACCCACAAAGGGTCCAAAGGGAATCTATCCCAAGTGCATGTTATGTATCAACACTACCTATTTTGAATCTTTCATGATGAACTGTTATGAAACCAGCTCAAGAAAAGATAGAAAAGATAGATCAACGCCTTAGAATTCAGCCTCTTCGAGGGGGCAACCTCCTTTACATTACATAAATGAACAATTCTTGGATGATACAAATGAAAATACCTCCTTTCTATATATAGGAGTCTAATGGGTCATAACATAATCAGAGCCGACATAACAATAATAATGTAAGGGCACAATAATAACAATAGTGGGCTTCTATGGGGCACAATAGTAACAATATGGGCACTACATGGGTACACATCAATATAGTAAGTGGGTTATACTAATAACAATAAGGGTTTACACTAGTAGTATAGGGGCCTAACATGCCCCTCTCCTTCAAAAAGCGTTGTCCTCAACGCTTGAGTAGTTCTTGATGCTTCTGTATAAAATTCTTGTCCTCCCATGTGGAATCTTCAGCGTGTAAGTTCTTCCACTTGATGAGATACTCTGAAATTGATCGATTTCATAGCTGTCGGGTTCTTTTTTCTGTGATTGCTCCAGGTTCCAATATGATTTTTCCTTCCTCTTCAATTTCTAGCAATATTGTTTGAATTGGGATCTTTTGCAACTTTTGAGTAAGTGGCCATACTTCTTCGTCCTTCTTCCATTCATCCCTTGCTTCGTTTATCCAATCTGGTTGGATAATATAAATAGCACAAAACAATGCTTCCACGTCCTCATCCTTGAAGAGTCTTCCCATTCGATAAGGTCACCATTTTTTAAGTGCATGTAGTATTGCCAACATTTCCTTCTCATAAATAGCTTGCTTGAGATGTAGCAGTAAAAATACCCAATCACCTACATCAAAACATTTTTCACTACAATGTTGATCTACCTATTGTTTCGTTTGATTTTGCACCAAAGTGGCGTTATCCTTTAAAAGTTGGAGAACTTGTTGTTGATGCTCGATGTGATCTTTCACTGCTTGAACCTTTTTCTTCTTGATATGTCCTTCTATCTCTAGAGTTTGAGGAGTGGTAATTTCTTCCAATCCTTTACAAGATATTGTCGGATTCATTTCTTGATGCTTGATGTGATCTTTCACTTCTTGAACATTTTTCTTCTTGATATGTCCTTCTATCTTGATAGTTTGAGGAGTGGTAATTTTGAACAATGAATTACAAGATATGGTTGGATTCATTTCTTCTTTCTCGATGTGATCTTTCACTTCTTGCACATTTTTCTTCTTGATATGTCCTTCTATATTGAGAGTTTGAGGAGTGGTAATTCTTGCCAATGCTTTACAAGATATGGTCTGATTCATTTCTTCTTTCTCTGGGGTGGGGTCTTGGCGTATAGCTTCTTTTTTTGATGTTTCTTGATCCTTTTCTTCCTCCTCTTCATATTCTATGTAAAATAATTTCTTCTCAGCACACTTATGACCTTTAGTGAATTTGCTATCACAATTGTAACAAAGCCCTTTTTCTCTTTTTTCTTCCAATTGTTGTGGTGTAACCCTTGTAGGTTGTGGAAGGCTAGGAGAAACAACACTTCCATCTTTATAGTTGTGAGGGGTACGCTTCCTAGTTTCCATAAATTTTCTTTCCACTATGTCACAAAGCCCTTTTACTCTTTCCAACTGTTGTGGTGTTGCTCTAAACAAGGTGTTGCTCTTTGTATCCTCATAATGTGCTATCATTTCCTCCGTGAAAATTGACCACGTAACAAGTTGTTTACGAGAAAAAAGCCCTTCGTACCATAAGAATTGATCTGGTTCTAAATATGAAGATGCAATACATACCTTTTGTAACAGTTGTACACCATGTAGATCAAAATATTGCTCCATCTGAAGTATCCAATTTACCAGATCCTTGCCATCAAACTTCCTCATCTTGCTTTTTCTTGATTTTAGGAGCTCGACCTTGAAACGACCATAACTATGTACTTTCAGATCTTTAAGTTCTAAAATTGCGACCTGTAGTAGCCCTCTGTTTCCTCTTTCCAATGCCACCAGTCTGATCCAAGCTGGATTCTCTAAGAAAGAGTTATGCACAATCTCCCAAGATGACCTGATTATAGACCTTTCCCGAAGAGCAAACTTGTATGAAGTGCCACGAGTCACTGTTTCAGCCGATGGATCTGAAAAATGCCTGCAAGAAACTACAGTCCGTCCTCTTTCCGTAGCTTCTTACGAAATTTTAATCCGATTCTCAGAGAGAAAGTTATGATGATTTTCCCCAAGTCACCTGTTTTGAATGTAATTTAGGAGTCTGCAAAAAGACCAATTTTCTCAGATCCTATCTCTGCAAATATCACGCAAAAAGTTCTGAAATTTGGACCCAAGGTTCAACGCGATTTCTTCTCGAATGGGTTTTTTTTGTGACTTCTGAAACGTCACAGAAAAACAGTTATAGCAAAAATGCCACGATGACCTGTTTGGAGTAGCAAAACCCTAGAATCCAAAGCTCTGATACCAAATGTTTTGAAACCTGCTCAAGAAAAGATAGAAAAGATAGATCAACGCCTTAGAATTCAGCCTCTTTGAGGGGGCAACCTCCTTTACATTACATAAATGAACAATTCTTGGATGATACAAATGAAAAGACCTCCTTTCTATATATAGGAGTCTAAGGGGTCATAACATAATCAGAGCCGACATAACAATAATAATGTAAGGGCACAATAATAACAATAGTGGGCTTCTATGGGGCACAATAGTAACAATATGGGCACTACATGGGTACATCAATATAATAATTGGGTTATACTAATAACAATAAGGGTTTACACTAGTAGTATAGGGGCCTGACATGAAGGCATAATGACTTTAATGGAATTGTTTAGCTCTAATATTGTATGCTGGGTTGAATTAAAGAAATTGGCATGAGAAGGTAGAAGCTATTAATTAACTAAAGTCTACGAGATGAAACTATTTATATAGAAACATTGGCACACATAATTGAAATTAAGACCATACTCATGATACAAAAACTAATTTGAAAAGAATAAATGCATGTGTAATTTCCCTCAAAATGTTTTTCTATAAAGATATATTTGCTACACAAAAAATCCAGTTGAATCTAAAATGAATTAATTGGCATGGCAAAGCCAGAAAGAGTCTTCTACATTCAATAAAACTTATAAAAATGACCATCATGAGGTTTTTTATATTCATATTCTAAACTTTTTACTAAGTACATATAACGGATTTTGATGTCTTAAGGGATGATACTCTACTTTGACTAAATGCAAGAGGAATTTGTGATCTAAGATGGTAGTACAAATAGATGGACTCAATAGGAGTTTCTAATGCTTCCTTCTAAATTTCTACCTCTAAAACATTTTGTTTTTATAGATAAGGTTTAAATGTAAAGCTTGTGTGAAGTAATGAATTTGGTATAGCATTTGTTCTTTGTTGGGAATGATTGAGTGTAGTTTCCTATGATTCATAGAAGAGATCAAAATTTGTTCCCACATATCAATTATATTCGGTAGAATTGAAAACAACTAATGTTCATGTCCAAGCCCCAAGGGTTAGCTCAAATATTTGAGTCCCCGTTGTTAAGTACCTCCCCGATCGGGAGGTCACACGAGAAATTCTCCTCGACTCCCTTGGGGTTAGGCCCTGCTAGTCTCGCCGATGGGATTTAAATGATTCCCTTCGGGGTTGATCTGCCCAAATTTTTCCAAGGGAAAAAAAACTAATGTTCATGTCCAAGGCATTGATAATATGGCTATTCATTCCATCACAACCATGATAATATATTTCTATTATTCAAAAACACAATTAGTAAAGGGTTATACACTCCATATTTTTCCAAGGGAAAAAAACTATTGTTCATGTCCAAGGCATTGATAATACGGCTATTCATTCCATCACAACCATGATAATATATTATTATTATTCAAAAACACAATTAGTAGAGGATTATGCACTCCATATTTCATTTTCCCAACAAGAGTAAACAGGTGCACTTTAAACATGGTATAGGAGATATGTGTAGTGTATTGTAATCCTTATAAATTAAATTGAAAAATAAAGTTCATAAAATTTGATTTTTTCATCATCCATAATAGTCATAAGAAAATAAACTCACATAAATCCATCTAAATTTCAATCTTTTAGTCACAAATAAATTGGTGTTGCAATTAACATTTATTCCACTTAGTGACTAATAGATGTAAGATGGATCTACATTAGTATTAATAACATACAATCATACATAATCACTTAATTTGTTTGAATATTTCTATAATATTTGTATTTTTTGTTATATATATATATATATATATCCTAAAAATTATACTCTCAATAAAAAGTAGCTTGAATAACGTGCAATAACTTTGAAATGTATATGTGAATTCACCTTAACTTTAGATTTATAGTTGATTATTTTATGATAACATCATCTTAAACAATATCCTTATGGTTCAAATTAGCATGTTAATTGTTGGAAAAAAAAAAATCCAGCAACAACAAGCTAGAATCATTTAATGGAAAGTCCCCATTGGACTTGCTCTCATTTGGTATAGTTTCCACCTAAAATGTTGGAATAAATTTAATATCAATTAAATTAGATAAATAACATTAAAATTTCTAAAATCTAACTATCTGTATATGTTAGAAATATTATGTCTAATTACCTATCCTAACTGGGAACATGTGCATTGAGATAAAACACAAGAAAACAAATTAATTAAATAATTAATAAAATCAATAAAAGATTGAGCACAAAAAATATATTAATATTTTAAAAATATATTTTTATTTAAAAAATCACATACATATTCTTGTATCCAATATGAAATATTAATTGAAAAATAAACTTATTGTGAATTATAAGAATATGGAAATCTTAAATCTTGATAGAAATACAAAATATATAAAAACACATTGGCATAGAAGTCTTCTCCAAAGTTATATGAAATTTCATTTTATCAGTAAGAGTTGATAAAATTATACAAGCTTCTGGAATCTAAATTTTCGTTCTCTTTGTTTCTCAAAATAACTTCCTCTTAAATGACATAATTAATAAAGTACATTCAATTTTATCTTATTTTTGCTACAATAAATTCCACTTTCCCAGTCTAATTTTAATATTTCTTATGAAAAATGTTGGATAAAAGCATACGATTATTTCTTTCAAACAATGATGTCGATATAATTTTCCATTTTTCAAATTCTTATGGTTAGTAAAAAATTGTAATTTTTTATACATATATTTGTATTTGATTCAAGATTTTGAATATGTAGTAGCGTTTATTTGTATGCAAGTAGGTTTTTTTATCCTTATTTTTCTATTATTTATTGTATTCTCTTATTCTTTCTATTTTCTTTATCATTCAGATTATTTCAGTCTCGAAAATATTTGCCAAATGTACAAAAAGTAATAGGTAGTATGTTAATAGTTAAATAATTTGTAATCATAAACAAATAATAGATTCAAATATTAATCCCATATTCATTGGGTGAAATGGTTACAAAGAGTTTATAAGTTATCCTTCACCTAACATAATTCATTTGCACAATATTATGCAATATGGACTACAATGTATTCTTTTAATCTTAATCATATACTAGACTAGTATACAAAAATTTGGGATCTGAAAATATGTAATGGATAGAAATACTATGGTAGATGACACATCAGCAAAGCATGCCAGTGTCTAGTAGATTCCATACGTGATTATCTCTAATAATTCATTGGTTCACCCACGAATAGCTGAGTATTTTTATCTGACATGGAGAAGAACTTCACAAGTAACATGGACTAAACAAAACAATTTGAATGTGAAAAACAAAGCGGATACATCGGTATCCATAAGACTTGTTTAAGGCCTATAAAATTTAATCCATATATGGATTGTCAATATCCAAATACTTATATAAAATCCATGATCCAGGTACTTGAAGTGGAAATGAATAATATCAAATTAGGAAGAATGAAGTGAGAAAACAAATGATCGGGATCCATATACAAATAGTACATATGAAAAACTTCAAAACAAATTCCTAGTTCTATATAGTTAGATAGAAAATAAAATCTAGAATGCATAACACCACAATAAATTCCATTAAATCATTACATATCCAGATACAATGAATTCATGAAATCTAAATACTTTTAACACCTATGTCAAAACTACCATGTCAATGTATATATCATCATACCAAGTCATTAGTATGCTTAATAAATTAAATCAGTCATTGGCCATATGACATGTAATATGACATGTCAACATGGCATGTCATATTACATGTCATCACAAATGCACTCAAAATTTTGTTAGATTCATTTCACTGTCCACCATGATATTTCAAATCTATGAAATATTAGGTAAAAGAAATCTTTGGATTTGGATATCCAGTATCAAGGATTTGGAAATTTCAAATAATGATATATTAAGTTTGATCCAAATCCTAATATATATGATCTAAGTTATGAAAGTATTTTTTAGAGATAATTTACCTTATCCAAATCCAAATACAAATAATCTATCAACAATTCCTCTAGATCTAGATTTAAGGAATTGAGAGCTCATAAAATTATATTAGCAATGTGTATACATGATCCAGATTCAAATTACTTGCATCTGAATTTAATCAAAATCTTTAAAAACACCCATATGATCAATGCTTTGAACTCTTTGATTTGGATCTCGTTACCAAGAATTTTTCAATAATTTTTTTGGCACTTTTATGAAATAATAGGAAACAAATTAGATCAAATGATATCAAAAATAAATAAATTTCGAATGGAAATAATTGTCATCAAATTAATTGGAAACTATGCAAAACTGTAAAAATTCATTATATACAATCAAATAAAACAAAATAAAAGATAAAAACATTTACAAACTATATTAAATCAATAATAAATCATATCGTAGAGAAAACAAAGGGAAATCTATAGGAAGGTGTGGCCTTATAGAGGAGTTGTCTAGTTTAGTTCTAACGTCTCTATTAGGAAGTTAGTTAACACTAGGAGCGAGACATGTGTTGGTTGGAAACACTTGAATGGACCATATTGGTTGTATAATATAGGAAGTGAAAGAAGTTGGATGAACCATGTGCATGAAGGGACATCCTAATGAACCAAAGTACAATGGTTGGGTACCCATGAAATCTAGTGGATGGTTCTTTCGCTATCTGGATGTCACTTTAGCAATGTCTACATGATGGAGTTACAAAGTAAAAGAATTTGTTTTGACTTGTGTGTAAGTAATTAGTATATGCTCCCCCATCTTAACAATGTCTATCTATTTATCACATACATATAATTTTATACACAGTGGTGATATCAATATTCATTCTTTAAAAAACATAATCTAAACACAAACCAAAGTCTATATTTCATAACACTCATATAGTCTAATGTTTGTTATATGATATCTATGAACTCCCAACCTATATTCAAGTGGTCCATCTCTCCCTACTTATATTTTGTACTTGAACCCTATTCTTGAAATTTCTATATCAGTACTAAATCTCTATTCTCCCATATTAACAAAGTATATTTCTTTATCACAATATCTATTTCTGTGTCACAATACATATACTTTTATACAACATTTATATCACTTGCATATTTTGTAAACTAAACACAAATCAAAATCTATATTCCGTAATGCTCATATACTCCAATATTTGTTGTAGGATATCTATAAATTTCCAACTTATATTCAAATTATCCATCCTCCCTACTTGTATTTTAATGTTAAACACCATTAAAAGAAATTATAATATATTCATATTATTTAAAACAAATATACATTATAACCAATTGCAAATTTTCGGCTCGTGCAAATCCAAGAGCAATCTATACATTAATAAACAAATAAATCCTATGATTACACATTCCTAAATTCTCATATATAACATCATGGAACAAAAATCCTATGATCACACATTCCTTATATGCTCACATAACACGATGGCACATGATCTTCCGAGACTCTCATACACCATGTTCTTCTAAGCTAATATCACTATTATTTAAAAATAGAAGAATTTTCGATCTGGATATGGGATCTAAGATGTAAAAACAAGTCTTCAATCTAATTATAGGATTCGACAGGATGAAATGAAACAAAACAATTCTGGAGCCCAAAAGTACCAAAATTCATATGTATTTCCATTGACTCAGATTTGCATATAGAATACAGACTTAGTAAAATATATTGCTAGCATAAATTTTTGAACTTGAGTCTGTTATTCCATGCTGATGTTGTGGATCTTAGCCAGGACTCCCATAAGAGGATCATTGATATAAGTTGTGGGCTCAAGCTTGCACGAATTAGCCCTGTTATGTCGATTATTCCATGATGTTGATGTGGAGCTTAGCCAGGACCCCCATGAGAGGAGCATTGATATACGTCGTGGGCTCAAGCTCGGTGGAATCAACCCTACTATCCTCAAACCCGTCATAGTGATCAGGCCCTCCCACAACTGCACCTGTTAATTCATTTGGGTTTGGTGATTCTCTGTTGAACCACAAAGTGAAACCTTCGGTACGTGATATCTTTCTAGAATCCTTGTATATTGAAACTATGGAGGATCCTCTGTGGTGAGCTTGATGTGGATATTTGTCACCAAAACCCACCATGAAAGACATACCAGTAGGATTCTTGACCAAAACGTAATCCACCTGCAATTTACATATACAAAGTGGATTTGTTAGCGACTACTTTTCTGGTTTTTTCAAATTATGATATGAAAGAACAAATCAAATTTATTTAACTTTGAATCTCTTATACTCTGAGAAAGCTAGAATGGATATACAAGTGTGCTCAATTCTTCTCCTCATTAATTAAATATTTTGCAACACTTAAAAAATTATAATATGTATATGTACTTGTTGTTTGGCAAATGCAATAAGAATGCTTGGTTCATATGTTTGATCGCCACATTGCAGGTATTGCTTATATTGTGACAGTAGGTCACTGTAAACTGATACAAGGAATGATGTGCCTGTAGCATATTGTGTATTTGCACCATCTCTGACAAACAACAAACCTCCTGTACAAGTGCAATAGATATAAACACTGTTAATGAGATTAATTTTGAAGCTCAACAGATACAAACCCTATTAATGAGCTTAATTTTGAAACTCGAAGCATGACAAGGAGAAACTTCCATTTACCTGGTGTGATGGAATTTTTGAATTGAGGACTTTGTGGAAGAACTGAGCAGAGGAACACTTTTGCTTGGCCTCTAAAAACTTCCAGGTTGGTTTCTCCAAAGAAATATAGCTGCTAGGTTTATTAATTTTATGAAGATGTGGTCAGTTGAAGGTCAAGTTGCCAGTCTTAAACTTTTTCTCAATTGAACATTTGGTTATTCATATGTTTATGTGAATATGGACTTACACTAGACAGGTGGATTTGGACTCCTACACATTTTAGATCCCAATTGAACTCATACTCATTGGAAGTACAAAAATTCTAGTGGAGTATGTATTTGGTATAATATGGCAATCCAGTTGCTCTATATAGCCACACCACTACTCATGCAAGCTCATCCTATAAGTTAGTTAGTAGAGGAATAATAAGAAGACTTCAAGAAGTTACTCACTCTGTAGTTTAAATAAATAATAGTGTGAAGTGAAAAAGGAAGTAAAATTTATAATGTTAAGGAAAGATACATCATAGCCTGAGATAGAGCAATAGAAAGGGCATTCTCCATGATATGTTCCGTAGTACTGGTTAGCCAAATGAAAGAGTTGTACTAAATGACATATTCAATTACATGAGTATCATAAAAAGTTGGAGAAGAAAATTCATCAAATTTATTTTCAATTTTGAATCTAACATGTCCGCATGGGGTAGCTCAAGTGGTAGTGGCCATGGAAATGAAGTCTCACCGAACCGGAAGTCTTGGGTTCAAATTTTGGGCTACACTTCCCCCGTAGTGGGGTATGTAATGGACATGAAAATCAGAGAGTCCTACCAAAGCATACAAAAAAAAATTGAATCTAACACATGAACGAAAGAGCTGTACTAAATTAATATTCAAATATATGAGTATTTTAAAATGTTGGAGAAGACAATTCATTAAATTAATTTTCAATTTTGAATCTAAGACATGAATTTTATAGACATGTTAAAAATGGACATTTTAAAAAGATTTTTGGAATATTTTGGAATCATAACAAACGTACGCAACCTCAAATAAGTAATCTCACCCATGTTTTTCTGATCCCAAAATATTCCAAAAATGGAGACATTGAATTAAATTTAAAATAAAACTTATAAAAAAACATTCATCCACAAACAAATATGACCTATCATATGTTTTAATTACTAAAGTTATCTAGATTGTAAATTCTAAGAATAGAATGGAATAGAACAGTGAAAAGAAATTGTTTCCTATCATATGTTTGTTTTTAGTAATTTTTAATTACTAAAGTTATCTAGAGTGTAAATTCTAAGAATAGAATATAATACTGAAAAGAAATTAAACCATTAATAGGATTCTAAAATATCTCAATATCTCTCAAATATGCAATCGTTGTTTTAAACCAATAAAACAATATAAGTGATTTTAGAATACGCATAATCTTATACCAAAGTAGCTCTTTGGAGTAGGAGAATGGAATAAGGTTTGTCAATGGCTGCAAAGACGACGGAGGAAGCGGCCAATGCTGCAATAGTCTTTGCTGCAATTTCTGTCCCATGAGTGGATGTATATATTTTGTACAAAGTCCTTGGAGTGTCCATCCTCTCTAGGTTCTCCCAACAGTTATGGTCTGCAGTTGGATCTTCCACCTAAAAACAAAACCATAGCTAAATTCATAATTGCTATTTTTTGTGATCCTTAGTAAATTCTGTTGTGATCCATGAGTAAATTTAGTTGTGATGGTAATTGATTCACCTGAACCCACAGCTGGTTTTCGATGGCACTTGCTTTGATGAAATAATCAGTTCCCCACCTAATGGCATCCCTAACATTCTCCAACTCTCCCGCTGCTGCAAGTTTATCTCTGTACTGAAGGGATCCCCATGCCAACATGGTAACGGTGAATGCCATCAGAAACCCATACTTCACATTATCCCCAGTGTTGTAGTAACCGCCCACCAAATCAACCTACATAAATACACAATAAAAGCCATGTTGAACATCATTGTATCTTTCGAAACTTCTTGAAGATCTGCACCAAATAATCAATTCCTAATTTATATGGACAGAGAATGTTGATAGAAACCAAGCTGTTGCAAACTCATAACTCATAATATTGGAGTAAGAATTCACATTGTAGGTGGGCTGCGGGGGATCTTTATGTTAATAACTTAATTGCATATTTCCAGAATATCCTGAAATCTGATAGTGCTGAGAAATCAATTCTGAGAGATCAATTGTTTGATCTAAATAAGTTGTGGGTGGAGTATCAATTGTTTTTGCCAAAATAGATACCCTCCTTATTTTCGCATTGATAAGATCAGCGTCGTTATTTTGCCATTTTGGGTATGATTAACAACACTTCTAAAACGTTCAAGAAACAATGTTTCTAAAACAATCCGGAACAGATGGAAATACGAAAATGAGAAAATATTGTTATTACATTTCGGATTTGTCTGTCTGTTAGAGCAGAATCTCCTCTCCAGCTTATCCTATTGCTACTGCTGGACAATTTTCCTAAATGTTGAGCCTCCAGAAACATAATAGATTTATGCAGAGCATCTTTGTAGTCAAACTCACCCAACACAAACTAATGATGAGAAGACAGTCCAGTAGCAAGAATTATACACATAAACCTTTCCACGGTAAGCCTGTAACCCATTTCTGCTGCAATTGATCAGTAAATGGCTACAAAAATAAATATCTGCAAAAGTTGATGCATATATATATTTGTAGTCTCACGCAACGAACGTGTAATGAGGAATAGAAACATAAAGGGGATTCGGTCTCTTTGTTTGCAGGCATGTTTGATGTGGGGATTGTAGAGGTTTTGCAGGATAAAGAAGTCTTGCATGCAAGTTTGATGCAATGCTTATTTTGAAGGGTAGAGAAGTCTTGTGGGTGTTAGTTGGACATGAAACGAGGGAAATTCTAGGAAAATGTTAACTGAATGGTAAGTCAGTGTAGAAGGTTTCCTCATCACCATTTTCTTTTAAATGTGTTAGAAAACCTGCACAAATGAATCTAGCTAGTAAAGGTTGAACACACAGCTTTGCAGAGCAAATACACTAAAAGAAAATCGAAAGAAAAAAAGAATGATTCTTAGAAAATAGGTTACAATGCTCATGATATAGCATTACTGGGTGAAGATCCCAAGGTAATGCACCATAGTGGTGATCAATGAGAAGACTCAACACCTACAACAAGTTTCGGAGAGAACTAGCCAGTTGCGGAGGGAAAGAAGGAGAAAATTAGGGAGTAAATCATGCAGGAGAACTAACCAGTTGCGGAGTTAAAGAAGGAGAAAATCAAGGAGTAAATCATGCAAAAGGAATCTTGCATGTAGTCCCATGCTCTAACTAAGAGTCCGCATGTAGGTGTGTAGTACTTCCAACACCTTCCTTGAACACCACTATGGGGAAAAATAAAAAATGGGCCCTGGAAACTAAGGCCAAAGGTCACCCAAAATACAATGCAACTTGTACTAAAATTGAGGAAAGAGGGAAAACCTCGTGGGAAAAACCCCCCTCAAAATACAATGTAATCAAAAGAAAAGAGGAAGAAAAGACAGTTGCTAAGAAACTCTGTCCTTCACTCCAAGACAATCGCATAGAGAGCGAAACTTCTGCTCAGTGAATGTCTTGGTGAATATGTCTGCAGTATGTTCTGCTGAAGGACAAAACTACAAATCACTGAATCGATCACGTACTAAGTCTCTGATGTAGTGCATATGGATCTCTATGTGCTTCATCCGCTGCCACTGTACTGGATCCCTGCAAAATTTGAGAGTGCTCTGGTTGTCACACTAGATGACAATGGGCTGGTGGAACTGGATGCCCAACTCAGTGAGGAAGTGTTGTAGCCACAGAGCCTGAATGGTGATGTTGACTACTCCTCTGTACTCGGCTCGGCTGAAGAGAGAGCAATAGCAGCCTACTTCTTGCTCGACCAACAAATAGGGCCAGACCCTAGACTGAGTGAATATCCGGAGGTGGACTCGCGATCAATAATGTCACCCATCCAATCAGAACCAGTGAAGCCAAGGAGATTCAATGCAATGCCTACTGCATAGTGAATCTCGAAGGTGATGGTGCCCTGCACATATCGGAGGATGCGCTTGGCAGCATGCCAGTGTAGCTCATGTGTCTCCTGCATGTATCTGGAAACTACCCCTACTGCATATGAGAGATCTGGTCTGGAGTGGATGAGGTACAATAATCTCCCCACTAGCTATCGGTAGAGAGTGATATCAACTAATAGAGTGTCACCTCCGTCCTCAAGGCAGACCCCAGACAGAAAAGGAGTCGGTGCTGGCTTGCAGTCAGTCATGTGAAATCTCTTGAGGAGATCCCGTGCATACTTAGCCTAAGAGAGTATGATGCCTGTGGCATCCTGGCTTATCTCAAGAGCAAGAAATAAGTGTAATGGACCCATGTTCGTCATCAAGAACCTATCATGCAAGGCCCTCTTGATTGCAGCAATGGCTGAAACTTAGCTACCGGTGATCAAGAGATCATCCACATACAAAACTAAGATAAGAAGAGAATCATGTTTCCTGAGCATGTAAACATTTGAATCAGACTTACATCTTTCGAAGTTTTGTGATAAGAGAAAATAATCGATCTTCACATACCAAGCTCTCGGGGCCTGCTTAAGGCCGTAGAGAGATTTCTTCAGTCTGTAGACCAAAGATGAATGTTGAATGAAACCATGTGGCTGCTCCATGTAAATCTCCTTTGATAGGTCTCTCTGAAGAAAGGCATTCTTCACATCCATCTGATGTACTTCCCATCCCTGGGTAGCCACAATGGCAAGTATAAGGCGTATGGAATACATCTTTGCTACTGGAGCAAAGGTCTCATCATAATCAATGCCATGCACTTGTTGGAAGCCTTTGGCTACTAGCCTTGTTTTCCATCTAGTGATTTGCCCATCTGTAGCACTCTTAGTCCTATAGACCCATTTGTATCGAACAAGTTTCCTTCCTGAAGGAAGGGGGACCAGATCCCAGGTCTAGTTCTCAAGGAGGGAGTTATACTCCTCCATGGCAGACTCCCAAGATGGATGCCCAGCAGCCTCAGCATAAGACTGTGGATTAGAAGGCTGAACCAAATGACAATGCCAGGATGGCAATGGTTCAGTGGCAGTGAGGGCAAGAGGAGGCTCAATAAACTCTGAGCTAGTCCTCTGCAAATCAGAATTATCCCCCACAAGACCATTTATAGCATCTGGGTGGTCTTGTGCATATATCTTATGTAAGCTCCTTGTTCTCTGATTTATGATAGGGGAATTTGATTCACTACTGGAAGCTCGATCTAGGCTTGGATGTGGATCATCATATGCATGCACTGGATTTGTATCTGAAGACTCTGTCTCTGCATCTACATGCTCTACTGCGGCATATGCATGCTCTGTATCTACATCTGAGTGTACTGAGTCATCATCTTGGACATGAGGTAGATAAAAGGTGTCTGCATGCGGCAATTGAGGTGCATGCGAGAGACTTTCCTCAAATTTGACACTTCGCTCAATGATGAGCTTGTCCGTAGAGGAAATTAGGAGTCGGTATCCCTTCACACCATCAGGGTATCCAACAAAGATGCACTCAATGCTCTGTGGATCAAGAGCTTTCCTCTTTTCAGAGGGGATCCTGGCCCATGCTCGGGAGCCAAAAACACGGAAGTGGGTGACCTCTGGTTTAGTGCCGCTCCAAGCCTCAAAGGGGGTCTGATCCTTAATAGACCTATGAGGAGATATGTTCTGGATGTAGTTAGCACAATTAAGTGCTTTAGCCCATAGCTTATGAGGCAGTGACTTAGCATGCAACATGTAGGAAGCCATCTCTTTGAGAGATCGGTTCTTTCTCTCAACAACTCCGTTCTGCTGCAGAGTGTATGGAACTGTGTACTGCGACTATATGTCGGACTGAAGGAAATGGTTTTGAAGTGTTGTGTTAACATATTCCCCCCAATTGTCTATACGAAGGGCTTTGATCTTTCTCTCTGACTCTGTCTCAACTAGTGCTTTGAAATCTTCAAAGTGCACAAAAACTTCTGATTTATTCCTGAGAAGATACACCCAAGTATACCATGATAAATCATCAATAAATGTAAGCACATACCTTGCTTTGTTGATGGAAGGATGAAGAAAAGTCCCCATGAGATCACTATGGATCAGATCTAGAGGAGAGAATGCTCTGTGAGTCTTGCCAGTGTCAAACGTTTCTCTAGGATGTTTGCCAAGGACACACCGTTCACAAACTCCTTTGGAGAAACTGATATTTGGAAAGCCTTCCACCATCTCATGCTTGCTTAGTTGTTGCATATACCTATAATTTAAGTGACCAAATCTCTCGTGCCAAAGCCTACTACTATCATCAGCATGTGTAAGCAATAAGGAGGATTCAGATTCAATAAATTCAGAAAATGTATACAGTATAGCTCCATTGTTTACCTCACCAGTTGCAATTTTGGAGATACTATGTAGGTCATATATGTTCACTACGTCTGGAGTGAATTCCACTCTCTTTCTGGTGCCGAAATGAGTGATCTGATAAACTGAAAGCAGGTTTACCGAAAGTTTTGGAACATGAATCACATCTTCAAAGCTTCCGTGTAAAAGTTCCACTCTACCTTTTCCGGTGACCTCAATAGGTGAGTCATCTCCCATGAGGATGGGAAGTCCTTTGCATGCATCCAAAGAGGAATAGACTTCCTTTGTAGTAGTCATATGATGTGATGCACCAGAATCTATAATCCATGCATCAGGGGAAGAATTAATTGCAACTAAAGCATGAAAAATGTTACCTTTCCCGTGTGGCAGGTCCTCAGTTTTCTTCTAGGCGCCCTGAGGGATGTGGTCCCCAAGGTTGTGCTTCTGAAGGATTTCTGCCATTTGGTCAATTTGTTTCTTCATGCAAGAGGATTCTGGATGGAATCCTCTTTAAAAGTAGGTCCATCGGTCCCCAAGGTTGTGCTTCTGAAGGATTTCTGCCATTTGGTCAATTTGTTTCTTCATGCAAGAGGATTCTGGATGGAATCCTCTTTAACAGTAGGTGCATCGGTCCCCAAGGTTGTGCTTCTGAAGGATTTCTACCATTTGGTCAATTTGTTTCTTCATGCAAGAGGATTCTGGATGGAATCCTCTTTAACAGTAGGTGCATCGGTCCCCAAGGTTGTGCTTCTGAAGGATTTCTGCCATTTGGTCAATTTGTTTCTTCATGCAAGAGGATTCTGGATGGAATCCTCTTTAACAGTAGGTGCATCTGTTTCCTTTCTTCCCTTTCTCATTTCTTGAGCCGGAGGAGTCATTGAAGGGCTTGGTGTACCCTTCCTTCTTTGGATGGAAATATGCTTTTCCCTTGTCTTTTTGCTACTGATTTTTCTGATTTGAATCAGATTTGTGATTTTTATTGTGGCTGCCATCATGCACAGCAAGTGCATGCGCTTTTGGAGGTTTGATTTTCCCCATGCCAATGAGTTTATCTTGCTCAAAAGTAAGGGACTCCATGAACTCTTTGAGAGAAGGCATAGTGTAGGATTTACCTGTTGCGAGCCTTACTGAATGAAATGTAGACACAAAGACAGAGTATTTTGGTTCGAGCTTTGACATAATAGAGAGAACTTGGTGACTCTCCTCCTTGGATTTGTCAATTCCACAACCCTTGAGTTGCAGCAATAGATCATTATATTTGGTGAAGAAGTCTTGAATTCTATCATAGTTCCGTGGATCCAATGACAGCAGCTCCACTTCGAGTAGATGTCCTTTCATCTCATCTTGTTTCTCGTAGAGTTCTTCAACCTTTTTCCAAATCTCATTGGGAGCATTGCAGGCAGATAGATGAAACTACAACTCTGGAGAGATGCACATGCATATGGATCCGTGGGCCTCATCCATATGGGTGAGGTACTTGGATTTCTCTATGGCTGAAGTGGGTTCCACTTCTGTAGCCATGGTAATCCTGTACAACCCTTTTTGACGAAGGTATCGAACCATTTGGTCCTTCCATTCGTGATAGTTGTACAGTGTTAGGATCGATGCTTTGGGAAACTCCATTTTTATGCTGATCTTCAATCTCCAAGCTGTAATACCTAAAAAATAAAGTACTGGTGCACCTTTTATCTAGCAACCTGTGGGCTTTGATACCATGTAAATGTGTTAGAAAACCTGCACATATGAATCTAGCTAGTAAAGGTTGAACACACAACTTTGAAAAACAAAAACACTAAAAGAAAATCAAAAGAACAAAAGAATAATTCTTAGAAAATAGGTTACAATTCTCATGATATAGCATTACTGGGTGAATATCGCAAGGTAATGCACCATAGTGGTGATCAATGAGAAGACTCAACACCTACAACAAGTTCCGGAGAGAACTAGCCAGTTGCAGAGTGAAAGAAGGAGCAAATCAGGGAGTAAATCATGCAGAAGAACTAACCAGTTTTGGAGTTAATGAAGGAGCAAATCAAGGAGTAAATCATACAAAAGGAATGTTGCATGTAGTCCCATGCTCTAACTAAGAGTCCGCATATAGGTGTGTAGTACTTCCAACATTCCTCACAGTACTATTAACAAGTAAATGTTAAATTTTCAAGAAAAACAAGGAAGATAATGAAGTGAGTTTTTCTACACAAACCTGAATATTTATTGAATATTTAATTTTTCCACACAAATGGAATGTAAACTAACTACCGTTGCCTATAAGATCGACACTATGAGTGTTTCTATTAATATACAAAATATTACCTATTTCAAAATGCGTAAAATTAAAGAACAAATTTAAATGTATGTAATTGAAGTTATAATTTTGTAATTTAAAAAAATAACAAATTTAATTTTCAAATTCTAATTGATTTAATATATATATATATATATATATATATATATATATATATATATATATATATATATATATGAAAAGATTAGTGATAAAGTTTAATTTTTAAAATTTAAAGTTTTAATATACATTTTATTAATCTTATAAAGTTATAGAGAATAGGTCTAAAGTTTAATTTCAAAACCGGAAGCTTTTATATACATTCTACTAGTTTTGCAAATCTGATAGAAAATGCAGATAACATGTAATATCTCATTCCATATTTTGTTTAATGTTTTTTTTACAAATTTTTATTTAATAAATTTTATAATTAAATCATTTTTAGGCTTTTGTTTTAAGTAAAGTAATAAGTTGGAAGATATTTAACAAACACGGGTGGGACTGCTGCAAATGGATTCCAAACACCAAAACACTTAAAACTCTTGGCATATTCATATAATTTTAAAAACAAGATGAATAACATAAAGTTTAATAACATATTATAGAAATAATTTCACTCAAAAAGAAGTTAGTGAAGCTTAACATTTGAATTTGAGTTCTGATTGTTTAACAATTAAAAGAAGAGAATATAACAAGTTATTATAGGTTTATAGAGATGTATTTTTTTAGACATACCATAATCTGATATGATTCAAGGATTATAAACAAGTAATTGCACCACATGTTGCAAATGAAACCTAGTAAAGGAAAGAGTAGTAGAGAAAAAATATGTAAATGTTTATCATTGCCATTTACCATGAACAAAATTAAGACCCTACCAATGGGTCAATTGTGCATACATAATTCCATTCTTCCACGGTACGAGTTTTCTCACCACATAGAATTCTTTATTAAAGAATGGTGTCAAGAGCTCAATTGCTCCATGAGTTTATGAGGCATATAGCAAAACAAACTATATTGAAATATTGAAATGTGAGATAGCTCAGAGATCTAAGCTTTACCCAAAAATAAACTCATCTTCCATCAACATGTGCAGTAGGAATTAGTTCCACTTATTCATATAGATGAGCTACAATTGACCCATCACTGATCATTCTTTTTCCTTGGAACTTTCCATCTCCCTAAAAATCAATATAGTTGATCAATTCATTTGATAGTAAACTATGGAAATGATTACTAGAGGACCAACATGGATGTACATAAAATCCAAACTTCAGCCAGGAGAGAAAGATTTCAACCATTTAGGAAATAAATACAATTTGATGGCATTTGGTTTGGAGACACCCCATATAGGACCATACAAATTCTGGAAAGAGAGTTGGAGAGATGTAATTGTCTTGTGGGGAGATTTATTAGTGATGGACACAACATATCTATAATATATTTTTCTTTCTATTATTCCAAGAACTTGTCTGCCTCTTCCAAATTGCCAAAATATTACTCTCTAGAAAATGTGAGAAATAAATCATAATCAATATTTTCTTTTGTTGTTTGGCCAAAATTGAGTTTGTTCATTCTATGTCACACTGAAAAATTGAAGTCTTAAGAACATTGTGGTAGCCAAAATTTAATCTTGGGAAATCTTACCATGTGGGGAAGTTGCTACTTGAGAGCTCTTTTTGGGTGTAGGAGAGGTCTTTGGCTTAGGATTTCTCTTCTGAGTTAGATCATGAGTTGGATCAGGGGATCATGAACCTGATCCAGGCTTATGAATAATAACTAGAATAAGGAACCATTAGAACACTACCCCTACCTTGCATTCTATGTAACACACAAAAATTACAGTTTTAATAGCATTGTTGGACTATTTTTATGGATTTTTTTGTCTATTTCAGTTAACTCCTAATGATAAACACTACTTATCAGTTTTGAAAAGTAAAACATTTATGGAAAAATGTATTGTCCATGGATTATATTATTCATACAGTAATTACACAAAATACAAATTCATGCTGAAGACAACTATCAATCAAATGAGGTGAAAACAATGAAGCCATATGGCTACATGATTTTTGGCTAGTGAATCTTAAGAGATCCAATCATTCCAGAGAATACACAGTAGAAATTGTCTGATCATGCAGTTTAATCAAAACTAATCATGTTACAACACCAGTAAGAAAAAGTTCACTTGGAGTGGCCATATCAAAATATATATAATATGGTTTCAAAAGTTGAAATTGACTAGCTAAATGGACATTTCTAGAAAAAATTGAATATTTAAAAAAGCTCTAAAAATGGGCTTCAAATATGAAGGTTATGTCATTAAAAAAAGGCAATAATGATAACAAATAACCAAATGGTAAGTAGAAGTTCACGTGTATGGTTGTAGATGATGTGAAAATTTAATAATAAAAAAACCCTCACTAACTTTACCTATAAGCTCACTTATACAAATACATTACTTTATGAAGTCACCTACTTTTATAAAACACGTGATAAACACTTTTGCAATGAAGTTACTTTATAAATGAAAGTTGCATGTAATATATATATATATATATATATATATATATATATATATATATATAAGCAAAATGTGTTTGATCATGCAGTTTAATCAAAACTAATCATGTTACAACACCAGTAAGGAAAAGTTCACTTGGAGTGGCCATATCAAAATATATATAATATGGTTTCAAAAGTTGAAATTGACTAGCTAAATGGACATCTCTAGAAAAAATTGAATATTTAAAAAAGCTCTAAAAATGGGCTTCAAATATGAAGGTTGTGTCATTAAAAAAAAAGCAATAATGATAACAAATAACCAAATGGTAAGTATAAGTTCACGTGTATGGTTATAGATGATGTGAAAATTTAATAATAAAAAAACCCTCACTAACTTTACCTATAAGGTCACTTATACAAATACATTACTTTATGAAGTCACCTAGTTTTATAAAACAAGTGATAAACACTTTTACAATGATGCTTACAAAAAAAAAATACTTATCCAAAATCAAACAGTTTTTTGTTAAAAACAAATAAAAGAATCTAATTCTCAACAACAATGGGGTTAAATATCAATTAACTTGCCTAAAAAATACAAGTTTTCCCTTTATTTTTTTATTTTTTGAGATCACATAGAGCACACTACAAAGAGAATATGTAGTTAAGAAAAATATTTTCAACACTGCTTCTAATTTGCCAAGATTTTATAGAGTGCGGGGAAAAGGGAAAATGTAAATTTTAAAGAGTATCAAACTAAGAATATAAACAGAAAAATGGAAAACGGACTCTATAATTATTATTTTTAAGTGTAATTAAATTGTATATCTCATGACATAATGAAAAAAATTGTATCCTGGGAAAATAGACACCTTTTTTTATGAAAGGAAAGGTGTTATTAACTAAAACCAATTCTCTAGACATAATGGAACAAATTCTTTAGGAAAAAAATGTATGGAAATAATCAATATTATAAATGGCAACACAAGCTCAAGATATCGATCAACAAAAAGAGTAGCTCTTTGAACATGCTATGATACATGTTCAGGATGATAATTCATTCCATATAAGACAAACACCTTCAATAACTACTCACACAACTAGATCAAATATCATAGCTCTAGTATTTTTATGTGGTTGAAACCCTCAAAGAGGGAAATAGTCCACATCCCCAGTCAGTGTGGCCACTAGAGGAAATTTAACTAACAAAAAAGGAAAGAAATTTACATAAGATATTTCTCATGAAATCATTATTAACAAAGACCCCCCATGCTCTTTAAATTGACATCATGGACCGATTGGGTGTTAAGTCATGGATCAATAGTCATTAATATCAAGGATAATGTAAGCCATTAGATTATTTTATCTCTAGAATACATCATGGCCATCAAATTATGATGCAAATAATGCAACTAAAGAAACATGATTCTACCTAATAGACACATAGACCAAGTTGAGCATAAATAACTCCTAAGTGTCTAAATATCCTAACATAAATTTCTAATTAGAACCTTTAACTTAATAACTAGGTGAACTTGTGAAGTTCACTTGAAACATTTTCATGTTCCAACAAGTGTCAGAATCCTATAAAAGTAGTGTGCTATGTATTTTGGTTACACGTTGTCGATTTGGTTACAATGATATTGCAGATCATTTAGGCCCAAAATGTCCCTCTATTATCTGACTTGCTAATTCACATTCATGATACCATTTAAAGGAAATTTATGGTATGATCATTAGGAAAAAATCAATAAATATTGGATATTTGACTAAAATTTACCACTAAATAACAACTTCCAAATAGATTTAAATAGCTACGAACCTTATTTAAGGCATCCTAAGTAACGATGGACCCATATTAAGGGTTTGTGCCCTTAAATGGTTTAGTGAACTTAGGAAATGCACCATAAAAATGAGGCAAACTAGCAACCAAGGGTATGATACCAATGGGGTAACAAGGAATCAAAGAACTCACCATAATGTTAAACATCCCAATGGTGTCCCATGTCTATATCAGGGTGAAACTAGCTCTTGGAAGGTGATGTATAATTTGAGAGCTACCATATAATCAGAAGGTGGGTCAAGCATGGGTGAATAGTTCCAGGAACCTTCTAGGGTATAATCATATGTGAGTACCAAAGTTCAAATTCCATACGATACACGATTATTTTGGCGAGTGAATTTAATGAAAGTCACTAAAAACCCAAGTTAATTTTCTTCCCTTTGATAGAGTATAAATGATGTACAAATGATATAACATGAAGCATCTCTTACTTAACCTAAGAAATGGAGAATAGAAACTTGGACTATGGGTATTTATTATACCAACATTATTTTAGGTTTACCCAATCTCATATCATATCTTAATGCTTTCTTTAGTTTAAATTATATGCTAGCTGGGTATTATTAGGCCCACTTTGTTTTCCATTGGCACTCAAACTTATCTCATTTTAATATACAACATCAATTTGTATTCTATGTTTCATTATAATAAAGCATATCATAAGAAACACATCATAAAAATGAACTAACTAAATTTAGTAATGAATAGCACAGAAGTACAATATTAATTAGATTTTTTCATTAATATAGTACAACAACTAAACTATTTGCAAGCTTGGATATTTAAGAAACACAAATAAATGGGTAAAACATGTTTTATCCAATTGTGATTGAAAATTATAAAAATAATATTGAATTATATAATTTAATATACTATAAATACGTAGTTTTAAATATGAACATGCAATCTTGGGGTTCATTAGTCACCCACAAAGGGTCCAAAGGGAATCTATCCCAAGTGCATGTTATGGATCAACACTATCTATTTTGAATCTTTCAAGATGAAGGCATAATGACTTTAATGGAATCTTTTAGCTCTAATATTGTATGCCGAGTTGGATTAAAATTGAATTAAAGAAATTGGCATGAGAAGATAGAAGCTATAAATTAACTAAAGTCTACGAGATGAAACTATTTATATAGAAACATTGGCACACATAATTGAAATTAAGACCATATTCATGATACAAAAACTAATTTGAAAAGAATAAATGCATTT
The DNA here is from genome assembly GCA_031772625.1 of Pinus tabuliformis. Lineage (NCBI taxonomy): Eukaryota > Viridiplantae > Streptophyta > Pinopsida > Pinales > Pinaceae > Pinus > Pinus tabuliformis. Next base: position 1,689,779,913 of record CM062817.1, read on the forward strand.
GTAATTTCCCTCAAAATGTTTTTCTATAAAGATATATTTTCCACACAAAAAATCCAGTTGAATCTAAAATGAATTAATTGGCATGGCAAAGCCAGAAAGAGTCTTCTATATTTTTTTTATATTCATATTCTAAACTTCTTTCTAAGTAAATATAATGGATTTTGATGTCTTAAGGGATGATACTCTACTTTGACTAAATGCAAGAGGAATTTGTGATCTAAGATGGTAGTACAACTAGATGGACTCAATAGGAGTTTCTAATGCTTCCTTCTAAATTTATACCTCTAAAACATTTTTTTTTATAGATAAAGTTTAAATGTAAAGGTTGTGTGAAATAATAAATTCAGTATAGCATTTGTTCTTTGTTGGGAATGATTGAGTGTAGTTTCCTATGATTCATAGAAGAGTTCAAAATTTGTTCCCACAGCTCAATTATATTCCATAGAATTGAAAACAACTAATGTTCATGTCCAAGCCCCAAGGGTTAGCTCAAATATTTGAGTCCCTGTTGTTAAGTACCTCCCCGATCAGGAGTTCACACAAGCAATTCTCCTTGACGCCCTTGGGGTTAGGCTCTGCTAGTCTCACCGACAGGCTTTAAAAGATTCCCTTCAGGGTTGATCTGTCCAAATTTTTCCAAGGGAAAAAAATTATTGTTCATGTCCAAGGCATTGATAATATGGCTATTCATTCCATCACAACCATGATAATATATTACTATTATTCAAAAACACAATTAGTAAAGGGTTATGCACTCCATATTTTCCCAAGGGAAAAAAACTAATGTTCATGTCCAAGGCATTGATAATATGGCTATTCATTCCATCACAACCATGATAATATATTATTACTATTCAAAAACACAATTAGTAAAGGATTATGCACTCCATATTTCATTTTCCCAGCAAGAGTAAAAAGGTGCACTTTAAACATGGTATAGGAGAGATGTGTAGTGTATTGTAATCCTTATAAATTCAATTGAAAAATAAAGTTCATAAAATTTGATTTTTTCATCATCCATAATAGCCATAAGAAAATAAACTCACATAAATCCATCTAAATCTCAATCTTTTAGTCACAAATAAATTGGTGTTGCAATTGACCTTTATTCCACTTAGTGATTAATTCTTAATTTGTTTGAATATTTCTATAATATTTGTATATATATATATATATATATATCTGTTAAAAATTCTACTCTCAATAAAAAGTAGCTTGAATAACATGCAATAACTTTGAAATGTATATGCAAATTCATCTTAACTTTAGATTTATAGTTGATTATTTTATGATAACATCATCTTAAACAATATTCTTATGGTTCAAATTAGCATGTTAATTGTTGGAAAAAAAATCCAGCAACAACAAGCTAGAATCATTTAATGGAAAGTCCCCATTGGACTTGCTCTCATTTGGTATAGTTTCCACCTAAAATGTTGGAATAAATTTAATATCAATTAAATTAGAAAAATAACATTAAAATTTCTAAAATCTTACTATCTGTATATGTTAGAAATATTATGTCTAATTATCTATCCTAATTGGGAACATGTGCATTGAGATAAAACACAAGAAAACAAATTAGTTACAAAATTAAATTAAATAATTAATAAAACCAATAAAAGATTGAGCACAAAAAATATATTAATATTTTAAAAATATACTTTTATTTAAAAAATCACATACATATTCTTGTATCCAATATGAAATATTAATTGAAAAATAAACTTATTGTGAAATATAAGAATATGGAAATCTTAAACCTTGATAGAAATACAAAATATATAACAATACAATGGCATAGAAGTCTTCTCCAAAGATGTATGACGTTTCAATTTATCATTAAGAAATTTATCAGTAAGACTTGATAAAAGTATACAAACTTCTGGAATCTAAATTTTCCATCTCTTTGTTTCTCATAAGAACATCCTCTTAAATGGCATACTTAATAAAGTAAATTTATTAAGAATTGATAAAATTATACAAACTTTGGAATCAAATTTTCGTTCTCTTTGTTTCTCAAAAGAACTTCCTCTTAAATGACATAATTAATAAAGTACATTCAATTTTATCTTCTTTTTGTTACAACAAATTCCACTTTCCAAGTCTAATTTTAATATTTCTTATGAAAAATGTTGGATAAAAGCATACGATTATTGCTTTAAAACAATGATGTCAATATAATTTTCCATTTTTCAAATTCTTATGGTTAGTAACAAATTGTAATTTGTTATATAGATATTTGTATTTAATTCAAGGTTTTGAATATGTAGTATTCTTTATTTGTATGCAAGTAGGTTTTTTTTTCCTTATTTTTCTATTATTTATTGTATTCTCTTATTCTTTCTATTTTCTTTATCATTCAGATTATTTCGGTCTCGAAAAGATTTGCCAGATATACAAAAAGTAATAGCTAGTATGTTAATAGTTAAATAATTTGTAATCATAAACAAATAATAGATTCAAATATTAGTCCCATATTCATTGGTTGAAATGGTTACAAAGAGTTTATAAGTTATCCTTCACCTAACATAATTCATTTGCACAATATTATGCAATATGGACTACAATGTATTCTTTTATTCTTAATCATATACTAGACTAGTATACAAAAATTTGGGATCTGAAAATATGTAGTGGATAGAAATACTATGGTAGATGACACATCAGCAAAAGCATGCCAATGTCTAGTAGATTCCATACATGATTATCTCTAATAATCCATTGGCTAGCCCACAAATAGCTGAGTAGTTTTATGTGACATGGAGAAGAACTTCATAGGTAACATGCACTAAGCAAAACAATTTGAATGTGAAAAACAAAGCGGATACCTAGGTATCCATAAGACTTGTATAAGGCCTATAAAATTTAATCCATATATGGATTGTCAATATCCAAATACTTATATAAAATCCTTGATTCCGGTACTTGAAGTGGAAATGAATAATATGGAATTAGGAAGAATGAAGTGAGAAAATAAATGATCGGGATCCATATACAAATAGTACATATGAAAAACTTCAAAACAAATTCCTAGTTCTATATAGTTAGATAGAAAATAAAATCTATAATGCATAACACCACAATAAATTCCATTAAATCATGACTTATCTAGATACATTGAATTCATGAAATTTGAATTCTTTTAACACCTACGTCAAAACAACCATGTCAATGTATATGTCATCATACCAAGTCATTAGTATGGTTAATAGATTAAATCAGTCATTGGCCATATGGGATGACATGTAATATGACATGTCAACATGGCATGTCATCTTACATGTCATCATAAATGCACTCTAAATTTGGTTAGATTCATTTCATTTTCCACCATGTTATTTCAAATATATGAAATATTAGGTGAAAGAAAGCTTTGGATTTGGATATCCAATATCAAGGATTTGGAAATTTCAAATAATGATATATTAAGTTTGATCCAAATCCTAATATATATGATCTAAGTTATGAAAGTTTTTTTTAGACATAATTTACCTTATCCAGATCCAAATTAAAATAATCGATCACCAATTCCTCTAGATCTAAATTTAAGGAATTGAGATCTCATAAAATTATATTAGCATTGTGTATACATGATCCAGATTCAAATTACTTGCATCTGAATTTAATCAAAATCTTTAAAAACACCCATATGATCAACGCTTTGAACTGTTTGATTTCGATCTCGTTACCAAGAATTTTTCAATATTTTTTTTGGCACTTTTATGAAATAATAGGAAACAAATTAGATCAAATGATATGAAAAATAAATAAACTTCGAATGGAAATAATTGTCATCAAATTAATTGGAAACTATGCAAAATTGAAAAAATTCATTATATACAATCAAATAAAACAAAATAAAAGATAAAAACATTTACAAACTATATTAAATCAATAATAAATCATATCGTAGAGAAAACAAAGGGAAATCTATAGGAAGGTGTGGCCATATAGAGGAATTGTCTAGTTTAGTTCTATCAATTGTCTAGTTTAGTTCTATCGTCTCTATTAGGAAGTTCGTTAACACTAGGAGTCGAGACATGTGTTGGTTGGAAACACTTGAATGGACCATATTGGTTGTATAATATAGGAAGTGCAAGAAGTTGAATGAACCATGTACATGAAGGGACATCCTAATGAACCAAAGTACAATGGTTGGGTACCCATGAAATCTAGTGGATGGTTGTTTCTCTATCTGGATGTCATTTTAGCAATGTCTACATGATGGAGTTACAAAGTAAAAGCGTTGGTTTTGAATTGTGTGTAAGTAATTAGTATATGCTCCCCCATCTTAACAATGTCTATTTATTTATCACATACATATAATTTTATACACAGTGGTGATATCAATATACATTCTTTAAAAAACACAATCTAAACACAAACCAAAGTCTATATTTCGTAATGCTCATATAGTCTAATGTTTGTTATATGATATGTATGAATTCCCAACCTATATTCAAGTGGTCCATCTCTCCCTACTTATATTTTGCACTTGAACCCTATTTTTTGAAATTTCTATATCAGTACTAAATCTCTATTCTCCCATCTTAACAAAGTATATTTCTTTATCACAATATATATTTCTTTGTCACAATACATATACTTTTATACAACATTTATATCACTTACATATTTTGTAAACTAAACACAAATCAAAATCTATATTCCGTAATGCTCATATACTCCAATATTTGTTGTAAGATATCTATAAATTTCCAACCTATATTCAAATTATCCATCCTCGCTACTTCTATTTTAAAGTTAAACACCATCGAAAGAAATTATAATATATTCATATTATTTAAAACAAATATACATTATAACCAAGTGCAAATTTCTGGCTCGTGCAAATCCAGGAGCAATGTATACATTAATAAACAAATAAATCCTATGATTACACATTCCTAAATGCTCATATATAACATCATGGAACAAAAATCCTATGATCACACATTCCCTATATGCTCACATATGTAACACGATGGCATAGGATCTTCCGAGACTTTCATACACCATGTTCTTCTAAGCTAATATCACTACTATTTAAAAATAGAAGAATTTTCACTCTGCATATGGGATCTAAGATGTAAAAACAAGTCTTCAATCTCATTAGAGGATTCAACAGGATGAAATGAAACAAAATAATTCTGGAGCCCAGAACTACCAAAATTCATATATATTTCCATCGAGTCAGATTTGCATATAGAATACAGACTTAGTAAAAGTTATTACTAGCATAACTTTTTGAACTTAAGTCCTTGATTCCATGTTGATGCTATGGATCTTAGCTAGGAATCCGATAAGAGGATCATTGATATAAGTTGTGGGCTCAAGCTTGCACGAATCGGCCCTGTTATGTCGATTATTCCATGATGTTGTTGTGGAGCTTAGCCAGGACTCCCACGAGAGGAGAATTGATATACGTCGTGGGCTCAAGTTTGGTGGAATTAGCCCTACTATCCTCAAACCCGTCATAGCAATCAGGCCCTCCCACAATTGCACATATTAATTCATCTGGGTTTGGTGCTTCTCTGTTGAACCACAAAGTGAAACCTTCGAAACTATGGAGGACCCTCTGTGGTGAGCTTGATGTGGATATTTGTCATCAAAACCCACCATGAAAGACATACCAACAGGATTCTTGCCCAAATTGTAATCCACCTGCAATTTACATATACAAAGTGGATTTGTTAGCTACTACTTTGCTGGTTTTTTCAAATTATGATATGAAAAAACAAATCAAATTTATTTAACCTTGAATCTCTTATACTCTGAGAAATCTGGAATGGATAGACAAGTGTGCTCAATTCTTCTCCTCATTAATTAAATATTTTGCAAGACTTAAAAAATTATAATATGTATATGTACTTGTTGTTTGACAAATGCAATAAGAATGCTTGGTTCATATGTTTGATCGCCACATTGCAGGTATTGCTTATATATCGTGACAGTAAGTCACTATAAATTGATATAAGGAATGATGTGCCTGTAGCATATTGTGTATTTGCACCATCTCTGACAAACAACAAACCTCTTATACAAGTGCACGAGATACAAACAATGTTAATGGGCTTAATTTTGAAACTCAACAAATACAAACACTGTTAATGAGCTTAATTTTGAAACTCGGAGCATGACAGGGAGAAACTTCCATTTACCTGGTGTGATGGAATTCTTGAATTGAGGACTTTGTGGAAGAACTGAGCAGAGGAACACTTCTGCATGGCCTCTGAAAACTTCCAGATTGGTTTCTCTAGAGAAATATAGCTGCCAAGTTTATTAATTTTATGAAGATGTGGTCACTTGAAGGTCAAGTGGCCAGTCTTAAACTTTTTCTCAATTGAACATTTGGTGATTCATACGTTTATGTGAATATGGACTTGCACTAGACAGGTGGATTTGAACTCCTGCACATATGAGATCCCAATTGAACTCATACTCATTGGAGCTGTACTAAATTAATATTCCATTATATGAGTATTTTAAAATGTTGGAGAAGACAATTCATTAAATTAATTTTCAATTTTGAATCTAAGACATGAATTTTATAGACATGTTAAAAATAGCATTTTTAAAAGGCTGTACTAAATTAATATTCCATTATATGAGTATTTTAAAATGTTGGAGAAGACAATTCATTAAATTAATTTTCAATTTTGAATCTAAGACATGAATTTTATAGACATGTTAAAAATAGCATTTTTAAAAGATTTTTGGAATCATAAAAAACGTAAGACACCTCAAATAAGTAATCTCACCCATGTTGGTCTGATCCCAAAATATTCCAAAAATGGAGACATTAAATTAAATTTAAAATAAAAGTTATAAAAAAAACATTCATCGAGAAACAAATTTGACCTATCATATGTTTTAATTACTAAAGTTTTCTAGATTGTAAATTCTAAGAATACAATAGAACAGAACAGTGAAAAGAAATTGTTTCCTATCACAGGTTTGCTTTTAGCAATTTTTAATTAGTAAAGTTATCTGGATTGTAAATTCTAAGAATATAAATTCTAAAAATAGAATATAATAGTGAAAAGAAATTAAACCATTAATAGGATTCTAAAATATCTCAATATCTCTCAAATCTGCCATCGCTGTTTCAAACAATAAAACAGTATAAGTGATTTTAGAATACGCATAATCTTATACCAAAGTAACTCTTTGGAGTAGAAGAATGGAATAAGGTTTGTCAATGGCTGCAAAGACGACGGAAGAAGCGGCCAATGCTGCAGCAGTCTCTGCTGCAATTTTCATAATTGCTATTTGTTGTAATCCTTAGTAAATTTTGTTGTGATCCATGAGTAAATTTAGTTGGGATGGTAATTAATTCACCTGAACCCACAGCTGGTTTTAGGTGGCGCTTGCTGTTTTAGGTGGCGCTTGCTTTGATGAAATAATCAGTTCCCCAATTAATGGCATTCCTAACGTTCCCGCTGCTGCAAGTTCATCTCTGTACTGAAGGGCTCCCCATGCCAACATGGTAACGGTGAATGCCATCGGAAACCCATACTTCACATTATCCCCAGAGTCGTAGTAACCGCCTACCAAATCCACCTACATAAATACACAGTAAAAGCCATGTTGAACATCATTGTATCTTTCCAGACTTCTTGAAGATCTGCACCAAATAATCAATTCCTAATTTATATGGACAGAGAATGTTGATAGAAACCAAGCTGTTGCAAACTCATAACTCATAATATTGGAGTAAGAATTCACATTGTAGGTGGGTTGCGGGGATCTTTATGTTAATAACTTAATTGTATATTTCCAGAATATCCTGAAATCCTGAAATCTGATAGTGCTGAGAAATCATTTCCGAGAGATCAATTGTTTGATCTAAATAAGTTGTGGGTGGAGTATCAATTGTTTTCGCCAAAATAGATACCCTCGTTAATAGTTATTTTCGCATTGATAAGATCAGCGTCGGTATTTTGCCATTTTGGGTATGATTAACAACACTTCTAAAACATTCAGGAAACAACGTTTCTTGAACAATCCGGAACAGATGGCAATACCAAAATGAGAAAATATTGTTATTACATTTTGGATTTGTCCGTCTGTTAGAGCAGAATCTTCTCTCCAGCTTATCCTGTTGCTACTGCTGGACAGTTTTCCTGAACGTTGAGCCTCCAGAAACAGAATAGATTTATGCAGGCCATCTTTGTGGTCAAACTCACCCAACACAAACTGATGATGAGAAGACAGCACAGTAGCAAGAATTATACACACAAACCTTTCCACGGTAAGCCTGTAACCCATTTCTGCTGCAATTGATCAGTAAATGGGTACAAAAATAAATATCTGCAAAAGTTGATGCGTATATATATTTGTAGTCTCACGCAACCAACGTGTAATGAGGAATAGAAACATAAAGGGGATTCGGTCTCTTTGTTTGCATGCATGTTTGATGTGGGGATTGTAGAGGATTTGCAGGACAAAGAAGTCTTGCAAGGGGAGAGAAGTCTTGTGGGTGTCAGTTGGACATGAAACGAGGGAAATTCCAGAAAAATATTAACTGAATGGTAAGTCAGTGTATAAGGTTGCCTCATCACCATTTCCACACAGTACTATTAACGAGTAAATGTTAAATTTTCAAGAAACCCAAGGAAGATAACGAAGTTAGTTTTTCTACACAAACCTGAATATTTATTGAATATTTAATTTTTCCACACAAACGGAATATAAACTAACTACCGTTGCCTATAAGATCGGCACTATGAGCGTCTCTATTAATATACAAAATATTACCGTAAAATTAAAGAACAAATTTAATTGTATGTAATTAAAGTTATAATTTTGTAAATTAAAAAAATAACAAATTTAATTTTAAAATTCTAATTGATATATATATTATATATTATATATATATATATATATATATATATATATATAGAAATAATAGGAAAAGATTAGTGATAAAGCTTAATTTTTAAAATTTAAAGTTTTAATATGCATTCTATTACTCTTATAAAGTTATAGAGAATAGGTTTAAAGTTTAATTTCAAAACTGGAAGCTTTTATATACATTTTATTAGTTTTGCAAATCTGATAGAAAATGCAGATACCATGTAATATCTCATTCCATATTTTGTTTAATGTTTTTTTACAAATTTTTATTTAATAAATTTTATAATTAAATCATTTTTAGGCTTGTGTTTTAAGTAAAGTAATAAGTTGTAGTTGGATTTTTCGATGTCGTGGAGGGTTTCGCAGACGAGAGCAACACAGATGAGGGTTTCGTCAAAGTATGGGAAGAAGGTTTGTTGAATGCGGACTAGCGCACCAGGAGAGATCTCGGGTGTGAGACTCAGAAGCAAAAGAACCTGAATAAGTAAAAGAAGAAAACCTAAAGACGAGGGAACAAATAGAAACGCAGGCTCTGAGGGGAAGAAATGGGAACAGAGCAGGGGAGGGGAGAGATCCCCTCCTATAAAGCAGTGATAACCGGGGAAGCGAGAAAGGAACGACAGAAGGAAGGAGATAGAACCAATGAAGGAGAAACCTCAGCAGCGGGAGCGCAAAGGAGAACGGGAGCAACAAGCAAATGTTTGCCGAGGGCGACAAACAAACCCAGGTTTGTAATTCCGCCTAACAGACTAGAGAAATATAGAAGTTACATGAAAGATTATGCTTTGATCTGTAAGTTCGTAGGATACTGGCCAGTAGAGAAAGACCTTCTAAGATGGATCCAGCAAAGGTGGAAACCAAAAGGACATGTGGAAGTAAAGTTGGGGGCGAAGGGATTTTTTACAGTTATATTTTCCAACCTAGAAGATAGGGAAAGAATCTTTGAGGAAGGACCCTACTTCATGAACAATGCTGGATTATTTATGAGGCAGTGGGTAGACTGTTACAACCCAGATAAGGAAAGAATGCTAGCAGCCCCAGTATGGATCAGACTCTTTGGCCTCCCAACAGAATTCTAGGACCCAGAGATCCTAGAGGGTATAGGTAACGCAATAGGGTCATTTGTGAAAGTGGCAGAATCGACAAAGAGGGGAAGATATACAACATATGCAAGAATATGCGCGTACATGAACATCACAGAGCCACTTCCAGATACAATAGAACTGGAATATCATGACGAGATCTGGCATCAAACAATAGACTACGAACATATTCCCTTTCGCTGCAGAAGATGCCATGAGTATGGCCATCTATATCGAGAATGTCCTATAACGCTAGCAGAAAAGGAAAAGGAAGCCGAAAATGAAAGGAGAAATGCAGCAAAGAAATCAGGAGAGGAGGATGAGGACTTCAGAGAAGTGCAAAAGAAGAAAAAAAGAGGAATCAACAAGACCCAGACGGGCAAACAAAAAAGAGAAAATAACATAGAATCCCAAAATAAATTCCAAATACTGCAAGATGAGGAAGTAGAAACAGAGGAGAACGAGGAGGAGGAAACAGAGGGAATGGAAGTCATAAAGGAAAACGGAGATAAAGAGTCAGATCAAATGGATAAAAATCAAGAGAGAACAGGGACCCCAACAGAAAACCAAGAGGATCAACGAGGAATGGAAATAGATCCACAGAAAACAAAAGGAGAAGAAGAAGAACAAGTAATGACGAAGCTACTGCAGGAATGGAAGAGGCTCGATGAAAGATTTATTCCAGAAGATCAGAAACAGATGTACAAAGAAGCCTTTCAAAGATATAAAGAGAAAAAAGGAATACTGGAAGGAAGAGAAGACGGGAAAATGGGGAAGCAAGAAACACAAAATCTAGGAATGAGCAGCATTGGCAAGGGAGGCAAAAAAAGAGGTAGAAGAACAATGAGTGAAACAATTCAAGAAGTTGGAGAGATGTTAGTAAATTCAGGAAGAGTGATACCTCTCTCAGAGGTATTCCAAAATCCCCCGAAACTTCTGGGATGATCATCACAAGCTGGAACATAAGAAGCCTCAACTGTAGAGGAAAACAAAGGTATTTAAATGAAAGACTGAAAAAAAGAAAAACCCAGCATAATGATAGTACAAGAAACAAAAATAAGTACTGAGAAAATGAGGGACATTTTGAATAAAAACAAGAATAGATATGGAATGATGGGACAAGATGCGATTGGGAGCGCAGGAGGTCTGGTTATAATTTGGAGCCTTGAGGAAATCCAATTAAGCAATTGGATAAGTTATCCAAGAATTCTAACAGGGACAACAAAGATAATAGGAACAATGGAGGAGATTATCATAACGGGGGTTTATGGACCCCATACCCAAGTAGAAAAGGAAAACTTTCTGCAGAATCTAAAAGCATTGAGAAGCCTAATCCCTAGAAGGCAGTGGATAGTAGGAGGGGACTTCAACCTGATTAAAAGCTCAGCGGAAAAAAGAGGAGGGCTAAGGAGAACGGATAAAACAATGGAACAGTTTGGAGATTTGATAAGGGAGCAGAAACTGATTGATATCCAAACGATAAATGGAAACCATACTTGGAATAACCGAAGAGGGGGAGTTAAGCAAATAGCATCTCGGCTTGATAGATTCCTAATTTCCGAGCAAATAATGATGAAAGATGTTTTCATAGAAGCCACAATTCTTCCGGTAGCAGGATCGGACCATTGGCCGATAAAAATGGAAATAGATCTCAAGCAAAGACCAAACAACAAACCTTTTAGATTTGAAGCTTTTTGGTTAAGAAATGAGGGCCTATTAGAGAAACTTGAAGAATGGTGGAAGAAGAGTGAACAAAGAGGAAAAAATAAAATGCATGCCTTCCAACTCAAGTTAAAGGAGATGAAAGACAAAATAAAAAAGTGGAATAAAGAAGAATTTGGAAATATATTGGAAGAGAAAAAGCGCCTGGAGCAGAGAATGGAAGAGCTACAGCAGAGGGATATCATAGAAGGCACATAGGAAGATAGAATAAAGGAAGAAGGAATTATATTAAACCAGCTAGAAGAAAGAAGGAAACAAGAAGAGATTTTATGGAAACAGAAGTCAAGGGTTCAATGGCTTAGAGAGGGGGAAAAGAATACTAAGTTCTTCCATAAAGCAATGATTCAGCATAGACAAAGAAACCGAATCTTCTCAATAAAAAATCAAGAGGGCCAGAGAGTTCTCCAGCATGAAGAGATCGAAAAAGTTTTGGTCAATCATTTCAAAAACTTATTAAAGGAAACTCGGGATAACAGATCAGAAGCTATAACAAAGATAAGCAGGGAGATCCCTAAATTGGTAACCAGAGAACAAAACTTGGCTTTAATGAGAAAAGTTACAAGAGAAGAAGTGGAAGATACAGTCAGGAACATGAAAAGGAACAAAGCCCCTGGCCCAGATGGGTATACGATAGAATTCTACCAAGCAGGGTGGCATTTCCTTGCAGAAGAAGTTCTAGAATTGGTGGAGGAAGCTAGAACCAATCAAAGAATATGGCCAGGTATAAACTCAACCCTGCTGACTCTTATTCCTAAAACTACCCAAGCAGATCAAGCTGAAGGCTTTCGCCCCATAGCTTTATGTAATGTCATCTACAAAATAGTGGCATCAGTGGTGGCACAGAGGCTGAAATTGATTCTCCCAAGCATAATATCCCCAGAACAAATTGGGTTTGTAGAAGGAAGATAGATTCTGGATGGACTAGTGGTGGCCCAGGAAGTAATCCACACTTTGAAAATGAAGAAGGAAAAATGAATGCTGATAAAATTAGACCTGTCAAAAGCTTATGATAGGTTAAATTGGAGATATCTAGAAACCATCCTTCAAGCCTTTGGATTCTGTGACAGATGGGTGAAGTGGGTCTTAAGTATGATCTCCACACCAAATTTCTCCATCCTGCTAAATGGAGCTCCATCAGCTACTTTCAATGCTACAAGAGGACTCCGACAAGGGGACCCCCTATCCCCCTTTCTCTTCATAATAGCAGCAGAAGGATTAGGTAGATACTTCAAAAAAGAATTAAGAGAAAGGAAAATCCAGGGTCTGAGACTATGGGGCAATCAAACTACAGTCACCCACCAACAGTTCGTGGATGACATCATGATATACTGCAAAGCTTCCATGAATGAGGTGAGAAGGATAAAGAAAATTTTAGAGGTATTCATGGAAGGCTCAGGTATGGAGGTAAACAATGAAAAATCAAGAACATTCTTCTTTAATACAGTGGAACCCATCAAAAATCATTTAACCAGGATCTTGGGTTATAGGAAAGGGGATCTCCCAACTAAGTACTTAGGAACTATGCTAGATTCCTCATCCCTCAAAATAGGAAACTAGAAAACCATCCTGGAAAAGATCATGAAAAGACTGGAAAATTGGTCCTTTCGCACTTTGAACTTGGCGGCAAGGGTTATTCTGCTTAAATCCACCATTCAGGCGATCCCGATATATCCTTTATCAGTGATGGCAGCATCAAAAGGGATATGCAATAAGCTGGTAGAGATTTACAGAAAATTTCTATGGGGAGGACCCAAGCAACAAAAGAAATGGGCCCTCTGTTCATGGGACAGCCTAACCAAACCAAAATAAAAAGGAGGTCTTGGCCTAAGGGACCCATGGAACCTCAATCAAGTTCTAGCAGCCAAATTAAGATGGAGATGGATGCAAGGAGGGAAGGACCTGTGGAAATAAATCTGGACAACAAAATATAATATGCCATCAACCCCAGAAGAAATACTAAGGAAACAAGAAGCACCCAGGGGATCAGATATATGGAACCTAACTATTCAAAGCAGAGAATTAGTCGATGGCCATATTTTTTGGGAAATCAGAGGAGGTCAGAATGCGAGATTTTGGGAGGAAGCATGGCAACAAAGGGAGAAAATGTTGGACCTACAAGGAATGCATGACATCTACAGAACAGGTATGGACAGCGACCTCATTAGGGTTAAAGATTATTGGATAGAAGAAAGAGGAAACGAAGAATGGAGGGAATGGAAATCAATGGAAGAATGGAACAGGAATGCAACAGAGGAACAAAAAACAATATTTAGCAAGGAATTAGATTCCAGAAAAATAAAAAATAGAGAAGGCAGGGACATTCTACGATGGGGTAAAGAAACCAAAGGAGCGTTTACCATAAAGGAAGCATATAATGTAAAGATATAGCAAGAGCAGGGGGAGGAAGAGCAAAAGTGGAGGAAGATATGGAGAAATAAATGGTGGCCGAAGATTAAGATGTTCGTATGGCTGGTAGGAAGGAAACGCATTTTAACTTGGGATCGAATATAAAAAAGAGGTTTCTCAGGCCCATCAAGATGCTGCCTTTGTAACCAAGATGAAGAAGACCAGGAACACCTTCTCAATGGATGCAGCATGGCCCAATTCCAATGGGAAAAGAATAGAAACTTATTCTCGACCACAGAACGAAATCCTCAGGATATAATTCAAACCCTATGTGACTGGGGAGAAGGAAAGTTCAAAAGCAAGGTAGTAAGAAGAGCTTGGAACATGGCAGCAGGCTTCAACGTGTGGAATCTTTGGAAAGAGAGAAATGGTCGAATCTTCAAGGGGAAAACATCAAATCCGGAAGAAGTTTGGAAAAGAACTCTAAGACAAATCAGAGAATCAATCCTCACGGAAAATTGCGCAGAAGAAGATTGGAAGACCTCTGAGGAAGAAGCAGAAATCCTAAAAAGGCTGAACTTGGAACAAGGAATGATCTACCAACAAAAAGCAAAGCAACACCAACCCACCGTGGGCCAAAGTCATGCAGTCTATCGTAAGCCACCGGAAGGGTTTATCAAGCTCAACTTTGACGGGGCAGCAAAGGGGAATCCAGGTCCAGCAGGATTTGGAGGAATATTTAGAAATAGACAAGGAGAGGTCGAATGGATCTATGCAGAACACGGAGGAACAATGAGTAATAACGAGGCAGAATTTATGGCAGTTTATCAGGGTCTCAAAATTGCTATAAGAAATGGATATAGGAAGATAGAGATTGAAGGTGATTCAGCCCTGGTCATAAGCACCATAAGAAAATTGATACAAGGGAAACAGTGGGAGAAGGTAGTTAAAAGCTGGAGAACAACGAGCATAGTCCAAGAAATCGAGGAAACACTGAAAGGGATCGATTACAAGATCACCTCGCATGTCAGAAGAGAAGGAAATAATCCCGCGGATTGCATGGCCAATTGGGGAAGTAAGGAATCATTGGCGAAAGTGGATGACAGCTGGACTAATCAAGCAGTGATGACAAGATGGGACGGCTTAAAACATCTCATAGACAACGATAACCATGAAACAACATAATGGTAATCAAAAAATCGTGAGGATTTGGAGAAGGAAAATAATGCAGGTTTATTCGGCAGCGTAGACAGGACAGAAGGACGGCGGCCTCACCTCCCTGACATCAGCATTTAATGATAATTCAGAATAGCAAGTACGCAGCCCAAAACAAAAACCAGAAAACATCGTAGGAAGCATCATTCAAGGCGCAAGGGAGAAAGGAAGTGGAGAGCAAACCCATCATAAGTGAAAAGGTGGCGAGAATTCTATAAGGTGGAACAGGAGAAGGATGACAGGCAGCAAGAAGTCGAAGAAGGTGGCGAGAGAAGGAGAGACTTGGGAGAGGAACCAAAATCAACGCCTCAATTGTACCAAAATGGCTGAGAAATGGGAGAAGACAATCCAGGCAGAGAGGGAGGCAGTAGGCGACAGGCATTTCGAACGGGGTAGAGTAAAAATCGAAATAGAAAGCTCAAATGAAATGGAGTATAACCAGGGGGAAGGTTTCAGGAGCAAGCATTTTGAAACAGGGCAAAGCAGCAAAGGAACTAAGCGGGGCAGAAAGGAAGGAAGAAGGAAGGAGCGTGAACAGAGAGGCAGAGGTAGACCCCGACAACCAATCATCAACGAGGAGGGTAATCAGATGCAGAGAAGATGAAAAAGGGGGAAGAAATCGATCCGCATGGCGGTGCACGAAGAAGAACAGGCATACAATCTGGAGACAAATGTAGACATAAGGAAAATTATTGATGTTATGGAGGACAGAGTATTGGAGGAATCGTCTGACCCGGAGATGGAAGAATGGACTTCTCAGTTTCCGGACCCAGGCAACATGCGAGGCAGATTAACCCTTTACCGCCGCGCTCTTCACACATACTGGGTGCTGAAGCATCTCTTGGCAAAGGCCATGGAGCAAGTAGCGGCTGAGATGGTGGAAATGGCTCAGGAAACAGCGGCAGCGAAGAAGGAGGTGGCGAACGTGGAAGGGCTGCTCCGTCAACAGAACGAACAACTCAAGGAAATTCAAGAGATGCTGAAGGAGCTGGGGAAGACCAATGAAAGCAATGAATCCAGAAGAGGAAATGCGGAGAATTGAGAGGCCTGTTAACTGTCTTCTTCTTGAATTTAGAATGATATTGCTCTGGTTTTTGAATATTAGTTTTCATGCCATAGCAGTAGTAGGAAAGTTGGGTTTGTTAGTAGATCTTGGAAAGAATAGTTTTTTGGAAAAACCTGGCGAGATAGGGCTTAATTCCCTGCAAAGTTTTTTAACAGTATTCAGCATGAAAAACAATATTGAACGTCTGATGAATAGGAGCCAACAGATCCGGTTTCCCAGTTGGGCGGATTGAGGTTCCTAAGTTTGTACTTTTAAATTTGATGTAGATAATAGAAATGTCGTAGCTTACAAAAAAAAAAAAAAAGTAAAGTAATAAGTTCGAAGATATTTAACAAACACGAGTGGGACTGCTGCAAATGAATTCCAAACACCAAAACTCTTAAAACTCTTGGCATATTCATATAATTGTAAAAACAAGATGAATAACATAAAGTTTAATAACATATTATAGAAATAATTTCACTTAAAAAGAAGTTAGTAAAGCTTAACATTTGAATTTGAGTTTTGATTGCTTAATAATTAAAAGAAGAGAATATAACAAGTTATTATAGGTTTATAGAGATGTATTCTTTTAGACATACCATAATCTGATATGATACAAGGATTATAAACAAGTAATTGCACCACATGTTGTAAATGAGACTCAGCAAAGGAAAGAGTAGTAGAGAAAAAATAAGTAAAACTTTTATGATTGCCATTTACCATGAACAAAATTAATACCTTACCAATGGGTCACTTGTGAATACATAAATCCATTCTTCCACGGTACGAGTTTTCTCACCACATAGAATTCTTTATTAAAGAATGATGTCAAGAGCTCAATTGCTCCATGAGTTTATGAGGCATATACCAAAACAAACTATATTGAAATATTGAAATGTGAGACAGCTTAGAGATCCAAGCTTTACCCAACCATAAACTCATCTTCCATCAACATGTGCAGTAGGAATTAGTGCCACTTATTCATATAGATGAGCTACACTTGACCCATCACTGATCATTCTTTTGCCTTGGAAATTTCCAACTCCCTAACAATCAATATAGTTGATCAATTCATCTGATAGTAAACTATGGAAATGATTACTAGAGGACCAACATGGATGTACACAAAATCCAAACTTCGGCCAAGAGAGAGAGACTTCAACCATTTAGGAAATAAATACAAGTTGGTGGCATTTGATTTGGAGAGGCCCCATACAGGACCATACAAATTCTGGAAAGAGAGTTGGAGAGATGTAATTTTCTTGTGGGGAGATTTATTAGTGATGGACATAGCATATCTATAATACATTTTTTATTCCAAGAACTTGTCTGCCTCTTCCAAATGGCCAAAATATTATTCTCTACAAAATGTGAGAAATAAATCATAATCAATACTGTCTTTTATTGTTTGGCCAAAATTGAGTTTGTTCATTCGATGTCACACTGAAAAATTGAAGTTTTAAGAACATTGTGGTAGCCAAAATTTAATCTTGGGAAATCTTACCCTCTGGGGAAGTTGCTACTCGAGAGCTCTTTTTGGGTGTAGGAGAGGGCTATGGCTTAGGATTTCTCTTTTGAGTTAGATCATGAGTTGGATCAGGGGATCATGAACTTGATCTAGGCTTATGAATAACAACTAGAATAAGAAACCATTAGAACACCACCCCTACCTTGCATTCTATGTCACACACACAAAAATTACAGTTTTAATAGCATTGTTGGACTATTTTTATGGATTTTTTTGTCTATTTCAGTTTCCCACCTCCATTTGATTCACTGGAAAACCAAATTCAACTGGTAACCACCATTCTCGAGCAATTCACACGCAACTCGCATGATGAATAAATGAAATCATTACTTTCATGAATGACCTTCAACATAACCAATGGCACATGATGGATACACTATTATCCTTGCATTGTGGGCAGAAAAGGATCTAGGCGAGGTTGGACAGATTAGAGGGCAAATTGGCACATTTGGAAGCACACATTCATGAGGGTCTTCACCCTCCTCTACCTCCCGAAAATGGACCAAACATTTCAGGTGTCTGGTAATCTTATTGATTGGGGATAAATAATAGATGCATTTTTGTTCTTGGGGCCCTTTACATTTTTTGGGTGGTCGACATATGATCTCTATGTTTATTATTGTTATTGTCAAACTATTTTTGTCATTATCTTATGATCAATAAGTTCAGTAAAAATGAAATTAGCAATAGACTAATAACAAACTTCTCATAATATATTCCTATATAAATTAATAAAAATCTCGATTTCAAAACAAAAAAATAACATTATATTTATCTTACTATAAAATAAATTATTATTATATAATTTTTTCTTATTTTAATTTTACTATAAAAAGAAATAAAAAATAAATGATGTTCACTTTAAACTTCAAAATTCTTTAACAACAATGAAAATAAAAATTATTTCTATCTTACTATAAACCAAATTATTATTATATAATTTTTAGGTATTTTAATTTTATATATAAAATAAAAATAAAAAAGTAAGTTTCACTTTAAACTTCAAAATTCTTTAACAACAATAAAAATAAAAATTATTAAATTAAATTAAATTTATATTTTTACAAATCTATCACATGACACAATGCAATAATCACGAAATTAACTATTACTTTTTTAATTTAAATTTTTTTTTTTTTAATTTTAATTATATCACACCAATCATTGTACTGTTATAAATCTATCACATAAGTAAATCGCGAAATAACATGATTACTAAACCAATAATTCCATTGATTTTGCCCTTTTTGAAATCTGAACTCACCACAAGTCATTATTAATATTTCATCTTTTTAAAAGTAAGTATAAAGTAAGGAAATAATTACTATAGGAAATCTTCTTGATCTTAAATTTCTTAGTAAAGTTTAGAATTATTTTAGTGTTGATAATTGGGTCATTTTTAGACTTTTCGTTTATCCTCTTTCAAAAATAAGATACCTAAGTCCCTCTTAGGAACAAAAATATTTTGGTGGGTATGAATTTTATCTATTTTTTTATTGTTAGGTCGTTGATTAACTATAGAGCGATCACGCTATTGCATTATATAATCTGTATTAAAAATTTTCAAATTTTTTTATGCATTTTCTAGATTAAATTTTGGTTTCAGCATTCATATAATAAATTTGGCTGGTGTATTTTCCGCAACCACTACCAAGGCGGCAGAGTAATACGTCAATATGTTGTCTTGTTTTTCTCTCTTCCTCTTTCTATTCGAACTCACATTATTGAAATGAACATTATTTTTAAGAGGGAACAACAAGATAGGAATTTATTTTAGTGGGTATGTTTTTTAGTTATTTTTAAAGAACAAATAAAATGAGAATTTACTTTAATTTTATTTATGTTAATTTTTTTATAAAATAATTAACACATTCATATAAGTTAAATGGTTGGTAAAGTATCAAAACACTTACTTTAGGATTAATCTCACATTATTTTCAAAACAAATTATTAAAATTAAGTAAATTATATTATTATTATTATTATTATTACTATTAACAAATTAATTTATGAGTTAAATATATATACCCTTAAAAAGCATGTAACAAGGTTATTAATCACGGAGATTCATTACTACTTTACTATTGAAGTTCTTAACCTATAAATAAGCTTTGTCACAATACCAGAGCTTAATAATATGACACGTCCAAGAAACCATAACTCTTGTTCATATGAAATTTTTTAATTAATCATTTTAACTAAAAAGTTAGAAAGAAATAAGTAATTTTGAAATAAATCAAAGCCTTTGATATGTGACAACTACTAAAATATTCTAGAATATCCCATTGAGGTTAAATTGCTTCCACCCACCTAATAATCACTGATAGTTAAATTAAAATTCTAAAATCCATATTCCAAAATATACATGCATATTAGCATAATAAATTAATTTTTAAGTGTGTTTTTTATTGTTTCAATGTATATGGCTATGGAGGAATCATCTTCATCTTCTAAAGTGAGTGATTATATTAATATGCACCCTTTTATCATATAGGTTTATACTTTTATTTTTGAATATTTTATCTTATGGTGATCTGTATTAGATCATTATATTGTTTATCATCTATTTTGATTTTTTTATAGTGGAATTAGTGGAGGAATCAACGCACATAACCATTTTTACTAGCAAGACCTAGTTTGGCAAATTGGGGTCTCAAACCTTCAGGGAGTAGTTTGAGGCATAAATTGATATTTTTTGGAGTAAAAATTTGTTGGTTAAACACCTCATCTGATTTTATTATTCTACACACATAAACATTTTCAACTATGCAAGAATTTCCTCAATCAGAGTTCGTATGCAAAAGCTATGTCACTTTGAGAAGTTGGCTTTCTTGTTTTAACCTCCATAAGTCATGTCAGTGCCAATTATTCATGGAAAATGGGCTAGCCACATGATCATGATGAAGAAGTTTCTAGAAGAGTCGATGTTGTAACACTAATTAAGATTTTGGGAATCAAATTTAACAACCAATAGGCTATCAAGTTGTGTTATAATTGGGTCGCTGGGAGGAAAAGGTGTTCCATCATATTCGAGTGCATTTTTTCATAGATGAGTAGAGTAGCTAAGAAAGGATAGGAAAGAGAAAACAGAGAGGATTTGTGCATTGCAATATCCCACAGGCCACACACCTCGCTTCTTTGTACTTGTATCCATTTTCCATTCAAGGAAAGAGAGAAAAGCAACTACACCTTCTAGTTGAATTGTCTCCTCAAAAGGTTTCCCAGGTTATATCTTGTGTTAATTTGTGGTTTGTGAATTTTATTTCATTGTTCTCTATTTTCTACATAATTATAATTTCCATGCATATGCAATGAATAATAATTTATTGATCCATAAATCTAAAGAAAAATAAATCTTCAAATATAAATTTTAGATTTTAAACGTAATATTATCAAATTTAATGTAATACATTGGACTTATTATAATACATTGTTGAATAAAATATTGATAACACTTTACTAATCATATAAAAATAATTTTCTAATAACTTAAAAGTTTTATTCCCAAAGTAAAAAAAACACTCTTGTGATACATTGTTCACAACCTAAAACAAATAAATAAAAAAATTTGACATGTTTCAAGTATTAATTTTCGCATGTTGTAATAAGATGAAATGCAACAAATATATATAGAGGAAGCTAGCTTTTGTTTTAAAAAATACTATAAAACTTAATGAAACTTTAGCTTTTATAACCATGGAATGTCTAACTTTATCATGTAAATGATGGTATTTTTCTATAAAAATATGTACTAATATAGAGGACCATTCATATTAGTATAATAGCATTTTTGAATATTTTTAATAATAATTTTTTTTGAGGTCATTCTTGAATCCGAAGGAAACATGGAAAAAGCCTTCGAGCGATAATTTAGAGAATGAGAATGGAAGTTGTTTGGTTTAAGTGTTATGTTCTTTCAGATAAGGTTGCTCAGCCACTAAGAAAATGGTTTATTCAAGAAAGTTTCGAGGTAAGGTCATTCTTGAATCCGAAGGAAACATGGAAAAAGCCTTCAAGCGAGAATTTAGAGAATGAGAAGGAAAGTTTTTCAGGTATAAGTGTTGAGTTTCTTAACCACTAAGATTGTTTGAATACTAAGATTGTTTATTCAAGAAAGTTTCTTGTCTGACTGTAGTGATATATGGCTAAAAAATGGGGAGGTATTTTTCCCATCTCATAAATATCAAACCATAGTAATCAAATTACCTTGCATAATAAACAATTGGCATGTCAATAGAAGGTTAATTACCATTTACGTTGATCAAGCAGCATTCAACTTATGTTATCCTAGAACACTCAAAGGTTAATGTGGGATAAGATATACTAATTATTTTAAAGGTTTATTTTTATTATAATTAGGATAATAACTCTTTATGTAGGTTTGTTGTTTAAAGATTTGTGGTGCTTTCTAGTTTTTGGTTTTTGGTTTTATCTTGATATGGTTTGATTTTATCTTGATATGGTTTGAATTAGGGCTTTGAATTGGAGTTTCTCTTTCTTAAAATATTCTAATGAGATCTTAGTCCTGGTATATTTCTAGATTTGCGCTCTATTAGCTTTTCTTTATGGGGATTTGATAGCTCTATATATATCCCCTATTTGTGGGACTTAGATTCCTATTGTCTTAGTGGCGTAGGTCCATGTAGTTTGGGTCATATTTGTTAACATGGCTCAATTTTTTTAGTTTTTAGTTCATGTGGATTAGTTTAGTTTGTGTAGTCTAAGTTATATTAAGTGGCCTTTCTATTTTGGTATTGTTTATTTCTTCAAAAGCTCCTACTTCTGTCAACTTGAATTTGTAAAATGTTAGCATTCTATCCTTCTTCTAATTTTCTAAGGGAAGGTTGCTATGTGAAGCTAGGATTGCTTATTTCGAGTGTTGTGAGTAGAGATAAGGGGTTCATTCAAGTGTTATGTTAGGATACCACAATGGTTCATGGGAATTATAAGAGATGCTCACTATGTGAAAGTACTTAAATCCTTAGTGTTAAGAAGAAAGGAGGGTTACATCACTAATAATAGGAACTCAATCTTCTCAATCACTGGTAGATTGTATTCATAAGAAGAGGCTATAAATTTTGAAATTGTCTTGATATCAGAAACAATGCAAATTAAAGGAGACAAATTAAGGACCTTCAAGCTAAGTCTTGCTATTTTCCAACATCTAGTTGTGTGATTGGAAAGAAGTAGTACTTTAGTTATTTCGAATGCTAGGATGTCAATTGGGTTTGTAGTAAAGTAATTTAAAGAAGATGAAAGCATACAATAGCAACAAAGGGATGTGCAAATGTTAAATGTGGACCAAACCTTCATGATAAATAGAGAACTAGAAGGAATCTTATATTCATCATGATTTTTTTCAATAATAGTGTATAAAGTTTTTTAAAGTTTGATTAATATTAGGAGTATTTATCAAAATACATACAAGTAGTAGTTTTCAAAAACCTTATACAAATGATTGTTTTGTCTTCATAGATAGGATTATTCAAATCTTGGACATTATTTGAATGTTTTTTTAACAATTACCATCTACATGTATTATCATGATGACCAATGCAACTACAACAATTTATTGATACAAATTATATGTTCTCGATAATTAAAAAGGAAAAGCATAAACAAAGACCTAAAAATTATTCTGTTAAGTGTTCCAGACAAAGTTAAGGGTCTTAAAATATTCAAAATAAACACAAGAAAGAAACAATCAAAATGTATTTTCCAATTATTTCATTTACTTTATTACATTTAACTATATTAATGTTCCTATTGCAACATGCAACATAAGATAATATTAGCCCAAGCAGTTAACTCAACTAGTTGTTGTTAAAGTTACTAGGAATTTGGTTAATTATGTTCCAGCAAGTACCTAGTTTAAATCTCCTTAGGTTGGGTGCACTAACCTATGAAATGTGTTTACTATGAATGTCATCCAAAAATGTGAGGAAGCATCCATTTGGTTTTCCTATGAGGTTTATCTGGAGAAAACATAATACAATACTATCATAAACATAAAGATCATAAGGTATATATATATATATATATATATATATATATATATATATATATATATATATATATATATATACCTATGATGAATTTTAATGATGGAATAAATAATTTTGATTTTAATGAACAAAGTGGAAAGACAAGTAATGGGATTTCTTTGTTTTCATGTTTTATGTGGGGCTTTTGCAATTTTTAAAAAACAAGTATTCACATATTCAAATACTAAATAAATATTGTTACTTTCATTTTTAAAAGTGGGCATTAAATCAATTCCATAATGGATGGAAAAACAAGAGTGAAATTTTTTCCAAAAAATTAACTTGCATTTTCCATAAAGGTCATCTCTCAAACCTATTAATGTAAAAAAATTATCCCAAGTAAAATTAACACATGCGCTTGGTAAAAAGGCCCAATTGTGCCTTTCTCTATTGAAATGGAAAAGCCTATGTACATGCTTGCAATATCAACTATTATGCTTTAAAATTAAATGCAACTAAGTATGCAAACACAAGATGCAATTATTGTAGCCTATTTAACCATATTTATATTTCTTATATAAATTGTTTTCAAGAACTTGTTGGAAATGAAATAGAAGAAAAAATACAAAAAGAAATGGAGAGAATAATCCACCAATCACCATGGAAAAGTACAAAGAGTGGAAAGAATATTCCACCAACAATTGCCAACATTGAACCTAAAGAAAACTCTAAGGATATATTATGAATTAATAAAAACATACCTACTTCATGTTAACTTTGATATAAGACCAAGGGATAAGTAAAAATAGTAGGTAGAATAATCAATCAACTATTTTCGCATGAAACCCAAGGCCAACTATCATAATAGAGGCTAGCTTACAATTTGTTGAAAGCAGAATTATGTCACATTAGGTAGTAACCAATGCATAAGGTACATATTACAACTTCCATTAGTAGAAGCTTCAAGAAAGGCTAGAGAAGAATCTACAACCATCCAAAACTTGTATTATTATAAGAACATGAGTTATCATTGTCCTTCATTCAATATATGAAGAGAACTTGTGATGCCAAATAAGAACCATTTGCAAGAGCACAACAGATTTCTTTAGAGAATGTCTTATGACTCTTGACCTTCCACCTAATTGACTCTTGGCCTTCCACCTTCTTGGCTCTTGGCCTTCCTAACATACTTTAAAAACTTTCATCATAATCCTAAATAGTATGATGATAATATATTTACAATAAACATATTTAAAATTACAAGTTTCTTACCCATGTGCATATTCACTCAAAAGTTTTCCTTTATAACTTACAAGCCAACATGGCCTTATGCTTTATACATTTCATTTTGGTGACTTGCACGATGTAAGACTCTTATCCTTTGCCTTGAAACTTGTACATTCTTAGATATCATCTCCATTGTTTAGTCCTTGTGAATGGAAGTCAGATAGCCTTTCTCTCATTTGTTGATTGTACAAGCTCGTCTTGGATATATTATTTACAAGTTGGTCATATGTGTAATCGTTCACCCTTTTTCAAATTTTCATTTTCGCCACTTCCACACCTTGATGCCTTTTAACTAGTGAAATTTGCAAAAATGAATCCTTAATGCATTAATTTTAAGGCTTGCCATCTCATAACATCTTTGATTGGAGGGATTTCTTTTTATTTTGTTAAAAATTGACACAATACACATGACAACTCCATGTTAGTTATGGATGTCTTAAATGTTTCCCTACTCCATTAATAGCAAGATCACTCAAACAATGTGCATAAGGTTTTGGTGAGAGTTTTACAAAAATAAAATTTCATAAATCAACCTCTTTATAATCAATGTGACTAACATGGCTCTTACAAGGGATTTCAGATAAAAGACTTTTCACATGTTTTCTTTCCACACTTCTACACACAAAATCTGTGTACACAACATAAGAATTTATGTTCCATTAATTGAATTGGATTTCAAAGGAAACTCCTAAAATGTCTGCATTGAATGAGTATTCCTTCAAATCAATTCCATCAAGAATTTGACTACAGAATTTTTCTAAAAAATCTTACGACAATGGAAATGATAATTCCGTAGGCATTCCACTTTGTAAAGCATGTCATTCAATGATACAATATTCTTAAAGCTTTCATGAGTGCTCAATTATAGCAATGGTAAATAAAAAAGGAATGAGGCATGAGCCATTTCATTTGTGTGAATGTTTTTGCTTAGTTATATTTGGTTTATCACTTAATATGATATCCTTTTATACAAAAGAAGTAATCTTGAAATGAGAATCCTATTATAAGTTCTTTCCTCCTACTGGGTTTTTGTTTTGATATTTTTTTCACTTCTCGCCACAATTTCCAATCCATAATCCTTTACTTGTACATCATTATTACTTTTTTTTCATATTATTATCATTTTTTATAAGATATATACATATGAAGAAGGATTTCAATGTATAAGTTGTCTACTTTATATTTTTTAAGTTTTGATATGCAAATAAGGTTAGATATCTTTTTACTAATTTATAAAAATAGTTTTGATTTTTATATAGTTCAAGAATCGCCACTTGGATATGGTTCTTGATCCTTTAAGGATGGTTACGTATTCCTTAAATGAAGTCTAGATCAAACAGGAAAAGTGATAATGCATTGTCAAACTCCAAGTGAACGCAACCACCTATCTTGAGTCACATGGGCACCAAATTGACTCAAGATGAGTGAATAGACCACGTGAAGAATTTCATCTATTCTATCATGAAATTCTTAAAAGAGGAAAATGGTTAACGATTTTATTAACTACATTCAAGGCAAATTGGCTCCTCTATTTTGAATTTCCTTTGTGACCGATTAGAAGATTGTAGGTTATGGGATGCCTTTGTAGCTAGCAGTTATTCTAAAAGATTATTATATAAAAAATGATTTGCAAATATCAACAGTGATATATCTCTGTTGGTATATATTGAAGAACGGTGTTGTAGGTTTATTTGAGTATTATTATTATAATACTAGGTGCATTGATTTCTTCATATTTTGTTGATCTTAATTTAACTTTGTAACTTTCCTGTAGTGTAGCCTGAGCCGAGAAGGGCCTCCTATGCACTGGTATGTGTTGCATTGTCGTTATTGACGTAGTTTCATTTACACAGTGAATTAGTTTAATTTCACTTCATTTATTTCCTATTCTGTAAAGAACTAGTTTCCCGTTTTTTTAAGTTTCATTAAATGATGAATGTATTTTTCATAAAGTTACGAGCACATCAATAAACTTCGAAATTGTTTTCATTAAACATATTGTTTATTTATTGATTACAATAACCTTCAATTCTCTGATGAAGGAAAGATTGTGATATGAAATTGTAGAATTTCAATTCAATATATGACAATTTTAAGTGGTCAGATTATCCCTGTAGCATTTGATTGATTTCACTTTAAGGTTATTCTTTAGTTAAAATCAGTATTCTTTTTATTAAAATAACATTTATTAAATAACTAAATTCTATATATACAGTGGATGTATTTCACAGTAATGCGTCTCTGGTTTTAAACTATATAAATTTCTTAACATTTTTGGCATCATTGCTATGGAATTGCTAAAAGGAATTGGTTGCTTTGTAGTAACAGTTTTAATGTAGTTATAGGAAATTTTACTGAATTCAAACCATGATAAATATGATACATGAGTAGATGTCCAAATCATAGAGGTATATTTATTACTGGAAAAAAATACTCCACTCATTACTCCATCTATTCCAATTCATGGTGCAGTAAGAACCACACCATCCACTCATCCATCTGTAGGTAAAATTACAAGAGGAGGATGATCAGGAAAAATTGTGGCTTCTCAAGATAGAAGCAAAACCAAAGAAGAAGAAAGGGTTCTAGAAATATCTAGTCCATAAGAAATTGTAATACTTACACCTTGTCAAATGGATGAAAATTTGATCACTAGACAACCATTATAAATACCTTTCATAGATAATCCTATAGAAGAACCTTGGTATTTATTTCATCAAAGGAATATATATGAGGTAATATGGTTAAAAAATGAAGGACAAGTATGAATAGAACAAAAATAAGGTATAAGGACATCAAGTTTTAAACATGATTTTGGATTCCCCATTTTGGATCCAACAACAAATGTCCAAATGAAAATATTCCACCATCACCATTACCTATTTTTCGTGGAATGAGAACTGAAGATCCCAAAACCTTCCTTTTTGAATTTGATGTATTATGTCACAGTTTTGATTACCCTTTTAATGCCTAGAAACTCAAGTTGTTTCTAGTTACTCTTAAAGATGCAACTTTGCATCAATTTATGGGGTTGGGAATTAATACTATAAAAACTTGGGATGAAATGCATCATTTTTTTCCACAAAATATCAAAACTATTGTATAAATCAATATTTGCAAGAAGAAATGTTTAAAGTGGCACAAAAATAGGATGAAAGCCTTGAATATTGTATAGAAATATTTCATTATAATGTAAAAAGGGATAACAAGCAGTCCATTGGGGTTATCTTGGGTGGTTGGACGAAATGGTTGTTACCTTTTCCACCTAAGTTCAAATGCTTGTTAATGAAATGATGAGTTATAATACCTTGATATATATTGTTGTAATGGCTTGCCTATGAATATTGTTGTACTGTCTTCGAGCCTTGTGAAATCTTAAGTGAGTATACATGTGGGTTGGCCTGGTATCAACAACCTCTCTCTAGCTCTTGGGTTGAGAGGGAGGTTGATTTATTTCCTTGGAAAAAGGGGGTGGGGGATGTGGCTAAGAAACATAAATATATTTATATATTCTTGAAATCCTTTTTCTTCATGAAATTAGAGACGAATGGATAGATGTACTTAATATCATGGGAAAAGATGATATGTCACAATTAAGCTATCTAGAAATCTGTGAAATTTTCAAGCACATTTCTCAAGGAAAAACTAAATATGGTTAAAGACTATTATGGAACCAGCTCACAAAAATATAGAAAAGATAGTTGAATGCCTTAGAATTCAGCCTCTTTGAGGGGGAAACCTCCTTTACATTACACAAATGAACAATTCTTGGATGATACAAGTGAAAAGACCTCCTTTCCATATATAGGAGTCTAAGGGGTCATAATATAATCAGAGCCGACATAACAATAATAATGTAAGGGCACAATAATAACAATAGTGGGATTCTATGGGCACAATAGTAACAATATGGGCACTACATGGGTACATCAATATAATAAGGGGGTTGTACTAATAATAATAAGGGGTTACCCTAGTAGTATAGGGGCCTAACATGCCCCTTTCCTTCAAAAAGTGTTGTCCTCAACGCTTGAGTAGTTCTTGATGCTTCTATATAAAATTCTTGTCCTCCCATGTGGAATCCTTAGCGGGTAAGTTATTCCACTTGATGAGATACTCTGAAATTGATTGATTACATAGCTGTCGGGTTCTTGCTTCTGTGACTGCTCTAGGTTCCAATATGATTTTTCCTTCCTCTTCAAATTTTGGCAATATTGTTTGAATTGGGATCTTTTGCAACTTTTGAATAAGTGGTCATACTTCTTCATCCATCTTCCATCCATCCCTTGCTTTGTTTATCCAATCTGGTTGGATAATATAAATAGCACAAAACAATGCTTCCACATCCTCATCCTTTATTGAGAGTGCATCTGCAACAAAATTTTGCTTCCATTTTCTATAGATGATGTCAAAGTCATAACCCATCATATTTTTGACACATTTTTCTGTTCTTCTGAATATAATAGTTGTTCTAAAAAGTATTTAAGACTATCATGATCCATTTTTACCTTGAAGTGTCTTCCCATTCTGTAAGGTCGCCATTTCTTAAGTGCATGTAGTATTGCCAACATTTCCTTCTCATAAATATCTTGCTTGAGATGTAGTAGTAAAAATACCCAATCACCTACATGAAAACATTTTTCACTACAATGTTGATCTACCTGTTGCTTCATTTGATTTTGCACCAAAGTGGCATTATCCTTTAAAAGTTGGAGAACTTGCTGTTGATGCTCGATGTGATCTTTCACTACTTGAACCTTTTTCTTCTTGATATGTCCTTCTATCTTTAGAGTTTGAGGAGTGGCAATTTCTTCCAATCCTTTACAAGATATGGTCGGATTCATTTCTTGATGCTTGATCTGATCTTTCACTTCTTGAACATTTTTCTTCTTGATATGTCATTCTATCTTGATAGTTTGAGGAGTGGTAATTCCGACCAGTGAATTACATGATATGGTTGGATTCATTTCTTCTTTGTCGATGTGATCTTTCACTTCTTGCACCTTTTTCTTCTTGATATGTCCTTCTATCTTGAGAGTTTGAGGAGTGGTGATTCTTGCCAATGCTTTACAAGATATGGTCTGATTCATTTCTTCTTTCTCTGTGGTTGGGTCCTGGCGTATATCCTCTTCTTTTGATGTTTCTTGATCCTTTTCCTCCTCCTCTTCATACTCTATGTAAAATAATTTCTTCTCAACACACTTATGACCTTTAGTGCATTTGCTATCACAATTGTAACAAAACCCTTCTTCTCTTTTTTCTTCCAATTGTTGTGGTGTAACCCTTGTAGGTTGTGGAAGGCTAGGAGAAACAACACTTCCATCTTTATAGTTGTGAGGGGTAGACTTCCTTGTTGCCATAATTTTACTTTCCACTATGTAGCAAAGCCCTTTTACTCTTTCCAATTGTTGTGGTGTTGCTCTAAAGAAGGTGTTGCTCTTTGTATCCTCATAATGTGCTATCATTTCCTCCGTGAAAATTGACCACGTAACAAGTTTTTTACGAGAACAAGGCCCTTTATACCATAAAAATTGATCTGGTTCTAAATTTGAAGATGCAATACATACCTTTTGTAATAGTGGTACACCATGTATATCAAAATATTGCTCCATCTGAAGTATCCAATTTACCAAATCCTTGCCATCAAACTTCCTCATATCGTATTTTCTTGATTTTAGGAGCTCAATCTTGAAATGACTATAACTCTGTAATTTCAGGTCTTCTAGTTCTGAAATTGCGACCTACAGTAGCCCTATGTGTCCTCTTTCCAATGCCACCAGTCTGATCCTAATTGGATTCTCCAAGGAAGAGTTATGCCAAATCTCCCATAGTGACCTGATTATAGACTATTTCAGTAGAGCGAACTTGTACGACATGCCACGTGTCCCTATTTCGACCTTTGGCTTTGAAAAATATATATAAGAAACTACAATCCGTCCTCTTTCTATACTTTTTTACTAAATTTCAATCCGACGCTCAGAGCAAAAGTTATGAAGATTTTCCTCAAGTAACCTGTTTGGAATGTAATTCAGGAGTCTGCAAAAAGACCAACTTCCTCAGATCATATCTCTGCAAATATAGTACGAATAGCTCTGAAATTTAGATCTGAGATTCAGTGCGATTTCATCTCAAATGGATTTTTATTTATTTTTCTTCTGAAACGTCACAAAAGAAAGTTATAGCAAAAATGCCACGATGACCTATTTGGAGCAGCAAAACCCTAGAATCCAAAGCTCTGATACCAAATGTTATGGAACCAGGTCACAAAGAGATAGAAAAGATAGTTGAACGCCTTAGAATTCAGCCTATTCGAGGGGGCAACCTCCTTTACATTACACAAATGAACAATTCTTGGATGATACAAATGAAAAGACCTCCTTTCTATATATAGGAGTCTAAGGGGTCATAATATAATTAGAGCCGACATAACAATAATAACGTAAGGGCACAATAATAACAATAGTGGGCTTCTTTGGGGCATAATAGTAACAATATGGGCACTACATGGGTAAATCAATATAATAAGGCAGTTGTACTAATGACAATAAGGGGTTACCCTAGTAGTATAGGTGCCTAATAGAGACCTAGAGATACCACTTATAGATTCAATGGATCAACAATTGATGGGGTAAACAGAGTTTAAATTGGAAATTTATTGGAAATTTTCAAAACCAATATTCTTAGTATTCTTAGTTCACAATTAGATACATTGAAAATTGAGCAAAAGAAAGAGGAACATAAAACATATTTTTCTATTTTCTATCCAAAATTTAGAAAGAAACATATTTTGATAAAAAATCCTTTAAATAACATGAACATTGTCATATTGGTGTAGGGAAATGTGTAGAAGGGAATTTCCCTTCAATACTGGAACTTAAAGTAGTCTATGAAAAAGACAAAGAAGTTACAGAACAACTTTTTTTTGTTGCACCAAAAATACATTAGTAGTCATGAACATCAAGCATGTCTCAATACCCTACACAACAATTTAATTCTTATTATTCAAACCAACAATACCCTCAAAAAAATTGGATTCATCCTATGCCTTGGGAAACATGGTCACCACGCAAACTCAAAAATGAACTTGGAAATAAGGATGGTGAGGGTTTGCCTATGGGAAAATGCCAAATTGTCCATATTTTCCATAGCAATATCCACAATATCCTCTACAAACCAAACATCCCCAACAAGTTCAAGAATCCTTTCGTACCTAACCTCAATACCCACAAATTCATAATCACAATAATTACATTTACCATCAAACCAAATTCCTCCATGACCTACCGAGTTACTTGCATAACGCATTCCAAACCTCAACAATAAATTAGCTCAACCTGCTTACAATGTTGAGCTACAAAATTTTCCAACTTATATGATTACCCCTCTTGATTTAAATGATATTAATCTTATATTACGAAAAGCAATTCATAAATATTATCCTATTATTATTGAAGAAAAAGTTGAGAAGGAAAGTGTTCATCAATCAAATGATAATGATAGTTCTATTGCATCACCTCAATAAAGAAAGAGTGTTGAAATTCGCCTGGGGCCTAAGGGTATTGACTAACAATCATGCAGTGTATTTTTCACTATGGAAAGGATTGGAATCAATCTTTTCCAACAAAATTCGACAATTGAAGGTGTTTGGGGACTCCAATATTGCCATCCAATAGGTTATCAAGTGTCATGAGAAAGATGACCCATTTATCCCTGCTATCTTGCACTCGATCAAACTATTAATAGAGAAATTTTACATATATTTTTTATCATTTTAAAATGAACCTAAATGAGGAAGCTGACTGCATGGAAAATTATGTAGTGCTATTAAAAACATGGGAATTAAAGGTAGACGATGAGAAAATAATATTTAAGCCACTCCCTTAATGTTGAACAAGCAGTTAGAAATAATTGGGCTTACGATGCACATTAATCTTAGGATCAAGCATCAAATTTCGTTATTAATACAGGACCTATTGAATCAAGCTCCATAATAATTAAGACCCAAAAAGGTGTCATATTAACTTGGAGAATCATGCTTTCATGGCCACATGGAGCAGTGATGTAATCTTGGAGTTGGCACCAAACAAATGGATTAGAAAAGATTTGATTAATGGGGAAATTCAAATGTGTGAAACCATAATCTCTACACCATAGTACATGTTTGACCATGGAAAGTTCTTTGAAATTCAGAGGTTTTGTGCCCAATCCTTAATGGACCCAATGCAAGTGGATTTGATGAATGCATCATGCTTCAATGCAGCAGGTTTCCGGAATGTGGGAATGATGGAATTATCAACACTATATATGGAGAACATGGGAGCTTATGTTATCAATAAGAAGGTAGTTCAATTCCTCATCACATTGATTCATCAATTTCAGGGATTACAAGCAGAAATGGAAAGAATTGAGGGTGAAGTTGGTGAGGAGCTTGATGTTCACATGGTCAAGATAGCAAGGGAATCGGATTTCCTGATCGCAATAATCTCTTGTAATGTAGAGATGAAATTGATAGAAACTAGAGCAATCAATGAGTTGCTCTCCCATTAACCAGAGTTGCAGAAGAAAATTTTGGATTGTCTGCAGTTGGTCGTTGAAACGCCAGAGTTTTAGGTCAACAATTTAAGTAGGAGGATGGAAGAGAATGGCATGGCACACAAATAGGAAAACAACAAAAATCAGGAGTTAGCTATGAATACGGAGCATATGGAGGAGGATATGTTGTGGGGAAAAATATCCAACACGGAATGACCCTATCCCACTCTAAGGGTGATAGTTCCTTAGCAACAGCTGAAAGCAAAGCTATCTAAAGTTTCTTCTTTATGACATGCAAGAGATAAAAGGAAGAGATCCACTTACCGATGTCTTGCGCAAATGGTCGATCCAATCTCCTTTGATTGCCGCTTGCTCCCAGCTCCAAGTCTTTTCACGGGCCCAGCTACACGAGATCCTGCAAATAAGACAAGAGAAGGAAACTACAAGAAGCATGCATTCATAATCGATTCAAGGATTAGCATAAATCAAAGACGCAAGTAAGACAATACACTATTGAAACACATGCGAATAGAAGAAACCTCAAATGCTTTATTAATGTATGGAAGTAAGGTTCAGGCGGTGATACAACCATGAGAGGTCCAATCCAACATCACCTTCCCGACGGAGAGAAATCTCTTCTTCACCTCCCTCAAGCAATCACCCAATACTCTCAACTGTAAACCAACAGCAATTCTCTGCACAAAATTCCGGCCTCCAGATCCCATGGGATGAGATCCTTATATAGAGTTTTGGAGTGAAGATAAGTCAGCTTGATGTGTGACTTGTTGTCCTCTTCAACTCCAGTTGTTCTTCAGTCCTTCACTCAGAGTTTCTACCTTCCACTTGGAGCTTTAGAACCTCTTAACTCATCATTAGGCGAATCTTTTGATCCAAGTGTCAATTTAGAAGCTTCCTGGGCACTGGCACATTGAGAAAAGATTCCTCCACATGTCCAAGTACGCTCAGCGCAGGTAGCCTTTGTCCTACTTGCTATGCAACGCAGGTAGCCTTTGTTGTACCTGCTATGCAGCGCAGATGCCTAGTGGAGCAGCTGCAATGATCCAAAACTGACCTATTTTTGAGTGTTTTTAGTGGAGAACTGAACTGTAGTGCTGTGGTTTGCTGACCTTGTTCCTCTAGGGGTAGGAACAACATGTTTAGGGACTTTGGATCCCTCAGATTATTGACATTTCATGCTCTATGCTGTAAGGCACAAAAATGTCTATAAAAGTTGCCCCCTAAAGTATGAGGTCGTTTATCGGGTGAAATGCTTTATTAGGAGGATCCGAAGTTCATTCAATCGCCAGGAGGTGACCTGTAACAAAATACAATACAATACATTATCTTTTCATACTTTCTTTTCATGATCTAGCTGATGCGGGCATTTCCCATGCTCAGCTTTATAAATACATTTGTTGTACATAAACAGACGATCGTCTGACAATAGACTGATAATTCTTTGCTTTTAATTATCATCCTTTTAGTAGGATGATCATCTGCTGCACATGTCTATGTTTTTATCTCCTGAATATATATCGCAGCCCGGATGGATGAAACTAGATCCGGGGTCTTCAAACTTCCAACCTTCACTCTAAGTACAAGTCGATCCATGTGAGAATTTCTTGAAGTCGAACATGGAAAGACATCGCTTGATTACCAGTCAATAATGTAAACTGTTAACAAGCGCGAGAGGAATCACCGATAATGATGATGACCCTCAAGGTACTGCAGCACAATTCACGTGGCGTGAATATAGGATCTGACGTCGAACACCATGCAAAGTCTTCCGGTCGAAGGTCATTAATGTATACCTATCGCCGAAAGTGAGAAACTTGCCATTGAGGCATGCAAGCTTCAAAGTACTGAGGGGGTGTTCCTAGATCAACTTCTTGGATAATGAGCTGATGTCGACAAGAAGCGATCCGTCAAAGGAGGGCCTTAATGAATCCCACATCAGTGACACGGAACGGAGCTAGTGATGATGGTGAAAACGATCTGTGAAATATGATTCAGGGTGGCGGTCATGGAAGGATGAAAGATGATGTACGGTAGTGGATGGGACCCGGTTGACACTTTCTGAATGACATCTCTTGAACATATAACGACACTGATGTGATGGATCGGTAGCATTACCCCATGTATGGATGGTATGGCGAGACCATGGTGAAGGGACCGGTGAATGATAATAACCCAACCCGATATTTACCGAGGCAAAAGTGTCATGTTCAAGAGCGACCTGCTACCATTAAGCTTTGAGGTTCTTCCCAATTTTTCCCCAGTCATTTCTGACCAGTACCTCTTTATTTTTGTCAAGCTTGAGGAGGATAACATATGCTTGATCTATAACCTGCCCTTCGGGCAAGCCCATCGCTATGTTTTTAATGAGCTTAGCGATAGGGAAACTCGTTCTTGTCTAAAGACA
Source organism: Pinus tabuliformis (assembly GCA_031772625.1). Lineage (NCBI taxonomy): Eukaryota > Viridiplantae > Streptophyta > Pinopsida > Pinales > Pinaceae > Pinus > Pinus tabuliformis. The sequence goes on from CM062817.1 coordinate 1,689,815,941, forward strand.
AGTTTGTCGCTATCTAATATTTTTAATGAGCCCAGCGACAACGACAACTCGGTCCTTTTCACTTTTAGAGAGTTTGAAAAGGGTACATAAAGTGGACTCCAGGGGTCCTTTTTCGTCATCTAATCCCTTATGTCCGAAAAATTATAAAACAATACAGAAGGGATGAATGTTCGATATCTTTATCGAGCCGAACTAGACAAGCGCTCGATCTTTTTGTGCAATCATCCCTCAGGTCCAAAAAGATTAAAATCTAGAGGAGGGATAGCTCTTCCGGTCCTTTTAACGAGCTGGAAGGCCAAAACTTGGCAAACTTTTCATATTTTACGAGTGATTGAAAAGAGCTCAAATAAGACTCGTCTTTTGAGGAACGAATGATAAACAGGGATAGCAGCAGATTCCAGGTATAGGTTGGAATTTTCCAATCACGGCAGTATTACAAGGATGGATAAGTGAAATCACTCTTTGCAGCTGTTCCTCAAAATAGGTAAACAGTCAAGTGGATGTGAATGATCGGCCAAATGAAAAGTGGAGGTGACGGTGCACAAACATGACCAAGGCTTTTACGGCGGATGATTTTCAGGTCTCAAATGGTTATTTACCGATTCATTTTTTTCCAGTTTGCTTGAACTCTGGGGGAAGCTTGCTCACATGCTTAACATTTATTTTTTAACGAGCATGAACTTCTGCATTAAAACTGCTCGGATCTTGCGTTTATTTTTTAACGAGCATGAACTTTGCCAAAACTGCTCGTTTGATAAGATCAAATTCATATTTTACCATGACTAGCTTTTTCTTTTTCATAGATAGTACTGTATCATCAATTGCTGCAACAAACTTTGTTAGAAACAGATAATATGAAGTAAAAATACTAATATTTTACTTTGAACTACGTAAAAAGCAATTAAAAGATGTTTTTACCTCTCATTTTACCATTTCATGTGCATTTGGTTTGTTGGAGCTTTGGAGGTGCCTCTTGCTCTCGATTTTTCACCAGATGATTTCGGGAGATTCTGCGGACGATTTTCAGCGCCGTTTCCACCAGGTAGGAGCTAAACCCTAGCTCTATCTTTTCATGGTTCAATTTTTCAGTTTCATGCTTGTTTTCCTGCCCCCATGAGCCCCTGGGGTTTCTCTAGGGCGCTCTGCCATCAACGCAGGTGCCCTATATCGAAACCTGCGTTGGGGCCTTCATTTTCAAAGGCAGTTTGCCTCCCAACGTAGGTGAGGCCCTTCCCTACCTGCGTTGGGTGCAGAGAACATCTTAGTTGCACAATTTTTTCATGATATTTTTGCCATTTTCTTTACTGAGTCAGGGATCTTACTCCTCCTCTTGTTTGTTTTGCAGAGTTTATTGGAGCAGAATGACTCTTACGTGGCGAGAACGAGAGCATGAAGAGGAGGACATGATTGCCCTCCATGATCCTGTTACCATGAGCGCGTTGCAGAACTGTGGCTTTCTAAAATTCTTTCACATATCTAGCATGAGGGCACATATACGTTTACTGCAGTACCTGCTTGATGCTTGGGATACTGTTAACCAAGTGTTCCAGATTAGGGGCAAGTCCATCCCCTTGACCATAGTGGACATTTACTTCTTGACCGGGTTGTCAAGGCGGGGTGCCCCCATTTCCTTGTCCGGTTCGGCCCGAGGGAGTGATTCCGTGAAAGATTATATCCGTCAGTATTGCAGAGAGGGATCCCAGCCGAGCAGAGACGGCAAGATTTCTATCTGTGATATTACTGACAGGTCTCTTAGGTCTATTCTATACACGATTTGTAGGATGGCCGGTAGTGCATCCCCTCATGTTGCCAATAGGTCATATGTGCAACATGCCCTGGAGTGTCTTCAGCCGAAAGTTTTTAACTGGTGTGATGCAGTACTGGTTCAGATGAAAAACCAGTTGACCAAAGTAAAGGACAGGAGACTGAAGAATTTTGGCTTTGGTTCAGTTTTGACTGCCTTCGCTTTGGAGAAGATACCCCTGATGCAACCTCAGTACATTGTCCTCGACTTGCCATCTCCTACTGAGCCACGCATGCAGAGGTGGGTTGACCACATGGCTAGACATGCAGGTCAATCTAAGATTACTTTCACCGATGCTTTCTTTAGGTGGTTCGAGTGGCAGGATATGGCCTTTTCCGAGTATCCATATGTTGGCATGGATTTCCGAGGTGATCCGGATTTGGTGCTACCGGATGGCGAGCAGTGGGGTGATCTTGGTAAAATCTTGACCTTATCACTGTTTACCGTTTTTATTTGTAATGTCCTTGTGCTTTACTCTATCAAGACTCTAATCAAACTCATGTGTGCATGCAGATGTGGGTCCCGTCCGTCCAGCAGTTCGTCCGAGAGTTCCGGCCGCTGCCCCAGTAGGGGAGGCTCCTGGGAGAGCTATTCTACGTGACCTTGACTTGGCCAAGACTCTTACAGCTGTGCAGGAACAGGTCGAAGGTCTTACCCTTGGGATTCCAGATGTACGGATCGACGAGTTGCCTCTACGATTGCAGCGACATACTGCTGGTGTTCCTAGACGATGGTCTCGTCTTCTGCGCATGGTTGCACAGGCCGTGGCATGTTATCATGAGCATCACTAGGCTAGGGTTCCCCCCAGCCATTTTTGAGTTTTGGGGTCATATGACCGATTTTGTCTTGGTTACAGAACATTATATGTAAACCGTAAACAGTTATATATATTTTTGATTTTCGGGGTTTATTCCAGTTTTTATGTGATCCATGTATGAAACATCGATGATGCTTCTCTTTTTATCAATTTTACAAATGTCTATCTAACACATAGTTTGCTAATGAGTCGGTTAATGTGTTTAAGTTTCTGGAAATGTGTTGATATTGGATAAAATCAAACTGTCTTTCCAAGATTTTAACTCTTAGGAACTTGCGATAAATAGCTGGATTTCGGACAGAGTAGGTACCATTGAGCTGTAGTACCACGAGCTGTGAGTCTAGCCTGATGACTAGCCGACGTATGCCACGGGTGATGGAAAAGTATCACCAGTCTGTTGTGGGGAAAAGTATCCAACACGGAATGACCCTATCCCACTCTAAGGGTGATAGTTCCTTAGCAACAGCTGAAAGCAAAGCTATCTAAAGTTTCTTCTTTATGACATGCAAGAGATAAAAGGAAGAGATCCACTTACCGATGTCTTGCGCAAATGATCGATCCAATCTCCTTTGATTGCCGCTTGCTCCCAGCTCCAAGTCTTTTCACGGGCCCAGCTACACGAGATCCTGCAAATAAGACAAGAGAAGGAAACTACAAGAAGCATGCATTCATAATCGATTCAAGGATTAGCATAAATCAAAGACGCAAGTAAGACAATACACTATTGAAACACATGCGAATAGAAGAAACCTCAAATGCTTTATTAATGTATAGAAGTAAGGTTCAGGCGATGATACAACCATGAGAGGTCCAATCCAGTATCACCTTCCCGACGGAGAGAAATCTCTTCTTCACCTCCCTCAAGCAATCACCCAATACTCTCAACTGTAAACCAACATCAATTCTCTGCACAAAATTCCGGCCTCGAGATCCCATGGGATGTGATCCTTATATAGAATTTTGGAGTGAAGATAAGTCAGCTTGATGTGTGACTTGTTGTCCTCTTCAACTCCAGTTGTTCTTCAGTCCTTCACTCAGAGTTTCTGCCTTCCACTTGGAGCTTTAGAACCTCTTAACTCATCATTAGGCGAATCTTTTGATACAAGTGTCAATTTAGAAGCTTCCTGGGCACTGGCACATTGAGAAAAGATTCCTCCACATGTCCAAGTACGCTCAGCGCAGGTAGCCTTTGTCCTACTTGCTATGCAACGCAGGTAGCCTTTGTTGTACCTGCTATGCAGCGCAGATGCCTAGTGGAGCAGCTGCAATGATCCAAAACTGACCTGTTTTTGAGTGTTTTTAGTGGAGAACTGAACTGTAGTGCTGTGGTTTGCTGACCTTGTTCCTCTAGGGGTAGGAACAACATGTTTAGGGACTTTGGATCCCTCAGATTATTGACATTTCATGCTCTATGCTGTAAGGCACAAAAATGTCTATAACAGGATATCAAGAGCAATGATATTCCATGAGAGAGCCACAAGCATCCCATCGAGGATGATGATGAAGTCCAAGTCACTCCAACTAGGGAGGACTTGTAATGTCTTTTAAATTTTAATTTGGTTATATGTTTTGTCATTATGTAGTGTTTAATGGAGTTTTTTGGAGATTTTATGGGAGTAATGTTTTCAGTACAATAGTATGCAGTATAAAAAAAATCTTTGATGTAATGCGGTAGGAATTGTGGAAAACAACTGAAAATATCATGGCACATGTTGTAAAAGGTCTCAGCCTTCAAACCAAATTATTATAATCCAAAATATAGATTTTCCTTTAAAAAAATTGTTCTATAATTTGCAATAAAACAAACTTCTTCTCATGCAAATATCCTCCTTTTCTAGAAAGGTTGAATTTTAATAAGAATATAAAACAATTTGAATATGATTTATTGGGTGAATTAAAGAATGTTTGTATTAAAACTCGTTTAATACAAGAAATAAGAGATATTCTAGTCCATGCTAAACAGTTAGGAAATCATGCCTATGAAAACCAAGAAGAACAAAAAATACCCACAAATAATATAAGGAATTGGCAAATTAAAAGATATAATGTCGAGTAAAATATTTATAGAAAAATGTGTTGATCCTTGTAGCCTTATTATTAAGATTCACAACAATAACATTCTAATTGGAAACATGTTAATCAATCTAGAGTTGCAACTAATGTCATCACAAAGGAACTATGAATTAGTTACAGTTATCTAATCTTCATCACACACCTGCAGTTTTACAATTAGCATATATATGTACAATGAAACATGAAGGAACAATAGAAGATGTTATAGTCTCTTTAAATTATTTCAAATATCCTATGTATTTTAAATCTAATTTGGGTTGTCATCATTTATCCTAGGAAGACCATGGTTAACTAAGTTGAGGTGTTAATAAGTTGTAAATATGAGACATGAAATTTTCATAGGGAGATTTAGATAAGAAATTTATTTTTTATTCACTTACAAAATAATTAACTGAATTAGAAAATACACAATAGCTTGATGATGCAAATAGTGATGAAGAAATAGTACAACCAATCTTAAAAATTAACCAAGCTATGAATTTAAAAGAGGATCTTGAAAAACTTCTAATCACAAACTTTACTAATAATTTTGTGATTTAATACAATATATTTGGGGAAGTTTCTTTTGATAATATCTTAGATAAGAAATTTTAGGAAAATTGTACTATATATACTCTACCAACACTAATCGATTATATGTCTTATTAATTCAATATTAGAATCTGATAGTACCCCTCTTGAGATTAAACAAGGAAAAACTTTAAACATAAATTCTAAATTTGAGGAATCTCATAAAGAAATCTATTTCAAAAACTAAAAAAACATTTTGGTGCATTTGAATGGGAGTATAATGATATGAATGGAATCCATCCTAACACATTTATATTTAGGAAATTTCTCGACCAATCAAACAACCCCAAATATGTATGAATCCACTTCTAAAAAAATTGTAATGGAATTAATGGCCATATATTCTATTTTTTATAATCAATGGGTTTCACCTTTAGTAATTGTTCCTAAAAACAATGGTGAGTGGTGAGTTTGCATAGGTTGTTGTGAATTAAATAAAGTCACCTTAAAATACCATTTTCCTCTTCCATTTATAGATCAAGTTTTATATACCTTATCTAGAAAAAACAAAAACAAAACAAAACTTTTCTTGATGGATTTAGTGGTTATAATCAAATTCAAATCACTCTAGAAGATCAAGATTATACCACATTTACATGTGCATGGGGGATATATTCTTATAGAGTATTACCCTTTGGGTTATGCAATGCTCCTACTACTTTTCAACTAGTTTTAGATATTTTTTCTCACTTGACTCATAATTGTGTGGAGGTTTATAGGGATGATTTTACTGTTTATGGTAATTTTTTTGACAAAGCATTGGAAAATACTAAAAAAAATGATTAGGCATCAAGAAACTAATCTTTCATTAAGTAATGAAAAAATCCATATGTTACTTGCTAAAGGAATTGTTTTTGGTCATTCTATATTGTCTACAGGAATCAAGGTTGGTCCAACAAAGATAGAAGTCATTTCTAAAGTTCTAGTTCCAAAGACTAAAAAATATGTAAGGACTTTCTTAGGACATGCTGGTCATTATAGGAAATTCATAGAAAATTTCACAAAAATAGCATCACCATTTTTTAAATTGCTCATTAAATATAATGCATTTTTTAGAATATTTCTTGTTGAACTGCTTTTGAAATATTGAGAGAAAAACTTTCCACAACACCTATTTTAAGAGGGAGAAATTGTTCTGTCCATTTTCACATATCCATTAGTGCCTTGGATACAACTTTAGGATCAATATTAGGACAAAAAGAAAGCCAAATTTCTTATGCCATTATTTTATTAGCAAAAAATTAAAACATGATAAATTAAACTATACATTATTAGAAAAAATATTTACTGTAGTTGTACATGCCATAAATAAGGTTAGACATTATCATCGTTTATGGGACTTTTATTCAGAATGACCATTCAGCTATTTGATATTAATGAATAATCCAATTATAAATGGTAGAATAACTAGGTGGCTTATATTGCTATAGAAATTTAAGCTAGGTGGCTTATATTGCTATTCCTTACAACACTTATTTGCAATGTCTACTAAATCTCCTTGGTTTGCATATATTTCTAACTACTTGGCCATAAGAATGTTACTGTTACACCCTTGACCTAAAGAAAAGCACAATATTTTCAAAGTAGGATATTCGTGGATTTGACGTGATATTTTTCGTATAGGACTAGGTTTGATTATCCAACAATGTCTATGAAAATATGAAATGTTTGAAATATTAAAATCATTCTACAATGAACCATGTGGAGGTCATTTTGTCAATAAAAGATCTTATTACAAAGTCCTCCACCTAAGATATTATTGGTCTACTCATTTTAGAGATGTTGAGAAGTATGTAAGGAGTTGTTATCACTCTCAACACATGGGCCACCTAGTGCAAATGGTGAAATTCCATTACAACCTTATGTACCTATAGATCCTTTTTAAAATGGGTTTTAGATTTCATGGGATCCATCACTTCAACCTTAAGGAAAAGAAGATATATTTTGGTGTGGACAGATTTTGTTCTCCTCCGAGCTCTTAAATAAACAATTGTAGAATTCTTATTTGAATACATATTCACTCACTTCCTAGTGAAATTGTTTCATATTAAGATTCCCAATTTTACTTAAAAGATTGTCCAAACTATAGTATGGAAGTATTGAATCAAACATCAAAAATCTTCTCCAAACCACACACAAGATAATGGGTTGGTGGAATCCACCAATAAAGTTCTAGAAGCTTGTAAACATAAATTTCATTCATATGGTCAAGGTTGAAGACCACAAAAGAGTAGACTAAAATAGAATTAACGCAATCAAAAAGCCACAAGAATTCTTAATGAATTGTGAAGTGGGGCAAGAAGACTTACCTAGGAGAATGAAGGTTTGTTAATATCTATTAAATGGACCTTCTCCTCCAAACCCACACCTGAAATTTTATGTACAGCCAGCAAACAAGCAAAACATAGCAATATACTCAAAGAAAAATGGAATGCTTAAAATGGAGTAAATGATCAAAACAACTTAGAAAAACATATACTTAATTATAGTAACACCAAATTGGAACAATAGGAAAGAGTTTCTTAGTGATCAAATATAATAGTAATATATAGGTAAAGGTATCACCTAGTTCTCACACAAGGGACTAATTAGAACTATCATTACAATCCCTCTACCCTATGTCATTTACGGTCTCTTCATTGAATATTCCATGTGTTAAGCAGATAGATAAAAAGGCTCCTCTCAGGGATTGAAAGCAATAATAAGGTTTGAAAGCAAGAGTTTCCTTATTGGAAAAAGGGACTTAAAAGGCAAGGGAACTGTAGATAGTCTGTGGAGAAATCCCAAACATAAGGATTATTGATCAATACTTGTGATCTCCTCTTCCCATGGCATGAAACGAAACCCTAAAAAAGTGGTTATATTTGTTGGCATATGGGTTATAGGTGGGTCTTATTCAAACCAATGAACCTTACACATTTAGTCAAACCCATAAACCCTACTCCTTAAAGTGAAATAATGTGCATATTTTATTTTTTTAGTGCATTTTGAACATGTTGGTTGCTTTGAGGAGACTATTATATATACATACTTTTTCCTTTTGGGAAGTCATGTGCATATGCATTATGTAAAAACAAGAAGTGTGTATGTGAACTTAAATAGTGCTTTTTAAAGATTTCTTTTGTAAAAAATATCTGCAATTGGGTTAGGGATAATTAAATCAAGCCAATATGAGCATCTCCATGAAAATGTGGGAAAATATGCTATAAAAAATGCCCCCCAATGTGTGAGGTCAAAAGGGTATTTGATGGTCGATATACATTATACAAAATTGAGAGGAAGCTATCATATTCGCCCAAAATGATTCTCTAGATGATAGACAAAACAATACCTACAAAATGAAACTAAGTTAAGGCAACCCATTTCCCAAGTTGGGCATACCCACACTCAAAGACAGAAAAACATGGCCACCAAATAAAGTACATTGTGGATCCATGAATATATATGAAAAGTGATGATCATGGACATGAAGCGAATACACAATGGACCCATGTCAATAAATCATAGCCATGAAAAACACACAATGGAGATATATCTCAGTGTATAAAGCATGAGGGTATATGGAGCAATTTAAGTACCAAAAGCATGTGAATAGAAGTGGTATTGTCCAACAACTTGAATGTCAACATTGAAGACACCACTGAAGTGGAGAGAAACATAACCAGGAGAGTGTCACTAATAGAAACTAGTGATTTTGTCAGTCGAATAAATATGGTAACATAGCTCGAGGTCTTCATATCAATTGTCTAAGGTACAAAATACACCATGTAGATAGAAGCATTGGGCTCAAACATGGATGAAAAAAATTTGATTGTTGGTTATTGATGTATATTATTCACAAATACAAGAAAAAACCACCATTGATGATAATGGGTGTCAAGGTACCTAGTACATTCTAGCAAGTGTGAATAGATGTGTTGAAGTAGAATGCCTATAAAATCTATTGATCAGTGGATATTGATATATTCCCCCTGTCAATATTAATGGAATCTGCTATTGATGACTTCAAAACCCAAGGTACTAAATGAGACTTTTTTATTTATTTTTTGGTCAAGGAAAAAGTAAACCTTCTAGGGTATTGTTCAAGTTCCCTCGAAATTTTTATAGAGGTGTTACTCCTCTTTTAATTCACTAAGATATTCAAAATAAATCAAAGCACAGAATATGATCATTAGCACATTCACTTATGAGTGGACTAGGCATTTTAAAAGGATAATAAAATAGTAATATCATAAATAAATAAGATTGTTAATTCATTCCATGGTATACATGCATTCATACATTATGAGGAAAAGATATTTCAAGAAAATCAATAGATAGAAAGTAGAAAAATGGTCAGAATATTCGGATAATTATAAAATGATTTCATTCATTTAAATATCATAAAGAGTCATAAGAGAATATTCATGAGATTTCAGTTTTCATTTAGAAGTTTCAAAACCACAAATGACTTTGTAACACCCCACCCACATTTACCTACTTTAACTTGATCACTAGGATAAACATGAGATGAGAGTTACTATGCATGACCCAACTTCCAAAATGCACTTATGGAAAATGGAGTCCACATGTCCAAAACTAACTACAACACCTAGTGACACATGATCACACTATTATCAGCCTTACTTGACCCAACACTATTTCCTTTCAGTTTCATTTCCTTAAATTTAACACAAATTTCTTTTTTTGGCAGTTTTTCGGGTCCCAAACTTTCGAGGTCGTTTTGAGGACCTAAACGACATTTTCAAGAAAAATGGAGAGACTAGAAAAGTGTTATAATGCATATTATAGATTCATTTTTTGGCCTCGTCATGGAGATCTTCAAAACGAGCTATTATCATAATCAAATCGAGATCGTATGCCAAAGTTACGACCCCAAGAAGTTGGCAGTCCAAATTATTCATTTATACAAACACTTTGTGACTATGGTAATTGTAGGTCATGAATGCATATATGTTCATTGTTTTAATAGTTCATTAGAGAATCACTAAGAAGGCTCACTAACCTCTCTTACTAGCTGTAACAAACACATATTAGCTCATGCATTCATATAAAATAACCAGGAGCCTGTTAAACCATGGAATAAAACCATAAGAAGAGAACATTGTATAATGATAAATGTACCATGCATGTAACTAGCATTTAACTAGAATAAAACCATGAAAAAAAATTCATAAAATCACACAGTAAATCATAACTTATGCTCACTGATCATAGTAAAGAATAACACATAATAACTTATGCATAATGCCAACAAAGTGAGGGACTTCCATGTACCACCCAACCATAGATTGGGACTGAACCAAATCTTTCTTCCAACCCAATCACCTTTGTGCCACATTTCAAGCATGAATTTGGTATCACATGGGATAAACCCAAAACATAACCAAACAGGGAATCTAGAGGTTAAACTACCTCCAACCTCAAACACATTGATTTCACCTAAATTGGTCCAGAAATCACCGAAACTAACACGCGCTTGGATGCCTCATACTTTCTTCACCATACCCATAGGAATTTTCCATATCCACCCACTTTTCAAGGGCTTCCCGAGAAAACCATCTCCACCCCCAACCCTTGGTATTTTCTTGAGATCACCTCAACCAGATCTAAAATGTAATAGCCACAGGTTAAAAATCCATGATATAAAGTTAATAAAGGAAAAATAAGACCAAGGTCATGGGACACGTATTCCAAGCTGAATGTTGGGAAAAACATCCTAGTGGGTGTTAATTTGGTTTATTATGGATAAGGGGAAATTGAAAAAGGCAATGGCAAAGGCTTTGGAAAGGCAAGAGGCATTAATTAGCATTTTATTGATGGAAATAATGGAAAATAGGAGAAAACGAAGGTGAAATGTCACAGGTTGCATGTGAGGAGGAAAATGAAGGAAAATAATGGAAATTGAAGAAATTAGAGGCCTCATTAATAAAAAGGCTTCTAAGGATTAGTTCACAGCCTTTGTCAGTTCAGTTTTGGAGCTCTCTCTCTATTCTCTCTACTCTCCCATACTCTTGCACACTTAGAGTATTCTTGGAGTACTCTAGCATTGGAGAAAGGAATGCAAAGGAAGGACAAGGAAGGAAAGGGAAGCAAAAGATCAAGCAAGGAAGAGTTGGATCAAGTGTCTACAACAGGATTAGTGCAGGTATCGATTTTCATGTGTGATTTCATTGTTAGATTTAGCATGCATGGTACATGCATGTGTGTATTTGGTTCTCTTTTTGCCATTGGCATGGGTTTTTCCAAGTGTGACAGTGGTTTTCAGCCTTGCCTTTCCATTTCTGGATAGCCATGGTGTGATGGGGTTTCTCTTACTTGGTTGATTTGGATTGCAAGATGTTTTTGAAACTGAGTGAGGTGATCTCAAGAAAAATCACAAGGCCTAGGAATCCCTAGATCGGTAAAGGTGGGATTGCGGTAAATCCTGGTTTTGTATACCATCATTGGGCCTAGGAATCCTCAACCGGTAAATAGCAGGATATATGGTAAAGCTTAGAGGGTGAAGACGGATAATCCTCACAATTTAGGTGGAGAGATCTAGAGGCATCCATGCTTGTATAGACCTAGTGATACCTAGACCAGTGTATGGTGTGATTTGTAAAAAAATTTCAATCTAACACAACAGAAACCCCTACTGCAATATCTGGTTTATTATATCCTACTTGTTCTTTACATTAACAACTTATTTAATAATATAAACATCGAAGTAAACACAATTGCAACCTTCACAAATATATAGATCAACAACTGAAATAAACTGAGACAACACAAGTGACACCATTATTTTTGGACAATTGTCCCCTGAAAAACCCAATGTGGGAAAATTGATGCAGCATATATGAGGGTTTTATTATTAAGCATATTTCTGAATACAACTAGGCTACCAGAAATGGCTCACCCTTCAGAGAATTTCCTTGGCAGTAGTACCTCTCTCTTGACAAAGATATTCTGGCAAATCAGCAACCAGATGATCAACCCAACAATGACTCTGACTGGTCCTTGTGCTAGACAGTGAAAGCTGCTCCAAGCACTCCTCTAGAACTGTGTCACCCTCTCTATAACTGTGTCGCCCTCTCCCGTCTAATCTGCTCTCAGTCTACCCCACAGAACCTCCTTAGCACAGCCTCTTCAGCCCAGCGTCAGCCTCTACAGCTCTCTGTGTTATCTGCGTTAGCCTCTATGACATCCTATGTGTCTGCCTTTGCATCCTATGTGTCTACTTCTACATCCTCTGCACTGGCCTCCTTAGCCTCTGCATCAGCCCTCCTAGGCTCTGTGCTACATCTTTTGGCACTTTTTTGCCTCTCTGATATGTATTATTTAGCCTTGGATCAAAATCCCTTGTCACTGCACCTGATCTCTAACTCGATTTCCTCAGCAAACCCAATCCCAGAAAATTGAATTCTTGATCTCTATTGGTGTGTCTCCAACTGACCCTCGAGCCTCCTCTTATAATTTTCCTGTTGACGAATCAATGACCGAGATTAAGTCCCAGATCAACGACTAATATTAGATCTAGCTTGATCCTCGTCTCTTAGAACTTTCTCATCCATTTTATATTAATACACATTAATATTTTAATTTTCCTAAGTTTAGACTTAGGAACCCCATTAAAAATATTAATTATTTGAATATCTCCTCATCCGGGTGGAATTTCTCCAAACTATTTCTGGGTATTGGACATCTCATGCACCTTAGCCTCTCCACCAATTTTCATGGATAGAGCACATCCGATGCTACCAAAACTAAATGCTCCCTCTTAGCGAGGAATGTGCTCTAGCAACGCTTCACCATAGAAGCATCACACTGATCCTCCGCATCGGTACCTATGATGATGTTTGGCCTGTTGCCTCACATCCCCTACACTATTGCTTCCTGTACTACTGCCCATGACACTGCCACTGCCACATTTATACTACAGCTCCCTCTCAACATGCTATATCATGCCTCCCATAGCACTGCCACTGCTAACGATGCACTGCAACTCAGTTACCGAGAAGTAAGTAACTGAATTCACCCAAATACTAACATACTGGTCAGTCTGGAAGCTCGTGATGTTGAAGCCACCTTTTCCGCTATCATGTGCTCCCTCTGCTGCCACTACGCTGTTGCAACCTTTACTATGCCTCTCACACTGCTGCAACCTCCACTGTGCTGCTACAGACTTCTTCACTCTAGCACTTCCTTACCACTCCATCACACCTTTCTCCACCTGACACATTTCAGCATACCACTATCATTAAGGGCTCCTGTAGCCGTATGTGATCAAAGAGTTTAGGCGCCTCAAGGATCCTACCCCTGCATGTAGTACTCTCGACTATAACTCTATGTCTCCCCACCTCTTCTCTAGAGGCGTATGAACACTCATGGCATAATCGTCATCAGTCTTGACATCCTTCTCGGCCTTTGTCGGAGCTGCCTTTGAGTCGGAAGCTTCTCCCTTGCCTTTCTTCCTAGGGCACTCAGTGGCATAATGTCCCAGCTCCCCAAAGTTGAAGCACTTTACCTTGGAGATGTTTTTTTTCATATTAGCTTTATTCAATAACTTTGAAATGTATATGCAAATTCATCTTAACTTTATTCAATAACTTTGAAATGTATATGCAAATTCATCTTAACTTTATTCAATAACTTTGAAATGTATATGCAAATTCATCTTAACTTTATTCAATAACTTTGAAATTTATATGTGAATTCATCTTAACTTTAGATTTATAGTTGATTATTTTATGGTAACATCATCTTAAACAATATCCTTACGGTTCAAATTAGCATGTTAATTGTTGGAAAAAAAAAAAATTTCCAGCAACAACAAGATAGAATCATTTAATGGCAAGTCTCCATTGGACTTGCTCTCATTTGGTATAGTTTCCACCTAAAATGTTGGAATAAATTTAATATCGATTCAATTAGAAAAATAGCATTAAAATTTCTAAAATCTAGCTATCTGTATATGTTAGAAATATTATGTCTAATTACCTATCCTAATTGGGAACATGTGCATTGAGATAAAACACAAAAAAACAAATTAATTACAAAATTAAATTAAATAATTAATAAAATCAATAAAAGATTAAGCACAAAAAATATATTAATATTTTAAATATATATTTTCATTTAAAAAATAACATACATATTCTTGTATCCAATATGAAATATTAATTGAAAAATAAACTTATTGTGAAATATAAGAATATGGAAATCTTAAACCTTGATAGAAATACAAAATATATAACAACACATTGGCATAGAAGTCTTCTCCAAACATATATGATGTTTCAATTTATCATTAAGAAATTTATCAGTAAGAGTTGATAAAATTATACAAGCATCTGGAATCTAAATTTTCGATCTTTTTGTTTCTCAAAAGAACATCCTCTTAAATGGCATACTTAATAAAGTAAATTTATAAAGAATTGATAAAATTATACAAACTTTGGAATCTAAATTTTCATTCTCTTTGTTTCTCAAAAGAACTTCCTCATAAATGACATAATTCATAAAGTACATTCAATTTTATCTTCTTTTTGTTACAACAAATTCCACTTTCCAAGTCTAATTTTAATATTTATTATGAAAAATGTTGGATAAAAGCGTACGATTATTCCTTTCAAACAATGATGTCGATATAATTTTCCATTTTTCAAATTCTTATTGTTAGTAACAAATTGTAATTTGTTATACAGATATTTGTATTTGATTCAAGATTTTGAATATGTAGTAGTGTTTATTTGTATGCAAGTAGGTTTTTTTCTCCTTATTTTTCTATTATTTATTGTATTCTCTTATTCTTTATATTTTCTTTATCATTTAGATTATTTCGGTCGAAAAGATTTTCCAAATGTACAAAAAGTAATAGCTAGTATGTTAATAGTTAAATAATTTTATATTTACGTAAGTAATCATAAACAAATAATAGATTCAAATATTAATCCCATATTCATTGGGTGAAATGGTTACAAAGAGTTTATAAGTTACCCTTCACCTAACATAATTCATTTGCACAATATTATGCAATATGGACTACAATGTATTCTTTTAATCTTAATCATATACTAGACTAGTATACAAAAATTTGGGATCTGAAAATATGTAATGGATAGAAATACTATGGTAGATGACACATCAGCAAAAGCATGCTAGTGTCTTGTAGATTCCATACATGATTATCTTTAATAATCCATTGGTTAGCCCATGAATAGCTGAGTAGTTTTATCTAACATGGAGAAGAACTTCACAGGTAACATGGACTAAACAAAACAATTTGAATGTGAAAAACAAAGCGGATACCTCGGTATCCATAAGACTTGTATAAGGCCTATTAAATTTAATCCATATATGGATTGTCAATAGCCAAATACTTATATAAAATCCTTGATCCAGGTACTTGAAGTGGAAATGAATAATATGGAATTAGGAAGAATTAAGTGAGAAAATAAATGATTGGGATCCATATACAAATGGTACATATGAAAAACTTCAAAACAAATTCCTAGTTCTATATAGTTAGATAGAAAATAAAAACTAGAATGCATAACACACAGTAAATTCCATTAAATCATTACTTATCCAGATAATATGAATTCATGAAATCTGAATACTTTTAACACCTATGTCAAAACTACCATGTCAATGTATATGTCATCATATCAAGTCATTAGTATGCTTAATAAATTAAGTCAGTCATTGACCATATGGGATGACATGTAATATGACATGTCAACATGGCATGTCATATTACATGTCATCATAAATGCACTCAAAATTTGGTTAGATTCATTTCATTGTCCACCATGTTATTTCAAATCTATGAAATATTAGGTGAAAGAAAGCTTTGGATTTGGATATCCAGTGTCAAAGGATTTGGAAATTTCAAATAATGATATATTAGGTTTGATCGAAATCCTAATATATATGATCTAATTAATGAAAGTTTTTTTTAGACATAATTTACCTTATGGAGATCCAAATACAAATAATCTATCAACAATTCCTCTAGATCTAGATTTAAGGAATTGAGAGCTCATAAAATTATATTAGCAATGGGTATACATGATCCAGATTCAAATTACTTGCATCTGAATTTAATCAAATTCTTTAAAAACACCTATATGATCAACGCTTTGAACTCTTTGATTAGGATCTCGTTACCAATAATTTTTGAATAATTTTTTTGGCACTTTTATGAAATAATGGGAAACAAATTAGACAAAATGATATGAAAAATAAATAAATTTCGAATGGAAATAATTGCCATCAAATTAATTGGAAAGTATGCAAAATTGTAAAAATTCATTATATACAATCAAATAAAACAAAATAAAAGATAAAAACATTTACAAACTATATTAAATCAATAATAAATCATATCGTAGAGAAAACAAAGGCAAATCTATAGGAGGGTGTGGCCATACAGAGGAGTTGTCTAGTTTAGTTCTATCGTCTCTATTAGGACGTTGGTTAACACTAGGAGCGAGACATGTGTTGGTTGGAAACACTTGAATGGACCATATTGGTTGTATAATATAGGAAGTGCAAGAATTTGAATGAACCATGTACATGAAGGGACATCCTAATGAAACAAAGTACAATGGTTGGGTACCCATGATATCTAGTGGATGGTTGTTTCGCTATCTGGATGTCATTTTAGCAATGTCTACATGATGGAGTTACAAAGTAGAAGCATTGGTTTTGACTTGTGTGTAAGTAATTAGTATATGCTCCCCCATCTTAACAATGTCTATCTATTTATCACATACATATAATTTTATACACAGTGGTGATATCAATATACATTCTTTAAAAAACATAATCTAAACACAAAACAAAATCTATATTTCATAATGCTCATATAGTCTAATGTTTGTTATATGATATCTATGAATTCCCAACCTATATTCATGTGGTCCATCTCTCCCTACTTATATTTTGTACTTGAACCCTATTCTTGAAATTTCTATATCAGTACTAAATCTCTATTCTCCCATCTTAACAAAGTATATTTCTTTATTAGAATATCTATTTCTTTGTCACATTACATATACTTTTATACAACATTTATATCACTTGCATATTTTGTAAACTAAACGCAAATCAAAATCTATATTCCGTAATGCTCATATACTCCAATATTTGTTGTAGGATATCTATAAATTTCCAACCTATATTCAAATTATCCATCCTCCCTACTTGTATTTTAAAGTTAAACACCATTAAGAGAAACTATAATATATTCATATTATTTAAAACAAATATACATTATAACCAAGTGCAAATATATGGCTCGTGCAAATCCAAGAGCAATCTATACATTAATAAACAAATAAATCCTATGATTACACATTCCTAAATGCTCATATATCCTATGATTATACATTCCTAAATTCTCATATATAACATTATGGAACAAAAATCCTATGATCAAACATTCCCTATATGCTCACACATATAACACGATGGCACAGGAACCTATATGCTCACATATATAACACGATGGCACAGGATCTTCCGAGACTCTCATACACCATGTTCTTCTAAGCTAATATCACTACTATTTAAAAATAGAAGAATTTTCAATCTGCATATGGGATCTAAGATGTAAAAACAAGTCTTCAATCTGATTATAGGATTCAACAGGATGAAATGAAACAAAACAATTCTGGAGCCCAGAAGTACCAAAATTCATATATATTTCCATCGACTCAGATTTGCATATAGAATACAGACTTAGTAAAAGATATTACTAGCATATAACTTTTTGAACTTAAGTCTGTGATTCCATGCTGATGTTGTGGATCTTAGCCAGGACTCCCACAAGAGGATCATTGATATAAGTTGTGGGCTCAAGCTTGCACGAATCAGCCCTGTTATGTCGATTATTCCATGATGTTGTTGTGTAGCTTAGCCAGGACTCCCACGAGAGGAGCATTGATATATGTCATGGGCTCAAGCTTGGTGGAATCAGCCCTACTATCCTCGAACCCATCATAGCGATTAAGCCCTCCCACAACTGTACCTGTTAATTCATTTGGGTTTGGTGCTTCTCTGTTGAAACACAAAGTGAAACATTCGGTACATGATATCTTTTAGGAATCCTCGTATATCGAAACTATGTAGGACACTGTGTGGTGAGCTTGCTATGGTTATCTGTCACCAAAACCCACCATGAAAGACATACCAGTAGGATTCTTGCCCAAAATGTAATCCACCTGCAATTTACATATACAAAGTGGATTTGTTAGCTACTACTTTGCTGATTTTTTCAAATTATGATATGAAAAAACAAATCAAATTTTTTTAACTTTGAATCTCTTATACTCTGAGAAAGATGGAATGGATATACAAGTGTGCTTAATTCTTCACCTCATTAATTAAATATTTTGCAACACTTAAAAAATTATAATATGTATATGTACTTGTTGTTTGCCAAATGTAATAAGAATGCTTGGTTCATATGTTTGATTTCCACATTGCAGGTATTGCTTATATCGTGACAGTAAGTCACTCTAAACTGATACAAGGAATGATGTGCCTGTAACATATTGTGTATTTGCACCATCTTTGACAAACAACAAACCTCCTGTACAAGTGCAACAGATACAAACACTGTTAATGAGCTTAATTTTGAAACACAACAGATACAAACAATATTAATGAGCTTAATTTTGAAACTCGGAGCATGACAGGGAGAAACTTCCATTTACCTGGTGCGATGGAATTTTTGAATTGAGGACTTTGTGGAAGAACTAAGCAGAGGAACGCTTCTGCTTGGCCTCTCAAAACTTCCAGGTTGGTTTCTTCCAAGAAATATAGCTGCCAGGTTTATTAATTTTATGAAGATGTGGTGAGTTGAAGGTCAAGTGGCCACTCTTAAACTTTTTCTGAATTGAACATTTGGTGATTCATATGTTTATGTGAATATGGACTTACACTAGAAAGGTGGATTTGAACTCCTGCACATTTGAGATCCCAATTGAACTCATACTCATTGGAAGTACAAAAATTCTAGTGGGGTATGTATTTGGTATAGTATGGCAATCCAGTTGCTCTATATAGCCACACCACTGCAAATGCAAGCTCGTCCTGTAAGTTAGTTAGTAGAGGAACAAGGAAGGCTGTGAAGCAACTAGTCCCTGCACATAGTTCTATCTAGTCGCCTTTGAATTCGTGTACTCGGCAAGCCTCTACAAGGGTCATGTCTCTTTATACTATGTTTTGACGTTCAGAGATTGACCAGCAGCACTATATGCCGACAGTTTCCCAACTAGATCAGGAGATTCAGAGTTGATGTTTGAACGCAAATAAGCAGCTTGGTCAGATATTTTCTCATATCATACAAAATCATGGTTTTGTTATTGCCAATTTCATGTTGTTCAAGGAAGCATGTGGAACCATGAGTAGCTTAATTTCTCTGCCTTATTTGAAGAACATAATGTAATGGAGTTTGACTTATCAAGTTTCACTTTCAGAGAACATAATGAATAATAAATACGTTGATAAATGTTTACAAAACCAAGTACGAAATGCAATTTCTAAGATATGTAGCTCCACAAAGAAATCTTTCGACATGGGCTGTCGTAGGCTTTAATTTTTAAGAAGTGGTAGCAAGAGCTAAGAGCAAAATGCAGCTTCTGTATACCAGAAGTTTTAATTTAAACTTGCTAACATTTCACAATTAGATCATAACCCAAAGCCAATGAGAAACAACAATCGGGAGGCAATAAATAACCCAATGTCACCCATTAACAAAAGCATGGTTGAAATCAGAGATAGCAAAATGACATTGATTTTTGCTGCATCGAGTTGCTTTCCTTTGTTTTTCAGATTAATTCACAACACGGCTTAATAAAAATAGCTAAGAGCAAAAGGTAGGCAAAGCCTTAATGACAAAACTATTTCACATTGCAGTCGAACTGATTCAAGTTCTTATCTAACTTATGGAGTTATTAAGACACAGACATTCACTGTAGGCCGAGAGATACATGCTGTCTGCAGTCGAGCAGAGACGGTGATGGCGGACCCAAATGCATATTTGAAGCATCCGTTGTACACCTGTAATAGAGAAAGAAGCGGGGAAATAAGACAATGCGTAAGATAATGCAAAAGAGATGTTAATTTTTTTTTGGTTTCTTTTTTCTTTGTCTTTCGACTTTTACGATGTCAATAATCAGAAGAGTCATGAGAATAAGTGCTAAGAGAAACAATGCTGTGAGTTCAGTAAGTTGGCTTATGCTAATGGATTCCATGTTATGTGAAGCGGGGAGGTGTATGTGAATATCCAGGTGCAGAGGAGGCCAATTTATACAAAAGTTCAACGTGTTTGTAAGGTGGTTTTAAGTGTGAATGGAGCTAAAATACTTGATAAGACATGGGGAGCGAATGGCATATGGAATGATGTATTTGGCGGCAGAAGTGATGTATCTGACATCGGGAAATCTTGGTGGTAGATTGGGTGCGACAGGAGATCTATGTCAATATCTAGGTGCAGAAATAATCTTGAAGATCAGATTGGATCAGGCCAGTATTTAATGATGGGCATATCGATCTGACATGGGGTGAAAATGGCATATGGAATGATGGATGTGGCGGCAGTAGTAAATGCGAAATTAGGTGCCCCTTTGAGTCTGTGGCGGTAGATTAAATATGATCAGTATTTAATGATGGGCATATCGATCTGACATGGGGAGCAAATGGCATATGGAATGATGGATGTGGCGGCAGTAGTAAATGCGAAATTAGGTGCCCCTTTGAGTCTGTGGCGGTAGATTAAATAAACTTATGACTAGAGATTGGTGTATTCAATGGGTTTAGTTCAATATGCTTATAGCTAGTATACTCATTAAGCAACAGGTTTCATGTCCTTGTTGCTTACTCTATACTGGAAGCTATTACTCTGGGAAAGAAAAGTAAAATGCTTTGAATAGGCAACCCCTGTTGACATCAAGGGATAATAAAAGTAACACAAATCAATTTAACTGCATGTGCAAAAACAATGTAAAGCTGGAAAAGACACAATGCTTGTGCAACAGCTTTCAACATGTAACTTCTTACCAAGCGAATAAGAGATAGCATAAGACAAGCTACGATACAATAAGCGATAAGCAATGGTACTACTAAGATGAAACCGGACCCTATGATGAGCAAGAAGCTGTTTGCACTACTGAAGTAGAGTATATTGCAGTTTTCTTAGCAAGTTGAGAAGCAGGGTAGCTTCAAGATTATTTAATCAAGTACAATCATGATAATAAATGTGTGTGGAAACAGAGCAGTGAGACTCCTACGTATTTCTATGGTTGAGCTGTTGACATTCTCTCTGTCCCTGGATGAAGTTGGTGTACTTCTTGAACAAGCTTGGAGTAATTGAGAATGTGTCCCTTGGTTAATGGAAGTGTTGGTGCTGTAGCAGCTATGGGCCTGGATTGCTCCGTTGTTCATGGGGTTTATTGGAAGACGCTGTCCACATACCAGTAGAGTAGTTAAGAGAATAAAAATACAAAATAATTGACTGACTACAAGGCGAGACATGCAATAGTGGGTTAAAAATCCTTTTCTGTCAGTTACATGCATTCATCATGGAATAGAAATGAAGGGGCTCTAAAATGTACTATGTACAAGGTGCTTAGCAGACTAAGCTATACAACAGAAAGAATCAATTTACCAGTTTTGCCGTAACTTTGCTGAAATTAGCATATGTTTAAACAATAAACTATAGGTTATTGTGCTGCATACCGATGAAGGACGAACTCCACCAAGTGCAGTGTATAGAGATAATTTCCCTACAGGTATGCCCATACCCTGTCAGTAATGAAAACATGTGTCAAATGGATAATACAAACAAGGGGCAAAGATACAAGGAAATGTGAACACCCTAGTTAAAATAACAGGCATTTATTGAGTAAAGATGAGTTATAATAGAAACATCAGACAGGCAGAAAATGTGGAAAGATACAAACTAAGAATACACCCTAAGTTAAAATGACATGAACTAAATGCACACAGGTTCCAGTTTCTGGTTATTAAGTTTCCTTTTACCTGTATCCCTTCATAGATATGCAGATAAAAAGAACAAAAGCTCACAGTAAAAAACAAACTAAGACAAACATGGAAGGAGTACTCTGGTAACAAGGATTCAATGCACACCAGCATAATAGCATTTACTTTGTAACAAAAACTACCGCAAATGTGTTGATGATAAAGATAGAGGACCCTAACCTAATTGACAACACTAAATGCACACACATAATAGTTTTTATTTTCATTCATTGTATATTAATTGTCTTCTTTCCAAATGTATCTCAATAAAAGGATGAAAGAAGAAAATGAGGGGAAAAAAGGGGAAGGGAGACATTATGTTAGATCCCCTGGTAACATGTATGAAACAAATAACAGATTTCAACTTGTATAACATGCCAACAAAAGTGACAAGTTCAGAATAGATAAAGGGAAATTTGTGTTGTTAAATAATAAAACCATAGGCAAAGGGGGAAAGGCAGAGGAAACCCATGGATAGCAGGCAAACAAAAGCTAAGTAATTGTGAAATTTACCTGACATCCAAGATCCCCAAGTCCCAGAATGCGTTCACCATCAGTGACAACTATAACATTAAGACTCCTTTCACTCCAGTTCTTCAAAATTTCTAGGATCTTACCTCTGCAAAAACCATACCCTCGCAAGTTTTAACGCAGTGAAACAAATTTAAAGGATGAACCTAACAAAAAAGAATTGGAATCTAGACAATTGAAAAGAAAAACAAAAATTATATATAATGTATATACTTCTCTTTCAAGCTAATGTAAAGACCCTGTGAACGCCTGAAGATTGACCCATATTTTTGACAGGATTCGCCAACAGTTGGAGTGTAAACAATGGGAAGTAACTCTTCCACATTATCCACCAAGAGTTTATAAAACAACCTTTCATTCCGCTCCTGCCAAGAGAAATTGTGTAACCCAGTAAACTATACTGTCAAACATATTTTATGCAATTTCCTTCCAGTAGTATCAACCACTTGCTTTCTCAGTAACAACATTGACCTCAAAAATACAACATGCTAAAAGTAGCACCCTTATAAGAAGTTAAAAGCAGGCCTAAACAAACCAGAAACCACATGAAAACAAATACAGCCACTGAGGAAACACTCTGACTCCGATGGAAACACTCTGACTCCGATTGTCTACATACACCACCCTGAATTTGTGTTCCTCCAAAAAATTGTTTCAACTGAGAGAATCCCTTGCAATGAGCACTAAGCTTCAGGGAAAATAGTTTTTAGTGTGAACTCACCATATCTGGAGTAATATCTTTAGCAGTCGTCCCAGCAGGGACCATATGTTACTTTGATCATTATGTTGAGATTGTGTAACTATGCTTACTTAGTACTTATGAATTAATGGTAATAGAGGTGTTGTAGTTCTTAGTAATACTATTGCAATTATAAGGTTGAACTCATAGCTTGAACATGGTATACTCTATAGAGATCTCATAGTATGAAACCAATACCGCTATCATTAGTAATAACTATGAACCAATCCCATTAAGCTACGGTATCTCTTTTTGCGCTTGCATGGTGATTACAAATAAAACAAAACCAATGAGAGGACAATCAAGCTCACATTAAACAAGCTCTTTAATTTATCATATTCAAGCAAGAAATATTAATCGATTAACCTTTAAAATAAGAAGCTTCAAACCTGTCACATCACATGTAGACTGAGGTGGGATGACACCTGTATTGGGTCGTACACAGTACTTCTTTGGAGATGTAGTTTTCACCTGTCAAAATAGAATGCAGCAATAACCTCTGGTCATCTTGTTAAAACAAGTCTCTGAAATACCTAGACATCGATGCCTTTCATGTGTGCAGAACTGTAATACCTCGATGGAAATTGAAATTAGAGAAATGAGCAGAATATTTACAAAAGAAAAACAAAAGGAAATATGGCTACCTTAAATGCAACATCGAAGTCATTTAAAGTTATGATTCCTATGTTTTTACTGTATTTGGTATGTTTTGTCTAACAGTTTTTTTTTACTATTTCAATATGTAAGACAGTACACCTGCCAGAGCTTTAAAGGCTAGAACTAGAAGGTCAGAAATAGAGGATATCTGGCTGTTAAATTATGTGTTTCAGATTGTTGTCTGGTTTGGCTGCAGCTTTTTCTAATATAAAAGCAACCAGTTACAGTGAAAAAAATAGAAACTCAAGCCAGAGAGCTGACATACTACAAATTTGCCATTCACTAACCAGACATGCCTACAATAACTTCGAACAGCAGTGCAAATTATTATTAATGTGTAGCTTCACATTAAATTCTTTTCACCATGCTATAGATTATATAGCAACTTTTGCACCCAATTTGGTCAAAGATAAAGTATAGCTACATTAAAATTAAGCTGGACTAATTTCTTTCATTTTCACTACCTCGCTTACAGCTCCACACTGGATTCTATCAAGGATGTGACTTAGTTTCTCTACTTTTGATTAACTCATGCTTCTACTACCTTGCTTAACTGCATCTTGTGCTATAGAAATTAAGAGCTTCAGAATGCACTCTCCGAGGTGTAATCTAGGCAATAAAGAGCAACAGCGATTGCTCCTTCCTAACTGGAAATTGTTCAATACCTTAAGAGAGGATGTAGCCAGCCTACTCTTCTCAGGCAATACTCTTCGTGACTTTAGGAGAAGTTAGCAATGTTAGAACTTAACTTATATAACTTCCTCTAACATATCTACCTGTAATTGTCCATATTTATTTTTTCTGTTTGAACTAAAATTGGGCAAAGAAAAATGAATTTAAACAGGGATTTGATCAAGGGTGTGGCATTTTTAAGCCATCCTCAGTCTCTTAAAGCACAAGATCTTAGAAAACACTATACTAATTCTCCAGAACTCCTCATAAATTATGAAAATACATGACGAAATAACAAATATCAATCTGACAACAGCACTAACTGATTAATTCCCAATTAACCACCCTAGAAAATGAATTGTCCAACGAAGATACCTTGAACCATTGTCACCAAGCCCATGAAGCCACACAATGGTGGCCTGATGTTTCCCCTTTGGTTTGACTACATGTGTTCTCCCATACTCAAATGTGCGCCTTTGAGACCTACTTCCTGCACTCATCCATTCCTCTCATCAACACACGTACAAAAGATAAATTCCAGTTAAAAAATAGATAAAACTGTATATAACCCATTGTGATTGATCTTACAATTAGCAAGTGGCAAAAAGAGGTGGGTGAAATACTTCTTGTTAGAATGTTTTATAAGCTGGTTTTATGACAAATCTGTAGTAGCACATAAAGCTCTTCCTTGCTTTGTTATTTGGACTCTGTGAATTGCAAGAATCACAACTGTATTTCAAGGAAAGGAGAGAAATCCTATGCAGATTGCTCACGAGATATGATTCTTCTATGGTGGATCTTGGAACCCTGAAAAGGCAAATCCACAAAGAATCCTCAAAAAGCCTGAAATTGATTACTCAAAAGTGTGGGGTTTTTTGATGGACCTTGTCAAGGAATACCAGATATGTATGGTGCACGGGGTATATTATTCTTATCTTAAAAATATATATATTTTTCCTAAGCATGCAGCAGGCCAGATATCAAATAATAGGGCTGAGTTCTATGATGTATGATTAATAATGAAAGGTACTACAGACACAGCCATTGCAGGTTTCTAGAGATTCAAAGCTCCTTGTGCACTGGGGAAATGGCATGTGCCAAATTGAGAATTGGTTCTATTTCCACTCACGAATAGAGTTCTTGATATAAGGAAAAAAAATCAGATATCTCATTCAGACATATTTACAGAGCATATTTTCAAAAATGGAGAACTCCATCTGGAAACGGTTCTTTCCCTTTACTAAATGCCATTCAATTGATCTCTGTTTTTGGAAAATGAAGTCGTGTTAAGACCCGAAAAGGCTTGTTTGCATAATTTGGTGTTCTGATGCACAAAATGAGACCTTCAATAGCTGAGAAAGACTGTAATAGGCAGACGAAGAATCTGTTCACAATCTGAGGGTCTCTTTAAAAGTAAAGTAGAGAGTCTTTTAAGGCTCAAAAGGTATCGTAAATACAGACCAATGAATATTCTGATTTCAGCTCTGAAATATCAAATATGAAAAAAATCATGGACAGACAATTAAAAAATGCAATTGATCTATGAAAGAATTTATGATTAGAGGTTCAAAAATTGCTCTTTTGCCACGAAAATGAAGTTAATAGATGATCTGGTGGGAAGAAAAAATAATCAAATTCATTCAAATGTAAACAGCCCTTCCAATTGAATAAAAACTGATAGATAATTGTCACTTCTAGAAAGCTAAATTAATCAAATTCATTCAAATATAAATAACCCTTTTAAGTAAATGAAATATGACAGACAATTACAGTCTGCATAACTACATGTAGCTAAGATCCCAGAATTAGCAACTTCCCATAGCATAATAACCCTCGTGTTAAAAACCCTCGCGTGAGTCATAATCTTGACATTATCCAACGCTAAATTGGACAATATCTCAGGGAAAAAAAGGGAAAAAAACAAATACAGAAGCAGAATGCTTACCAGAGCTAAAATTGGAGGTACTTCCGCTACTCATTGTGAATTTCCGGATATAATTTCCCGTACTGAACAGCGAACAATAGCTCTTCTTGCCCACCTGAGATAATACAGACCTGATTTACAAAACGCAAAACCAAGAACTATATAAATAGCTTTAAATTTGTTACAAATCTAGTCCGAATCGAAGAGGGTTTGTTCGATTTCAGAGCCACTTCGGGACTGAAAACGACTCGTTTTTCACAAGCTCCCAGGGAATCAGCGCATAAAGCTGAATGACAAGCAAAGGGCCTATAATTATTGATATTCTTGTACAGGAGCTGTCGTACAATAAGGCAAACTATATTAAGTTTTGAATGTTCTGAACTGAGTTCTCGCAATTTCAGAACAAACACGGAAATCAGACAAATACCTATATCTGTGGGGTAGGAAAACGCAGATTTTTCGGAAAAACTGAGTGTAAATGCTTTGAATTTGCAGCTCGGAAAGAAAATATACTTACATGTATCTCATAATATTATGGCCGGATCCTCCTCCGCTTGTCCGCCCCTTCACAGATTTATAACATGCCAACAAAAGTGACAAGTTCAGAATAGATAAAGGGAAATTTGTGTTGTTAAATAATAAAACCAAAGGCAAAGGGGGAAAGGCAGAGGCGAAGAGTTAATCAATGGGGCAGAACCCTGGTAAGCTCTCAACTGTACCAGTTCTCAACTAAGAAACGACAATGCAACATGAAATTTCAAATTTAAATAAAAATAAGAAAATCAACCGATGTCAATAAAAATAAAAATGAAAGTCGAAACATTTATCCACCTTGTGGGTCTTACATGATGGCCATGTGCCTAACACCTATCTCCTTAGCATAACACATGCAAGCTCTACAGCAGGCCACCTAAGGTCGCATCAGGTTAACAGCTGTGATCAGGGAGATTGAAACCTGAAACCCGAGCAACAAGATTCAAACTAGTGTAACATCTGTAATCAGGCTAACATCTGTGATCAGGGATATTGAAACGGAGTGATTTCTGTGTGCTTTTCTTGTCCACCTCCCCGACCACGCCTGCGCTCTGTAATCATCACTGCTGCAAACATTCAGTAGAGGACCTTCGCTCGAATCTGCTAGCTTTGTTGCTTGCTCCTTTGCCTTAGTCTCCAGACCAGATATCATGAAGCGGCATGAACTGACCTTAAAACACACGCAAAGGCCTTTTGAAGTCATTATTTGCATTTCAGAAGGAGCTTCTGTTCGTGATAGAGATCCAGCCCTAGGTCCCACCACTCCTGTGCCAGTCCCAGATACGGGTGATTGAGATGATGACCTTGAACCAGAACCAGCACCAACCTCAGAGGACCCGCCCCTATTTTCCCTCAGTCTAATGGAGATTCCAGGCCGAAGTGCGGGTAACCAGCATCACCCCTATTCACACTGCCCTCACGAAGAAATCTGATATAGTCTTTAGCCAAATCTTAGGGCGAAAGCTTCGAGCAACCTCTACCTCACTAATCTCAGAGATGATATCCGCCTCCTCCTCAGTAGGACTCTCAGGACCCTTATCTTGGCCATCTCTAGGCTCCTAAACCCCCTAAACAGGTATAGCTCTGTCCATATATCGAATGCCTAATTTCTGAGCACCTGCTATGCGTCGTCTGGCTGCACCCAAGCGCTCCAGATCTCTGAAGTCTGGCTGTTGTGGTTCGCGCTGATAACAGAAGAACAAGGACCCTGTCGAGGCTCTGAGAGAAACCAGAAGAATGAAATTGGTGCCCTGTGTGAGTGTCGTTTGTCAGAGTGTAGGAGACGAGCGAACCGAACGGGGTTTTGCGCACAGAGGTGTTGATATTGGGGACTCTGCTGAGCCGGTAGGCGGACACCTCCCGCCATGCAACCCTTTAGCATATGGCGGACACCTGCACAACAGCAACCTTAGCATATGCCTGTTCGGATATAATACGAATTAACATTAACCATTAACCAATTAATGTTAGCATTAATAGCAAACCGCTCACGGTCAGGCACAATGAACTGGCCTAAATAGCAATTTAGGCTATGGTCGGGCCTCTTCCGCCTCGGGAAGAGGCCAAATAAGATGGCGAACGCAAGGTCAACTCCGAACTTTACAATAAAACTGCAAATAACATACGAAAAACTTGCAAATTAATGCTAACTCGGCTACGAACGGTTACTATAGTCCCTGCCGGATGCCAGATGGCAGGGACTAATAATAAAAAGACTTCAAGAAGTTACTCGCTCTGTAGTTTAAATAAATAATAGTGTGAAGTGAAAAAGGAAGTAAAATTTATATACATCATAGCCTGAGACAGAGCAATAGAAAGGGCACTCTCCATGATATGTTCCGCGGTACTGGTCAGCAAAACGAAAGAGCTGTACTAAATGACATATTCAATTACATGAGTGTCATAAAAAGTTGGAGAAGAAAACTCATTAAATTAACTTTCAATTTTGAATCTAACACATGAACAAAAGAGCTGTACTAAATTAATATTCAATTATATGAGTATTTTAAAATGTTGGAGACAACAATTCATTAAATTAATTTTCAATTTTGAATCTAAGACATGAATTTTATAGACATGTTAAAAATGGGCATTTTTAAAAGATTTTGGGAATATTTTGGAATCATAAGAAACGTAGGCAACGTCAAATAAGTAATCTCACCCATGTTGGTCTGATCCCAAAATATTCCAAAAATGGAGACACAAATTAAATTTAAAATAAAAGTTATAAAAAACATTCATCCACAAACAAATACAAATATGACCTATCATATGTTTTAATTACTAAAACTATCTAGATTGTAAATTCTAGGAATAGAATAGAATAGAACAGTGAGAAGAAATGGTTTCCTATCACATGTTTGTTTTTAGTAATTTTTAATTACTAAAGTTATCTAGATTGTAAATTCTAAGAATAGAATATAATAGTGAAAAGAAATTAAACGATTAATAGGATTCTAAAATATCTCAATATCTCTCAAATCTGCAATCGCTGGTTTAAACCAATAAAACAGTATAAGTGATTTTAGAATACGCATAATCTTATACCAAAGTAGCTCTTTGGAGTAGGAGAATGGAATAAGGTTTGTCAACGGCTGCAAAGACGACGGAGGAAGCGGCCAATGCTGCAGCAGTCTCTGCTGCAATTTCTGTCCCGTGAGTGGATGTATCTATTCTGTACAAAGTCCTTGGAGTGTCCATCCTCTCTGGTTTCTCCCAACAGTTATGGTCTCCAGTTGGATCTCCCACCTAAAAACAAAACCATAACTAAATTCATAATTGCTATTTGTTGTGATCCTTAGTAAATTTTGTCGTGATTCATGAGTAAATTTAGTTGGGATGGTAATTAATTCACCTGAACCCACAGCTGGTTTTAGGTGGCGTGATGAAATAATCAATTCCCAATTTAGTGGCATCCCTAACGTTCTCCAACTCTCCCGCTGCTGCAAGTTCATCTCTGTACTGAACGGCTCCCCATGCCAACATGGTAACGGTGAATGCCATCGGAAACCCATACTTCACATTATCCCCAGCGTCGTAGTAACCGCCCACCAAATCCACCTACATAAATACACAGTAAAAGCCATGTTGAACATCATTGTTTCTTTCCAGACTTCTTGAAGATCTGCACCAAATAATCAATTCCTAATTTATATGGAGAGAGAATGTTGATAGAAATCAAGCTGTTGCAAACTCATAAATCATAATATTGAAGTAAGAATTCACATTGTATAGGATCTCTAGGTTAATAACTTAATTGTATATCTCCAGAATATCCTGAAATCTGATAGTGCTGAGAAATCAATTCCGAGAGATCAATCGTTTGATCTAAATAAGTTGTGGGTGGAGTATCAATTGTTTCGCCAAAATAGATACCCTCGTTATTTTCGCATTGATAAGATCAGCGTCGTTATTTTTCCGTTTTGGGTATGATTAACAACACTTCTAAAACATTCAGGAAACATCGTTTCTAAAACAATTCTAAAACATTCAGGAAACATCGTTTCTAAAACAATCCGGAACAGATGGCAATACCAAAATGAGAAATATTGTTATTACATTTTGGATTTGTCCGTCTGTTAGAGCAGAATCTCCTCTCCAGCTTATCCTGTTGCTACTGCTGGACAGGAAATTTTCCTGAATGTTGAGCCTCCCGAAACAGAATAGATTTATGCAGAGCATCTTTGTAGTCAAACTCACCCAACAAAAACTGATGATGAGCAGACAGCACAGTAGCAAGAATTATACACACAAACCTTTCCACGGTAAGCCTGTAACCCATTTCTGCTGCAATTGATCAGTAAATGGTTACAAAAATAAATATCTGCAAAAGTTGATGCGTATATATATTTGTAGTCTCACGCAACCAACGTGTAGTGAGGAATAGAAACATAAAGGGGATTCGGTCTCTTTGTTTGCATGCATGTTTGATGTGGGGATTATAGAGGTTTTGCAGGACAAAGAAGTCTTGCATGCAGGTTTGATGCGGTGCTTATTTTGAAGGGTAGAGAAGTCTTGTGGGTGTCAGTTGGACATGAAACGAGGGAAATTCCAGAAAAATATTAACTGAATGGTAAGTCAGTGTATAAGGTTGCCTCATCACCATTTCCTCACAGTACTATTAACGAGTAAATGTTAGATTTTCAAGAAACACAAGGAAGATAACGAAGTTAGTTTTTCTACACAAACCTGAATATTTATTGAATATTTAATTTTTCCGCACAAACGGAATATAAACTAACTACCGTTGCCTATAAGATCGGCACTATGAGCGTTTCTATTAATATACAAAATATTACCTATTTCAAAACCCTTAAAATTAAAGAACAAATTTAAATGTATGTAATTAAAGTTATAATTTTGTAAATTAAAAAAATAACAAATTTAATTCTAAAATTCTAATTGATTTAATATATATATATATATATATATATATATGTATGTGTGAGAGAAAAGATTAGCTATAAAGTTTAATTTTTAAAATTTAAAGTTTTAATATACATTCTATTAGTCTTATAAAGTTATAGAGAATAGATCTAAGGTTTAATTTCAAAACCAGAAGCTTTTATATACATTCTACTAGTTTTGCAAATCTGATAGAAAATGCAGATACCATGTAATATCTCATTCCATATTTTATTTAATGTTTTTTTACGAATTTTTATTTAATAAATTTTATAATTAAATCATTTTTAGGCTTGTGTTTTAAGTAAAGTAATAAGTTCGAAGATATTTAACATTCCAAACGCCAAAACTCCTAAAACTCTTGGCATATTCATATAATTGTAAAAACAAGATCAATAACATAAAGTTTAATAACATATTATAGAAATAATTTCACTCAAAAAGAAGTTAGTAAAGCTTAACATTTGAATTTGAGTTCTGATTGTTTAATAATTAAAAGAAGAGGATATAACAAGTTATTATACGTTTATAGAGATGTATTCTTTTAGACATACCATAATCTGATATGATACAAGGATTATAAACAAGTAATTGCACCACATGTTGCAAATGAGACTCAGCAAAGGAAAGAGTAGTAGAGAAAAAATAAGTAAAATTTTTATGATTTCCATTTACCATGAACAAAATTAATACCGTACCAATGGGTCACTTGTGAATACATAAATTCATTCTTGCACAGTACGATTTTTCTCACCACATAGAATTCTTTATTAAAGAATGGTGTGGAGAGCTCAATTGCTCCATGAGTTTATGAGGTATATACCAAAACAAACTATATGTGAGACAGCTCAGAGATCCAAGCTTTACCCAACCATAAACTCATCTTCCATCAACATGTGCAGTAGGAATTAGTGCCACTTATTCATATAGATGAGCTACACTTGACCCATCACTGATCATTCTTTTGCCTTGGAACTTTCCATCTCCCTAACAATCAATATAGTTGATCAATTCATCTGATAGTAAACTATGGAAATGATTACTAGAGGACCAACATGGATGTACACAAAATCCAAACTTCGGCCAAGAGAGAGAGACTTCAACCATTTAGGAAATAAATACAAGTTGTTGGCATTTGGTTTGGAGAGACCCCATACAAGACCATACAAATTCTGGAAAGAGAGTTGGAGAGATGTAATTGTCTTGTGGGGAGATTTATTAGTGATGGACATAGCATATCTATAATACATTTTTCTTTCTATTATTCCAAGAACTTGTCTGCCTCTTCCAAATGGCCAAAATATTATTCTCTACAAAATGTGAGAAATAAATCATAATCAATATTGTCTTTTGTTGTTTGGCCAAAATTGAGTTTGTTCATTCTATGTCACATTGAAAAATTGAAGTATTAAGAAAGTTGTGGTAGCCAAAATTTAATCTTGGGAAATCCTACCCTGTGGGGAAGTTGCTACTCGAGAGCTCTCTTTGGGTGTAAGAGTGGGCTTTGGCTTAGGATTTCTCTTCTGAGTTAGATCATGAGTTGGATGAGGGGATCATGAACCTGATCCACGCTTAGGAATAACAACTAGAATAAGAAACCATTAGAACACCACCCCTACCTTGCATTCTATGTCACACACACAAAAATTACAGTTTTAAAAGCATTGTTGGACTATTTTTATGGATTTTTTGTCTATTTCAGTTAACTCCTAATGATAAACCCTACTTATCAGTTTTGAAAATTAAACCATTTATGGAAAAATGTATTTTCCATGGATTACATTATTCATACAGTAATTACACAAAATACAAATTCATGCTGAAGACAACTATCAATCAAATGAGGTGAAAACAATGAAGCCATATGGCTACATGATTTTTGGCTAGTGAATCTTAAGAGATCCAATCATTCCAGAGAATACACAATAGAAATTGTCTGATCATGCAGTTTAATCAAAACTAATCATGTTACAACACTAGTAAGAAAAGGTTCACTTGGAGTGGCCATATCAAAATATATATAATATGGTTTCAAAAGTTGAAATTGACTAGCTAAATGGACATCTCTAGAAAAAATTGAATATTTAAAAAAGCTCTAAAAATGGGCTTCAAATATGAAGGTTATGTCATTAAAAAAAAGGCAATAATGATAAAAATAACCAAATGGTAAGTAGAAGTTCACATGTATGGTTGTAGATGATGTGAAAATTTAATAATAAAAAGACCCTCACTAACTTTATCTATAAGCTCACTTATACAAATACATTACTTTATGAAGTCACCTACTTTTATAAAACAAGTGATAAACACTTTTACAATGAAGTTACTTTATAAATGAAAATTGCATGTAAAATATATATAAGCAAAATGCATTTGATCATGCAGTTTAATCAAAACTAATCATGTTACAACACTAAGGAAAAGTTCACTTGAGTAGCCATATCAAAATATATATAATATGGTTTCAAAAATTGAAATTGACTAGCTAAATGGACATCTATAGAAAAAATTGAATATTTAAAAAAGCTCTAAAAATAGGCTTCAAATATGAAGGTTATGTCATTAAAAAAAAGGCAATAATGATAACAAATAACCAAATGGTAAGTAGAAGTGCACGTGTATGGTTATAGATGATGCGAAAATGCACGTTACAATAAAGTTATAAAATAAGTTAATCTTACAAGAATTGTAAAATGTAACTTAAAAAGAGAATTGAACTCAAGACCTCTTACTATATAAAGTAACTTTTAACCAAGTGAGATAGTGCAAAACACATACTAATGGTAGTGGAGGATAGGATTGTTGGTGTTGGTGTTGTTGGAACTTTGCGTCAAAGTGCATGCTTACATAAAAAAATACTTATCCAAAATCAAACATTTTTTTGTTAAAAAAAAATAAAAAAAAAATCTAATTCTTAACAACAATGGGGTTAAATATCAATTAACTTGCCTAAAAAACACAAGTTTTCCCTTTATTTTTTTATTTTTTTCAGATCACATAGAGCACACTACAAAGAGAATATGTAGTTGAGAAAAATATTTTCAACACTGCTTCTAATTTGCCAAGTTTTTATAGAGTGCAGATAAAAGGGAAAATGTAAATTATAAAGAGTATCAAACTAAGAATATGTAAATTATAAAGGGTATCAAACTAAGAATATAAACATAAAAATGGAAAACGGACTCTATAATTATTATTTTTAAGTGTAATTAAATTGTATATCTCATGACATAATGAAAAAAATTGAATCTTGGGAAAATAGACACATTTTTTAATGAAAGGAAAGACATTATTAACTAAAACCAATTCAATAGACATAATGGAATAAATTATCTAGGAAAAAAAAAATGGAAATAATTAATATTAGAAATGGCAACACAAGCTCAAGATATCGATCAACAAAAAGAGTAGCCCTTTGAACATGCTATGATACATGTTCAGGAGGATAATTCATTCCATATAAGACAAACACCTTCAATAACTAGTCACACAACTAGATCAAATATCATAGCTCTAGTATTTTTATGTGGTTGAAACCCTCAAAGAGGGAAATACTCCACATCCACAGTCAGTGTGGCCACTAGAGGTAATTTAACTAATGAGAAAGGAAAGAACTTTACATAAGATATTTCTCATGAAATCATTATTAACAGAGACCCCCCATGCTCTTTAAATTGACATTATGGACCGATTGGGTGTTATGTCATGGATCAATAGTCATTAATATCGAGGAGAATGTAAGCCATTAGATTACTTTATGTCTAGAATACATCATGAATTATGATGCAAATAATGCATACTAAAGAAACATGATTCTACCTAATAGACACATTAGACCACATTGAGCATAACTAACTCCTAAGTGTCTAAATATCCTAACATAAATTTATAATTATAACCTTTAACTTAATAACTAGGTGAACTTGTGAACTTCACTTCAAACATTTTCATGTTCCAATAAGTGTCAGAATCCTATGAATGTAGTGTGTTATGTATTTTGGTTACATGTTGTTGATTTGGTTACAATGATATTGCAGATAAGTTAGGCCCAAAATGTCCCTCTATTATCTGACTTGCTAATTCAAATTCATGATACCATTTAAAGGAAATTTATGGTATGATCAATAGGAATAAATCAATAAATATTGGATATTTGACTAAAATTTACCACTAAATAACAACTTCCAAATATAGTTAAATAATTACGAACCTTATTTAAGGCATCCTAAGTAACTGTGGACCCATATTAAGGGTTTGTTCCCTCAAATGGTTTAGTGAACTTATGAAATGCACCAAAAAAATGACCGAATGGAAAAAAATGAGTCAAACTGGAAACCAAGGGTATGATACCAATGGGGTAACAAGGAATCAAAGAACTCGCCATAATGTTAAACATCCCAATGGTGTCCCATGTCTATACCAGGGAAAAACTAGCTCTTGGAAGGTGATGTATAATTTGAGAGCTACAATATAATCATAAGGTGGGTCAAGCATGGGTGAATAGTTCCAGGAACCTTCTAGGGTATAATCATATGTGAGTACCAAAGTTTAAATTCCATACTATACACGATTATTTTTGGTGAGTGAATTTAATGAAAGTCACTAAACACCAAAGTTAATTTTCATCCCTTTGATAGAGTATAAATGGCGTACAAATGATATAACATGAAGCATCTCTTTCTTAACCTAAGAAATGGAGAATAGAAACTTGGATTATGGGTGTTTATTATACCAACATTATTTTAGGTTTACCCAATCTCATATCATATCTTAATGCTTTCTTTAGTTTAAATTATATGCTAGGTGGGTATTATTAGGCCAACTTTGTTTTCCATTGGCACTCAAACTTATCTCATTTTAATATACAGTATCAATTTTTTTTCTATTTTTCATTAAAATAAAGCATATCATAAGAAACACATCATAAAAATGAACTAGCTAAATTTAGTAATGAATAGCATAAAAGAACAATATTAATTAGATTTTTTCATTAATATAGTACAACAACTAAACTATTTGCGAGCTTGGATATGTAAGAAACACAAATAAATGGGTAAAACATGTTTATATCCAATTGTGATTGAAAATGATAAAAATAATATTGAATTATATAATTTAATATATTATAAATACATAGTTTTAAATATGAATATGCAATATTGGGGTTCATTAGTCACCCACAAAGGGTCCAAAGGGAATCTATCCCAAGTGCATGTTATGGATCAACACTAGCTATTTTGAATCTTTCATGATGAAGGCATAATGACTTTAATGGAATTGTTTAGCTCTAATATTGTATGCCGAGTTGAATTAAAATTGAATTAAATAAGTTGGCATGAGAAGATAGAAGCTATAAATTAATTAAAGTCTATGAGATGAAACTATTTATATAGAAACATTGGCACACATAATTGAAATTAAGACCATACTCATGATACAAAAACTAATTTGAAAAGAATAAATGCATGTGTAATTTCCCTCAAAATGTTTTTATATAAAGATATATTTGCTACACAAAAAATCCAGTTGAATCTAAAATGAATTAATTGGCATGGCAAAGCCAAAAAGAATCTTCTACATTCAATACGACTTATAAAAATGACCATCATGAGGTTTTTTATATTCTTATTCTAAACGTCTTTCTAAGTACATATAATGGATTTTGATGTCTTAAGGGATGACACTCTACTTTGACTAAATGAAAGAGGAATTTGTGATCTAAGATGGTAGTACAACTATATGGACTCAATAGGAGTTTCTAATGTTTCCTTCTAAATTTCTACCTCTAAAACATTTTGTTTT
The DNA here is from genome assembly GCA_031772625.1 of Pinus tabuliformis. Lineage (NCBI taxonomy): Eukaryota > Viridiplantae > Streptophyta > Pinopsida > Pinales > Pinaceae > Pinus > Pinus tabuliformis. The sequence continues at coordinate 1,689,853,502 of CM062817.1, forward strand.
TATAGATAAATTTTAAATGTAAAGGTTCTGTGAAATAATAAATTCGGTATAGCATTTGTTCTTTGTTGGGAATGATTGAGTGTCGTTTCCTATGATACATAGAAGAGATCAAAATTTGTTCCCATAGATCAATTATATTCACTAGAATTGAAAACAAATAATGTTCATGTCCAAGCCCCAAGGGTTAGCTCAAATATTTGAGTCCCCTTTGTTAAGTACCTCCCCGATCGGGAGGTCACACAAGCAATTCTCCTCGACGCCCTTGGGGTTAGGCCCTGCTAGTCTCACTGACAGGCTTTAAAAGATTCCCTTCAGGGTTGATCTGCCCAAATTTTTCCAAGGGAAAAAAACTAATGTTCATGTCCAAGGCATTGATAATAAGGCTATTCATTCCATCACAACCATGATAATATATTACTATTATTAAAAAACACAATTAGTAAAGGGTTATGCACTCCATATTTTTCAAAGGGAAAAAGACTAATGTTCATGTCCATGGCATTGATAATATGGCTACTCATTCCACCACAACCATGATAATATATTATTATTACTAAAAAACACAATTAGTGAAGGATTATGCACTCCATATTTCATTTTCCCAGCAAGAGTAAAAGTTGCACTTTAAACATGGTATAGCAGAGATAGATCTGTAGTGTATTGTAATCCTTATAAATTCAATTGAAAAATAAAGTTCATAAAATTTGACTTTTTCATCATCCATAATAGTCATAAGAAAATAAACGCACATAAATCCATATAAATCTCAATCTTTTAGTCGCAAATAAATTGGTGTTGCAATTGACCTTTATTCCACTTAGTGATTAATAGATGTAAGATGGATCTACATTAGTATTAATAACATACAATCATACATAATCACTTAGTTTGTTTGAATATTTCTATAATATTTGTATTTTTGTTATATATGTGTGTGTGTGTGTTAAAAATTGTACTCCCAATAAAAAATAGCTTGAATAACATGCAATAACTTTGAAATGTATATGCAAATTCATCTTAACTTTATTCAATAACTTTGAAATCTATATGCAAATTCATCTTAAGTTTATTCAATAACTTTGAAATGTATATGTGAATTCATCTTAACTTTAGATTTATAGTTGATTATTTTATGATAAAATCATCTCAAACAATATCCTTATGGTTCAAATTAGCATGTTAATTGTTGGAAAAAAAATTCTAGCAAGAACAAGCTAGAATCATTTAATGGCAAGTCCTCATTGGACTTGCTCTCATTTGGTATAGTTTCCACCTAAATTGTTGGAATAAATTTAATATCAATTAAATTAGAAAAATAACATTAAAAATTCTAAAATCCAACTATCTGCATATGTTAGAAATATTATGTCTAATTAACTATCCTAATTGGGAACATGTGCATTGAGATAAAACACAAGCAAACAAATTAATTACAAAATTAAATTAAATAATTAATAAAATCAATAAAAGATTGAGCACAAAAAATATATTAATATTTTAAGAATATATTTTTATTTAAAAAATCACATACATATTCTTATATCCAATATGAAATATTAATTGAAAAATAAACTTATTGTGAAATATAAGAATATGGAAATCTTAAACCTTGATAGAAATACAAAATATATAACAATACATTGGCATAGAAGTCTTCTCCAAAGATATATGATGTTTCAATCTATCATTAAGAAATTTATCAGTAAGAGTTGATAAAATTATGCAAGCTTCTAGAATCTAAATTTTCGATCTCTTTGTTTCCAAAAGAACATCCTCTTAAATGGCATACTTAATAAAGTACATTTATTAAGAATTGATAAAATTATACAAACTTTGGAATCTAAATTTTCGTTCTTTTTGTTTATCAAAAGAACTTCCTCTTAAATGACATAATTAATAAAGTACATTCAATTTTATCTTCTTTTTGTTACAACAAATTCCACTTTCCAAGTCTAATTTTAATATTTAGTATGAAAAATGTTGGATAAAAGCATACGATTATTCCTTTCAAACAATGATGTCAATATAATTTTCCATTTTTCAAATTCTTATGGTTAGTAACAAATTGTAATTTGTTATACAGATATTTGTATTTGATTCAACAATGATGTCAATATAATTTTCCATTTTTCAAATTCTTATGGTTAGTAACAAATTGTAATTTGTTATACAGATATTTGTATTCGATTCAAGATTTTGAATATGTAGTAGTGTTTATTTGTATGCAAGTAGGTTTTTTTCTCCTTATTTTTCTATTATTTATTGTATTCTCTTATTATTTCTATTTTTTTTATCATTCAGATTATTTCGGTTTCAAAAATATTTGCCAAATGTACAAAAAGTAATAGCTAGTATGTTAATAGTTAAATAATTTTATATTTACACAAGTAATCATAAACAAATAATAGATTCAAATATTAATCCCATATTCATTGGGTGAAATGGCTACAAAGAGTTTATAAGTTATCCTTCACCTAACATAATTCATTTGCACAATATTATGCAATATGGACTGCAATGTATTCTTTTAATCTTAATCATATACTAGACTAGTATACAAAAATTTGGGATCTGAAAATATGTAATGGATAGAAATACTATGGTAGATGACACATCAGCAAAATCATGCCAGTGTCTAGTAGATTCCATACATGATTATCTCTAATAATCCATTGGTTAGCCCACGAATAGCTGAGTAGTTTTATCTGACATGGAGAAGAACTTCACAGGTAACATGGACTAAACAAAACAATTTGAATGTGAAAAAAAAAGAAAATACCTCGGTATCCATAAGACTTGTATAAGGCCTATAAAATTTAATCCATATATGGATTGTCAATATCCAAATACTTATAAAAAATCCTTGATCCAGGTACTTGAAGTGGAAATGAATAATATGGAATTAGGAAGAATGAAGTGAGAAAATAAGTGATCGTGATGGGGCCAGCCCACGTGATTCGCCGCCAACGTATTCCACTGCGGGTGTACAGGCAGGTAATAAGTAAACGAAGATTTCTTTTTACCTATACAGATTGTTTAACCGGCATTGAATTAAATGATGGGTCTGGTGATTAGTATGATGGTCTCTGTTTGTTTGACAACTGTCCCTCCTTGGGATTCCCCGAGCCCGCCGTGGTATAGGTGTTCACAATCTCGTGCCCAGACTATTCACTCGGTCATTCTCCCAGTTCTATATGCTGTGTGCTCTCGGCGGTTCTTCACAGCTTCAATGTGGGTTTTTTTTTGGTTGCGTTCCCCTGTTTCGGGCTATGACCTGGAACTTCTTCCACTCGTCTAGCAAGGGTTATGTAAACCTAGTAAGGTTCGGCTCTTTCTTTGTTTCCTTTGCAAGTGTCGGCTGTTGTTGTGTGTTGGTAATCAGGTGTTGTGTCCCTGCGCTCCTTTCTACTTGTTATGCAGTTCTGGTGCCTGTGCTTTCCACGGTTGTTGCAGTCATTTGCTGGTTGTGTTGCTTCTGGTAATGGTTCTTCGGTTCCAAGTTCGACTTCTCCACGGGCTTGGCAGAACTATGGTGACGAACTCCTTCGGTTCCTCCACCACTCTCTCAGGGTAAGTCCGCCTGTTCTTCGCTATCGGCGTCTATCCCTTTTCCCTCAATCGCCCAACGTTTCAGCTCCTTGTGAGAAGGGAAAATCTGGTGGAGTTGTTACAGTTGTGGCTTGCCTTCATCAGGTAAACAAACCAACTATATTTTATTTGTTCTGTTCAGTTTCGAATCTTCTTCCCTTGGTTTTACCAGCATTCATTCTGTTTGTTGTTTTTTAATTGCAGGTATGGTTGCCCGAGGGTTTTGGCGCATGGAAACTTGTCTGCTCCAACTGAGCACGGGTAGTGTCGTCCTCTGTGTGCTAGTTGTTTCTGTTAGAATTCATGCTATGACTGTAGGATCAGTGTGTTGTTATTTTACGGGTCACTATCTGTACTCGGGTCCTCTGTAGGTTGTCACTACTGTTTAGCTAGAGTAATGGGTCGAGGGTTATTGGGTCTAGTTCCCACTTTGTCATAAGCTTGGGTCATATATATTTATGGAGTGGGTTCTTTCTTTTCATTACGGATAGAATGTATATTCATAAAGAAACATAATGTTGTCTTTGCATTTATATTGATTCAATTATGAAACTATGTGGCTATATATTCGCATACCTGGTGGTTGTAGAATTTAATTGGTTGTCTAAACTCGTTAACTCCAACTTCGTGACTTTTGTTTACACAAACGATTTCAAGTCTATTTGTTTGGTTGAATCCGCCTGCAACCTGTGCGCTTACGCTCCTCCTCTGTTTGTTGTTATCAATCCAGTCGCATTATAACCTGTAAGGGTTTTACCAACAATCTCCATAAACATAATTTCATACAAATCACAAACACATTATTAAGGATGCTGAAGAGGTGAATATGCACAGAAAGCTACCACTCTTCCTCTTTCATTTCTCTGACAGTCGAACCTTTACATTATGTTCTGTCCCTCTTTTAAGAACAATGTTCTCAAACTATTACTAACTGTTGTTCGTTACGTTCAATTGGTTACATCAGTTATTTCTCATACAGAACTTTCCATTTTCGTTTAGCATATTTTTTATGTTTTTACAAAAGTAATTAACTGTCTAGAAACAATGAAACTAACTAATTCCTACTGTTCCTAATTACAATTCACTAAATTAACTTAGGCAACTTAGTAAAAGAGAAAACATAAGTACGTTATCCATTCAGTGAATTAACTCCTTCGTCCCCTTCAGAGACCATACCACCTTCATTTTTTCTTTGTCCTGTCAACCAGATGCTCCTGCATCAGGCTCCTGGGGTAGAGAAAAAAAAAATCATGGCTCCGTTCCATGAGCTCCTCCACAGAATAGCCGCCTTCTGTATTTGCACCGCGTCGAGCCACGAACTGTCCTCAATTGGACGGTTTTTCCATTTGATGAGGTATCGTAGATTCTCCTTCCTGCGTGTCTTCTTGGCTACCTGGGTATCAAGAATCCCTTCAATCTCATGGGGCTGAGCCGAAGGCATATGCCTCATCCAAGAACTGTCTTCAACTTGGGTGTCCCGTTCTGGCCGTACCACACTGTCTTCCTCTGCATGGGCAGTATATGGGAACAGGTCCGCCACATTGAAAATAGGTGATATGCCTATATTAGGTTGCAGCTGAATTTCCTAAGCGTTGGCTGAGAACTTACGCAAAATCTTGGAGGGACCAATCTTTTTAAATTTTAACTTATTATATGCGCCCTTAGGAAATCGTTCTTTGCATAATTATACAAGGACATCGTCTCCAACATTAAACTGGACTTCTCTTCGCCTTGAATCTGCTTTCAGCTTATATTTTTGCATGTTGTCCTGCAACTTTAACTTTACCCGTTTGTGTAGTTCATTCATCGCTTCAGCAAAATCTTCTCCATCCGCGCTTCTCCGCTCCAATTTTCCCAAATCTCACAGTTCATGTATTCCTCGAGGATGCATGCCACATAAGATTTGGAATGGGCTGTGTCCAGTGCTACAATTTGGCGAATCGTTATAAGCAAATTCCGCCTGAGCGAGAGCACGATCCCATAACCGTGAATTTTCCCCAGTCAAACTCCATAACAAATTTCCCAAACTCCTATTCACTACTTCCGTTTTTCCATCAGTCTGTAGATGATACGCAGTGCTGAAATTCAATTGCATGTCCAACTTTTTCCATAGGGTACGCCAAAAGTGTCCTGTGAATTTTACGTCCCTGTTAGAAACGATAGATCTGGGTAGGTCGTGTAATCTAACGATCTCTGTGAAAAACAGGTGAGCTACATACGTGGCATCACTAGTTTTTCGACAAGGGATAAAATGCACCATTTTTGAAAACCTGTCTACCATCGCCATCACTGAGTCATACCCCCACTGCGTTCTAGGCAGTCCCAAGACAGAGTCAATGCTGACTGAGTCCCATGGCCTGCTTGGAATAGGTAGTGTCGTGTATAGTCCAGTATTCTGACTATGTCCTTTCGCAAGTTGACAGACTTTACACCTGTTCACATATCGTTGTACATCCCTGCGCATTCTAGGCCAGTAATAAAAGTGTCCGAGATGCTCCAAAGTTTTTTCTATGCCGAAATGACCGGCTAGACCTCCACTATGTTTCTCCCGTATAATATTTTCCCTCATTGAACAGTCCGGGATACACAACTGGCCACCTCTAAATAATAATCCTTCCTGCAAATTGTAATCCAACCATCGGCTTGTATTTCTCAGCACGGAATTTTGGCAGGCTTCAAAGGCTTCCTTGAAATCGATGTCGGTCTGGTACAAATCCTTTAGATGTTCAAACCCCATCACCTATATTGTACTTTCCTGTAAGAGCAAAGCTCTTCTACTCAAGGTATCTGCCACTTTATTGGCTTGCCCACTGATGTGTTTTAGCATGAAAGTGAAACTTTGCAGATATTCTACCCATTTGGCGTGCTTATGGTTTAATTTGTGCTGTTGCATTACATATTGCAGCGCCGAATTATCAGAAAATAATACAAACTCGTTGCCCAGCAGGTAGTGTCTCCAATGCTTTAAAGCTTGGACCATCGCATAAAATTCCTTCTCATATGAGGAATATTTCTGCCTTCTTTCGTTCAATTTTTAACTAAAGAACACCACTAGTCTATCTTCCTGACTGAGCACAGTGCCAATAGATATTCCACTTGCATCACATTGAACCTGGAAAATCTTTTTAAAGTCGGGCAACCTTAAAATTGGCCTCTCTGTAATATTTCGCTTCAAAAGCTGAAAGTTGTCCTTCGCTGCTCTAGTCCAACAAAAAGGTTGACTGGCCTTCTTGATGGTGTCTCGCATTGGTGTGCAGATTTCACTAAAATTTCTAATAAACTTTCGATAAAAACTTGCCAATCCGTGAAAGCTATGTACCTCAAACAAGCTCTTTGGCGACGGCCAATTGATGATTGCTGCGATCTTTTCTGGATCCATCTTCAATTCATTTTCCGCGATTACAAACCCCAAATAAACCAGTTCCGTCTACAGGAAAGTACATTTTTTTAAGTATATCAGCAGTTTGTTCTGCTGTAACTTTTCTAGTACTCTTCGAACACGCTGCAGATGTTCTCCCTTTGTTCTGCTGAAAATCAAAATATCGTCAAGATAGACTACCACAAATTTTCCAATAAATTCTTTTAACATCTCATTCATCAACCTCATAAAAGTACTAGGAGCGTTGCTCAAACCGAACGGCATGACTAGCCACTCGTACAACCCTTCATTGGTCTTGAAGGCTGTCTTCCACTCATCTCCTTCTATGATCCTGATCTGATGATATCCACTCTTCAGATCAATCTTCATTAAATTAGCTGCTCCGCTGAGACAATCCATCATATCATCCATTCTGGGTAAGGGAAATCTGTACCGAATAGTGATTTTATTAATAGCTCGCGAATCCGTACACATCCACCATTCTCCACCCTTCTTAGGTGCGAGTACTGTTGGTACCGCACAAGGACTCAAGCTTTCTCTGATCAGCCCCTTATCCAACAGCTCTTGCACCTGTTTACGAATCTCTTCATTATCTTTCGGGCTCATTCGATACGCTGCCTTATTTGGTAGGCTTGCTCTGGGTATGAAATCGATATGATGGCTGATGCTCCTCTTGGGAGGTAACTTGTCCGGTAAGTCATCAACTACAATGTCCTTAAATTCTTCTAACATCCCCTAAATCTCTGCAGGCAATTATGACATTTCTGTGTTCAGCAACACAGTCTCATTTCTCCTCACGACCGCGTAATTCACCTCGTTTTCCTCAATCTGTTTAATAAACTATTTTCCTCCTACCAATAATGCTTTTGTTCCACTGGCTTCTGCTATATCCTCCTCTTTGATGGGTACAAGTGTATGCTTGACTCCATCTTTCACAAATTTGTAACAATTCGTCTTCCCATCATGCATCACTTTCCTATCAAACTTCCGCGGTCTCCCTAGCAATATATGGCACACATCCATTGGCATAATATCACATACAACTTTGTCCTGGTATTTGCCAATGTGAAATTCAACCTTGCACTATTCATCAACTAATAGCTGGTGGCCTTTCTGCAGCCACGACACCTTGTAAGGTGTGGGATGCTTAAGCCGCTTCAAACCCAGCTTCTCCAACATCTCGGTGGCAACTAAATTGTCTGTACTCCCACTGTATATAATCAGTTTACAACACTTTCCATGCGATTTGCAAACTGTTTGGAACAATGCCTTTCGTTTTGTTTGCTCAGCCGTCTCCTTGACCGTCTTCAACAATACTTTATTTAAAACCAGCGCCTCGCCTATTTCTGCCACATTTTCAACCTCCTGGGGTGGTGCTTCAGCTTCCTCAGGCTGTGCAACAAATGTTCCCCTCTGGCCAGCATGCTCAGCTTCTGGGCATTCATAGGATCTGTGCCCCCACTTGTGGCACCTGTAGCACTAGACATTAGCTCCCCTTCCTTGACCATTTCCTCTTCCTCGCTGATATGGCCGTCCTTCTCTCGTGTTATCCCCCTTCTCTGCTATTCTTGAAGCTCTGGAGCTGCTGCCTTCCTCGCTGTTAGTGTCATTTCTTCCTCTGCAATAGGACTGTCCTCGTCCTCTGCCATTTCCTCGTCCTCTCCTGTTATTCCGTTTCCTATTAATTTTTTCCTCAGCCTTTACAACACTCTGAAAGGATTCTTCTATATTCCGTGGAGAGAGAATATTGATCTCATCCAATATTTCCAGCCTCAAACCATTCACGTATCTCGCTGTCTTCTCTGGAGTATCATCAGTATAACCGGCCCGCAAGTTTACACGATAAAACTCCTCTGTGTATTCCTTTACGGTCATACCCTTCTGTCTTAAATTCTGCACCCATCGGTAAAGCTCAACCTGATAATCTTTAGGCAGAAATCTACCTTTCAGTTTTGCCACCATCCTTGGCCACTTCCTTATCAGTAGCTTGTTCATTCTCCTCCTGTCCGCCTGGACACTATCCCACCATAAAGCAGCGTGTCCCTTTAACTTGGTTGCAACAAATCTAACTCTTTTGTCCTCACTGATCTCTTCGTTTTCAAAATACTTATCTAACTCACTTACCCAGTCCAACAAAACATCTGCGGACAAACTGCCATCATAGTTAGGAATCTCAGGTTTGGGTTTGTTGCTCGCTAGAAATACTGATCTCAATAGTCTTAATTTTGGGGTTTCTTCATCTGATCCATCTGTAGCAGTTACTGCCTCCTCTTCACTGTCATCTCCAAGTTCTGGGTCTCTCCTCCTACCTGCCTCCACTGCTTCTAAGCGAGCAGTAAGGGCCCTTAATTCTCCCCTCAAGCCCTCATCTGCTGCCCTGTGCACACCTCTTCCACGTCCTCGTCTTTGAACCTCCATACCCTGATTTCTTCAACCTGCTCTGATACCACTTGATAGGGCCAGCCCACGTGATTCGCCGCCAACTTATTCCACTACGGGTGTACAGGCAAGTAATAAGTAAACGAAGATTTCTTTTTACCTATAGAGATTGTTTAACTGGCATTGAATTAAATGATGGGTCTGGTGATTAGTACGATGGTCTCTATTTGTTTGACAACTATCCCTCCTTGGGATTCCCCAAGCCCACCTTGGTATAGGTGTTCACAATCTTGCGCCCAGACTATTCACTTGATCATTCTCCCGGTTCTGTATGTTGTGTGCTCTCGGCGGTCCTTCACAGCTTCAATGTGGGTATTTTTTTTGTTGCATTCCCCTGTTTCAAGCTACGACCTGGAACTTCTTCCACTTGTCTGGCAAGGGTTATGTAAACCTGGTAAGGTTCGGCTCTTTCTTCATTTCCTTTGCAAGTGTCGGCTATTGTTGTGTGTTGGTAATCAGGTGTTGTGTCCCTGCACTCCTTTCTACTTGTTATGCAGTTCTCGTGCCTGTGCTTTCCACGGTCGTTGCAGTCGTTTGCTGGTTGTGTTGCTTCTGGTAATGGTCCTCCGGTTCCAAGTTCGACTTCTCCACGGTCCTAGCAGAACTATGGTGACGAACTCCTTCAGTTCCTCCGCCACTCTCTCAGGGTAAGTCCGCATGTTCTTTGATATCGGTGTCTGTCCCTTTTCCCTCAATCGCCTAATGTTTTGGCTCCTTGTGAGCAGGGAAAATCTGGTGGAGTTGTTACAGTTGCGGCTTGCCTTCGTCAGGTAAACAAACCAACTATATTTTATTTGTTCTGTTTAGTTTCGAATCCTCTTCCCTTGGTTTTACCAGCATTCATTCTGTTTGTTGTTTTGTCGTTACAGGTATGGTCGCTCGAGGGTTTCGGCGCATGGAAACTTGTCTGCTCCAACTGAGCATGGGTAGTGTCATCCTCTGTGTGCTAGTTGTTTCTGTTAGAATTCATGCTATGACTATAGGATCAGTATGTTGTTATTTTACGGGTCACTGTCTGTACTCGGGTCCTCTATAGGTTGTCACTGCTGTTTGGTTACAGTAATGGGTCGAGGGTTATTGGGTCTCGTTCCTGCTTTGTCATAAGCGTGGGTCATATATATTTATGGAGTGGGTTCTTTCTTTTCGTTACTAACAGAATGTATATGCATAAAGAAATAGAATGCTGTGTTTGCGTTTATATTGATTCAATTATGAAACTGTGTGGCTATATATTCGCATACCTGGTGATTGTAGAATTTAATTGGTTGTCTCAACTCGTTAATTCCAGCTTTGTGACTTTTGTTTACACAAACAATTTCAAGTCTGTTTGTTTGGTTGAATCCGTCTGCAACTTGTGCGCTTACGCTCCTCTATTTGTTGTTATCACACTAGTCACATTATAACCTGTAAGGGTTTTACCAACAATCTCCACAAACATAATTTCATACAAATCACATACACAGTATTAGGGACGCTGAAGAGGTGAATATGCACAGAAAACTACCACTCTTCCTCTTTCATTTCTCTGACAGTCAAACCTTTACATTATGTTATGTCCCTCTTTTAAGAACAGTGTTCTCAAACTATTACTAACTTTTGTTAGTTACGTTCAATTGGTTACATCAGTTATTTCTCATATAGAACTTTCCATTGTCGTTTAGCATATTTTTTATGTTTTTACAAAAGTAATTAACTATCTAGAAACAATGACACTAACTAATTCCTATTGTTCCTAATTACAATTCAATAAATTAACTTAGGCAACTTAATAAAAGAAAAAACATATATACGTTATCCATTTAGTGAATTAACTCCTTCGTCCCCTTCAGGGACTAGACCGCCTTCATTTTGTCTTTGTCCTGTCAGCCAGATGCTCCTGCATTAGATCGGGATCCATATACAAATAGTACATATGAAAAACTTCAAAACAAATTCCTAGTTCTATAGAGTTAGATAGAAAATAGAATCTAGAATGCATAACACCACAATAAATTCCATTAAATCATTACTTATCCAGATACAATGAATTCATGAAATTTGAATACTTTTAACACCTATGTCAAAACTACCATGTCAATGTATATGTCATCATACCAAGTCATTAGTATGCTTAATAAATTAAATCAGTCATTGGCCATATGGGATGACTTGTCAACATGGCATGTCATATTATATGTCATCATAAATGCACTCAAAATTTGGTTAGATTCATTTCATTGTCCACCATGTTATTTCAAATCTATGAAATATTATGTGAAAGAAAGCTTTAGATTTGGATATCCAGTATCAACGATTTGGAAATTTCAAATAATGATATATTAAGTTTGATCGAAATCCTAATATATATGATCTAAGTTATGAGAGTTTTTTTTAGACATAATTTACCTTATCCAGATCCAAATACAAATAATCTATCAACAATTCCTCTAGATCTAGATTTAAGGAATTGAGAGCTCATAAAATTATATTAGCAATGTGTATACATGATCCAGATTCAAATTACTTGCCTCTGCATTTAATCAAAATCTTTAAAAACACCCATATGATCAACACTTTGAACTCTTTGATTTGGATCTCGTTACCAAGAATTTTTCAATAAATTTTTTGGCACTTTTATGAAATAATAGGAAACAAATTAGATCAAATGATATGAAAAATAAATAAATTTCGAATGGAAATAATCGTCATCAATTTAATTGGAAACTATGCAAAATTGTAAAAAATCATTATATACAAGCAAATAAAACAAAATAAAAGACAAAAACATTTACAAAATATATTAAATCAATAATAAATCATATCATAGAGAAAACATAGGGAAATCTATAGGAGGGTGTGGCCATTTAGAGGAGTTGTCTACTTTAGTTATATCATCTCTAATAGGAAGTTCGTTAACACTAGGAGCGAGACATGTGTTGGTTGGAAACACTTGAATGGATCATATTGGTTGTATACTATAGGAAGTGCAAGAAGTTGAATGAACCATGTACATGAAGGGACATCCTAATGAACCAAAGTACAATGGTTGGGTACCCATGAAATCTAGTGGATGGTTGTTTCTCTATTTGGATGTCATATTAGCAATGTCTACATGATGGAGTTACAAAGTAAAAGTGTTGGTTTTGACTTGTGTGTAAGTAATTAGTATATGCTCCCCCATCTTAACAATGTCTATTTATTTATCACATACGTATAATTTTATACACAGTGGTGATATCAATATACATTCTTTAAAAAACACAATCTAAACACAAACCAAAGTCTATATTTCATAATTCTCATATAGTCTAATGTTTTTTATATGATATCTATGAATTCCCAACCTATATTCAAGTGGTCCATCTCTCCCTACTTATATTTTGTACTTGAACCCTATTCTTGAAATTTCTATAGCAGTACTAAATCTCTATGCTCCCATCTTAACAAAGTATATTTCTTTATCAGAATATCTGTTTCTTTTTCACAATACCTAAACTTTTATACAACATTTATATAACTTGCATATTTTGTAAACTAAACACAAATCAAAATCTATATTCCTAAATCTCTATACTCCCATCTTAACAAAGTATATTTCTTTATCACAATATCTGTTTCTTTTTCACAATACATATACTTTTATACAACATTTATATCACTTGCATATTTTGTAAACTAAACATAAATCAAAATCTATATTTTGTAATGCTCATATACTCCAATATTTGTTGTAGGATATCTATAAATTTCTAAAGTTAAACACCACTAAAAGAAATTATAATATATTCATATTATTTAAAACAAATATACATTATAACCAAGTGCAAATTTCTGGCTCGTGCAAATCCAAGAGCAATCTATACATTAATAAACAAATAAATCTTATGATTACACATTCCTTAATGCTCATATATAACATCATGGAACAAAAATCCTATGATCACACATTCCCTATATGCTCACAAATATAACACGATGACAGAGGATCTTCCAAAACTCTCATACACCATGTTCTTCTAAGCTAATATCACTACTATTTAAAGTAAAAACAAGTCTTCAATCTGATGCGCAATCTATACATTAATAAACAAATAAATCCTATGATTACACATTCCTAAATTCTCATATATAACATCATGGAAGAAAAATCATATGATCACGCATTCCCTATATGCTCACATATATAACGCGATGGCACAGGATCTTCTGAGACTCTCATACACCATGTTCTTCTAAGCTAATATCACTACTATTTAAAAATAGAAGAATTTTCAATCTGCATATGGGATCTAAGATGTAAAAACAAGTCTCCAATCTGATTATAGGATTCAACAGGATGAAATGAAACAAAACAATTCTGGAGCCCAGAAGTACCAAAATTCATATATATTTCCATCGACTCAGATTTGCATATAGAATACAGACTTAGGAAAAGATATTACTAGCATAACTTTTTGAACTTAAGTCTGTGACTCCCACAAGAGGATCATTGATATAAGTTGTGGGCTCAAGCTTGCATGAATCGGCCTTGTTATGTCGATTATTCCATGATGTTGTTGTGGAGCTTAGCCAAGACTCCCACGAGAGGCGCATTGATATACGTCGTGGGCTCAAGATTGGTGGAATCAGCCCTGCTATCCTGAAACCCATCATAGCGATTAGGCCCTCCCACAACCGCACCTGTTAATTCATTTGGGTTTGGTGCTTCTCTGTTGAACCACAAAGTGAAACCTTCGGCAACAGGATTCTTGCCCAAAATGTAATCCACCTACAATTTACATATACAAAGTGGATTTGTTAGCTAATACTTTGCTGGTTTTTTCAAATTATGATATGAAAAAACAAATCAAATTTATTTAACTTTGAATCTCTTATACTCTGAGAAAGCTGGAATGGATATACAAGTGTGCTCAATTCTTCTCCTCATTAATTAAATATTTTGCAACACTTAAAAAGTTATAATATGTATATGTACTTGTTGTTTGGCAAATGCAATAAGAATGCTTGGTTCGTATTTTTGATCGCCACATTACAGGTATTTCTTATATCGTGACAGTAAGTCACTCTAAACTGATACAAGGAATGATGTGCAACAGATACAAACACTGTTAATGAGCTTAATTTTGAAACTCAATAGATACAAACACTGTTAATGAGCTTAATTTTGAAACTCGGAGCATGACAGGGACAAACTTCCATTTACCTGGTGTGATGGAATTTTTGAATTGAGGACTTTGTGGAAGAACTGAGCAGGGGAACACTTCTACTTGGCCTCTAAAAACTTCCAGGTTGGTTTCTCCAGAGAAATATAGCTGCCAGGTTTATTAATTTTATGAAGATGTGGTCAGTTTAAGGTCAAGTGGCCAGTCTTAAACTTTGTCTCAATTGAACATTTGGTGATTCATATGTTTATGTGAATATGGACTTACACTAGACAGGTGGATTTGAACTCCTGCACATTTGAGATCCCAATTGAACTCATACTCATTGGAAGTACACAAATTCTGGTGGAGTATGTATTTGGTATAATATGGTAATCCAGTTGCTCTATATAACCACACCGCTGCCCATGCAAGCTCATCCTGTATGTTAGTTAGTAGAGGAATAATAAGAAGACTTCAAGAAGTTACTTACTCTGTAGTTTAAATAAATAATAGTGTGAAGTGAAAAAGGAAGTAAAATTTATAATGTTAAGGAAAGATACATCATAGCCTGAGACAGAGCAATAGAAAGGGCATTCTCCATGATATGTTCCGTGGTACTCGTCAACAAAACAAAAGAGCTGTACTAAATGACATATTCAATTACATGAGTGTCATAAAAAGTTGGAGAAGAAAATTCATTAAATTAATTTTCAATTTTGAATCTAACGCATGAACGAAAGAGCTGTACTAAATTAATATTCAATTATATGAGTATTTTAAAATGTTGGAGAAGACAATTCATTAATATTCAATTATATGAGTATTTTAAAATGTTGGAGAAGACAATTCATTAAATTAATTTTCAATTTTGAATCTAAGACATGAATTTTATAGACATGTTAAAAATGGGCATTTTTAAAATATTTTTGGAATATTTTGGAATCATAAGAAACGTAGGCAACTTCAAATAAGTAATTTCACCATATTTATCTGATCCCAAAATATTCCAAAAATAGAGACTTTAAATTAAATTTAAAATAAAAGTTATAAAAAGACATTATCCACACACAAATATGACCTATCGTATGTTTTAATTACTAAAGTTATCTAGATTGTAAATTCTAAGAATAGAATAGAATAGAACAGGGAAAAGAAATGGTTTCCTATCATATGTTTGTTTTAATTACTAAAATTATCTAAATTGTAAATTCTAAGAATAGAATATAATAGTGAAAAAGAATTAAACCATTAACCTTTCTCCTAACAGTAGGATTTTAAAATATCTCAATATCTCTCAAATCTGCAATCGCTGTTTTAAACCAATGAAACAGTATAAGTGATTTTAGAATACGATTAATCTTATACCAAAGTACCTATTTGGAGTAGGAAAATGGAATAAGGTTTGTCAATGGCTGCAAAGACGACGGAGGAAGCGGCCAATGCTGCAGCAGTCTCTGCTGCAATTTCTGTCCCGTGAGTGGATGTATCTATTCTGTACAAAGTCCTTGGAGTGTCCATCCTCTCTGGGTTCTCCCAACAGTTATGATCTGCAGTTGGATCTCCCACCAAAAAACAAATCCATAACTAAATTCATAATTGCTATTTGTTGTGATCCTTAGTAAATTTTGTTGTGATCCATGAGTAAATTTAGTTGGGATGGTAATTAATTCACCTGAACCCGCAGCTGGTTTTCGGTGGCGCTTGCTTTGATGAAATAATCAGTTGCCCACTTAATGGCATCCCTAACGTTCTCCAACTCTCCCGCTGCTGCAAGTTCATCTCTGTACTGAAGGGCTCCCCATGCCAACATGGTAACGGTGAATGTCATTGGAAACCCATACTTCACATTATCCCCAGCGTCGTAGTAACCGCCCACCAAATCCACCTACATAAATACACAGTAAAAGCCATGTTGAACATCATTGTATCTTTCCAGACTTCTTGAAGATCTGCACCAAGTAATCAATTCCTAATTTATATGGACAGAGAATGTTGATAGAAATCAAGCTGTTGCAAACTCATAACTCATAATATTGGAGTAAGAATTCACATTGTAGGTGGGTTGCAGGGGATCTTTAGGTTAATAACTTAATTGTATATTTCCAGAATATCCTGAAAACTGATAGTGCTGAGAAATCAATTCCGAGAGATCAATTGTTTGATCTAAATAAGTTGTGGGTGGAGTATCAATTGTTTTCGCCAAAATAGATACCCTTGTTATTTTCGCATTGATAAGATCAGCGTCGTTATTTTGCCATTTTGGGTATGATTAACAACACTTCTAAAACATTCAGGAAACAACATTTCTAAAACAATCCGGAACAGATGGCAATACCAAAATGAGAAAATATTGTTATTACATTTTGGATTTGTCCGTCTGTTAGAGCAGAATCTCCTCTCCAGCTTATCCTGTTGCTACTGCTGGACAGTTTTCCTGAACGTTGAGCGTCCAGAAACAGAATAGATTTATGCAGAGCATCTTTGTAGTCAAACTCACCCAACACAAACTGATGATGAGCAGTCAGCACAGTAGCAAGAATTATACACACAAACCTTTCGACGGTAAGCCTGAAACTCATTTCTGCTGCAATTGATCAATAAATGGCTACAAAAATAAAAATCGTTGATGCGTATATATATTTGTGTCTCACGCATCCAACGTGTAATGACGAAGGGAAATCGGTTTTGCAGGACAAAGAAGTCTTGTAAATGTTTTGCATGCATGGTTGATGTGGGGCTTATTTTGAGGGCTAGAGAAGTCTGTTGGATATGAAAGGAGGAAAATTCCATGAAAACATTAACTAAATGATAAGTCACTGTATAAGGCCGCCTCGTCACCATTTCCTCGCAGTACTCTTAACGAGCAAATGATAAATTTTCAAAAAACACAAGGAAGATAACGAAGTTAGTGTTTCTACACAAACTTATGAACTGGCTGTAGTTTTTCGACACAAACTGAATATGAACTAACTGTTGCCAATAAAGCCGGCATGATCAGCGTTACTATTAATATACAAAATACCGGCAAAAATTAAAGAACAAATTTAGATGTAAAGTAATTAAAGTTATTATTTTGTAAATTAAAAAAATAACAAATTTAATGCTGGATTGGTTTAAAAGATTATATAATTTAATGAAATGTTTAGTGAGAATAGGTATAAAGTTTAATTTTAAAATTTAAAGCTTTAATATGCATTCTATTGGTCTTGTAAGATTAGAGAGGAGGTATAAAGTTTAATTTCAAAACTGGAATCTCTTTCATATACATTCTATTAGTCTTATAAGGCAAATACCAAGCAATAGCTCATGAACCATATTTTGTTAAATGTTTTTTTAATCAATTTTTATTTAATAAATTTTATGGTGAAACAATTTTTAGACTTGGGTTGGGTTTTAATTAAGATGTAAGCTAGAAGATATTTAACCAAAAAATAATAATAAATTATTGTCTTTTGACTTAGACATTTAAGTACGAATATGTTAAATATTCAGATAATTGTAAAGATGAGATAAACCATGTAAAGTTTAAAAAAATAAAATGAAAATAGTTTCGTTAAAAGAAAGTTTAATTTTTTGATTGCTAAAATAAATAGCTCGGAAGATAAGATGAACGATGTAAAGTTTAATAAAATAAAATAGGAATAGTTTTACTTAAAAAAAAATGTTTAATTGTTGAAATAAATAGCCCTTTTATGTAGTATGAATTAGTGAAACTTAAAATTTGAATTTCAATTCTGATTGTTTAATAATTGGAAAGAGAGAATATAACAAGTTATTATAAATTTATAGAGATGTATTTTTTAAATATATTATAATCTGAAAGTATTATATACAAGGATTATAAGAGATACAATGTCTCTTAAGCTTACCACTAAGCTTTTTTAGTAGAAGCTATAAAAAAATGCATCTATTATCATTGAATCATTTATTAGGAAAGTAACATCTATTACCATTGAATTATTTATTAGGAAAGTAACTGTAAAAGTAATTGGATTACAAATGTTGTCGCCATATGAAAGAAGAGTGATGAGACAAGTTTGTGAGTGGGTTTCCAAATATTAATTTAGAATCTGAGAAGAATAACTATCATGTCTCACTCATGGAACAAACTTTATAAATGTTCACATGTTCTAAAATTTTATCTCTCCTTTATGGATTTTCAATGAACATGGATGTCGTTATCTTGGATGAGGATCAATTGGAAACCTCTTTCAAGACTAAACAAGGTACACATGCATTCAAAAGAATCCCAATATTGTTGAATGTCATCAACATTTTTCAATGCATGATGGACATGGATTTTATGGGCCTTGTTAACTAAAGATTAGTTGTCTACATAGACAATATCATGATCTTCTAAAAAAAAACTCCAACCAACTACTATACTTAAAAGAAAACATTTGATAGGTGCAAGACTTGTGGAATCTATTTAAATCCAAAGAAAATGATATTCATTGTGGTAGAAGGAAATCCAAAGAAAATAATGGTAGAAGGAAAGTTACTTGACCATGTCATATTGAAAAATTCAATACTAATAGATTTGGAAAGAATCAAAGCTATCACATAAATGCCCCACCTCATAAGAAGAAATTTGTGCAATCATTATTTTGGAAGATTAATTTCAGAAGGTTATTTGTCTTATATTCAGTTAAAATCATGAATCTTGTGTGAAAGGTCATTAGTGGACAAAGGTTGAGAGAAGGGCATTCAAGAAAATTAAATTGGCCAGTGTTTCCTTCCCATCCTTATCCAATCTAAACATCATTAAGGATTTCCACCTTTATGTATTTGCATTAGATCACTCCCCTATTGTTATCCTCATTCAAAAAGATGAGGAAGGGAGAGAGTTTTCTATATATTTTATGAATATGGGTCTTAGGATTTTAAACTAAATTATCCAAGACTTGAGAAACAAATTTTCACCATGGTCAAAGAAATTGATTAATTCAAACCTTGCATCTTGAAAATCCATAAAAAATTAATCCTTACTCATGTTGTTGTAGATCTCTCTTTATATAAAAGGAAATTGGTGAAAGGCAAAAAAATTAGATGAGTGCCATTCAAGTGTTAAATATTTATGTTAAGCATTCCATCATTTTTCTTGGAAAAGACCTATGTAAAGTAGTAGCTAACAGACAAAATCATGTGGACATTGAAGAAGCACATTAAGATGTGAAAATAAAAATATCATTAGGACTTAAATGTACTCAATATAAAATTTTCAATGGTATTATTTCTAGGGAACGCTATGTTGATGTGTTATTGAGATGCCCTAAGAAAGACAAGGGAAAGAAAGTGTGGAATGATTTTCATGATAGTCCAACTAGTTATCACTTCTCTATAGATACCATTTCTCATAAATTCTTAATGGTTGGACATTATTCTCCCACATTTTTCAAACATGGGCAGGAACAAATCAGTACTAATAGATATGGAAACATGCATATATAGAAAAAAGAAGGAAATAAATCCCTTGTAAGCTATTGCTAATGAGTATCCTTTCAAGAAATGGAGCTTTAATGTCATAGGTGAGATAAATGCTCACTATTTAAAGAAATGCAAGTACACAATCATGGTTAAAAAATACTCTAAAAGAATATAAAATATGGTTACAAAATACACTATTATGTACCAAGATTATAAAAGATATGATGCCTCTTAAGGTTACCACTAAGCCTCTTGGTAGAAGCTATAAAAATGCATCCACTATCATTGAATCATTTATTAGACAAGTAATTGGATTACAATTGTTGTTGTCATATGGAAGGAGTGATGAGACGAGTTTGTAAATAGATTTCCAAATATTAATTTAGAATTTGAGGAGAATAACTATCTTGTCCCACCCATGGAACAAACTTTATATATGTTCACATGTTCTAAAATGCTATCTTTCTTTCATGAATTTTCAATGAACACTCATGTCCTTATCTTGGACGAGGATCAATTGGAAACCACTTTCAAGACTAAATGAATACATATGCTTTCAAAAGAATCCCAAGATTTTTTAATGTCATCAATATTATTCAATGCATGACGGATATGGATTGTGTGTGCCTTGTTAACTAAAGAGTGGTTGTCTACATAGACAATATCATGATCTTTTCAAAAAATAACTCCAACCAACTATGATACTTAAAATAACATATTTGACAGGTGCAGGAAGCATGGAATCTATTTAAATCCAAAGAAAATAATATTCATTGTGGTATAAAGAAAGTTACTTGACCATATCATATTGAAAAATTCAATACTTATGAATTTGGAAAGGATCACAGTTATCACATAGATGCCCCACCTCATAAGAAGACATTGTTGCAATTATTATTTTGGAAGATTAATTTCATAAATTATTTGGCTTGGATTCCTTTAAAATCATGAATCTCATGTAAAAGATCATTAGTGGACAGAGGTTGAGAGAAGGGAATTTAATAAAATCAAATTAGTCAATGTTTCCTTCCCATCCTTTTCCAATCTAAACATCATTAAGGAATTCTACCTATATATATTTGCATTATATCACTCCCTTGTTGTTATCCTCACTCAAAAAGATGACGGAGTGAGTTTTCTATATAGTTTATGAGTATGGGTCTTAGGATTTTGAACTAAATTATCCTAGACTTGAGAAACAAATTTTCACCATGGTCAAAGAAATTAATTAATTCAAACCCTGCATCTTGAAAATCCCAAAAAAAGTAATCCTTCCTCATGTTGTTGTAGATCTCTCTTTATACCAAAGGAAATTGGTGAAAGGCAAGAAAATTGGATGATTTTCATTCAATTGTAAGATATTTATGTTAAGCATTCTATCATTGTTATTGGAAAAGGCCTATGTAAAGTAGTAGTTGACGGACAACATCATGTGTACATTAAATAAGCACATTAAGATGTGAAAAGAAGAAGATCATTAGGACTTAAATGCACTCAATATAAAATTTTCAATGGTATTATTTCTAAGGAAAGCTATGTTGATGTGTTATTGAGATGTCGTGAGAAACATAATGCTAAGAAAGTGTGGAATTATTTGCATGATAGTCCAACTAGTTGTCACTTCTCTAAAGATAACATTACTCATAAATTCTTAACGGTTGGACATTATTGTCCCACATTTTTCAAACATGGGCATGCACAATTAAGATAATATTAGATATAAAAACATGCATAGATAAAGAAAAGAAGAAAATAAATCCCTTGTAAGATATTGCTAATGTGTATCCTTTCAAGAAATGGGGATTTAATGTCATAGGTGAGATAAATGCCCACTATTTAAAGCAATGCAAGTACACAATCATGATTATAGAATACTTTATTAGATGGATAAAGGTTATTCCATTGACACATGTGAATGGTGAAACAATGACCCAATTCTTGGAACAACACATTATCACATGTCATGTTCATGTTCGTATTTGATAACATGTCATATTTTTCATTTATGGATTTAACTAAGTTGTCTTTGGAGAAAGTGATTGTTTTAAGCTATTTGCACAACTATTAATCTTGAGGAAATGATATTGTTGAGTAGAAAAACAAGAGGTTAATTTTAATTACCAATAACATTGTGGTTGACCGTGATTAAAATTAGCACAATGTTCTCTAAAATACATTGTGGATGGATCGTGTTTCACATAAGGTAGTAAATTCGGCACATCGCCAAATTTTTCCATCTGTGGAAAAGAAGCAAGTTTACCATCAAAAATCTCCTTATCCTCTTTGAAATGATATTATGTTTGGTACCAATCATAATTAGTCGAATATTTCCATGATTTTAGTTCCTCCCTTTTGTTGTTTTAAATTGGTTCGTTTAAATGTATTCTACTAGAGAGGAAACATAGATAGGTTATATTAGAAATAGAATGAATTGCATCTTTCATTTTCACAGTAGTTGCATATCATTGAAATCATGATATACCAAGAATGAACCAGGGTATAACAATAAACCTGAGGGAGCCAATGGAAAGATGAGTCATTATGAGAGGATTATCCCTTGTAATGAAAAAATATTTTAAGAAAACAAGGTATTCCATACATGATGAACAACATAAGTAACCACTCTTACAAATAGATCAAATATCATAATGTCAATATTTGTACATGGTTAAAACCCTCAAAGAGGGAAACAATCCATGTCCCTAGCCAATGTGGCTAGTTGAGGTAAGTTTATTAATGCAAAATAAAAAACATTGCTTAAGAGAGTTCTACAAAATGCTCATCAACCATGACTTTCTATGCTCTTTAAATATATATCATGGATCAATCAGGTTTTAAGCCATGGATCAATATCATTATTATCAAGGAGAATATGATTCTTCATATCACTTTATGTCTAGAACATATTGTGACCATTGGATTACAATGCAACTAATGCATACTAAGGAAACACACAATGAAACTCATTGTTACCTAATAGACATATTAAAACAAGTCGAACTTAATTGACTCTTAAGTGTCTAAATATCTTAACATCAACCTTAAGAGAAACTTGAAATAGGATTTAAGGATATAAAAAGATGATTAATATGGGAATGAAGGAAACACTACAACTCATCTCCCCTTAATCACAAATTCTTGAACTCCTAACATAGATTGAATTTTAAAAAGCTCTGCTTCTATAAAAGAATTCATTAAAATATATGCAACTAGATCATTTGTAATGAAAAAGAGCACTTCAAGGTAACTTGATCATGAATGATCCTTCCGATGAAGTGCATTTGTAGCTCAATGTGTTTCCTATGCTAATGTTGAACTAGATCTTTGGCTATCTTTAGGGCATTGTGATTGTCACACCAAAGGGTGGTTTGATGATGTTGTTGGAAAACTATGAAAATATCTGTCAAAGCCAAGATACTTCTTGAATTGCATTAATTATTGCTTAACACTCTAATTTTTTGAAAAATGAGTGATATTCCTATGCCTTTTACAATCCTAAGTGATATGTCTGGAACCAATATTGAAAACATAACCCACATTAGAATTATGATCATTAGGGTTTCCAAACCAATTTGAATTGGTGAAACAAACCAATAAAAGGGTTCCCCCTTATTAAGACACAACCACTAAATCAAACTTCTAGACTAAGAGATTTTCATCAAATTTAACATATATTCTAATGATTATTTCATTGAATCGAGGTTGAATAAGTCTATAACCTTTTACGTCTTTAGAATATCCAACAAAAATAGAATTCTCTCTTTTAGGTTTTAAATATTTCATTTTTTAATTAGGAGTGTGAGCGCATTCTGGTGACTACCAAAGACACAAAGTGGCTTACATCTAGCTTAATTTTAATCCATGCTTCTTTTGGTGTTATATTTTTTATATCCTTTGTGGAAGTGAAATAATTTGTGAATTTATTGTTGACATATTCACCTGAATTATTTGTTCTTAACCTTTGTAGTTGATTTCTATATTGTTTTTCTACAAGGGCCTTTTAGGCCAAGAACAAGTCAAAAACGTATCCTTTATGTTTTAAGAAATAAACCCATGTTTTTTTAGATAAGTCATCAATGAAAGTTAAGAAGTAATTGAACATGAAGAAAGAAGTAGAACAAAGTGGACCTCAAAAACACTATGGACAAGCTACAATGGGGTTGTAGTGTGTCAAGAGACACAGTTGTCAAAACTATCATACTGATTTTTTCCAACATGACCAGCATAAATGTCATCTCAACAAGAAACAAGAAGAATACCAATCACCATATCTTGATTACAAGGTTTCTGCAATAAGTGATAGTTTAGATAACTAAATCACTTATGCCAAAGTTTGCTCAAGTTATCACTGTGAGAAATAAAAACTGATGGAAAATAGGATGACCCAAAGTTGCCAAACTTGTACAGCCTAGTAATATCAAACTATTCCAATGGAAAGTATGTGCTTAGGATCTTTTAAATCCTCAATTAAAAATTGGTGAGGTGAAAACTTTGTTTTTTCATCTTCACCTTAATGAGTGATATGATTTTAATACGAGTTTTCAAGAATGACTTGAAACACCTAATAAATCATTCAAATGATAATATCTACTTGAATTGTTCCAAATCCTATCAAATTAATAGGTATATCATCCATAGTTTTAAAACTCCGACTCCGACTCCGACTCGGCCGAGGAACGACTCTGACTCCGACTCCGAAACGGTAATGACTCGGTCGGCTCGATTTCAATGACTCGGTCGTTGTAAAAAATACATTAAATATTTACTTTTTTTTATTAAAAAACATAATTTTAAAGATTTTAAACATAATTTTAAAGATTTTCATTCATGTTTCCAAACACACGGCATTATAATATAGATGGAAGACAACATATGATCAAAGTAGGCTCATGAACCAATCCATTATATCAAAATGGTACCCAATGGCAATACATAGTCAACTGTCATAGATGATCAAAGACTCAAAACAAAAAACACATAACCAAGGAGGCTAGAAATGGCCTCTACAACAAAGGTAAACTGTGACCAAACTCCAGTACTAGTACTACAGCTACTAGCTAGTAGCTACTGCCAGAGGAGCCAAGATCATGTCAATCGATCTCTGGATCATCATTAGAGTCAAATAGGGGGCCCCATGGCTCCTCCTCATCATCATCATCTCCAACTGCAGCTGTAGAAGTGGTACCACTAGCAGGCTGTGCAACTGCAATAGATGCAAGCTGAGATAGAGTAGATATACGGCTGCGCTTCTGTCATGGCTGAGCAGAGGAAGCACCTACAACTAGAGTCCTTGCTAGCTGTGAGACTGAGGCTGGTGGATCGGGATCGGCATTCAAATGAATAGCATGTTCAAGTGCAACTAATGTCTCGATATCTAAATCTAAATCAAGATCCTCATCAAGATCAAACTCTGCTGGACGACTCTCCACTACCCAATCTGATGTTGGATCAATGTCTTCCAACACAACGTGATCTGAATCAGGTCTTTTGTTCAGCAAATGGTTTCGTCTGAGCCGGAGGTTGTATTGGACATAAACTAGATCATTTAGCCGTTTTTGATCCAAATGGTTTCTCTTCTTTGTGTTACTTGGGAGCAGCAGCGAAAATGGGAGTGGGAGCGACATTTTAAGAAGCTCCTGGTTTGGGAGCGAATCCTAGAGGAGTTCGACAACCAATGTCACTAACATCAAGGTAAATAGAGGGATTGGTGCTCTTGATTAAATACGAGTTCCATACCCTAATACATGACAAAATTCAATGGAAACATTGCAATCCTCCAATCGTGAAATCCTGAAAAATTGATAAGTCTGCTGGATTTTGAATGAAATCTAAAATTCTACTTTCTCCATATGAAATCCAATGAGGTCGAAACCACTCTCAAACATCCTGAGTCATTACATGGTAACGTTAAAAATTTAAGTAAAAGGATGAAAATGAAGATTAAGGAGAATGTCACTTTTACTTTAAGGATTTAACATTACCATGAAATTTGAATAGCATATCAATAGTAGAGAGAATTTGAGTGTGTTAAATAGGGTTTGGGAGGGGGAAATGTACCCCAAATAACATTTAGCTAATTCATAAAACACCTTGAAGTCCAAACCAATCAGCAAACCCCTTAAATTCTCATTAAAATAATGTTAAATCGTTGTTTTAGTGGGTTACGGGCCACTATTTGTGACTCGGCCGAGTCAGTACGGGAAACGGCCGAGTTGGCCGAGCCGTTTTTTGTACCGAGTCACTCTAGAGGGCAATGGAACGGACCAACTCAGCCGTTTCCGTTTCGTAATGGCCATTTTTTAAAACTATGATATCATCACAAATAAGTATTTCTTAAGTGTTTTAATCATTAAGAGTATAAAAAAAGGCTTTATTCTTAGCCATATGATAAGATTCTCTACAATCAATAATCCACTCATTAGAAGAAGAAGTATAGATTGCTTTAAGGAGAAACCAAAAGCATAAAGTGCATGTCCATGAGAGGAAATGTTAGAAGAAGAATCAAGATGTAGGTTGTGCTTCTTTATTGCTTCCAAGGTCTCCATCACTTTAGAACATTTTAACTCCAAATTGACCATTTTTCCCACAATCATTGCAATGTCTATCAATCTTCTTACTCTTTTCATTTTGGTCCTTTGTGACCATTGGCAGTAGAAGATGTTTCAAAGGGTTTTGGGCCCTTCTTTTGCTTATTTTTGCAAGGATGTTGCTTCTTTGGATGCTTGGTTTTATATTTCTATTAGGCCACCATGGCCTTGTTAGATGTACCTATAGTGCTAATCACTCCAATATGTAAGAGCTTGTATTACTATCTAACCATAGAATGAAAAAAATATTCAAGAGAAGGTTTTTGATATGAAACCCTAGAGCTTCTTTAGTGGATAACATGTAGATAAAAAATATATGTAGAACCAAGCTTGGAAAAGAATAATATATATGTAGTTCTCATCATATAGATCAACTTGATAGTCTTTATTTAAATTTCTAAAAGTTTTGAACTTATATATATATAATTTTCAATGCAAGGTAAATCATTAGGACTTAATGTCATGATTTGATTTTCAAGTTGATGAGATCTAACTTCCAAAATATATTTTTCATCTTTTCTAATACTTCTTCAAAGTCAACCCTGAAGGTTAGCTCAATTGATCAAGTCCCCGACATTAAATCACCTTTGCTATTGAGATGTCACGGGTTCAATTCTCTCAACACCCCTGAGGTCATGCTTCGTGGTTGAGCAAGTAGGAAGTGATCCCTACAGGAGGATTTGCCTAGTGAAAATATTGCATGGAAATAGGGGTCACTGATATCCAAAGTCCATGAACCACATTATAAAACAAACAAACAAACAAACAGAAACTTTCATCTGAGTAATCAGTTTCTTGAATATGAAACCACAAATCAGGATAAATGGACATTTTCATCAATCCACACGATTCATCATTCCTCCCATTTGGCTCTCTTATCAATATTAGTGGGAGATTTTTCTTTTCCCAATGTAATTTGATATAATTCTTTACTTCCTAGTACAACCTCCATGTGAGATTTCCATAAATAGTTGAAATTGGTAAGGAAAAGTTGAGTTGGAGCAACTCTCTCTCTCTCTCTCTCTCTCTCTCTCTCTCTCTCTCTCTATATATATATATATATATATATATATATATATACTCAAATGTTGAAACTGATTATCTAAATAGAAAGCTCTCTCAAAAAATAGTCTATTTAAAAAATAACAACATAAAAGATAGACTTCAAATCTGAAAGTTATGCCACTTTTTGAAAAAAGACATTAATTTGTAA